>HG993126.1:3692500-4325000 GCA_905231855.2 Eristalis tenax
AATATTCAGCTCTAGTCCGTTGTGCTTGCACCATTCCACTAATGCATCGATATCCAATTAGAAATTATTACAATCAGTTAAACTGTTTATAGATAAATACAATCTGCGAATGTTAAAATTTTACAATGTTTGAAAATTTCGTGAACATTATTTATGAACAAAAGAAACAGTAATGGCCTCACATGGCTACCTTGTGGAACGCCCGATGTAACTTTTATTACTCGAGATCTAAAATTATCGATCTTTACCAATTGCTTCCTGTCCTTTAAATAATTGGATAACCACTCTAACATTGACGAATGGAATCCCAAAGACTTTAGCTTGTTTAAAAGCAAAGTGTGATGTACTTTATCGAAGGCTTTCGAAAAATCGGTGTAATTACATCAGCTAGTAATTGATTTTCTAAATTTGCATAAACGTAATTTGAAAAAAAAAAAAAAAAAAATGATAAATTAGTTGTACATGACCTGCCCTGCATACAGCCATGCTGGTTATCAGAAATAATTTCTTTTACCATGAAATATAATTTTTCTTTTACAATACTTTCAAACAGCTTTGGAATCGATAAAAGCTTTGATATTGGTTAAAGATTAAAGATAATTTTAAGTGGACGATAAAGCGAATTCCAACTTTTTTTTAAAATTCCAGCCGGAACCCCATCGGGGCCTGGGCAGTAATTTACTTTAAGATTTGTTAAGGCATTTATAACATCCTGATCCGTAAATTCCAATACACCTGTATCCAGAACATCCGGTATATTAGAGTAATGGGTCATCAAAAAAGTTGGCAAATAGGTCACAGGTTTCATCCAAGTTTGTTGAAGTTACGTTACCAAATTCCATTATCTTGGGCAAGCAAGGAATTTCTTTTTGAATTAACGTAATTCCAAAATGATGCACCATTGCTCCTTACCGAAGATTCTACAGACAAGACGTATTGTTTGTGTAAAAATCTATTCAAGAACTCATAAAAGAACATGTGTATTTCTATAAATTGAAATTTCTACGTAATCAAGCTTTTTTCTGGTGCCTTGCTAATTGATTATAGGGATGTCTTAACGCCCAGTCCATAAGCTCCCTATATCGATTCACAATTAGATGTGATTTGGAACTTGGTTCTTGTCTAGGGAATTAGCGATGTACTCTTTTAAAGCATATTTAATTCAGAATATTGATACTGCGGAAGGACTCTGCCGGATGAACAGCAACGGCAACAATACACTGGCAGCCACGAATGTGGATATATTTGTGAATGGCTCTCTTTTTTTGCAGCATACGAGCACAACTTGTTTGCAAAGACAACATTAATTATCTTCTCATCACTTCATTACGGATTTAAAGAAAAAATCGTGAACCAAGTTGACAGCCTTGTGGGACTCCAGAAGTTGGGTTAAATTTGTCGAGAATAAAACTCTCATTAAATCGGAAAATTCGTTTATTTGGGCTAACCTTCCCCCAATCAAGCCGAATAAATGGACTGTTACTGCTGTTAATGAAGCTAAGCCCTGATTCACTTCGGAATTTTCCATTGTAACAAACAAGCAACATCATCATGACGGAGCACACTTATTATGGCGACCGTAACCACCTTGACTTCTAAAGCAACTCAAAAAGAAGTACCCGCCGTAAAAATGAAAAACAAAAAATATACATTCGTCTGTAAAAATATCTTACTCGTATGTCTATCCAGAAAATTGATTTACTCATCCAACACCCCTCACCCGTCACAAAGCCGTTTCCTCTTCAATTTCACTTCGAGACGACACTCAAGAGTGATGACTTATCAAATCGACGTAACCTCATCTCAAAAGCTATATAATATCGCCTTCGTAACCACGTCACTACCGTGGTAACTCTGGAGTGTAATTTTTCATCATCAAAATAAAATGATTTAAATTGCGACCGTGTCCTTGAAATGATTCCACGAACCTCATGTAAGTGCTCGCCCTCGGAGAGAAGCCCATTTTCAAAGGTGACTTGACGCATTTACCCGTAAGTGAGTTGAATTGAAAAAAGTTAAATTCCTCTGCGGCAGACAAAAAATAAATAAAAAAGGAACAAACAATCAGGACACGTCATGACTGTGTCTTCTCCTTAAGTCGTCCATCTTCAGCCCACCAGCCTAGCAGAACTCCCTTGCTGTGCTTGACGAAATTCAATTGGCCTAAGGCCAAAATTTATTGTGGCTGCTAGTGTATTGTTGCCGTTGCTGTTCATCCGGCAGAGTCCTTCCGCAGTATCAATATTCTGAATTAAATATGCTTTGCGAAGCTGTTGTGCAGAATTGAAAGGAACATACACACACACGGCCATATACAGAACACATGCGTCATCCCACAAAGCTGCCGCTACACGCCATGCCAGGGAGGAAGCTTCTATTCTGTCCCGTATAAAATATAAGCTCTTTATTTTATGGCTCCGTGGCCCTGCGTGCAGCAGATTGTGTGTCCCGAAATCTGGTCAGCGAGAATCGCATTTGTCATGGGAAGCCCTCTATTCGGGCCTATGTTGCCTCGGGGGGAGGCTACAGAGACTTTGGGCTAAGGGGCGAACAGCAAAAGGCTCGGAGTGGTGGGCGTACGCGAAAGGTCCTTTGTTCATATCTCCGGGTGCATAGTTTATGGCCGGTTGTTCATATATTCTTTCATGTCTGCTCTTGCGGAAGAATAGGGGCAAACTTTTGATGAAATTTCCGGTGTGGAATTCGGTTTGCTATTAATTTAAAATGTTCTTCCCGTTGCCTCGACGTTGAGTGTGGATTGGATACTTGATGCCGAGTCTGGGTCATGGGCCAGCTTCCGAATGAGAAATGATTTCTGTGAGTCCAAAGTTTTCGTATCAATTTCCGACCGCAACTCTGACACCGACACAACGCCTGCTGATGTGCTGTATCGGGCACAGCCGCATCTTCGCACGGCAGCCATCCTGGCCAGAGGGCTGACCAAGTGATAATTTCTATAATTTTCACGACTCAATTGGGTTGAAAGGAATTTTATTTCTTGCCCGGCCAACTCACTCAAGTGGCGGTTTCGCACTCCAATCGGTGGTCGGTCTGTGTGCTGTGGTTTACGATAGAGGTTATGTTTTTGTCTGGCCAGCACTCAGTGCCCCGGGGGAGACTGAGAAGTCGATTCTCCGCAGACGTGATGGGTACCTGACTTAATTTTCCTCTTCTCCACATTCACTCACACTCACACAGACACGGTGTGTTTGCGGTGTGCAAAATCCTTCTTCTCTATCTGTGATTGAAATTCCAATCTGAAGCCGCATTTCCGATAATAGCCTTGGAGGTGGGCGTGGGAGGTGCCCAGATGGATGCAGTACGTAATCATAGATTTTCTATGGATTGCGGTGGCTGTGCCCTGTGACTGTGGCGATGACGGAGGTTATGAGGATTGCTGGTATCTGCTTGCTGTGTGTGCCTGACGTAGAGTTGGGAAGATGTGCGATGTGAATGGAAGATGGTTTCCTTGGTTTTTCATCACAATCCACATCCTTGCTTGTTACCGTGCACGAATTGCTTGGGGGAGGATTCGAGTTCTTAAATTGATGTTCTGCACCCGAAGGCGTTGTTGGTCGTTTGGTAGATGCAAATGTGCACAGGACTCATGCGATAGCAAGAAAAGATATCAGCACATTGACTCTCGCCTCTGAACCATGAACGATTGAATTCCGACTCTGAGAACCAAACGTTGCTTATGCGGTGGAGTGCTGGTTTCATCGGGGGCTTCGGGTGTGGATTGCGACTTAATGAGAACGCTCTCAGCTCTGAGGTACGTGACGCTCTTGGCAGAGCTGAGATGTGGTGGCAGTTGTGTGGTTGGTTTGTTCAAACTTAATTTTAAGGCAACGAGTTATGGGTTCGTTTGTGTCACACGCAGAGGCAAAAACCCCTTTGAAACTCCCTAGACTCATCTGATTCAAACCACCTTCGGCAGTCCATCAGCCAAAGAGCCCCAAACTCATTTCGAGGACGACATAAATGGTCTAACAGAGTATCCAAAAAACGATGGCAAAGCAAAATCCTTTCAATCATCCCTTGCATGCTTCAGCCTTCGGTGACCACATCTGAAAGCCGACAGCAGATGCATCCATCCACCATTCTGCATGAACGCTGACATGCCTATCGCCTTCATTCATCACCCTTTGAACGAAACGTGTTACATCCGCAACTTTAATGGACACAACTTAACCTCGTTGGCTGTCTGTGAGAGAGATATATCGGCACAAATCAATCAATCCCTCGATTGGCGAATTGCAAAAAAGGCAGAAAAATGAGCAGAAATTGCTTCCCTCGCTTCATGGTCGCTGCTCATCAATCTTCTTATCATCGCTTCATTTTCGATGATTCATGCTCGATGTCAGGAAAAACGAAAATGAAACAGAGTCAAAGTTTCATTTCCACCACAAAATTTCATTAATTTTACGAATCTCACCCTCCGGCCGCAGCCGCACCACCCTGCTGTGACTACACGGAGCACATTGTGTACATGTCCTTACAGCGATCCACTCCAGTGAGCAGCATCTTGCAAACCCACCAAGTGTGAAACGCAACGGCCTAAGATACAAGATTCAATCGGTTGATATCCGGCATTACAGCCACCCCCGCCCGGTGGTGGTGAGAGGTGACACAGATACATGACAGGACCATGCTGACAGAAGGCAGTAGGAAAACTGTGAAATCATTACAAATTCAGTGGACCCCAAAGTAAGTGAAATTCGTCGAGCTGGTCCTTTTGTCAGCCTTTTCTCCTCGCCCGTCAGCCATGGTCCAATCATGGCTGTGTCGCCGGATGTGTTGTGGGGGGCAAAATTACTTCAAGATGAATCCTTATCATTCATCTTATCATTGAGCATCGACGGCAACCTTTTTACGGTTTCTCTGATTTTTTCTTTGCTCATTTTCCTTGCGTCATCCTTGCACAGGAGTCGGGGTGATCCATTGAAAAGATTCGCCGTCTTTCAGAGACTGAACTCTCCATTGAAGCATTGAGGCTTTGTCGATGGAGATTACGGTATTTTGTCATGTTCTCGTATTAGGCAAATCCTGAAGCGTACACGTTTTGACGGTTTCTCGGCTACGTGTCTCGAAAGGCAAGCCGTACTTCTGGCTGGCGGGGGTTTGGCGGAAGCGAGGAAATGGGTTTTGAATAAAAGCTAATGGTGTCGATTGGGCAAATTATTTCGCTCAAAGTGGCGCCATTTAGCCTCAGATGCTGGAGTGTGTTGATGTGAATGTTGTCTGTTTGCGGATGCGAATTGGTTGACTATAGATAGACGGTCGATGTTTAGCTATGGCACGGGGCAAATTGGGAAATAAATTGGTGGAAGGCATCTCCGTGCTGGGGCTAATCCGAAAGAATTTAAGTTGACAGAGGTCGAATGTGTGCGAGGTGTTGGGGTACAATGTAGATTTGGCTTCAACTAACCTCGCTCGGGAGGGGGTGAATCTAATCGGCTGAAAGTTCTCATTATTGTGAGGAAGTTGGGTGTGGTTTGGGGTATTCGCGGGGGGGATAGGTAAGGTCTATGAACAAGCTGGTACAGTCGGTGCTCCGGTTGGGAAGGAAAAGGTTGAAATAATGATGAAAAGGAAGATCACAGTGACTGCACGCAGGGTCATCTTCAGAAATTCTCCAAAAGAAGTGGGCAATAGTTACGTAAAAAATGTTGGCTAAATAACTTCTGTTTATTTCGTTGTAAACAGTCAAAAAGTGGTAAGTTAACTCCGTCAGTGGGAACTCAAAGAGAGTTAGTTACAAAACAGAAAAACAAATCCCGTTGAGCAGATGAGTTATGAACAGGGCCGGCCCATGTCAAATGAGCGCCCTGTGCTAGCACTCCGTTTGGCCCCCTTCTTAATTTTTTCTAGCATAAGTCGTTTCGAGACTGCACAAGAGGTAGCCTTTCAATGCGTTTCACAAATGTGGCAAAAAAGCAAATGTCCGTCATCTCAATAACTCAGATCTCTGTTCATATGGAATCGTATGAACGACGAGCACGGCATTAATCGTGGCACGTATGAAATTTTGTCTTCTGCCATACAAGTACACAAAATCCTAGTACCAAGGTTGAGCACGATAATTTCTCGGAGAAGATTTTTTCTGTCAAATGAGGAAATGTCATATTTACGAGCATAAATAGATTCAGGGCGTCTCACTCAAATGATTCCACTGGCGTTATTAATTGAGTGCATTATTTTGAGACATTTTCCTAAGAAAATCTTTGAGTGATTGTGCAAAAAATGACTCAGCACGTGCTTGAGGGATTTTTTATTTTGCCATTTTTCGAACTAATTTTTTGTGTGTGACTGGTTTTTTGTGTCAACAGATGAAATGATGAAAGTGTTTATTTACTTAGGCTTCAGAATGCGCCCATAAGAGCTTGGCGCCCTGTGTATTAGCACGTCCTGCTATGATTTAGTGATTGAAAGTGCTTACAGCGTTAGAGTGAATGCAAGTTAACGCACTGAATCAGGACTGTCGCTGAGGAGTATATTTATATTGTTTATATAGTACTCTGCTCTCGAGTTTATTAAAATAATATATATAATAATACAATTCGATGAGATTAATTTAATTCAAATTGAACTCTAATCATCAAATACCTCAAAAAAGTTTGTATTTTATTTTGCACTTCATTTATATTAAGCATCCAAAAGTTTTGAAGATGTAATCAAAAAGAGTATGCTCTACTGTGAGGTAACGAAATTATTGAAATTATAAATTCGTTGAACTCTTTTAACATAGCGAATACATTATAAATTATAAACTCTTCCAAACTGCATTCCCAGTTGAACGAATTAATTTTAATTAAAATCCTAAATTCCTTAACCAGCTTAACCTTATCAACGTTGAGATTTGGAGAAATTGTTATGGAACCAGAAGACTATATTTGGTTTTTGTTTTGTAAGGCTTATTGCCTTTACAACTGCGTCGTCAAAATCGATGTAGTATTTAAGGTTGTAACTTAATATTTATTTTATTTCGTTGTCTAAAAGTTGATCATCTGGAAGCAAACGATTCGCCCAAGCACCTATGTAAGTTTTCTCACAGTAAATCTTTCAAAGTCAACTTTATTAGGTCTGAGCCAGGTATAAAAGAGGCCTTAACAAAATATTGTAAGACAATTTTATCAAACATTTTTATAGTTGGAACAGAATATGAATACGCGACTCTTCTGATTGAAATTCCGAATTGATTTTGATTACAAAGTTAAAATAAATAATTATAAAATTTTTAAATTTTTTTATAATTTTAAAATAAATAAATTTTGTTTTTTAGTCTTGTTCAAAAGATAAGAAATAATGAAATGAGCCAGTCCATTACTTGAATATACTGTTGACTACTTGCTCCTAGTGAAAGGAGCTTTTAAGATTTTGTGGAATTTTACATCAAGCTAGTGTTGTTACAACAGAATAATAATAAGTATTTTTAGTTAGTATCTCAATTTTGATTTTCCGAGAGTTATAATTTGGAGCTACTCGGGTGAGTAGAGAAGAAATTTAGCGAAGGACAAGTAGGTACATTCAATGACGTGATGGATGATCCGTTGGAACAAAGCTTTCTGAAGGGCTGATCCATGAATAAAAGAAGGTTTAATGAAATATTGTAAGACAATTTTATCAAATATCATGTTCCCCCCACTTCTATTCCCAATAATCACGTATGCATTATCAGCTGCGAATCCAATTATGTTGTCTCTCGGGATGTTAGGCGACTTCATAGAAATACCTCACTACAAGGACTAGACATTCATTGTACCTAGTTTTATCAATTATTAACGAAGACTTTTTTTTCTTAGAAATGTTTGTAGTTTGTACAGCTTTTGTTTTCCCGCATCTATCGAACCTATCGCCTTGTGTTAATCTATAGCGATAGATTGAATTAAGAATATAAGCGGTCTTATAAATACAAATGCAAGATTATGTTCCAAGAGAAACATAATTGTCATCAACAATATTTTCGAAGGGGGTACTTTGAAGCAGAGGTGAGGACGGGAGTACCCTAAAACCCACGAGAATAGTACAAATACTCCCTTAGTAGTAATTCCGGCAGCCCTGATCCTCACTCCACTTGCCTGAGATGCCAGACAAAAGAGTACGAGACTTCCAACACATTCAGAAAACAAACGCAAAATCTGGATACAGTGAAACCATAATTTGATCACCCGAAACTCGAGTATCGGAATGTAATACGATACATGTGCATCGTCCCAAGAGGAGAGCACCCATCAAGTTTCAGTAAAACGCTAATTCTTAAGCAAACCTCGAGCACATCCGACTCGGTCTGCGTCTCACTTCTTGTCCTCACATCACAAGTGTCTTGATACAATTTTACCTCGTGTAGATGCCGCCTTTCGACCATTACATCAAGCACTTGAGGTCACCTCTCACGTGTGGTGCATTCGATGGTGGCTTCGAGGAAGGGAATCGTTTTTAACATGCGCGTGTGAACGATCTAGCAACCAGCAAATCATTTGAACTTCTGATGATCGGGATGCATGAGACCGAGGACGAGGTGGTTGGACCAAGTCCTAAAACGCTTTAGTTATAGTCGATGGCGGAGGATCGAGTGGCATGTGGTTGCCTCGTGCGTGCTCCGCCCTCGCGATCCACATAGTGGAACGTACGGGTCACTGAAGATGATAATGGTTCAATATTTCAATTGGAAAAATTTATAGGACCAACTTTGGACACCAATTACGGACAAATTTGTATTTTCTTTAAAGAATGTTCTTCATATGGCGCAGCTGATGGCGCTGAAGTTCTCTAACTCCGAATGCTATAGCTTTTAATGTCACAATAACCCTGAGACAATTGTGAACATCATCTTTCAATTCACGGAGAAAACAACTATTCTGTGGATCACTTCCATCACCAATTGAATCTTGTTAACGACTAGACAACGGTCCGACATCCGGCATTTGCTTCTAACATTGTTGAGTTGTTTTGAAATATTTTCCAAACTCCAAATTTGGAAATTTGAGTGATGATGATACCAATTAACAAGAATTCTGAGGAGCCAATGTGGAAAAACATTCCATAACACACTTTCTCTAAACATAATTGCACAAGCGATCTCTAATTGAATTTAATAATGAACACGTATCCAACTTGGGGCGATCGCAGGTCTTTTAAGTTCTCTTCTCTTCAAGTATAGCAACTGTCTAGATGAAGAAGTAATTCCACAGCCTGGCAACCTCAGGTAGTCCCATAAGATCTTTGTTGCTTACTATCTCTGATTACACTGCATCTTCCCATTTCTAGGACAGAAATAATGAATCTCTAATTTGCAACGGAATCCTTTAGGGAAGTTATACTAGACTATTTGGGAAATGTATGTATGGGTAGTGGTGTGTTTAGGATCTTCTCCCAAGTAGTCCCGCCCCATTTTCTCCGATTCCTCTTAAACACCCGTGTTCAAGGTTGAAAGGGAACCACTTTCCTGGGGCAAGTGAAATGTCGTATACGCCATTGATATTGTCCCCTCCACGCCCACGGTTTGCATTTTTATGGACAGCTGTGCACCCAAAGTGACATCTAGTCGCTCATCTCTGCCTATGCTAGCTGAAGTCTAACATTGTCTGGACCCAGTCCCATGCCATTGAGACTTTCCGAGTAATTGTAAAGCCGTCTTACTTGATGCAATCACACTGCCATCATCAACTGAACACGGCAGACCACAATGCCTCTAGATCCGTACAAAATGTTGCTGAGGGTAGCGGCAACTATAAAGACGAATGCCTGCAGAGTGAACCGGATTACGTGTTGGTCTCCATCTGTGTTTAAGCTAACAAGCCTTCCAGCTTCGAGTTTCGCGCAACGCGCGCCTTTAAGATAAGTCCCCACATGAGTGTGCTATCATAAAAACGGCTGTCCTCTGCTGTATTGACTTTGGGGCTCGGAGTCGGAGCTTTAGGTCAGACGCTTTGCAGCTCTTATAGCTAGCGAATGAATTTTGCACCCGTCGATGAAAACACGCTTTACCTCCTTATGAACATGTCCATGTGTATACGCCAAAGAGCATGATGTCCCTGCCCTCGCTCACTTCCAGACCCAGTTGTGATGCTTGCGCCCCAATGCTAGAAAGCGCTTCTTTAATAACTCGTTGCGTTTGATCCCTGACGACAATGACATCCGCGTACGGACATCGTTGTTCGGAACTTTGAAACATCCTGACTGTATGTTTTCTCTGAATGTGAAAACTTCGCTCAGTTTACGTAAACATTTTTGACTTACCAAATTGTTTGTGTACCCGTAATTAGTGACCAGGTCATGCGCAGATTACTTTCAGACACGTGCACTTCAAACCCAAGCAAGACGGGGACTTCTTTGACCAAATTATGCAATTGTTGATGTTATCAAGTCGGTAGTTCTCATTTTGTTCACGTCCTCATTGACGTTTGGGACTCCTTTTCTCATTAAAGTGCAATAAAAAGCAGTCGGCGGTACAGATTCAATGTCAGAGCCTCTTCATACACAGCGATGGATAATTAGAATTCCCGCAGCAAATTTTCGCATCCTTCAACCGTAACGAGTCGCTCGTTGAAAGGTCTACTAGCATCGATAAAATGTCACGAATTTGGGCACAACCATTGGCAGCAGCCGTGCCAGGACCGAATTGCGGTATTTGCATGTAAATTCCGTCATAAGCTCGCTTCAGCGGTCCTATCACCGGGGTAGGCACTTCAGTTTAAATGAAAATTATGCCGCGCACAATTGAGCTGCCTCCCCCGAGAGCAAAGCCGCCACCCGACGAGAGTGCTTCACATAATTCGGGATGCAAGCAGCAACGCAGAAAGTGTGGCTGTTGGATGAATTCGAATATTGTTGCGAATAACTTTCCAACTAATGGTGGTGAAATTATCCTTTTATGCATTTCGAAGCATGACTGCGGCACACACCAGCACGGGCCGGTGGTGGTGACCACTTAAATTAATTAGACGTCCACTGAAGCAGTGACTGTCGTGGTCTGAGTGGCCTCGCTGAGCTGGGCGTTGAAAGTGACTGGTGTTTGATCTGCGGGAGAGCATCATTATGCTGGTGAAACTACAAGACGAAGCGCAAATAATGTCAAAGAATGCGCACTCCAAACAGAGAGTTAATGACACACAGTTGTCGGTAGTTGTTGTGGAGTGGTGCCTAGCAACGAACACAGCGTGTGGCTGGCGGGCGCAGGCTTGTTGGGACTCTTCCAGGACGCAATTGGTTCAGTTGAAGGCGGGGGCAAATGGGTTTTCACGGTTGGAATGGGTTTTTAAGACGACACGAAGCGGACGCTGCCATGGCGACGGATGCGGAAGACGAGGTCACAATCCGAATAAAATGGTCCAAAGTAGCCAAGGGGGTAGAAAATAAACACAATTCCGTTTTAATTACACAACTTGCGAGTCAATAATGGCATTCTGCGAGTGAATTCCTTGGCGACGCACGGCAGTTAATGTTCCGCCCCCACATTCAGGCCATCGGTGGGTTCAATAGGGGGACTGCTTTCCTTTAAAGTTTAATGTTTGCTGAGTGTTTCAGTTTCATATTATGAGAAGGACTCCTTGGCAAGCGATTGTGATTGCTGAGGTTGTGGCTGTTCCATTAAGCGACGAAGACGACCGATGAATGGACGATATGATATAAGACACTGTCGAGTGATTGGTGCAGAATCCCTTCGGGATTGGAAAGTGACAATATTTGTCACTGTTGCTTCTGATTTCCAAACGACTCCAAATGATATTCTTATGATGAACAATTTGGGGTTTATTTTATTTAAGAATGCCTTGCGTAGATTTGAGCCTTGACAAAGGCCCAACTTTGACTGATCTCATTTTCATTGGTAAATTCCTCCAGGAAATTGGCAGTAGATCCACTGTTTAGCTGGTGGCATGTGACATTTCTAGCTAACGTCCAAGTCTATAATTTCAATTTCAAACAAAAGTATAGTCAGTCAATTAAGTAATTTTCGAAGAAGGTCAATTCAAAAAACCTCATTGTTTCACCTGAATTTTCGAGACATGGTAAGTGGTGGTAAGTGGTAACCCCACAATTGAAACCAAGGCGCCTGCATAAAGTCTGGCGTTTGTGTAGAAAGAATACACTTCAACTAGCGGCACAAGTGTGAATCGATTCACAGCGATTCACAGGACAGCCCACATCGTAGCCATCACATTTCAAATATGGCTTCCGTTTTCAACTAAAAATGGGCACGAAATGATTCATCACAATTCGACGGCTATGAAGGGGGAATGGGTGACAGAACATAGGTATTGATACAAGATACCGAAGAATTGAGGAATTCTTTTGGCGACACGGATAGTACAGTGGACGTCCTCCATTGCCTTAATGCGACTCTTTTCGGAGTCGAGAAACTTGTCCCAACTCGTTCATTGAACGTCGCGTGCCATACGCCTTTGTTTACAGTACTCCGCCCATCTTTCGTACCGTTTCTGTCGTATAATCCTATAATCTCGGTTTTTCACGTTCCAAGCATACCACTGTCCCCAAAGGTGACAGACTAGACGGGTCCTACTGTACTCTATAACTCCCTTCCTTTGCATATTAATATTCTTCACAATTAGTGGTAAATTTTCTAATGACAGTTCATGAATTCCACTAGTTTTAAAACGGCAAAATTGTTGAGCTGCGTATATGACGAAACTTTTAAAAATTATACATTTCTTTTGCAGTTTTAAGAGTATTCTTATCTTGTTCTCAATATTTACTTTATTTTCTCATTGTTTCAGGTAAGAACCAGAACCATTCACACATCTGAGGCGAGTTGAAGCAGTCATGGTATGAAGTTAAAGTGTTCACTTGGATATCACTTGACCTGGATCTGCATATTTTCAGCAGGTCTCATATAAAGACAGGTCTCATATATACAAATTTAAATAAAGCAACAAGGCGTTGCAATGGTGCGAGAAAAAAAAAAGTTAATTTCGTGCCAATATGCATGGAGTAGCACGTCGGCTTCGCTGGCAATGTTTCAAAGGCAAATGTTTGCTGGCTCGTTGCAATATGTGCGCCGTTACTTCGCCAATTGCATTTCGAATTTGGGCCTAGATAGCGTCCAAAGTGGCTGACATGTTAGCCTAGACTGTGGACTTGACGTAGTAAAAGAGGAAATAGTTGAGTGGTATTAAGCCGATCGCGGTGGCCAATTGAGGAAATGCTCCCTAGTCGCTCGGAGGTGACCCACACGCCAAATTTCTATTTCAAAACTTCGAAAGCTGCATCATTTATGTTCTGAGGTGCCGTCGTGTTGGAACCACACCTCGGATACATCGTTGGTGTCAAGCTCTAAAAACAGCCAAAATTTTCGGCTTTTAATTAGCTCCCTCACGGCGTTGTCTATGGTTATCATGGCTTTATTTCTTGCGTCAGTACAGTCGTATATGGATGTAGTCCCAAATCGCAAAATTGGCCGGGTTTGACTCGTGCGCCGAATGAACATTGGGGACTCGGTCTTCCTCGATACTGGCCGCTAAAGCGGCGACTATGTTTTCTTCTGTTCGCACCAAATCTCTGTCTTGTCTCTATCATCATCTTCTAACCAACACGATCTACTGAATGGGTCGCGGAGGTAAAGCATACTCGAGGGATCTCCAGGCTACTCCATCCTCCGCCATAGATTCTAACTCATCAGGAGCTATGCCCAAGCGTAACTTGGCGAGGTTTTGGACTTGGCCCAACCATCTGATCCTGGGTCGCCTACCAGTCGCTATGCGGTGGCTACGATAGTCAATGGCAAGGAAATTGCAGCCGTCAATAAGTTGAATCTGATATAAACTGAATCCAGCCCAAATTCGATCATATGTCGACTTGGTAAACAAAAATATTGGTTGCAGTGTCCGAGAAAGACCTGTACCTAGCTGCGAGATTTATGCCAACCCGCTTTTGTAACCTCTTCGACTTTCCTCCCTGGGCATTGTCAGCATCTAAATGTTTCCACTAAGACTGGATCTTTTGTTCAGTTGAATCGTTAGTTCCTCATAAGGCAACAAAATAGTCGGAACGAGTGGGAAGTATCGGGACACAAAAATGCAGTTCGTCGAGCTAAACAATAAAAACATTTTATTAGGCTCAGAGCTCAGCCCGATCTTATCTGCGACTAGTTTCAATATAAACGTGTTCCAGAATGTTCTTAAACGATTCAGCCATTCATCCACGAGGTCTTCTTCGCCGTGAGGTTGTGTACTTTTTGGGACACACATGAGGCATTAATATCCACGCAGACCCATAATCTCCTCATATTTGTCGTCTGGGATTCGTCGCAGGTAAGCAACGCATGCCCCACCTCGCCTCCCCACCCGAACAAAGGCGAACAGGTTTTCCTAGACAATTAGCCAAATCTGCCTCCACCGCTGATGATCTTGCGTTCATGGTCGTGTTGAGTGTGCTTGAAAAATCGCAATTTGCTCTTCGAGAGCGAGCGCCGAATTCGAACGAGCGCCACACAAAGCCGGTTATGTTCGGTTATGCTCACCCCGCACCCAGTGGACGGACTGGTTTGCAGAATCGCGTTACAAGTCAATCAATATTCACGGCCACCACACACAATAGACGACCGGCTCAGGTAAGGTTCCACAGCACGGAGCTGAGTCACTTTTAATGGGAAACAAATTTCACAATCAGCCGGCGAAATCGAAAGCATCCCACTCGACCGTACCTCAGGCCCTCGCCCACCAGTTCACCTGCTCTCGTATCTGCCATTACACAATTGCCGGCAGTTGATCCGTATGTCCGGTCTAATGTGGACGGCATTTCTCTGAAACCAGACGAACCGGCCAGCCACACACGCAAAACAATGCACTCGCCGCTGTCGACGCATGGTAGGAAGGGCCAGCGGCGCGGCGGCTCACGCATTGGTGGAGGCAGGTAGGCAATGATCGTGACCGGCGCGGCGGTTGTAACTTCAATGCCACGGTCGATGATCCCAAGCACCAAGTCATCAAGTGAATGTGATAATTACCCGTCAGACATTATGAAACCCACTAACGAACGCTGGGCACGTTCGCCGGTTAGGAAGACACGAGTCGGATGGCGGTACATGGTCTGCGCTTGTTTTGGTTAACATGCGGAAGACATTCCCAAGCAGAATAACATCGATTGCAGACCAAAAGCCTGGACTTCGAACGAAGTCCGATAATAATGCGTAATTGGAGTGCGAGCATTGCCTGGCAATTGGTGTGTCGGGCGCAATTCGTTGGTTTTGTCAGGGAATACGCTTTTAATTACCCGCAGCAGCAGCTCCACCGGTCGGGAATGTTACACGCCAACGGGTGTGGCTTATAGATTCCAAGTCACAGATACGAGTACGAGAGAACTTTGTATTTTGTATAGAACTGGTTTGCCACACAAACCAATCCATGAAGCGTGAAGATGGCCAGCAGAACAACGGCGATTGCAGAGATTCGTATTCGGGCAAATGCGTCGAAATATTCCAATATCGCACACAGGGGCATATCCAGCAGGTCGCATCCCTCCCCCTTGACTGTGCGTCTCGTGACAGCGCTCGTTTTTGGTGTTTGCCATGAATGATGTCATTACGCCGCAAATGGGAAACGAGAGGAAGGTACACAAACGACTGCCGAAACCTGTGCCGCGGAGACAAATTACCATGGCGCCTAGTGTTTATCCAGCGTTTACCTCCAGCAAGAGCCCGATTATTTGGGTCGTTAGAAGCTCTTTTTACATTTGTTTTTTTTTTTGGATTAATTGGTCTATTACTAGGTAAGCACTTGTTGATATCGTTTTCATGGAAGAGAGAAAATTAAGTGAAAAGTGCGAGGGATTTTCGAAACTCATTAGAGATACCCCACACGAAGAGATACCCCCAGCGGAAAGTTGAAATTGGGCAGCAAAGTCTGGAATCATATGACAGTGGCAGCTGGGGGATGCTATCAAATTCAGACGTGTTGAAATGCTCCACTAATTGAGATGAAGTAAATTTGTAGGTGGCATGTTAAAGTTAAGAAACCGAACTCAAGTTGCTCATGAAAGCCGAGTGAGGAGCAGCAAAGTAAAAAAGAAACTACGCAGGGTGATTGAAAAAATATTATGGGTATCCCTACAGTCGAAGGTCTACCTACATTCTACTTCTAACAACGACTCGCGTTGTGCAACTCAGGGACCGACCCTGAACGGCGGTGCTTAGAAAGCTTTTCCTAGTCAGTTTCGCTTTGAGTCTTGTCAGCTACTCGAAAGATGTTGAGACAGACAAATTATAAGAATTGATCGTGTCGGGGATCGAACCGAGAACCTCAAGCATAGGGGTCGAAGTAGAGCTTCTGCATGTATTTTGCTGCATCCGCAACAACATCCGCGGATCTGCACCATCCCTAGTGGTGAGTAACGAATTCATTATTGATCCACTCCGTATATGTAATTGGTTTGTCCTTTTCTACCTTGACATCAGCTTGTTAGAATTAAAATTGTAAAGAATTATACAAAAGCAAGTAAATATTGGGTCTATAACTTATTTCGTGCGTTTTGTACAATAGTATTATTCAAAGTATTGCCCATCTGAAGGCATGACTAGACCCATCTTTCTGGCAATTTGTGGATCCCATTCCAAAAGAACTGAGGCGTGGCGTGGCAGCCAAGAATGAATCAAGCCAATTTTTGATATTCTGCTCTGATGTGAACCGCATTTCAGTGAGGGCGTTCTCCATTGACCGGAACAAATGGTAGTCAGAAGGGGCAAGGTCTGGGCTATAAGGTGGGTGGGGTAAAACTTCCCATCCACTGTTTTCCAAGTAGTTCTTAACCGGAATAGCAACGTGGAGCCGAGCGTTGTCATGATGGAAAATTATTGCCTCGTGTCTGGTCGCATATTCCGGGCGTTTTTCGGCTACTGGTCTCTTTAAATGGACTAATTGTGTTCGGTAGCATTGTCCATTGATGGTTTCACCCGGTTTTAGCAGCTCATAATACAGCACACCCTTCTGATGCCACCAAATACAGGGCATTACCTTCGCGACATGGATATTCGGCTTTGCCGTCGATTTGGCTGGTTGGCCAAGCCAAAATCACCACTTTTGGCACGTTCGCCATAAACTTCCACCAAAATACGATGACATTCGGCAGCAGTTTTGTTCATATTAAAGTAATGAAGAAGAACTCCTCGGAAAACACTTTTTCAGGCACAAAGTCCGACATATTTGAGTGAAAAAAATGACTGTTGTTTACGCTTCAAATGAATGAGATATACTGAAATGACGTACAAGGACAGTAGCTTCCCAACGCATGTTCCAATGGAATAATACAAGTTACGCCATCTCTTAGCAAACCACACGAATTAAGTAATATACCCAATATAAGAATAATATAGTTTGGAATGATAGGGAATCAATAAATAAATAGGTAAATAAATAAATCTATAAATAAATGAATAAATAAATAAAACACATGGCCATTGAACAAACAAAATAGAATAAGTATCAATTTAAATATTAATAAGAGGGTTTTTAGCACAACTTCAGCGTTCTTCGAATTTTAATATCAGTTTCTGTATCCCATCAGAAATCAATCAAACACTCGCGTTTTTGTGCACGTCTTAAGATGAGTGATACCATGGCAAATTTAACATTATTTTAAGTAGTTTTGTTTTGAGATACTTGCAATCTTTTTACGTGATATTTCAAACAGTTACTTTAGACAATGGCTTGAAAATCACCACCATTTTATTTTCAAGCGAATGTAACGATTTCCTTTTAATAAATGTGTATAACCTTTTTGTTGCAACCCCAACCTTTTTAATTGTTTTATTAATGTGATCACTAAAAGTTAGCTTCGTATCTAGAGCAAGCTATCTTTTGCGGGGCTTATAAATTGCATTATATCTAAAGAAAATTCACTTTTTAAATCTAAACAAGGTACTTTTTAAATATAGTTATACCTTAAAAGCGAATTATATGTTTTTAGTTACGCCTCTACTGTACTTCTGCTTTGTTATTTGGTCGCCTTTGTATTAAAACTTATTCAAACAACTTCACGCGAGTTTTATTGAGAAACATGAGTTGGTCAGAAGGTTTGCCCTCATACAAATCCAGGCGCGCATTGATAGATCGTCCGTTCTAAAGAACTCTCGTTCACTGGAATTTGGACTAAATCTTGTACCTTTCTATTTTCCCGAGGAAAATATTAGAAACAGGGAGGTTATCTTTTTTGTTCCTAGTCATAGGACGACCTGTGGTCTAATTGAACCCATGTCTCGTTTATCACTTTTTAATTCAATTTGTAATGATGACCTTCAAATGAATGGGGCGTTTTTAAGAAGAACTGTTTTGAGAATTTTTAATGATAATAATTAACCACTTATTTTAAATATAGTAAATTGTTAATTCTAGTCAACAGATAAATATCCATTGATGAATAAATAAATTAAACAATAATTTGCCCTCGAGAATACAGACAACTTATGTTGTTTACTAAATTTAGGCAATAACTGCATGTTCACTGCACATTCACTTCTGAAATTAGTTCAAATGCGAATGAATGCCAACGCCATCAATGCAAGTACGAGTACTCATGAAAATATCTCTCGCCATTTGCAAGACCATATTTTATGCTGCAAAGAAATATGTAGGTTGGACTGCGTCATCTTTGCAATCAAACAATTTGTATGATCTGTGGAAACATCTGTTAAACTGCATTTCAGATCTTAACTACTGAACAGATTATCACCGGATGCTTGTAATGGCCGAATTTAACATTTAGAACGCTTAAGCTTAAGCCTATATACTTCACAGTTTGAATCTTAGGCATCCGATATTAGATTCCAAAATAACCATAATCGTTTTATGATGAGGGACATAAATGAAAATGTAGGACAGGAAACCGTTCTGACATTTAATCTTCAGAGAACCTTTATCCGAATCGATCATAACTATCGACACAATAAACTTCTCCCAGATAGTCTTAGATGCATTTCATTGCGTAACCTGTTCACCGAAAGATAAGATCTTCATTTATGGCATTTAAGGTAATCAATCGACTGTCAGCCAGATCTCAAATGGGATGAGATCCTTTACAATGGGCCCTCGAAATGGGTCACACAGTGAAAGTCAGTAAGTCGAGATGATCGTGTCCCAATAAATGTCCCGTTGCATCAGCTTAACGGTAAGCTACAAGGCTAATGGACACACCGCATGTCACCCATCGTTTTAGTACCTGGCGTGGGTCGACCACTATCCCCAGTGGGAGACCACTTCCCGTTGAAACTATTCAATCAACCTCCAGTAACCTCACGGCCCTGCGAACGCATCGCCTGCATTGACACGCAGGTAACAGGTAACCCTCCTGATTTATGTTCAACCATTTGGAAGCGACATAGAAATTCGTTTACAGTTACACCCAAGAGCGCTGTCAAACCGCTGGGCACGGCATTATGTTTATTCATAAGCCCTACCGGAACGCTGGCACCAAACGGTTGGCCGAGATCCATTTGCATTCCCACCTAACCACACACAGGCCCCAGCGGTAGAGCGGGGCGAGAGCATAAGTGACCAATTATGCGATATGAAGTGCCTCTCCGCCTCACAGATAATTACAATCGCTCCCGGGAGGGTCCATCATCGAAATGTCAAAACGAACATTTCATGTCATTCGAACAGACATTGCCCAACGCTGACATCTAAATGCACATACTGTCTGACGCCAGTAAGCCGCAATCACAACTTTCCACTGGACTTGGCCGTCGACTATGCACGAACGACTGGGGGAACGACGATTGGTGGTTGGGCTGCGATGCATTGCGCACTTCTGCCACTTGCAGCGTACTGTCAGTGCATCGGTGGGTCGGTGGTTCGGCGGTTCAGTGGTTTCCATCGGTATTGTTTTCTTTTCTATTTTTTCGGCGGCAGCGGCGACAGAAGACAGACCTCTCGGTTGAGTGCACATCGGCCGAAGATTTGCTCTATCTTGGGCTTCGGTTTGGTTTCTGTTCGCTGTCCACTGAATTCGAAAGCGTTCGAATGTGTAGCAGACGGATGAGCGACAGGTCATGATTTCTGTGTGTTCATTAGAATCGTAGAATGATGAACAGTCGTGCATGGACGTGCGGCTTTTGAGTGAACTTTGACATTTATGAGGAAGAATCCATTGACAGATGGATGACAGTGATTGAGATGTGGAACACAAGTGAATGTGTACCTGAAGGCAGGTGTCTTCCTGGGGAAATTGAATTTATGTCCGCACGATATGGTTGGAGGGCGAAAGGTGAACTCCTGCTATATTGACGAATTTTTCGTTTTCATACTTTGGATGTAGACGTCATGGGGAATGTCAAAGGTAGCATTAAGAGAACGTTGACAGAATGTCATGAACGAATAAGAGTTGATGACAATATCGCAAGAGGAATGTGTGATGACAGCAAGCTGCGAGGTGAAAAAAATGTATTATGCGTCAACCAATAGACTTACGGGGGTCAGCAAGCTTTCATATATATAAACATGGTTCGATTTAAATGTTACACTTGTAAAATTGTTAAGGTGAACTCAATCAACGATACCTTCTTACCATGCCAGTGACGCATGGTTGGACTGAACCTGAGGTATAGCTGGCTCTTATCTTGGGCACACTGCTTCCATTCGTCAACACCTCGGGTCCGCTATGCAATACAGCTTAGTTTCGCTTCTCAGGAGACTCAGATTCGAAGACCATCTGAGTTGAAGCATTGGTGCGCTTGATATCGACGGGTTTTTGACTTCCGGACTACAGCCCCATCTTGCTACAGATCGTTGGGGTTGTTTCACTTTTCTCGCAGACGGGATCTGTCGTTTTAACTGTTTTTAATCGCCACTACGGTGCGACTATGGTGACATCATCTGCGTAACCCAATTGTGGGATTGACTTGAAGACGACAGGTTATTTTGTGTTTATTATTGAAGAAGCACACCACAGCGCCACAAAACCTTGCCGAAATCCGGTGCAAGTTTCAAAACTGCACGGAAGTTCTCGATCCACACTGCATCGTGTATATGGTAGCATGTTGCGACACTACCGGATACATTTTCCTGAGAACCCGAGTTCCGTCATCGCTTCGAATAGTTCCTTGAGATGAATGCAGTCCTATACCGCATGATGTGTATCGATTTGAAACTGATCTTCTGCATGATTTTCCTTAGTGTGAACATTTTGGTCTATAGTCGATTTAACGGACCGAAAGACGCATGGCTACGCGACTATAAGTGTGGTGCAAAACGACTTAAGACCTGCACACAGTGCGTTGGGTAGGATATTAAAGGCGAGTTGAGCAGGGATATACATCTATAGTTGTTGCAAGACCATGAAGACCTTGAATAGTGAACCATCTGAACCCGCGGCGTTGTTGTTCTTCAACTTTTTAATGGCTGTGCCGACTACACCAAAGCTAATGGGGATGGGTGGACTACTTCATCGACTGGAGTTAGGATTCCTCGGTTTCCTATCATTTTCTCCTGGTCAAGCCTGTTACGATGCTGTCGGGTTCAGTACGCTCACAATTTCGAAGAGACTGCGTGCCTTTCCCGAAGCCTGTGCCCAGTCATTTGGCTTTTATTTAAGAATGTTCCCATTTTTTGCTTGTCCCTATACTCAACCTTTTTCCGTCTTCTATCCGGTAGCGCTGGTCTAGGTTTTCGTTGCATCCCCTTCTGGTAACCGAGGGTTTCTTGATGGATGTGGTAGGTAGCCCAAAGTGTCCTCCTCTACCCCTGTGATGGACGAGCGGCTATGAAACCACATATCCTTAGCCTTTGTGTTCGACATAGGTATCCCTCACTTAAATGCTCTTCGTCGGCTCATGCCATGAGTCCTGGAAATGGGAGCAACAATCTTCGGCATAGTGGCATAAAGAAGAATTTCCCTTATCAGTGCCACATCTCACTGTGACAAATTTGTATTCAATTAATCACTTAAATGTCACATCAAGTGACTATGACAGTACAAATATGTCACAGTGACATGTCACACGACTAAGAGAATCGACTGGCTAATGATGGTTGGCCGTATTTGCAGATTGACGATTAAATTATCTAACATTCATTAACATCTTTTGAAATTAATGAACAAACCCAAATTGACTTGTGAATAACACTGTCTGACGAGGCACTCACATAATCAGTGGTGGCACCACACATTAAGAGAGTATTCAAAGTTTCTCAAATTCATGCAACAGCTTAAAACTTTCCGCACCTAAGCCTCATGGCTCATATTTATCTACCCTTTCAAATGCTTTCTGCATTCACTCATAATCTGCACAAGCAACTATGACTAGTCTCTGCCTAAGTTCCTTAATTATTCCGCCCCACTAACCGGCAACTCATTAATTTTTGAAATACGACAGCAAGTTAGTCTTAGTGAATGTCTATGCATTCATTGTCTCACTAAACTTTTCCTAGACGTCCTTGCGAGGGGAATATTTTATGAATCCACCCCAAAAACCGAGCCAAGCACAGCAAAGAAGTGCACACAAACCCAAGCGGAAGATACATTTTGTTTTAAATCTTAACTTCTCATGTAACCGGACGTATTTTACTTTCGGTGTTCAGAAGCAAACGAATTCGAATTGCAGATGGCAAAGTTCAGTTTCGTTTTCTTTTCCCGTGTTGAATTCATAATGTCTACTGCACCATCCATTCGGATGTAGTTGTGGCAGTAGTCTTGCCATAAGCAGTTTATATTTTGAGGGTTACGACAAATGGAGTTTTGGAGGAGCCAAAGTGCACGGACATTGGGCGAAGACGGAGGAATATGTAAATAAAATTTTGAACTCGTCACGGTGTGTGCGTGCAAATTGCATTCGTTGCCGACTTCTGATCTTGGGGTTAAGTTAAATTTGAGAAAAATAGACGTTGCTTCTTGTTACGGGGGGTGGGGGAACGTTTTCCAGTGAACATCTGAACCATGTTTGTTGAATTATTTCTGTTCGAGGTTTGGTAGGAGAAACCTGGTTTTCGCAAAGAGAGCCCGGAAAGGGTTGAAGGGACGAAATGAATTTGAATAAGGAATGTGGACTTGAGTTTATACATATTTTCTTTCCGGTTCCTCATTCACATGATATGAGAGCCAAGATTTGAATAAGTCAGAATTTTGTAGAAGAACCACGCTGTTCACTCTTTAAATGGTACTCGATCTACAGTTGTTTTAAAGATTTGGAAAAGGTCTACGACCTAGTTCATCGCGTCTTGCCAGGAGTACTTTGCAGGAATGGAGGATTGAGGGTCCTCATTGGAGGAATTTTCAGTCAGCGGAGCACCTATGTTCATAAAACTTGGGGTTAACGTCTCTAAATCAGCACATTTGTCAGCGAGCGCTGGACTTCGCCAAGGGTACGTCTTGTTTCCTGTCCATTGTATATGGAGGCTGTGGTGTTGTGGGTTCGTGCGAAAACTACTAGAGCCTGAGATGCATGGGCTGGATTCCCGCTCGAGCAGAATAATTTTCACGTCCTCTCTTGAATCATTGATAATACTCAAAGAGTATAACCGTCTAGAAAAAGCTTCTCAAACATAAAACTGTAGGCCCCTCCCACACGTGAGAGAACAACATGAGTGGATGCTGAGAAGCCAGGGGAGATTTGAGGTTCGGAGTTAGTCTCCGTGATAGAATGAGAAACACGAGACGACTCAATGTTGAGCAGCTGCTTCTTCTGACGGAGAGGAACATGCTTCGATGGTTTGGTCTCGTGGCGCGAATGTCCTTATCATCACGATTTCCGAAGCGTGCATGATGCAGGACACATTTCAAGTCAAAAAACTTGCTTAAGCTTCTGATGAATTATAGTCGATGGCGTAGATTCGAATAGGTACGAGATCTTTCGTGAGTGCTTAGCACTCGCGATCCCTTTAGAGGATCATGCGGACCACTCAAGATGAGATGTTCCCATAGATTGCTAATGCCCTTCTTATCAACGCTGCTGTTACAGCTGTTGTAGGCAGTCACACACTTCACCTTACTTAACCAGCTTATCTTTTCTCACTTGCCATCCCATCTCGGCTTAAGCTCTACATCTATTCATAACAGTCCAATTAAACCTCTTTCAAAACAGCATATAACTAGGCAACTGCTTGGAATCTGTTTGTGCAACCGAATCTGCACTGAAAACACAAATGAATACAAGCATTCCCATTTAGTTTCATATCACAAGCCTTCAAACCAGCCGTGTGGCCTGATGCTCATAGCATTCTACCGGAGCACTACAAGCATCCTGTTGGATGCGATTGGATCTCAATTTCAAAAGAGCGCATTTATTGGCTTCATTCACTCATGTAACACGTTTGCGTATCAACCCCTTAACTACATCAATGCAATCGCCAGAACAACAACCCGTCATATTAAACACTTCCAGCCATTTGAACACTTCAAGTACTTCTCTACGGCACTCGGCATCCACCCGGAACATGTTCAATTTGCACAAAGGCAATCCTGACAATCCTGAAAAGTGCGCCTGTAACCAGACGACGACGAATAATATTCATTTCATGGAAATATTAAACAAGTCCTGCTCCTGCCGTGAGGGGCTGTATGAATATGCAAACTCTTTCCGGTATGCGACCAGTAAATCAAGGATTCAGATAATTTCATTTATGAATCCTTCAGGGGGATGTTTCAATCTCATAAAACCATTTCAAGTGCATAACTCCTTTTATCCGAGGCGATGGAAAAATCTTTAACGAGTATCTTCGAGGTACATATATACCACACGTACACGCCATCGTCCTTTGATTAAAGCCAACGTCAGCCAGGGATCTACAGAGAGAGAGAGAGAGAGAACTGCTCGAGGTAATAGGATTAATTTTGGACAATGGACAAATAAGGACGAGTCTCGTATCCCCCTGCACGGAGTGGCGGGGGGGATTTATGAAAATTTTAATGAAGCTCACACTGAAAAGGTCGAAATGGATTTTGGTCCTTGTGCAAGGACTGCGTGTGTCCATGGCTGAGAGATGAGTGCGGGGCCGATAAAATGGGTCAATAATGAATATGTACCAGCCATGGACTGGGGCATTGATTGTGTGTTTCATTCTATAACGCAACCCCAACATGCGCTAGATTTCGCCAAAGTGCAGGCAGGACGTTGTTCACTGGTTTTGAAGCGTAATCAGGATAAGCCGATTAAAATGAAATTACTTTATGCAATTTATTTCGAAACGGAATGATTTTGATTTGCAACGAAATTGTGTTGTTTTTTTCCACAGTTGAATGGGTTCTGAGTTTGAAATGTGGTTTGAATTCAATCGAATTGGCTGATTGACTTAAAATGCTAAACTGGATGAAAGAGTGTGAAGTTTAATTGGACTTAATGGAGCTGTGTATGGTGTTCGACTTACGTGCAATGCGTAAACGACCATCAACGAACATAAAGTCTATTCAGTTGACCGGCAAGCGGCTGGCACTCCGCTGGTTTACATCGCAGAACCGACTTAAAGTGCTCACTTTAAAAAGCTGTGAAAACAATGTAATATCCCCACGCTCTTCCAGAGAAAATAATTCACCGTCAGTTGGATTACAAAAACATAATCCGAACCATGGCTTGAATCTCTTACATCGGACATTAGGATGCGTGTATCCATGAAATTGCTTGATCTACCGACATCGCTACCATCGAGAGAAGGCGAAACGATGAGGATTCACTTTCAAAAGAGCAAAAAAAAAAAATCATTTTATTTCTTATTTTGGCAGATGTCCATTTTCCCAAGGGGATATCCAGCTGAGTGCGAAAACATTCCTAACCCGGGCGGTACCTTCGGCTCCCCACCCATCTCCCACACACACAGGCAGCGAAAAACAAAAGGGCATGGGTGTGATTTTCATTAAAGTTTAAAGGATCCCTTGAATGAAATCGTTGGGCGAACACTGGCTTTTATGGGAAAAGAACAAAGCAGCTTAGCAATCACATTCGATGACAGGCATTCAACAGATATCCGATAACGATTTTTTTAGCAGTTAATGACAACCGGATGTGTTGTCGTAAAAACTAACGACCTAATGCGGATCGATTACGTGTATCTGTTAGCTGGTCATTGAAGTTCGAACCGAGAAGAGCCGTTGTTGCTCCATGGTATGACATTCCTTGTTTTTCATCGAAGCTTTAAGTAATTAACAATCTCGGAATTCAGGCTCATCCTACCCTTCCTCACACTCGAGTGCTCTAACCACCCTCCCTCTCAATCAGGGTCGGTGCACCGAAAAAAGAATTTTAATTAATATTCCGCAGTTGTTGCCGAACGAATTTCACGGGAGATTAGCGGCGCGTATTCGCTGATTAAATTAAAGCCACAGCGAGCGTGCCCGCCCCTCTTGGGTTGAACGGGAGTAATTTGCATCGGTCGGATCGTTTCGAACTCAAGTCCGCCCCCACCCCGATTTTACCTGTCCCTTAGCGCTCGCTGAAAATTGTTACTCAGTCGTTAACGCTTTCCAAACAGCGAACTACATCCGGACCGCGAGGGAGAAAAAAAAAACTGAGATACATTCTCATTTGCATATATGGAAATTCTAATTGAAGGTAACAAGTTCTTTTTCGTGGGTTTGTTCGACAGGTCCATCAGGAGGCAGTGACTAAAAGGTCTGTGACGAGCGTTTTCTTTTGAAGTCAAATGAGGGATAAATGTCTGGCGGCTAGATAGAGCAGCGCCAGTATCCTGAGCTGTAAAATATTTATACAAATTTATGTACATGGATCCTTGTGGGAAAAAAGTTGTCCTTTATCTGCCTCGCTGTCCTTGCACCGCCCTGCTGGTGTAATGCCACTTTAGCTCCATTTTTTGGCGTACATTATTCCACCTAGGTGCCTCTGGCCACTTCGCTCCTTTTCTTTATTGAATTTAAGCGTAAAGGAAACGTCTTTGCATTTTAAAGATTTACTTTGTGAAGTTATTTTGGATAAACGCCAGCAAGAATGATGACTTTATTAGAAGTTAAAAATGTCGCACATGCTTTGGGTTGGATTTTGCTTGACGAGAGTTGAGAAGCATCGAAAAGTATCCTCCTTTCACTGTTTGAGTGGAAACTTCTTCGGAAGCAATTTGTATTAAGAGAATATTTTTAACTACGAGGAAGATGACTTTCGGTCAAAGATTGAGTTGAAAACTATTCTTGTTCGGGATATCTTGTGGTGAATGTTGGTAGTGGGGAAGCAGCATTCAAAGATGTTGCCGAGTATGTTTACGCCTCTTTTGCCTTGGTTCGGCAGGCAAATTGAAAGGAGACGTTGACAATCATTTCAGGAATTTCTTTATCGGTCGAAGGATGGCCAGTTTTCGTTTGTAAGATTAGCTAGTATTGAAAGTCCCCAAAGTCATGGCAGAGTCCTTTTTTTGGTGAAAAATGAAAACCGAAATCTTTGCCTATTTATGTTCGATGACAAAAATCAATATTTTTGTTATGGTGAGTCATGGAGAAGTTGAAAATAAAATGTAAAAAGGTTCGCTTTCGGTCCTTTATCACTGTCTTTGTCTGCATAGATACCCTGGTGAGCCGTTGTGGCGTCTATTTCTACTCATGCAGTTTCCTTTTTGCAGTCTCCACTGCTCTGGGCAAAGTTTGCTTTAAACGACCTAGTCTTCTTCAGTTAATGGGTTTCAATTTTTGGTTTGAAAAAAAAAAATGCCACATTTAAGGGACGCGTAACAAATTCATTGCCACACCACTAAACGTAAGGCAACGTCCATTAGGTTTTGACCCCTTGTGTATAGCGAAAGACAGTCAAGCAGCACTAAAGGCAGTTTCGTTCAGTATAATGGACTCCGAAACAGTCAAATGGTGCCATGACGCTTTGCAATTATTTGCCATACACAAAAAGTGAAGCTTGGCTGGGCCCCTGGAGTCCGCAGATGAGCTCGCATTCATCGGTCCAGTCAATTGGACAGTAGCTACAACTCTGATTAACGAATGGGAGCACAAACTTCGCCTAGAGCAGTGTACGAATGGTCATGGTGTTAGGCACTCCAAAATATTAATTTAAAATATAAATATAATTAAATTAAAATTGAAATATAAATCAGGTATTAATTCAAATAAAGAAATACTCCATCTTAATAATATTGCTAACGACCTTTCTTGCCGGCCGCAGCGATCCGACATATCACATTAACAAATGTTTGTCCTCTTTGCCTCGAGAGGATGACATTTCTGAGCACGTTTTGTGTGAATGCCCCGCACTAATCTGGTTAAGGATACCTATCTTCTATTGGGTGACAATCACTTCAGCGGAAATGAAAAAGTCCACCACTATATTTCATGAGGGAAGTGGTATGTCTTTTGATTTAACTCCAACCCTGAGACACAATAGATCTATCATGGTCGCGGTGTCGTTGCCTACACGGCATGGGTTGAATAGAAAAGAATATACATATATTGACTGGAAAGAGTGTGCACACCAATTCCCTCGCTTAATCTAATGTTGACCGACGTATTCATTGCCGATGTCAATGCCACTCCATTGAAAAACAGTACAGGTACTACTCTACTCTACTCTTTCAGACATGTGGCTTACCTCCTGGTTTCCTAACACTCGTCGTTATCATATTTTGGGAAGTCTTCAACACTTATAATCTGAGATACAGTCCAAGGTAGTTATAGGGGTGCTTTACTAGCAACCACTCGTGTTGTGCTTGCTATGCTAGGCGAAATTTCAGAAGCTGACGTATCTTGTTTATTTTAGTTGCTGGATAACGAAACATTTCGCACAGTTCCGATAATAGCTTTCAACTTGTTATTAACTTTATCGCCTGTGTTCCTAAGTGTCGTTAACGTGAAAGCCCATTTGTTACCAAAGTCACAAATTTGGGCAACACATGGAATTTTCGTTGATCGCAAGTAGCCGCGACCAAAAACTAAAAAAAAATTACATTTCGTGACTGAATTTTGTGGAACGAGGCACATCAGGAAAAAAAAATGTAAAATTCGTAATCTGTAACCTGAAAGCAATCTAGAGACAGCATAATTTACATTCTGGTAAATTCGACGCGAAGTTGTGGTTTCACACACGTCGCGATCGCAAATCGCTATGGCGTTAGATGATCACTTGATGAGTTCATCCTAAAAGTAGACAGACAATTTTTCATATTTATATAACAGTTCTCGTTGCATAATTCAAGGCATTGTTGATAGTTCTTTCTGTTCCTAGTTGATTACACATGTGAATGTTCAGGTAGTTTACACGGCGTGTAATTTTTGCTTCGACATTTAAGTTTGCTAAAAAGGATATTGTAAGGTGTGAAAGAACTTTGTACTTCCGAACAGTATTTTCTCAATTCGAGAGTCTTCGACTACGAACCTGTGGAACAACGCAACAGAGGACGTCTGCGTATAAGATGGCACACACAAGTAGGGACGGACCTCAACCAACTAGGCGCTTGAAACTAGAGGCAGATAGCCAGAGATCGCTCCGGCTGGGGAGGTTTGGGCCCAGGTCCAACCTGGTCTGTAGCGCCTCATGAAGAAGAAGTTTAAGGGATGACTTAGTGAGAATTCGGGAGCTCTCAACAAAGGATCGTAGTTCAAAGATTTTACACAAATGTTCGGCATTAGTTAGCGTGATTTTGTGTATCGTATTATTTCGAATAGATTAACTAATTACCCTTCTAGTAGAACACATAGGCATCACATCGAATGGCTCTTGTTGGAATCACAGTCACACCAAGTCGAAAAAATGGCAACCACCCTATTAGCCAACGAGTTCAGAATCACATGAAACGTACTCTTTGTGATCCGCCACGAAGGTGACGACTCTGCTCCATGGTAAAATATGCGATACTTGTTTAGAGACCCGTTCATATTCATAACTTTGTAAAGTCAACCGCCGGCTGTTATTCCATGACTCCACAGACTTCTCCATGAACTTCTGAAACACAGCAGCTTCAGACAATATTTCAGAGTTCTTATCGCCTGCGAAGCAAGTCACTCCTTAAACTTTTTCTCTTATCTCGGAACATACCCGACTCGCAGTTTAAGACACCGGCAAACAGCGAGTGCTTCCGATGTGTAGACGAACTCTTCCCTACAATTCGACCGATTCACGCGAGAGCGACATTTATGTTCCTTTAAAACTCCAATCGCCTGTAAGCAAGTTCCCGAATAGCAATCAACAATGTTAAGCTGCAATTCTTGCACGCAAAGTTTTGCACTACAAAAACAGGGGAAGCCCATAAAAGCACACGGGGCAACCCCTTCATCAAATTACTGCATTTAACAACTCTACACCCTATTCCGAAGTTTATGATGCGCCACCCTCGCCGCTTTTGAGCCATTTATATGTGCCACCTGTTGCTGAGTGCAACTATTCCCAGACCAGAATACCATGACTGGCTACGTGCTCGCACCTCCCTCTGTGCCATGAAAGCTGCAAGGGCCGATGAGGTGGTGGCAGTGGCAGTGGATGTTATAGTTGGCTACGCTTCCCCTGCATGTTATGTGATAGAACTTTAATCTGATTTCGTCTTATTTTCTCTTTCTCAGGTGAGTACACTGTGGACGAAGTTGGATCCTTGAGGACATAAATGCGTTTACAAAGTGTGTTCAGTGTGGAAGTTGCTGTGGAAATTTTATTACCTTTTGCCGTACAGCAATCGTCGGCGGAGGCAGCCATCGTTGCCACTCTGATGGCGACGTGGGGTAAGACCTAAAAAAATGAAGAAATCCGAAGGAACTTTCCAGTGGCGAGTTATTATTATGAGTTTTTGTTGTGCAAGTTCAGTCGGTTGGAGAAGTGATGGTGTACTAGCACCATCTACTGGACAAGGCGCTAGGCAGTGGCTGGTTGAGAATGCAGCACACCGCGCCGTTTGGTTAGCGAATGGTTCGCAAAGAATATCGTAAAGTTGTGGATTCATCATCTGGCTTCTTTATGAAGTTGTTGGGGAATGCGTTGTGACTTCTTGATGGGATTTGGTTGCATATTTTGTGGAAAGTTTATAGTCGATTGCATAGTTAGCACTTTCTGTCGATGAAAGTTAAGAGCTGCCGCGTTTATTTCCTTCAAAGTTAATTTAGATGCGGGTGCGTTGTTGGTGATGCATCGCTTTTTGGAATCTGTGTGTGGTTATTGTGCAAGGGTGTTGAACTTCTTGAACTTTCGCAATGGGTTCCTAACCGAATGGATTTTCAAAGTCGGTTGCAAGAGACTGAGAGGGAATTGTGACGACTTTAATCAACTGGTGGGTGTACTTGGGCGTAGGGACTTATAAAAAGGGCAAGAATAGCAGCTAGCTAATCCAATGATTCAGATTTGGTTTAAATTTGTGGACTTCATAATTTCACAATACGGTGTTTCGATGTGGAGTGTATTTGTATTTGAGGTCGTATTGAATTTGGATTAATACTACAAGATTGGATATCTTTAAGTATAGGTTCCCAGACGTTACAGATTGTACGTAAGAATTAACAATTAAATTAACTGGTCCAGGAACATTATAAATAAAACGGACACAGTCATTAAACGCAACACTAGGCCTGTGCTAAACGTGGTGTAAGGTAAAGTGTAAGCCATTACAAGCGTTTTAACTAAACTTGTTTGCACGAGGTGATGCAAGCAGTAATGCAATCTACGAAGTCCACGATAACATTTTTCAGAATATATTTTTTATATCATCACAACAGGTAAATGAAGAGTTAATATGGAAACCAAGGTGTTTAACAGAATTTACAAGGGCAACGGACAAACCTCTTTATCGGTTTGTGGTTCAGTTTCAATTCGTTACCTTCAGACCAGTTGGAAATGTTATCGAGATCGCCATTTATCCTGGCAACACAATCTTCTATGAGACCAATAGGACGCGAGAAATAGATAATAATATCATCAGCGTACATGCGAAGCTTGCAATTCTTAACAATACCTGGAATTTTATTGTTAAAGAGGGAGAACAGGAGTGGACCCAGGACAGAGCCTTGTGGAACACCATTCAAAATGACTTTAGGGTTTGAGTAGCCAAGTCCTGTGGCGACCGACGGCTTGGTGGAAGAGTACGAAAAATGTAAGCTATTTTTAATCTTTGTAAGTAATAAAGAGTGATTAATACAGGGAGGTCTAGAAGAGCTGCTGTACAAATATCATTAGGCTCCAAATAAGTTCGCAGATCAGTAGTCACTTGTAAAACAGCAGACTCACAACTGCGCTGACTTCGGAAACCAGACTGCCATTTTGATAGTTATTTTCAAAAGCTTTTTACTCAAAAAACACAAAATACTAATTGGTCTAAAGTTGGCAGGACAATTGGGACTAGTCTTTTTGGGTATACAAATGACATGAGGTAATATGTGCTTAAGGTCCTCTGGCATTAGATTTGACAGAATAAAGCTTTAAATACACCGAATTCATTAACACATTCAAAACAAAAAACTGGAACCAATTCAAGAGAACACAGATCTAGTTAAAGAGGTGAGGGGTGTGGAGGTTCCGGAGAAAAGAACGCTCTCATTTCATTGGGAGGTAATGTGCACATTGGCATTTTTCTATTAGCAACTGCACCCAGACCCTTCAGATTTTTCCACAACTGCTTAGAGCACAATTTAGGATCAAGCTTATTTAAGAAAAAGGCCCGATAACATTGCAGTATTGTTGTCTATTTTCCAATGTAGGATTACGTATGAATTTTTTAAGAATACGCTCACGCTCAGTAAAGGGGTTGAGTGCCCGAGAGATGAGTTACCGACGACCGCTGATTTAGGGGTGACGAGCAAGACCAAAAACTTTTAACAGGCAGTTTACTCAAAAATGAAAAAAAAAAATCAAGATTAAGTTGTCTGTTTGAGTTCAAATGATAATATAACATGTCGGAGGTGGACCTGGGTACAGCTTCTACAGTAGCCAGTCATGCTGTGCATGATGTTGTTCTCTCACGAGTGGAAGGGACCTACAGTTTTATGCCGATTCTGAACAGTGAAGTTTGATAAACTTTTTTTTAAAGACTCTTTGACTGTGACTCGAAAGGTGTAGTCGTGAATTATGAATGTTGGTAAATTCGGCAATCGAACCTTGCATCACGGAAACAGAGACCCGCCATACCTACCTCCAAAAAGGTTGCGTAGGGAAGAGGGCTGCTAGTGAACTCACCATCATACCTAGACTTTGTTGATTCATTGTGATACCGACCACTGATCGACCACTACAGTGACACCAGATTTCAAAAGCAGACAAAGGCGTATTCATTTGGCTGAGATTCGAACCGGGGAACCCACTAACCACAATACTGCTAGTGCAGAGTATCAGTTTAATCACCCAAATGGGTGCCAATAATGTTTATACACAAGGGTGTACACAATTTTAAATCATTTTAAATAAATTTTGTCTATACTTCATATTTGTGGTCATTATGCAGATCTTCGCGCCTCTGGCTAATGACTTAGCATGCACGATTCGCAAGCCCATAGTATTCGATGCTAAGAATGCGCATACCTATCAATCCACACCCAGACCTCTTCAACCACCCTTCCAGCGGGTCTGCCGTTAGGTATTACTACTTACTAGCAGGGCTGATTAGCAATAATGGTCTGTAAGTAAGTCTTATAAGTCGCCTCTTGTTATCTTAATACTACGTATGAGAAGAACTCCGTCAAGCGTTGCTCCAATCGACTATGTTCACTGGAGTTGCCAGGTCAGTCCTGCTCCCTCAAAGTGCCTACAGTGGAACATCAGTCTTCCGTACGTACTTGGACATTCGGGTCTGTAAGTACTTGCAGCAGCCACCGTATTCAGACAGTCACTTTGTAAGGTGTTAGTTTCAGTCGCCGTCTTTCTTGATGTCCAAGGTTCAATCTTGTGGGTCCTCTTTTTCTTTCGATAAGCTGGTCCACCTTTCTAGCGCATTGGGTCTAGACCTCTCCTGGGAACAGGAGGACGAAGGAGGGCTCGTAGTCCCGCAGATGGCTTAGCAGCGCAAAATATCAGATTTTTGACATAGTCAGAGCATGAACACCGCGATCAACACCATGCTCATGCTTGATAAGAGAGTCACATTTCTGAACGAGCGATTCGGCTCCTATTGAAGTAAATAAAAGTGAACGAAGTCCCTGTCGCGGAGTATCATTTCTGTGTATTCGCTCGATTGCTTAACGATTGATTCGGCTCCTATTGAATAAATAAAAGTGCTCATTCTTCATAAGAGAGTCGCATGGATAAAGTGAGCGCGAAAACTCTCCACGTCACTGGCACTGAACTGAAGTGAACTCCTTGCAGATTGCTCGCGGATTCCATCAAGGACACTATAGACAGATATCCGCTTGCGTCGGTTCTTTGACAATCACCAGAACCCAGATCTGTTGTCCATGCTATTGCGCCTTCATCTGTTCAAGAGAAACGATTTTCTCTGATTCACTGAAGCTTGACGTCTGCAAAAGTTGATGAATCAACTCCTTTCTTCCGCACATGCCTTGACGTCATCTGAAGTGTATTGTCCGCCTGAGTGGATTTCGCATCTAATATGCCGTACATTTTCAAGTGAACGCCATAGTTTCTGGCAGGCAGTTGAAGAAGTCAAGCCATTAAAAGCAGAACACCGGAAACTGCGGCAAGCATCTGCTTATCTGTTTGACTTTGCTGACAAAGTCAAAAGGCTCGGGCAGGGGTTCCTGGAAAACCCAACGCATGGCGCCTACGCTTAGATTTCTGAGAAGACTCATCTGCCATCTGTTTGATGAGGAATAAATTCTGCCATCGGCCCAGAAACCGTGCAGAAGAACGCTCAAACCGCAAAATAAACACAACTAAAAATACTAGATAATGAAACTTAAGATTCGCTCTTCGGCGCACTCCAGAGCTGTTGGGCGCTGACGCACGAGGGATGGGTTATAAACTTCATTACCTTTCCGTCATGTTGCGGTGTGAGGCGTTGAAGCGTCGAACGCACATTTGCTAGATGCTCCTTCATTGCGAGTCGTTATTGTTTTGCTTTCCAGTCATTCAATAACGTTTTATTGTGTTTACACTCATCGACGTTGATTCAACGCGTATCAAAGAAAGAGGCTCTAAAAGATTCTTCCCAGTCGTGCGCGAGACTGGTGTTGCTTTAAGTTTCTGGGCACATGGATGGGCGTCCTCTGTACGCGCGTCACCAGCGGTCCATTAAAGAGTGGTGTACGAGTGTATTTAGGCGCTAAGCCAAGTGGTCAACACTCAACGGTGACGTGGATTAAGGAATTCCCCGCAAAATCGATTCAGTGGCAGGGAGGGAGTTCAGCGAAGGCAAAGTGGGACGACGTTTGATTGTTTAACAAAAATAAAATGGTTTGAGTTGATGAAGTCAAATAAGCAAAATTGCGATAGCCAATTTCATAGAGCGCCTGAAAGATTTAGAGCAGCCGTTTTCTGAATGTAGATTTTCGCTCTTGCAGATTGGCTCCTGACGTCATGCTGTGCGCCTCCTCCGGACACTTGCGACGTGCCCTGAAATGAGGAAGTGATACGATTGGTTTCTATTTAAAGGCACACGCTTCGAGAAAGAAAAGGAGAAAAGCAACCACGTGTGAGGTTAGATGCGCCAAAATGGAATGCTTGTCACAAGGTACGGCGATCTTTCGCAAAGAGATGCTGGCTGACTTTGATTAAATCGTTGGAGACTTACTTTCCACTGGCGATCTGTGGATTAGGTTAGGTCAGAGTGGCTGACTGCCTTAAAGGTAGCCGCACTTGCGCCAAAAGGAGGTTCGTTGTGATACCACAAATATCTAGTAGATCCGTGCATCGGTTTCTTCCTCCGCTTCATCACAGCAGTTTCTGCAGGAGTCGTTATATAAAGCTGTCTCCTAACAACGCTACAACTATCTCTCCAAGGTCTAAAAATCACACCCGAAGAATCTGAATCCCATCTAATATCACTTGTTGGTCATTTGTCCACTACATCAGACATTGAGACATCAAACGAAGTAGTGGGTTAAAATCAAAGTATATCTTAAGTAACAACCATATTTTAATTAAGTAAACTTGAGCTTATGTCAGAACTGATGCCGATTTGGTAAGCACATAAGCTGCCAACACCCGACATTTATATACTTAAAGTGCGATTGATTTGGCTATAAACGATTGAATAAAACGATAAATGAACGAAACTTAACGAACCCGAGCGATATGGTTTTTAAGTCACTATCGCGGTGTATCATTTCTATGTATTTGTTCGATTTCTGAACAATTGATTCGGCTCCTATTAAAGTAAATTAAAGTGAACGAAACTTAACGAAACAGAGCGATATGGTTTTTAAGTTACTGTCGCGGAGTACCATTTCTGTGTATTCGCTCGATTTCTGAACGGTTGATTCGGCTACTATTGAAGTAAACAAAAGTGAATGAAACTTAACGAAACTGAACGATATAGTGTTAACGTCACTGTCGCGGTGTATCATCTCTGTGTATTTGCTCGATTGGTTGACTGAAATTAAATGCATAACATCAAGTCCTTGGATATATGGATGTGTTTAAAATCTACAGGGATCCGCAACACTTAAGAAAACAGTCACTAAACCATCCTCCAAATTCCCATTGACGCATACATCGATACACATCCCTGTCAACTATTTTATTCAACATAGTCAACCCCCACCTTCCCTTCCCTGCTGGTCCGCAGTTATTCCCTGTGGCTCTTGGCGTTGACACACAAACAAAACTCATATTATTAGTCAATTATGCTGTTTTCTGCCTGCTCATGCGTTTCATCCTCTGGGAATCCAACCGGTTTTTCATTAGTTGAGGCGAATGAAATCGTTTTTGTTCCCTCAATCTCTCCATTTCTGAAGTTAATTGAAAACGTGTTCATTATATTGAATTCCGAAAGACTCTCCGCGTCAATAGAAAATATAATCCTATTGTTCCCATGCGCTCCCTCCCCGTGTCTGCAATTGATCCAATCTCGAGAAGCTTCCACAATTCATCCTGTCGAAGTATAGTCGTAAAAGGTCAAACTTTCGATAACTCTCGATAAATATCCCAGCAATAATCGTTCGCAGACTTCGTCACTTCGCTTGTATTTTTTTTTCTCTGCTGCTGCTCTTTGAATGGCCTTCCGTTGAATAAGATTTATAATCCGTTATCGTGAAACAAGAAAACTTTTTAATGGCCCGAAAATTGATTTTGTTTCATTGATACTTGCTCACCCGCAACCGCCCACTTCCACTCGGACGCCCGCCGGCAGCGAGGAAAACCCATTTGATTGTCAAATTTACGACAATGACTTCTGACAATATCATCACCATTAAACTGCCGCAGGATCCACTCGCTGTGTAAGGGACCTTCGAGGGGATGCGCCGGCGGCGGCGGCAGTGGCTCAGGGAACAGTATATGTCAAGAGCGGGGGACAAATGCCTTTTGAAATCCTGCCTACCTGTTTGAATAGCGCGACAGTGGCCAAAAAATGTTTTATTGATTAATCCCCCCCTCCACCAAGGGCACACAGGCAAATGTGAGCAGAAACAGATATCGGATAGTGTTCCAGTGGGTCTCGGTTTTTTGCTGCGACCCCCTACTCAGTGAAATTTGAAATGAATACATACCTGTCTCACCCGCTACTAAAGCCCCTACTAATTATTTCCTATTCGGGAAGCGTGAGCCAATTGAAATTATTCAACCCCAACAGGCACTGATTAATTCAAGGGAAGCGTATCTTTTTTTCAATTTTTTCTCTCGTCCCACTTGGAATTCATCCCTTTTCAGGATGTCTGCAGGGCATGGAGATGGAAGCGGGGGTTGACTGGAGATGTAAAGCAATTAGTAAACTGCGAGTTTAAATCGTCATTAAGTTGTATACAGAATATGATGTCAGACACACTTCAAACGGGTGCCGTCAGGGCAAAGGTTCCGATGGAAGCTATAAATTGAAGTGAATGACGAGATGGCAAATGGGAAATGGAAACTCATTTAGCGATTTAAAGGATCATAAAACGAGAGAGTGTACACTTTCGCATGTATCCGATAATTCACAATGTCGGCGTACACAATGCCGAAGGACGCGACAAAATGCTCAATCCTGACGACTTCGGATGTCGGAATGCATAGCATTTGGGCGGAATCCTCTTCCTGACAAATGGAATGAAATTAATTCCGCTCCCGTTAGTCAGCAATTTAGTGATTTGAATTATTTATGTACAAGTGGGTGTGTGGTTGTGAGCATCCTCACTACGTCTGTCTGACTATCATTAGGGTGTGTCCTTTGGAGCTGGTGGGTGGGATGAATGCGAGATATGGATTAACTTCACACCTACTTAGGTTAAGGACCCTCCGCTTGGATATATGTACGTAATTATTGGATGTAGCAGACTGAGTTTGCTGTACTCTCAAACTCAATTAATTTCTGGGGATCTTGTCTGTGCGGGATGATTACCCCCCACCCACGGCTCTGGCGGGACAAATGGGACAGATGTGTTTCTCTTTGCGAATGGACGTAAGTGGATGTGCTAGTGAAGATGTGACATGTTGTGTAAGAGAATTAGGACAAATTGTGACAAGACTTAGTTTAATTGAATTGTTGAATGGAATTTGTCGGAGGACGGTGTTGGCACTTAACGAGCATTTGCTGTGCTCTCGCTCTCTCCCAGTGTGGTGATGCGTTTGAGTAAGTGACAACCGCATGGAAAGTAATTAAAAACCAATGATTTTTGGAGAGACAAAATTCCCAGATTGAGCTGGATCAGCAACACCACATGTGGAGTTTGTTGCATACTTTTAGATGCAAAGACTGAGTTCCTGTCTTCTTTATGTGGCATTTGTTTTATAGTTGTGGCACCATTATGGCTGTTCTCAGAATTATTCAATATTTTTGCGTTAAAAGAAAGTGGTACATCGTTGCCTGTTCCTCTGTCCCCTAACTTGTGGTGTTATTTGGTAGTCTACGACGGTAGTGAGACTTGCTACCTTATGCTTTAGAGTTTAAACTATCAAGTCGCTTATAGATTTCAACCATGTGGGTGAGTTGAGCTGGCTGATCGGACTCACTTAAAGCCGACATGTCCATTTTAGTGTCTCCTTGGTCACTTATGTGCGAACCATTAATCACTGTTGTAGTTCATCTGATGTAGTTCAGGGCAAAATAAATTTTTTTACTTACTTATTAGGCCTAAAACTCATGGAGCGGCTCAGCCTGTGCTTTAGCTGGCTTCCATTGTTGATGGTCCAAGGCTTGGACATTAAACTGAAGAAGTGGTAATCTTCTTCTGGAATTAGGTGACATGGATTCGAAGAACCTCTCATTTGGACCGGTGCCAAGGAGCCAGTGCAGTAAAATGATTTTTGCCGTCCAGAATACGTCAACATTTTGGTGTAAGTCGTGGGGTCCGCGATTGTCTTCTCCACTCACATTACAAGCAGATATGGACACACTGGAAACGTTATCAGCGAGACATTTGGCAGAGAGCTGAATAGGTTGTGGACCCTGCCTTTCGTTGTTCCATCCAAGCAGCTTCTTCAGAAGTCGTTTGCAATTACCACTCATCTCTCTGGCGATCTGTGAAGAAGCCATGACAACAGCCACGTGACTCACACGCGATCTGTTCAAAGAGATCAACTGTTAACAACGATCGGGGATGAATGCTTACCAATCATCTCGTGCCCTCCTTTGCAGTTCGTGCCTCTTGTGTCATTCAGACAGACTTCAATTCAATTTTGCCCTAAGTTCCAATTTTCGAAATTCCCCACATTTATTAAATCATTCCTTGGGTATCGGGATGCTTTATACGTCAAAGTTTATTGACATCCCCACGGCCCCTGGTTCAAGTGAAGTCGTCCGCACTCAACAAGAAGCATTCCTTTGCACATACCCTCCCCAAATGCCGCGGGAATTTGAACGTTTATGAGGAAAAGAACGCCCTTTCTTGGTAAACTCATCCATTCGCGATGGAATTGAACGTCGCCTACTTTCGCTCTTTCACGGGATTGGCTAAAAAAAAAAACAAGAGTAAACCTTAAAAAGCAACGTATTGTCACGGAGAAATGTGCATTAAATATTTACCGCTGTTTCTGAAGCTTAAACACAAACATCCTTGTATCGCCATTTAAAGGCCAACAGCCCTCGTATGACGACAAAGTAAGGCGAACGGTCCTCCGGCCCCGGGAGTAGTCAACCCCCTCGCCACATGCCTGCGAACGTCGTCGGGGCTCCTCAACAACAAGCTGATGTTGTAATTTATGCCAGCACTGATGTTCTCCTACATAATTAATTCCTTTTCCTCAGTTCGAGAGCACACCCTTAGCGGAGTCCTCTCCTCCTGCCAAGCGCGACTCGAGCAGCCAACCGCCAACTCACTGCAAACGTGTGAATATTTAATGCGAAATTGAAATACACATTCCAAATGAATACATACCGCGAATAGACGGTAAGTTATGGGCATTCCACTCGCCGCCCCTCCGACTTGTACGCATCCTTCGTAAATATTCGGGGTGACCTTTTCGCTTGCAAGCTTCAGTAGCTGCCCGCGGCACTCCCAATTAAACAATTGCTGCAGGGTCTGTGGAATATATTCAATTTACTTTGCTGCGGTATTCTTTTTCCTTTTGGGAGAAGGCAAAAGTTTTAAATTGTTTCGTCAAGCATCAACCCACCCACACGAGGGGAGGGCTTCCATTTAAAATCACATGTCACCCGATTCGCACGAGGCATGGTCCGCTTTACGGCAAAAATAAACCGCCATCTTCACCATCGTCGTCGTTGTCGACGTCGTCGTGGTTCATGTGCATGCATACAGCACCGTCGACCACTCTTGCTGGGTGTGAATTTGATTTGGCCAAATGGTTAATTCATATCGTCACTACTTGCGCTGACGGTATGGCCAGCGGCTACTGGCACTTGGACCAAGAGCACAACGAACCTCGCCTCTGTTTGTGCTCGCACGGCATGAGATGAGAAGAGAATGAAAGCCACCGAGTGTGAGTGCGAGTGAGGTGGCAGTGCACGGATCGCAGGGCAAGTTGCCAGAAAAAGTGTGTCTCTATGACGTCAAGTGGCTATGAATAGCCCACGATGTCAAAATCTAAGAATACAGTACAACCAGCACCGCGACGTGACACCGCGAAGGGGGCTGCTTCTGAACAGAAGGTGAATCTCTAGAAGTGGCCAATGGCACGGTTGATGAGGTGTTAGCGCTGTTTGTGTCTCAACGCGTTTTTTTTTCTTTTTACTGCGTTTATAGCCGCTGGGGTTATATAAAGCGGCCTCTTAATGGTGGGCGGGCGGTCTTTGAGAGTCAAGAGGTTCTGGGGTCTTGCTGCATATTACACATCTGGAAATTCAAGGTAGATGCTATAGTTTTTTGTTCGTTTTTTTTTTGTCTTGGCTTTGCGAAGCGTGTTTCGCAATTCGGAGGCGTGCAATTGGCAACGACGTACATGCAAAGCACGGGAGGGCTGCCCAGCTATTCCGTCTTACATTTGTTCGGCTCCGAAAGGGATGAAAGGTTTCTCAATTTTCGTTTCAAAACGTCTTGGGACTTTATAAAATCTTCGAACTGTCACTATTGACAGCTACATGTTACACTTCAAATGCTATTGGAATGTGACGTTTGTCATTTAAGAAAATCATAGTCTTCCACTACGTGTACGATGAAGGGATGTCGGTTGATCTGCTTTTAGAAAACGTCGATTTGCTTGCTTCTTGGAATGCATCTTAAGTGAGTGAATGTGAAGAAGTGTTGTCATATGAATACGCGGATGTAAACCTCGTGGCCCTGAAACTATCGTGAGGTAAAGATTGAGAGAAATACCTGCTCGAGCGCAGTGCTCTGATGTCCGAACTGTCTGAGACTTTATTACCCATGGCTACGCACTGAGGACCGTTATCAGCGCATGTATGGCGAATATGCATTTTCGCATTGGGCTTGAATGTGGGATCTACGGTTCTGTCTGTCTTCTGTCGGAATGGTGCTACAATCCTTCTTCACACGATTTTGATATTTTTCTCTTCTCTTCGCATAAAACATTATGCTCCTTCTTCACATTGAGCGCAGTCCGAGATGCACCTGGGTCTCAACCAACAAGATACTGCGGCATCTAGCGAGACCTAGCATTCCCAATTGCAAGATGACTGTGCCTTGGTCGGTCTCTACTTGTGTTGGTGTCAACTACACGGGTGTCCTCTGTGGCAAATTCCCACTTACATTAAGGTGAAGACTCTTGGGAAGTTTCGTTTGCCCTTTCATGGTCGCTACACCTTGAGTGCTACAGTACAGACGGAGCTGTTCATTGTTTCATTGTTAAAACGAGACACCCAAGACCGCTAGCAGAGCTTTCTCTATTCTCGGCTTAGCTGTCTATATAGTCCATGATTGGGACGATACAAAATAAGCTTCATATGGGGTCTCTGTTACTGAACTAAGTCGGTTTTCTGATGTCGCTAGTCGTTACAGATGTTATTCGTATTATTTACCTAAGAGCCAAGTTCCACGAAGTTCCTCTCTACCTTGAAGTTGTAACCTGGCATTTTGCTGGGGCAACGCACTCACGAGGGATCTCCAGGTCACTCGATCCTCCGACATCGACTCTCACTCATCTAGAGTTATGTCCAAGAGCGAGTTTTCGTACTTTGTCCAATCACCTTGTCCTGGGTGTCCAATCACCTTGTCCAAGCGGTCAAATAGCCTGAAGAAATCGCATCCAAGGTACGCACGTTCGTTTATTAAGCCGATATCACGTATATGGGCGAGCATTTGAGAATGCTGGAATATCATGCCTCCAGTAACCGTTGATCTTGCAATATCTTCTCAAGCATTGCTTCGCCCAAATACACTGAATGTCTCGGTGGCATCATTACCCACTTTCAATTGGAAGGGCTCTCCATAGGCCTCCATATAACATAACGGGCTTGAAAAGAGTGTCAAAATTAGTCGTAATAGCGCTAGTGCATCGTCTACTGGCAGGTCCTGCTTAGATAGTCTTTTTATTTGAACAAGGAAGGATACACCAATTAACCTAACCTATCTCACGGCCCCTGTTTCCACACAGTTTCAGATCTCAGTGGCTCAAGAGAGATGGAGCCGTGGATTATGAAACCTACGCGTCGACGTCCGTACCCACTACAACAGAGCGCAAGTGCTCACTGCAGTATTCTGCTTGAAATTGATGACTGGTCTACGTTTTGTTGGGGACTTACCAGGCTATGCTGTGCTGGCTTCTGATGTTCGCACCAGCCGACAGAGAAGATTTATGTTAAGGAAAGAACAAAGAGGCAACCAAATGATACGGGGATCACTGTCCGATCATTTCTTACAGCTAAGCTGGTTCTTGCGCCCAACAAGACTACTCCAGAGGTGGACTCCATTTAGTGGACACTGTGCCCAGGACGTCTGCCGTCTAGAAATTGTTGACATTGATCGCGATCGGAGAGACGAATTCCCTTCGATCTTCGTCCAGACTGATTGGAACATTTCTCCTGACAGGGGTCTTTCGGTCCTTGTCGTTGTTTGAAATTTTGCAAAACTGCTGTTGCCAACTTATCAGTGTCGACAGACTTCTTTCGGTCATATCAACAAAACTTAACTTGCTCAAAACAAAAGCACATCGTGCCCAACTGAAATGTAGAGTCCTCCAAACGAAGGCCCTCTGATTCATCAACATGCATTGCGTTGCTCTAGATTCGGTGCGTAAAGCGCACCATAAACTTCTCATGAGCCGATCCAAACTACGAGTAGATGTCTTTTCCGAACCGACCATGAAGCACCAATTAAAATTCACGAGTAAATGCAAAACCGAAAATTATAGCCACCAGCTGTAGGGGCTGTGTCATAGTCAAACATTTTGAGCCTAGCGCATGGGAGAGCACAAAGGAATGGTCACGTACTGTGTGCAGCGTTCAACCGCCGCACTATGTGTAGTTTCAAGGAAAGTTTTGGCAGCCAAGCGCGAGGGGGTGTGAATACTAGACGGCTGTTCATCGATCGCATAACAATAAGACGAAAGCGATTCATGCAAATGATAAACAGAGTCATTAAAATCACGTCCATATACTTAAAACGATGTTTATTTTCAGCTCAAGCGATGTTTATTCGCTTGAGAGTGTGAGCATCACTTCGGGACATGCTGTGCGCTTGTGCCTGCCAGTCGTAGCCATCATTGTCGTCGACATCGCCATTTCGCAGAAGCGCGGCAGAACCAGTGGCGACGGCATCTCTTGTGCCTGCCTCCGCGCAGCGTTGCGGGGGGAAACAAGGCAACAACGGGCGCAAGAGTACAGACATTGTATAAGCGGGTTGATCCACTTATTTGACATCTTGACAGAAGCGATGCACTCACTGGTGAATGCAGAGATGTCACATATGCATGCGAGATTCACACTTTGTCAACCGCTATAAAATTTATGTAGGTCTGCATCTACGCAATGATTATCCTTGGGGTGACAACGGCGTTTAAGAAAGTTCCATTCCTTTGCCAAATCGCTTGGCTCTCGCTCTGGGTGGCTAAATGTGTTTGTGTGTGCTTGCCAGTGGGTCGGTTGTTAGTGAAACTAGAGTAATTGCGAAAATAACATCAACTTGAACGGGGATAATTGGTAATTGCTGCTAAGGACGAGTTTGAAGGCTGTCATAACAAGCTGCTAGTGCGTGAGTGAGAGTGAATGATTTCATGGATCGCTGCGACGAAGTTCAAGAGCTGCTCAGGAATGTAAATAACTTGCACTTGTCGAGGGTTGTCGCTAATTAGGAAGATTGATTCGATTTGTGTGACAGTTTGCATTGTGAATTGTCCCAAATTTTTGATGGAACGTCAATTTTAATTGAAGAGTCGGTGAGGACGGTTGATGAGGACTAAATAGAAATAGACTTCCCTTTATGTGTTAATCAACTTGTTAATCGGTCTGAAGATATTTTAGGCTCGTGAGTGCTCTTTAGCAGAGAACAACTTGGGTTGTGCGTGCACTACGCTGGAGGCGTGGGAACGTTTAGCAGCTATACGCTAAAGGCACACATGAGGTAGGCGCCTGAAAAGAGCTTGTGCCGTGAAAGTGATAGTTGGCGTCTCCGGGTTTGAACTAACAACATTCAGCGTACAGCCTCTCCTCGACTTTGAAAGGCGCTACAGTCGGGGTGAACTTATAATCGACAAACCTGTCCATGACTGTCTGAGTAGCTTCCAATTCCACAAACCAAATCAGTGGAGGTCGTTCTGCACTTGAGTGCGCTTTCTTAGACAAGCCTGCACTGACCCACTGGCTCCGTATCGAAGGGTCTTCGGGCCTCAATCAAGTTGTCAATGGGCTCTACATGACCCAACCACCTTGGGCGTTGGATCCAGAAAGGCTCATGCCACTGCTAAAGCTCCTGCCACAGCTCGTAAAAATTGGTGTTGCATCTTCTCATCTGATGCCAAGAACGTCTTAGTCCTTTTTCATCTCTTTCTGAAATTGTCTCTGGCACTGGTCCGTATAGTTTTATGTTGATCTCTTGTCTTGTCTCAGCGGCGTCGATTCTTTAGGATTCTTTAAGCGGACTGAAGGCCCCCGGGTACTGCCCAGAGAATGCCATAAAATCAGAGTCGCTCTCGTGAATTGAAGAATTACGCCAGAACAACGTCTGCGTACGACAATACGAAGCATTCACTTTAATCTTTTATCTGTGGCCGTTATTGTTTTCGTTGAGTTATGTGTTTCACTAAATCAGTGCGCCCCAGGCGCACTATAACTCCTCACGCAGCCACCTGGCTTCGGTTGTATCCACCAGCTTCAGTTGTAACCACTCCCCTCGGATACCAACCACCACTTCCTAAAGCCATAAAAAGCAATGCACAATCAACGGCAACTGGCCAGTGAACCAGTCCTCAATTTGAACTCACTTGATCCCTGCGCGATGAAAGTTATCTCTCAACAGCTAAAAATACCATTACGCCGCGTCTGAAACTTGATTACCACTAAAGCAAGAGGCAGATGCGACGAGCCGAACCGACTCCATGACGTGCTGCTTTCTTCCGGGTTTCATCGCCGTGCGTAATGCGATTCAAATGAATTTCTAAATTAAACACATTTTCCTCGTCCTTCCATCTGGCTGGCATATTGCACCGACCGACGACGGCGGTGCACAGCACAGAGACCGCCTGCCTTAGTAGCCGAATAGAATGCAATCGAAAGCGTATTGCCAACCGACGCAGTGCATCAATTCATTTCGTCTAAGTATAGCAGCTCTTCCAAGTGCGCGTGTGGCGGTGGCGAAGACGACCAGCAACACAGCACACAAAATGGTCATTTCGAAGGTTCCCCGATGCGGTGAAAGTGAAAGACCTTCTTAGAATTTCTATGACGTCAATCGGATCTATTAACGCATGCAAGCTGTTCATAGTTCATCGTGCCAAGATCTTTAATGCCCTTCTTGTTGTTGGTGCACTGTGCTCTGGCTCTCTATTGCCTGCACCAGCAGCCGTCGCCAAACCAAAAGCAATCCAAAGATCAAGCCCCGAACGAAAGAAAAAACAAGAAATAAAGCTAATATTTCAAAAATAATTCACGCCATTTGGTGGTATGTTCTAAAAATAGCGCCATCTGTTGCATGCAGCACGCAGCGCTGAGCATTGTACTTAAATTAAACCGCAGTTCGAAATGAAATTAGCCTGAGTGGGGGTAAATTTAGACACGCTAACTCCCTGCAGCATGAGGTGGCGAAACGTGCAGCAGCGAAACTGTCACGAAGGCACGATGGGTCCCGAAATCAAAGAAGCGAGCGGATCGGTGTGCACCGTCGTTATTTAATTCGATTCGAGTGCGTATCATTTTGATGCTCCTCCGGCCTTATGCCGTGCTGCCTGCCCCTCACGCAGTGATGTGTCCAACAAAAGATGTAGCGCAAATGATGCTCGAAAATAGACGGCACCGCGCGTAGTTTATTTCGGACCACATTCGACGAGTTACACCTCATTGTTGTGCGGTTGTTGTAGACTCTGCTGTCTGGGGAGGTTTGTGGTGGCCGGGCGGCAGCCCGATTTTGATGGTAAACAGTAGAGGTGCGAATTGTTGTCGATTTTATTTACGGTCCTGTTGGTGATAATTCTCGCTCTCTGCCTCGGGATTTGAATGAATCATTTGGATGATTTTCCTGTTTCGTTTTATTTACACGTTTGGATTTAGACACCCGACACATAAAACTGTGGCAGAATATAGCGCGCCGTCTAATCTTGTATTATTCGTGGATCTATTTTCTCCGCAGCAATTAAGACGAACGCAATTAGCTGGGTGTTTAGTCTTTTACCGGGAACTAACCTACACAACTGCTGGTTGCGTTATGAATTTGATTCAATTAATGCCGTGGGTGGTGATCGATATCACGCGAAGCATTGACATGAATAGGGCGTCACGTCCTACGTAGTATGCGTAGTTCCGTAGAAGAGGCTCTGCCCCAAATTTCCGGAATAGTGACGACCCACATAATGATTTTATGACGGGCGGAGTGATAAGATCATTTATTGGTTCATCCCAGCTGACAGGATGTATCTTCAGCTGAGTGCTATAAAAATAAATTGCGGCTGTCGGGATGTGTCAAATGTGCTCCCTACGTTGGTCCGGTGTCGATGACTATGTCGATGGGAGACCACTCGATCTCTGTGAAAAGGTGTGAAGAGACTTTTATCGGATGTCGAGTCATTAACTCTGCTTCTACGCCGAATCCACGTAAATCTTTCAATCCTTGGCATTCGCTATGTCCCGAGTCCTATCCCAAGATATTCAGTGTTTCGTTGGGCAAACGGAATGAGCTTGTTGCTGTGACCTTGTTTCTTCTTCACTGGGTGTGTGGCCAAGCCAAATTAGACAAATTTGAACGATCGTTGACTCACGTCACGAGGGCTGTTCGATGACTTTGACCCAAAGTGACGCTCAGATTGCTTAGAGGCTTTTTCTCTGACATCTTGCCACAAGTGATCTACAGTGATCGTAAGAACGTTGGTTTGGGGGTTTGGCTAAATGGTAACGTGCTGTTCTAAATCACGATATTGTAAGAGCAAATCGGGATAGTTTTTCTTAAAACTATACTTGATGCGGGGTGACGTTGTGGGTATGTTCGTCGACTCCTACGCAGCTGATACTCGCTGACTATGCTCAGAGAGTAATTACTGTCTAGAAAAAGCTCTTCTCAAACTTGGCAGTTCGGAGTCGTAGGCCTCCTTCACTCGTGAGAGAACAATAGCCCGTACAACACGAGTGGTTGCTGAGAAGTTAGGCCCTCGCCCTCTACGCACTGTCCCGCCACTCTTATTATTATGATTATACTTGATTAAATACCACTCAATTTTAAACCGTCGACTGATTAGAGTTAGGATTCTCCATCCCGAATCCTAACTCTAATCCTGTCCTGCATTACCATTTAGCCATTTTTCAACTTAATGCCTCCGGTGCATCATAATAGTTGATGGTTTCTGTATACACAACTACACACCAGAAATGAAGAAACTATCGAAAGTCCGTAATAGGGTTATATTAGCTTCTATTGATGATTGAATATATCCAAGTCTGCTTAGCATAAGAAAATGATTAGGCAAATGCCAATGACGGTGGCTTCGCTTGAACTATTGAAGAAGGGTAAAGGGAGCGATCATTACTCGATGAGGCAGTGGCGCTCAGAGAGTGCTACAGCAGAACTCATTTGGGAAATGCGTGAAAAAATGGGAATTATTTCAGTTCAAGGTGGAAATATAAGAGTAGTAAATTTTAGCCCGTACCTGTGAGGGTAGGTGAATCCAAAGATAATCAGCTTGCGGGGTATAATTAAGCACTAAGTCCTGCCACCAGTGGAAGGGTCTGACCCTGAACAGCCGCTGTCTTCCATTGCTGACTGTAATGGGCACTCTGCTTCCAGTCATCGAAACCACTTGGTATTTATACCGGAGGCTCGTTCTTCTTCTCTTTCTTGAACCAGGAAGCTCGGATTCGAATGCCCCCTTCGCTGGAGCAATGATGTCCATGTGTTCGATGTGGTCTAGTCAATCTAATCGACGGATTTGTACCTCCTGCACTGCATCCACATCTTCGAACAGCTAGTAGAGTTCGCGGTCATGTCTTCCCCTCCATTCACCTTCCTCGGAGACCGAACCATATATCCGACCTAGAATTTTTCTTTCGAAGGAAAGAATAATCAGCTCTGCGGTTTTGCTTTTGTCCAGCTCCATATTATGCCTGGAAAAATAAGCGTTTTCTAGATCATGATGTTGGTCCTGAAGTGACGTAAATAATCATAAATGAATTATTTTAACGTAAAATAATCAGTCCTGCTTTTGCAAAATTTATGCAGGCCGCAGAGCACGATGAATTCAATTTGCTCTTGCTTTTAAACATTTTTTAAACACTGTTGCTTGCTTTTTTATTAACAAAATTTAACATCAACAATCTTCATCCCGAATCGGCAGCACTTGCTAAATGCACTGCCAAGCCCACTCAACAACTGCCTATGATCGAGTTGTGTCCCATGAGGACACCTTCCAATGGGGCCCTTGTTTAATTTCTGTTCGTGCGAATTCGTCGACTCATGTCAAATTGGAAGACCCTGAAATGATGGGACATTGAAAAAAATTAACGGCAGTCGAATCTCGTCAGTCAAATTGTTGGTCACACCGCTTTCAATTTCATTCACAATTATTCCGATTTCTTGGATTATTGGATAATACTCATTCTTACCACTTAATTTACAACACTCATTATAATTTTTATTATAACATCTCCGACCTCCGACCGAAAGAATAAGACCGCGAATACAAGCTGCTGAATTGAGATTTCTTCGTGCTGTTGTGGGAATTACTCGCCGGGATAATGTCAGAAACACGGTAGTGCGAGAGGAACTTAACATTCGGTGGTTTGGTCTCGTGGCACGAATGTCCCCGCCCTCTGAGGAGAGCCTTGAATTCGATTCCATCAGGTAGGCGACTGCTTGGCAGACCCAGGACGAAGTGGACCAAGTTCAAAAACTCGCCTGGTTACGCGGAGGATCAAGTTGCCTGGAGATCTCTCGTGCGTCTCGTGGCACGAATGTCCCCGCCCTCTGAGGAGAGCCTTGAATGCGATTCCATCAGGTAGGCGACTGCTTGGCAGACCCAGGACGAAGTGGACCAAGTTCAAAAACTCGCCTGGTTACGCGGAGGATCAAGTTGCCTGGAGATCTCTCGTGCGTCCTGCGGGTCAGAAGATGATGATGATGATGATTATAACATCTTTGAATGGACATCGTCGTCGATTCTTTCTGTTTGCCAAGTTAAATGGCAGCAACTGGTTTACTACACTCAATGTCTAGGTTCAATTCCTGATCCGAAAATCTTCCACAATTCACGGCTCCACTTCTGTTGAACCACCGACAATGCTCAGTGAGTACATTTGCCAAGAGGGAGCTGCCAATATCGACAGGATGTCAGCAGTACTGCTAGTGAACTAAACATCTGAAGATGGAAGGCAACCATGACTCACTTTCATCGGCGCTTTAATCGACAAGTGTGACTATCTTCTGCAGTCAGCCCCTACATGACTCACTTTGACAAACGTTTTGGGTCCAGCTCCTACTGAAATAAGTCGGACTTAGTCAGCTCAGTCAACTGAAGGTCGCACTCACTTGTGTAGTGCAAGTTGTATGTCATGGCTACTTTCAATGACATTAGATGTCAAAAGAAAATGAAGTAATTATCAGAAATGAAGAATGAAAGAGACACTCAACTTTTACCTCTCTTGCCCCTTACAATTTTGACACTTGTTTTTTATGTTCTAAAGCCCAATTGACCAATCGGAGAATTCATGAATAACTGTCAAAATGCCTCTGAAATTCGTCGACGGAGTAGGAGTCAATCAGCTATGAAGGTGGGCAACTCTATATTACTTCATTTCCGGTAATTATTTTCACAAAATCACCTCTTCATTCAACTTTTGGAACCTGAGGATATTGGTCGTTTCCTACAAACGATTGTAACGCCACCTGGAATTCGAGGGACACTCTATATCCATTTCAATTAACCGATACTCTACCCAGACTTATAGTTTTGTTGTTAATTCGTGTTTATAACTTTTTACTTATCAGCCTACACTCTTGTGCATAAAATAAGTTTTCACAGACACGCCCTTTTCGACAACTCGCGCTGACGTCTTAATTTTATTTTGGTGTGCCCTTGGTTGATTCTGGGAACATACACGCTGATGTTTCTTTTTACGATCAAGCAGACACTCATAAAGATTTGGTATCCATCATCCAGAAACAGAGGTCCCATGGGAGCATTTTACACGAACCGGTGACATAAATGCGTTGATGTCTGTGTTCCAATGTGTTTTTGATTTGCCCTTGAATAAGATGTGCGTTTGCTTTGTTTTATGGTCTGAATGCTAAGTCCTCGCATATTTCAGCGCTGTTGTCATGTTGCACTCATTGGTCCTTAGTCAGTTGTCTAGTTCTCGTTTGCTGAAGAATGTCCAAGTCCGGTTTTGTTGTGGTGCTGCACGTTGTGCAAAAAAAGTCGACCATCGCACCATGAAATGGATTGTTCTAGGTTAGGTTAGTTTAGTTTAAAGTAGGTGTATGACAAAATGCGATTGCGGGCAAAATATTATGTCCTGCTAAGGCTCATTGGGTTGTACCCCTCGTGGTCCTACTCAGCGAACAACTCCACGCTCTCGACTTAGCGATGGAGATGGCTTACACTAGTATTGCTTATTTCGATCAGTTTATGTGAGGAAAGGAAGCTGCACACATTCTTCCTTCTCTTCCTTGTTTCAGCAACTTCTTCATAAGTCACTCTAGGGTGGACTTAATCAGAAATCCGGAGTTCCAATGGTGCAGTGTCTTATGAGTTAGCCTGCTCAGCCAGTCAGACTGTTTGAACGCGTCGGATAGAGAGTAGACCATAAAGGGAGCCCGATAAACCAGCCACAATCCTGTTTAGAAGCCAATATTATTCTCATAATTGGTCAAACACCGGTTGCAACACTGGAAACAGTGGTCCTTCAGACGGCATACATGCATGCGTGCGCGTTATATCATCCATTATATCTAAGTAGTGCCAAACAATGTATGTAGGTATGGGTTGCTAGTGAATTCAGCACCAACTTAGACAATGTTGGCCCATGTGGCTTTCGGCACAATCCTTTAACACACGCCTTGCCTTAGTTCTTAAATCTGTTAAAACGAAGTTTTGTTCACGTTTGCTTTTCAAATAAATGTACACATAAATTTAGTGTTGACATTTCAACGCAAACGACCATCTCGTCCAAGGGCCAGGAAAATATGTGCCTGCCACTGGGGAGTCCTCCGGCAAAACCATTCAAACATCATGAAGGCAAGCTCGTTGTTTGTTTTAACCGAGAATGTCCCCAATGGGAACCCTAAACGCTTGTCACTTGTGGAAAATTAGTTTTTCTTTATCTTAAAGTTATCCAAATTCATAGAATGAGCCTCCTGACACCAATGATAAACTTAATCCAACTCGGTTTTCCCCCTTGGGCAGACGTTGCCGTCCTAGTTATTCCACCAAACCCCATTCAGATGCTTGCCGCCAATGCTCTTCAAATCAAATTGCTACTCTTTCAGTGTTTTCAAGTTGCCAACTTCTGTCAATGGAACCGCTTGACAATGTGTATCTAACAAGCAGCTCTGCAGCGAAAAAAGGTACTGCCTTTGTCTGCGGTACAGACGCAATCAAGGCAACGAGAGTTCTCTCAGCTCTCGGAGTCCCTTCCACGACTGCAAGAGGGAATTGTTGTGCTGATTGATGTCACTGAGGCTTCCCAGCACACGTCCCAATGCAAATTTACTCCACGATGCATGCATGTGTGCACGTCGTCGTCGATACATCTTTGAATTCTAACACTTTGCTGATTGTGGTTTTCTTTCTTTTTGTCTCGTTGCAGTACATCGGCTCGGAAGAGGTGTCCAGACCAAATACTCGTGCAGAGATCGTCCAAGCTATGCGTCGCATCCGGGTAAGTACACGAGGGGACCGTTGTAATTGCGGTGACTCGGGTGGAATTTATTTTAATTAGCAAATTCTACACAGGACTCCCGCTGCACTGGGCTGTGTGCGGGTGGGGCGCTGTGTGTAGTTTATTTTGATTTTTTTTCGCTGCACCGAGTCTGTGTTGGCAGATTGATATGATTTTGGGTGGAAGAGGGCTGTATTTATTTAATAATGCTCTGTGGGCCAGAAGTCGATTAATTTACGCCGAACACGTTGGCTGTGTAATTAGTGCTCACTGCGGTTGTGACCACTCATGAATATTTCATCGCCGAATGATGGTGATGATGATGTTTGTCATGTGGTGCGCCCAGAGTCCGCGGATGCTGCGGGTGTGTCCATGCCACGGGCTGCATTGATTACGCTTGAGTGGCAGTGCAGAGGCTCTTGGTAAATAATGATTTTTTCATTGGAATATTAAATAATCGTTTTGTGCGAGCTTCTGCCTCTCGGGCCTAAGGGCTAAGGGGGAAGTGGTTTTCATTAAGCAGTTGTCTGGTATTACAACAATGGCTGGTGGCGTGCTCATTTACTTAGATTAAGGGGTGATTTGTGCTGAGGGCCGGGCTGACAACTTCGAGTTCTTGGCCTCCCTGTGGTCGGGTGGGTGCCGAGACATCTGTGCTGGGCATGGTCACTATCTGCGCCTGATGGCGAAAATGATTAAGTTGGAGCCATCAGTTGTGCCTCATTCGAGTTTGCATCCTTCGAGTTTAACGATTCAAATTGGTTGCGAAATATTAATGAGACTTTTGATTAGAAGTGATTAGAGAGATGGGAGTCCTTTTGAGCTGCCTGATACCGTCTGCGCTCCACTGTCAAGTTTCAAGAAGATTGATACAATCGGGATAGATTTATCGGCGTGGCGTATCTTGGCGCAAGATTTATGCGGCCGCAGTAGGGGCGACCTTGAATGGATCTCATCAGAAGTCAACAAGAAGATGAATGGTTTGTTATGACGTCAAGAAAACTGTGATTGTGGGGGTATCGCTTGGCAAGTATTTGTGATGGTATTCCAAACGAGTGGTCGACATCGAATGACGTAAACAAGATCCGACATTTTCAGCGTGACACAATGTCAGCTATAAAACCGAAAACCGATTAATCATGCGTGCTCTTGCCAAGCAACCAATCGATCACGTATTCACGCATAGGAGGATTCTATTTTTCAGGCTGCGCCATTAACTAGTTCCCTGTTGGTTAGAACGTTTCATGCGACTCAAAAAATAATGTCGATCACAAAGTGTTCATCGCGTTAATCACGTCGGTGTTGGACAACAAATTTAAATAAGGAAGGTCATTTTTTTAAGAAAGTCTTCTAGGAAAATGCCGATAGAGCATTTAGAATGAGAATTAATGAATGCCTGGAGTTGTCAATTGTGTTCCAAACCAACGTCCGCCGTAGGTTAGGTGGTAGAGTCTGTCAGCATAGACTCAGCTAGGCTGAAATAGGCCATCGTGTCAACACTCTGATCGAGTGAATCTTGCTCTGAAAATCACTTCAGTATAACTTGGATCGTCCAATTAGTTGAAGAAGTTAAGAGCTAAGTGCATTTTTCGTTAATTGAGAGCGCTACATAAGAAGAGTACTTTCGTCCTCCCCGCACAATGTCTCCTTAGACCCACACGACTTGTGGTCATTCTTACAAAACTGATTACCCAAACTGATGGCAATTTGAAACGCTAACAAAGAGGAGATGAGATGAAGTCTATGATGAAGACTTCTAACGGGCAACTGGGAATGGTGTGGAAGTGGAAACTGATTGCGAAACTAAACTAGATCAATCCGACGGTAGCATACTTACTCACTTATTAGGGCTGTGACCAAAGGTTGCTCTGAGCCTAAGGTATGGCTAACGTTGGCGGCCCTCTTCCTGCTCGTACCAGTCATCAATACCAATCTGTCTTGCGTCCGCGGTGATGCTCTTTCTTGGAATACTTCCATTAAAGCTAAACCTATTCTCTGTCTAACCAAGCCTCCCTTCTATGGACTAGAGTGGTGTTAGAAGACTAAGACTGTCCGCCGGGAAATGTAAAAATTCTCCACATCGACTCCTTAATTTCGGCCATAGCTGCGAGCGCTCCTATCTCGCGAAGTACTTAAGACTCGTCCTGGATCAGATGCTGAGGTGGAAGGCAAATTTTATAAACCGAAAAGCATGTCTTGTTGTCGCTTTACATCAGCCTGCTGTGCTCTCCAGCCAACGATTCAACCTTTCTGGTGTACTCCTCTACCCGCCTGGGGCTTTGCCTTGGAAAATGCTCTCGGCTACATTTGATAAACTAGTGAACATCTGCACTGAATATATAATCTGGACTTAAATCCAACCTTACCATGCCAAAGGCGCCATACGCTACCTACTGAAATGAAGTCACCCAAGCCCTTCGCTAGAACCAATTCCCGACACAGTCAACGATGCGAATTCCTCGAAGTCGGCGAGAAAAACAATACTTTGATCGCTACCGTTTTAGAACTACGTCGATGCATACTTTGAAATGGCAATACTAATTTATCAGCTGACATAAAAAAGCTCTTAATTTAAAAGCAAATCCTGCGCAGCATTGTGCTACGGACATAAACATTTTACCCCCCCACCATTCGTAAACCACGTAGCTGAAGTGGTTTCTATTGGAAGTACACAATCCATATGTCCACCTCGAATGATGGTTCCTTCCAGCACCGTATGGCGATTAATGTTCCTTAAGCAGTCGCGTGTGCACGAGTCCATCTAGTTTCTCACCATGCCGACCCAATTGTTGATGTCAGCCAGACAATATCCGTTGACAGTCGCGTCGATTCCCGTTCGAACTTCATGTTTATGGGGTAATGAATCATCAAATATTTATTCCTCGCATTGAATGCAGTCGTCGAAGAATTTAAAGGACCTTCCGACCTCTGAAGACCACAAAATCCCCCTCGTTTGTCCTAGACTAAGTCTCCTTAAATCACCCTCAAGTGATACTTCCGAATTGTTCTCAAACAGTTCATCCTCTCCAGGGACATCTCAATCATTTCATTACCAACTTTTTACCACTTCAACCCAAATCCCAATGAACACCCGTAAAAGTGGGTGAAGGTGCTGGTGCTCGCCACAAAGACACATTTTACGTTCATTCTTGAACATCGCTTTTCGGATCCACAGTACATCCTGCACTCTTTACAACCACTGACTGTAAAATGTCGGTAATCCGGTGATGTTCGCTTTTACAGTCAACACGCACTCACCCGCAGTGCCCAAGTTGATTCCCAAATTCATTGTTCAGCTGACAGAATGTAAAATATAAGTCACAAGAATAATTCATCAAGGAGCAGTTGTTATCCTGTTTGTTGTTCTTCAGCAATTGTCTGCGGGCGGGGTGTAGTACTTCGGTTTATTGCCGCAACTACTCTGTCACCGTTGCCCTGTCAGTGCTCGTCGCCAACTACAGAAGTCGTACGGTCTATTATCCTGCAGCAGGATAAGACATGTGTGTATGCATTGCAAATTCTCATTAAAATTTTATACGCTTGCACGACATTTGCATGTAAAACGTTTCTGGTTCAGTTCGGAGAAAATGCTCAAAGCTTTGCGACTGTCAAATAGGATGTGCATTTCCCGGCAGTCCTTCGCACAGACGGTGCAACAAGTTTTCGGTTATCTCTGCCCAGAGATGACACCGATAAAGCGCTCCCGCATGCATGAGGATACACATTTCAGATGTAATTCGTATTTACATGAATGCGAAGCAACTTGCTGCCTAGGGAACCCCACAAGTGAGGGTGAGGATATGATGGAGTTCAGTCATGGTTCGTTTGTGATCCGTAAATGGTTTCGACTCCAGATGGGTAAGCGAGTTGAAATTGTCCAGCTTTCTGCTGGATCTCCGAAGCAGACTTATTGCTGCTATTATCGGTTGAGGTACGGCCGTTGATGAGGGCGACTGGGCAATGCCTACTCAACATGCGTGATGTCCTAACAAATTTCGGAAGGTCCTCGCTTTGATGAAGGGTAATAGATTTCACTTCGAAGTCGTAATTTGGATGGCAAGCTGGCGCTGATTCAGCCCACAGACGGGCTTTGATTTTAAAATATTCAGAGAGAGGAAACTGTGTGCAAATTTGTGGACATGATGCCATACCTGCGCTAATGAAGGTTGCTGCCGGAAGTTGGGGTGATTTGAATTTTAATTGAAAAGTTCCTCTTGCCTCCACGTTAATGGGGATTGTTCTGGCAACATATTTCTCGTTTATTTCCCTCAACCACATGCGTTTTTGCCTGACGTTAGATTTATGGGGCCGATGGAAATTATCAAAATACATTTCGGAAATAACTTTTTCGCTGCAGATTCCTGCGGACATGTTTGCATTAATTTCCTGGAGATTAAATGATGTGCGAAAGGGACTATGAATCGATTGGTTGGAGGTTACAATTTATTTGCACTTGGAATGAAATAATTTCCTGTTCTCTAAAACATGTATTTTTATTGACTTGAAATTGAATTTGAATTCCTTGTAGTGGTTGAAGATGCAACGCGTGATTTAGTGCCGTACTCTTTTTGAATTTTGAGACACTCACTTGGGGTTTTAAAGTACATCACCTACAGGATATGTTTTGTCGTTTTGTGTGAGTGTCTGAAACCATTCGGGAATAACCTGGTAGGTCCTTATCAGTGCTGTTTCAGGCCTTGGAAGTCTACCATAGACCACACTACCGCAGACCCTGGAAAAAACCCAAGAGATGCAGATCGACATCCACAAGATTTCAAGGCCGCATGTGACAGCGTGCACGGAGCGGAGCTATACACCGCCATGTCTAGTTTTGACATTCCTGCTAAACTCGTCAAGTTGTACAGGCTGACGATGGGAAATTCTCGCTGCTTCATCAAGGTCGGTATCGAACTCACCGAGACCCTTGAGTGTCGAAAAAGGTTTAAGACAAGGCGACGCACTGTCATGTGACTTTTCTAACATCATTCTTGAGAAGGTCGTGTAGAACTCACTCGCCAACACAAGGGGCACGATCTTTCAAAAGCCCGTACAATTGCTAGCATACACAGACGACATTGATGTGATTGGTCGAATACAGCGAGCGGTCAATGAAGGTCTTTCTGGCAATGAAACGAAGGCGTCCAGAATGGGTTTAGCAGGGAAAAACGAGGGCAAAACGAAGTATTTGTCATCTCGATCTAGAACGCACAACATCGACGACTCGGCCAGGACGTCATTATAGGCAGATATAACTCCGAGGTACTGAAGGACTTCGTCTACTTTGGCTCCGCGGTTAGCAGTACAAGCAATATCAGTACCCTGCCAATCGCTGGGCTCAAGACGCAATTGAGTAGTAGCGCCATCTTTCGAAGGACCAAGCTAACATTATAAAAGACCTTGATCATCCCTGTCCTGCTCTATGGCGCGGAAGCCTGGACAGTCTCAAAAGCAGATTTCTTCATCCCTTTCTCCAAAGCCCTTGGTCTTTTCGAAAGAAAAGTGCGTGAGATCTTTGGCGTTGATCTCATTCGGAGAAACAGGTACAGCCCCGAACTGTATGGGCTGTACAGCGATATGAGCCAAGCCAGGCGTCTCCGGATCCAAAGCTTAAGATGGTTAGGCCGTGAAGAGCGTATGGACAACTTAGCTCTGGCCCGACGAATCTTCGACTCTGAGGCTGTGTGATTACACAAAAGTGGTATGTGGGCTTCCAAGGTGGCGCGTACAAGTTGAGGGGGACATCAGTCGGCTTGGTGTGCGAAACTGGAGACAGCTGGCGAGAGAATAGGCCGGTGGAAGAGGCATGTTTCAACCCGGACTGTAGAGCCCTCAGAAAAAGGATAATAACCCGCCACACTGAGGGGCATTTGACCCAAAAGAGAGATGGCACAAACCCCAATTTGAGATCCTCGATGGCTTGGTCTGAGTATTAGAGAAGCAGCAAAAGGCTCTATGGCCGACGCTGGGCAAAAAGTGATCACCGTCATTGACCAGAGTCCATGCCGGACATTGTACACACACAATGCGCCTGAATATCCCGCACATCGACTTTTGAAGAAGCTGTGGACGAACGGAAGGAATAGAAATTGTTCAATATCTGCTGCGCGAATGCTCAGCCCTACCAAAGACAAGGAAGCAGTTCCTAGGAAAGCACTTCCTTGTAAGAGCTGGAGGACTTAAGCGATGTTGTGCCTTGAGATGTGAACCTGTTTGGTTTTTCAGGAATAAAGGAAGGTCTCGCGGCAGAAAACCCTATTAAGGGCACAACGACAACACGAGTCATGGCCGTAAGGTCGTCAGGGCACCCACCTAATTAATTTGTGTCTTCCGGCTTTATCTTTGGCTGCCACAACGCTCACGGTATGTGGATACAACTTACGTTTTATATTAGCACCTGTGATTAATGCTGTAATCGGATTAATTTGGATTTATCTACGCGAACAAACGCTATGAACACCGAACAACCGTCATCTAAAATTCGAATATATCAAAAAAAGAACCCTCGGAGGCTCCTCCACGCCCTTGTAATCAGATCGACAAGCAGCACAGTCAGCACGTATCAACAAGCCGATACATTCAACAAACCCTCCCCCGCCAGGACTTAATAGAATAGATACAATCCGAATTGAAGTCTGTGTTGTTGAATCAAATTCCCGAAGCAAAGTTCCACTCAAGTAATTTATTCCAACTTATGTACGAGTATGTATTTACAAAATAATACCCCAACGTTGAAATATACGTTCGACGACGACGTCCGCATTAGACTTTCATCGCACATGGCCCTGTTGTGTAGGTATATGAACACTCCAGCTAAATCCACTTAGTGAAGCATCTCCAAGCACACATTCGCTGCCACATACACGCACTCCCATTTGATAATAACACTTCCACGTCCCCAATTACCATAGCGCACCCTCCTATAGAGGCCACCCACTCAGGCGAAGGGTCTTTTAAGCTTAATCTGAATACAGAAGATGAACTTCCACACACCGGGACTGGTAACAAATTTTCACAGGGAAACTTTTTAATGGGTAGAGCGGCATTGACTACAGGACAGTGGGTTGGGAGCGAGCTCGGAGAATATGGGTGTTGGTTTCAGTGGCTGGTTGAGCAAAAAGTTTCTGCGCTATAAATTCAGTACTTTGACACTGATACAAATACGCGCAGTCTGAGAGGCATAGGCTAAGGACATTAATAACAGAGGACGGGAGCCGGCGAGCAAGGACTAAGGTGGAACACAGTCGCCTGCTTTTAAATAACCTTAGTGGCGTGGCATTATGCTGATAACAGGCACTGTTTGTGGTTCTTACACCAGTAATGCTAATGCTAAGGTCATTAGGTACTGTCTTGCCGTGAAAAAGTCATTGAGGCTACCGCTCCCGTCTTTCGTGGGTCGTCCACTGACAGAGAGGGGGAGAGGGACGACACTCAAACGATTATGCAAATTGTTTTCCACAGACAGACAGAGAACACGGGTAATTGACGATTCGCCTACCAGTTCTGTGCCTTCCATTTGGAATTCGTCCCCTTCGAGACTCGTCACCGCGTCGGAGTCAAGTGAAGACGAACGAAGACGACGAGTGGATGGGTGGACGAATGTATGAGTGGATCCACCACTCAGCCCGGCTCATTTAATTGCAAATTTAATTCTCAGTATTGTCTTCCATCGTCAATGAAGAGGATAAGTAATTTCGTTAGGGCTGTCAAATTTGACAGGATCAAGTGTCGCCTTGTACGCGTGTGGGTGGTTTATGGGGGAATACATTTTTTCATTTTTATTGCTTGTAAATTCGAGTTTTTATGTTTTCGTTTTTTTTTGTTTTGTATTTTCAGTATGACTACAAGGTGCGAAATGAGAAGAAGAAAAAAGTGACGATCACTGTGTCGGTAGATGGGGTGAAAGTGTTGCTCAAGAAACGAAGAAGAAAAGTGAGTATTCATGGGGCAAGCGGCTGTTGGCTAGGATTTTTGGCTCATTTGTTTCTTTTTGCAGAAAAAGCAGTGGGTTAGCGAACCGGAGGAGTTCCTGTATCATCCCATTTATAGGATATTCTACGTTTCACATGACAGTAGCGATCTCAAGATATTTAGTTATATTGCCCGAGATTCTAGCACCGATAAATTTAAGTGTGCAGTTTTTAAGAGCAACAAAAAGGTGAGTCTGTACTACATTTTGACGAGGGGCTTATAACTTTATGCTAATTCACTTATCTATCAGGCGATTCATGAGGGATTTGAATCTGGAGTGTATTTCATATATTATACTAAATATAGCTTTTAAGACTACTTCATTGTGTGTGCGACTCCGATAAGAGTTTGCAGGGAGGAGGAGGTCTGCGTCGCTTGAATATATTCAAAGATCGGTACTCTGCGGTTCGGTATTGACTGTAAAACAAGCTCTTGCTAAGGACTGCTGTTGTCAGCCACCATTGAAAATAACCGAGTTTTTCCACGGGGGTGGATGGATGTTGACATTAAGCGAAGCAAGTTGTGAGTAATTACATTTTGGGTGATTCCGGCGCAAGATTCAAGTTCAATCGGGTTATTATGACTTTGAGCATTCCGGACATTCAATGATTCTAAAAGTAGTGGTTCTTTATTTCATCTACCGAATTTGATTCCAATAGATTGCCGAAAAATTTTAAATTGTAATCTCCACTCCACTTGTTGGGCGTCAGTGTAATGGCGGCATATGCAAAGCCAATGAGATTATTTTTCATCAATGCTTAATTTAGAAAAACCTCAAAAATTTCAAAAAGTATAAAAAAATGTTATTAATCCATCCAAACAAACAGACGGCCAGACGACCAAACCAGCTATTCAGTGCGTCCACTCAAAAAAATCCCGCTGATGATGAGTATAGCTCCACATTACTTGTGTGCATATACGATCGCAGTGAGACTGCGATCATCTCCAAATCGCGTCCACCTTTTATACGCCCAGTTTTAACAGTCATTCAAAAAACATTCTTTTGAGGTACAATTGTCAGTGAAAACGGAGCACGGAACAAACGGAGCACATTCTAATTCTCAACATTTGACATTGATTAATTCACGAAATATATTTTCATTACAAAATTTAAATGAATTCAAGTGATAATATAGTACAAAGTACAATTGATGTATAACAGGTCTTCGGAAAGTACATAAATTCACAATTAGTGTTATTTTTTGCAATTAAATAATTTAAATAAATAAGTAACAAATAAATAAATAATTTAATTGAGATACAAAACTCGTAAATAACTGTCTTAATAAATAGGAAAATAATTAAGCAACTGATTGTTCGAATTTCAATCTGTCATCATATAGTTCTACTACTGCGCCAACAGAATTGAAATTATGTATACACTTTGCAGTGCCCGGGGCTGCAGTAGCAGATTTCTCGTTCGAAGATTTCTTTCCGGCGCATTAAGTGTAGCATGTTGAAAAACATCAGTCATACGGTTCAAGAAAGTATCGTGGATTAACATTATAATTTAAATACTTCGCCATTTTACAGGCGTAGGATGCAATTAAGGCACATCTGGTTAGATAAGGGGGCATGCCAAGATGGCATTTCATTCGTTTAATTACGAATCTTGTAAAAGACTTTGGAACCTTCTCTAGACGTTGCACATGTTTGAAGTAGACAGGACTGGCAGACTTCAGTGCATATGTATTCGAAAAATCAGCAAATGTCCAAGCATTGAGTTATCTTTAGCAACAGCATAATAACATGTGCGGCTTATGGAGGGGGTGAGTAATTTTGCTAGGGCTGGATTTGATAATTTCATGTGCGACTGGGTCAAGTGTCGCCGTGTGCATCGATGTCGCTGGCCAGTGCACGTCGTAAGTGCGTGGGATAACCATGCGTCAAAGTATTCGTGCAGTGGCGATTGTGGCGTCAGCTGTGTGGGAGAAAGCGCTGGCATGTTGTTGAAAACATTCGTTAACCCATCTCGAGGGGCTCTTCATTGACGGAGCACAAACCTATAACGCCACTTGCCCACAGTCCACTGATTTCTGCGAATGCATTGTTACTTGGTAGACCTCGTGTGGATACTTTCATCTTTCCACTTTATGTCTTGTATTTGCTTGTGCCTTCGTGTTTGATGCGTGACAGTGTGATTCTGTTCTCCTGCAAAAGCCCCAAACATTATTTTCCTCTTAATGGTAATTTTCGTGGACTCATAATGGTGTGTATTTGCTCTTTGTCCGTTTTATGTGTTTATCAGAGGTACGACCTATGCAGACAACCGTCTACGAAACGATTGTTGTTCCTCGTCAAATCTTGCGGAAGTACGCATCATCTACAAATATGGCTCTTTTTGTATGCGCACTGTCTTCCAACCTAAGAACAACCCAAGTATACAGTCAGTTGCATTGTCTTTGTTCGCTTTTCTTGAGGTTCTGGGTCAGTTAGATTTTGCATGGATGTTGGCCCAAGTTTCGGAGCAACATTACTTCTTCGACGCCATCATTTGACGACACCGGATTCTACTGCTTATATTCATGAGGAGCGGAGGTGTCGATTTTGGCATACTAGCGTTGGCTGATTTCAAACGGCTCAAATGTGTTACCAATGTTGCATAATGGACTGAAAAGGACGACAGTGTAAATCAGTAAATGGATGCAATACACCTCATTGCTGCAAAAGAACTGCCAGTGCAGTGTTATCATTTGCGTAAGTTGAGTAAAGCTATAACTTGATGTTTCCAATTGGAAACGGCTTTAGTAGTAGACAATAAGTCGCTCCAGAACTTGTTTGTTCCATACGCCATTGGCAATTTTTCAAGAAAAACGTATTTAAAGGATTGCATGCCTAGTACTCCGAAACCGTGTGAAACGATTTTTTTTGTTATTTTTTAACTTGAAGTTTGTATTATAAAAAGTTCATCATCATCATCCTCATCTTCGGACCCGCATGCTCCACTAAAGGGGTCGCGGGTTTAAACCACGTACGAGAGATCTCCAGGCAACTCGATCCCCCGCCATCGACTTTAACTCATTAGGAGGTATGCCCAAGTGTAACCAGGTGACTTCTTGGACTTGGTCCACCTCGTCCTGGTTCTGACAAGCGGTCGCCTACCTGATGGAATCGCATTCACAGCCCGCCTCGGAAGTCGTGATGAAGGGGACACTCGTGCTACGTGACCAAACCATCGAAGCATTGCCCTCTCAGTTCGAAGAAACAGCTCATCAATGTTGAGCTCCTCGCTTACTGCCGTGTTTCTCACCCTATCCCGGCGAGTAATTCCCACAATAGCACGGAGAAATCTCATCTCAGGATCTTGTGATCTCAGTCTTTCGGTCATTACCCAAATTTGATGACCATAGGTGAGCGTTGCAACAAATACTGAGTTTAAAACCGCTAACTTGGCTTTGTGGTATGTCTAAATATGTGGGACAATCGCAAATTGCAGACAAAAGCTTAGTATTGTTTTGTTCCACCTCTATGGAACAAAACAATTCTCAGGCGACGAATATATGCTATGGCGACGTTGATATGAAACCACAATCGACGAAATTCCAGCAAACAATCGACGATACATTTTGCTTATGCTTCTTAACAAGCAGCCATTAGCTTCATCACAGAAACATTTGAAATGGCTGGGATTAAAAATTTCCTTCACGTATTGGCCTTCAGAGGGAAAACACTCGAATCTTACAAATGCACTGAAGACGTGTAAAGTAGTTCAAGCGATGTCAATCTTTTGTAGAAGCAATGTTCAGTTTACTCGTGACAACGAAAAATTGGGAATTGCTTCTCTGTAAGTATTTAGTCCCAACAGTCACAATTGTGAGGGTTATTCGTTGAGCGATGATAAACCCGATCTCAATTCTCCAATCGGGTCGGTGGCAACTTGCAATAGGAGAGGACTAGATATGAACAGCCTGAACGCATACTCCACCTCATAATCTCCACACGATCTTATCTGTCAAGTTGAACTCCTTGAAAAACACGATGAACCCAATGTTCACACCGCGGCAGATTCTGGAAAACACCCAACAAATGTCGATCGGCACTGACTACGTATAGAGCCGATCTGTATCGCGTCATGTCTGTTTTGACATTCCTGCCAAACTCGTCAGTTTGTGTAGTTAGACGAAATACTCTGATTGATCTATCAAGGTGGGTAACAAACTCATCGAGACCTTCCATGTCTAGTATGTCATTTTGGCGGCGCAATGTTCTGTCATGTCATACCTGAGAATATCGTGCAAAATTCATTGCCAATATTCGAGGCGCGACCTTACAAAAGTCCGTCCGTGTGGATGACATTGATGTGATTGGTCGAACATCGTAAGCCGCAAATGAGGCGTTTGTTGGCATTGAATTGGAAGTGTTTAAAATAAGACGATCTGCCCGTCAACATCGACGTCTTGGTCAGAATGTCACAATGGTTAGCGACGAGGTCCCTTAGTGGGGCACGTACGTTTTTCTCTACCTGTGCACCATCCTGTTCGATTATCCGCTTCTGCAAGATTCAATGCAACAGTCTCCACGATCATTTTTGCCCTTCAGACGTATGAACTTTGCACTCCGCAGATAAAGTCGTGGCCATAAGCAGCATTTGGTGGCCCAAGGCTCCCTACTCAAAGTAATCCGATTTATCTTAAGTGGAACAGCAAAGATTCATCTCATAGCAATCTGCTTCCGTCATCCATAAGTAATCACTGCGTGCCCTCTTCCTCCACATATCTGAAGATGTTCAGACCTCCAACCTTGAACTTGGAAATAGTAAAGTGGCTATAAAACAAATTCAACCCTGCGTGCCAATCAGGGCCACACTGACTGGGCTATCGATGAACTTATTGATGGGTTCAGGGTCGAAAGAAGCCGCCTGTCGACAATCAGTTACCAAATCGATACATGACCATCAGAGTGCCTGTTGGAGATTTACCGCCTCACATCCGTTTCCTGTTCCTGCGTTGATTGAATTTAATACGGAAATTCGAGTGGAAGCGACCGCTTCAAGTGTATCCGCAACGCCTTGCATAATTTATAGCATCTTGAGTTAGGCATGTACGAGTATAGATGTGAGAGCTCTTAATTAATTACCTGTGATAGTTGCGTGCAAACTTAATGGACGGCATTTAGTGGTGGCCGATCTATCAACGTGCTTGCGAGTGTAATGTCGGGGAGCATCTGTCGTGGAATAATGGTACTAAGCCCGAGTGAATCATGTATGATTTGGATAACAAATTACATCGTTGTGCTGTATTCGTTCGGACAGCAACGGATCAGACTAATGAGGGCGGGTTGTGCTGGTGGGAGCACATGCGGGAGATGGTCTTAGTTGCTATACTTAGAGCGGATTTATTGTGAGTTGTAGTAGAGAACTGAGCTTACATTGGACTGGAAGGGATGACGTTCATTTGGAGAGCCGTACCACTAGTAAATGAAATTAAGCTGGAAGCTCAACATCCGGACATTCGTTATTAAAGCCTTCACAGCTAGATTGGGAGTGCGTCAATGGAGATTTCAGAAGTGGTTTGGAAGTTGGCTGTACACATCCATATCTAGGCATGTGCTGACGAAAGGAGTGACAGGCAGCACTGGTTGATACTGTCCACTGCAACCGAGATTCAAGAGGGGCTTGCTTGTGTATTAGCGGGCGCTAAGGAAGACAAAAATCGGTCGAGTGCCTTAATCATAGAATTAAGTAACTAGAAAAATTCAATATTTTAAATCATAACTAACGATTTGAAGCTTTTCCTTCGCTTCCTAGACTTAGAATACAGCCCACAAAGTGGCGATCATCAAATTTATACCATGCGTTCATGTTGTCTCCCTTCCCCGCAAACTTATTATCTCATACTCAGCCATACGTTTCAGCTTTCCGAGACCCAATGCTGAGAAAAAGCGAAAGCGCACTCGAAAGCTAATACGAATTCTGTACCCTTGCCACATGGAAGCCTGCTAAACTTTTCTCTCCCCTTGACTACAAGTCTCGCAGTTGATGCGACGGAATCTGATGAAATTTGATCGTGTAAAAGCGGCCTGAGTTCGCAAGTCAAAGGTAGGATAACAACTCACGTGTACTTACTTATAAGATCTGCGACCCATGGAGGGTCCTAGACGCACAGTTTCCAGTCAACACGGCAAAGCTGTCTTGCGTCCGCTATGACTTAGTCATTATACCGGAGTTTCGCCCTTCCTTTCCTTTTGGAGCCAAGAGGAGTGGATTCGATGAACTGCTTGCCTAAACCATTGGTGTTCAAGCGCTCGATGTGGCCAATTGACCGATTTTTTGTCTTAGTTTATGGGTACACCACCTTAAATTGATGTCACCGTTGGACGGACACTTTTACATTCCTCCGTACACCGACATCAATCACTCTTCTAGAATAACCTGTCCCACCAGCAGTCCTTCCAAATCAGGACTTCCGGCGATCATACCGACGAGGGTAATTTAGGCATATACTCTAAGGAACTAGCATATGTCACAACGATCGCCGAATTATTGTCGCGTTTTGCAGAGGCAAACTATAACGATCAAATGAGTTCTGGCATGGCCCAGGAACCACGTGTGGTCTTTTGTCTGTCCTGACATTTTTCATTCAAGCAAACATCGCCAACAGCTTTACACGATTAACGACAATAAGAGGAATAGCACCACCTCCTCCCAATAAAACAAAACGGCGTCTCTAATGCCATAATGCCCCAATCAGGCTGAGACGTTCAGCACTTAAGACTCTCATCCCCTTGAAATCGAAACAGTTGTCTGGCGCCCAAGGCATTTTCATAATTGCATCCCTAATGCTTCTGGGCATATCATTAGCTTTTGGAGTAAATTAACAATTTTTCGTAGAACACGCTATAAGCTACGGGTACCCCTAGACCGTTGAGTATTTTCCCGCTCACAATTTATGTACCTTATCCGCATTCTCGCACTTGTCCTGTTCCCCTTTATCCTTTACTTGGTAAAATGGGGCTTTCAGCTTCCCCCTCAAGGATTTAGAATGTTGTGAAGTTTTATTGCAATCTCTAAGACCTCTTTTAATCCTTGTAATTCGCCGAGTATTTTATGTCCTTCTTGTTCAGGGCAGAGCAGAGGTAATCTTCGCGAACATCGCCATCGCCTTCTTGACTTACGCGCGTTATGTTAATTGTTCTCTTCTTCACCTAAGCAAGACTGCTTAAAAACGTGCTTGTCCTACGAAAGGCGTGTCCTTATGAAAAACAACATTTCGGTGTAGACCACCGCCACCTCGTCCCTCACAGACAATGATTGAACCAGGAAAAGTAACTCATCGTTAATCCTCCCCAAAATGTGTTGAATAATTGATCCGAACATGATCCATTCGTTTTTATCGGCAAACGTCAGCCGTCGAACCGCACTTTTATCGCTCCAAAATGTGCCGCCTTTTTTTATCGCATTTATATCTCCGATCCCGGCATTTATTGCCCAACCCTCCGTGCATATGGCCACGAAATTAATGCATTTCATTTCGCCCGCATTAAGGCGGGTAACTGAACCAATCCCTCACCCTGCGGATCTAGACTTTAAAAAATTACCCTCATATCCTTAATAATGACGGTTACCCTCGCATGGTTATTGTTTTTTCATGGCCAAAAGAAAGGGGAAGACCGAACTTTTATCCTCATTCAGATTGTGCGGTTTATGGTTTACGAGCTTTCTACGCCTCTCCTCCCGTCAGTCTTCACTCAGATACGCCGCCTCAGACGAGTCGCTGGGGAAAGGATAACATGAGGCACAGACAAAAAAATATCCTCAGGCAGTCATTCGTATGAATGTGAAATGACTCTTCCCGCAGACACAGAGTAGGCGGAGACACTCCCCCTCCCCCGCAACGGAGAGTTAAGTCGTTCAGATGGAAAATTCAAATTTGATTTCATTCTCAGCATACACACGACCGGTTGTCGATGAGATCGTCCTCATCTGCGGCCTTATTTTCATCTACCGTTTGTTTATTTGTTCGCCTCTACATTTGCAATTTGCCGCAGCGAATTGATCTCGAAGAGGGGCATTTATAGTGTCGGCTGGTCCCCACAACAAAAAACCACCCAATAAGGAAGGCAAGGCACATCCAAATCGTCAAACAGCCGAATGATCGACGAGTTTGCCCATGTTGTGTGTATTTAAAAATTTAAATTTTCAAAATAATAAAAGCGACACGAGAGCTGAGGGTGGCCCGAGACTGTGCGGCAGGCGGGGTGTTGTGTATTTTCTTGGCCCCATTCCAGGCGACCGCCAATCTCTGTCTCTCAGATTTAATGTACTCGCTTATGGCTCTGGTACGAGGCGGTAGTAGCATCGTAATGAGTTGTCCATACATCAGACCGTATTTTGGGACAGCGAAAAAAAACACGATTCATATTTGTACATGCGTCTTGGGGGATAAGGTGCTCTTGCCGATACTCAAAGAACACACTCAGAGTTTACGATTTGTGGTTTTAGGGTGTTTCTGAAAGAATGAAGATGAGCAGGTCTGTGTCCGAATTGTTTAATTAGTGCAAGTTGTATCGCTTTTATGTTAACAACTCTTTCGAAAGGAAATGACAGATTGAACTTGTGTAGACGATGTCCTGGTTGGTTACGTGGGAGTGTACAGAGGTGAGCTGTTTGAATACCTGGAGATGTGAAACGCTTCCTTTGAAACCCGGTCTCCTCTGTTTCGACTTGAATAGAATACGCATATTCTGTGATGCTAAAAAGAGAATGCAGTCAAAGTATGTCAATTCTGAGGACTTTCAATGGTCAGCGCCCGCACATACAGGTTCTCATGGCTTCTGAATATTTTTTAGTCATAATCTGGTCACGTGTGCAGATTTTTCTCATTTTCGTTTAGAAGAAAGATGTAAACTTACGTCGGAGACTCTTGTGAGACCAGATCGGGGACTCAATGAAAAAACCCTCAAAAGCAACGCACTGTCCCCGGTGTCTACATTAAATCACAGAAAATCATCCAGAAAGTTGTGTTGACAACTTGTTTGTAACCAATTCGTTTTCACAATGTGTAGTCCATTCCGAGACTCACTTCGTGTCTTAAAGTTCATGAATTTATTGGTCTCCAGCCATTAGTGAAGGGAAACAAATGTCAAACCATGCAGCTACTATGAACACTTTGAATTCCGTAGCTCGATGCAATCAGAACTCGTTTTTTAAATATCTAAAAAAATATTGCAGTTCGGAACTCTGTTGGCAGGAAAAGCTCTTTAAGTTTTATATGACTTCAGGCCAACATTTCATTAGTTTCGTAATAGCTTGCGTGCCATGGATGAGTGGTACCCTACTTTGACTGACTCAATGACTCACTAACTCAGTTGGAATAAATTCCGTTGAACTTCTTTTATTTTATTTTAATTTGCCAGATAGATAGATATTTATTTCGTAATAAAAGGTTTACAATGATTTTAGCTATCGCGCTGTATTTATTACAGATTGAGTGCGTTACAGAGCGAGTCACAAAAATTATTAAATAATAACGGAGAGAGTAGACAACATTCAGCAATTGGAAAAAATTAGTGTAGAATGTTGCTTTCGTAAATTTATGAGAAAAATTAACTAACTGAAGTATTTTTACGGGACAATTTAACAAATGATTTTTTATTTTACAAAATTAAAGAAAACGTTCGGAAATAATGGCTCTGCTGGTATTCGTCAGAAATATCCGCCACCATCTCGTGAAGTTCTCACAACAGGGACATTTTTTAAGAGATGTCATTGCCTCCATAATGTACAGGGTATTCCCTCCGCTACACGAAATCCAATAAATTTATTTATAAGCTTAGTTATTAGCCAGAGCTGTGCTTTTTTAGTTCTGAAGCCTTGCGCATTAAACGAAGTCTAAAGAATTAGGTTAAATTTTAGTGAGAATGGAAGGACTCTTTGAATTGTAAAACACTGAACTCAGATACCGCCGTAAGTTCAATGGTTCATTGGAAGTCAAATGATACAGACTTTCATTTTCAGTCCATCTCATTTCGATCTGATATCACAATTTTTGTTGACAGCCAAACGGCACTGGACTCATTCGGATCCTGTACGATGAGGTCAAGGGCACTAAGGTCCATCAGTTACCATAAGGTCATACTGGGGCCCAGGCCACAGCTCAATAGCAAGGAGCCAGAGAGCGTATGAATTAGCCAGACAGGGGTCTGAAATGGACATCCGCGAGGCAGACACATCATTACAAATACCGATCAGTGTATTAATCCGCACCATACACTATACCATACGAAAAGAAGCCAACTCATTTTGGCTTGCAAGAACTGACTTTCACACGACAAAATAAACATGGCCAGAGCTTAACAAAGAAACTCCTTTCGTTGGACCCAACTCTATCCGTGTGCTCATTTGAGTGATCACAGGACACTGCCCCATCGGCACAATGCTCCGGAAATGGAATGCGGAATCCAGCGATCTCTGCCGGAGCTGCGGCAACAAGGAAAAACCGAGATCATCCAACATCTGCTCTGTCAATGTCCAGCTCTAAAGAATCGGCGCCTAGCTTCGCTGGGCCAAAGATTCTTCACAGAGACTGCGGACACAGCGAATGTAGATATATCGGATCTTCCAGGATTCGTAAAGAGCTAGGGGTGGTTAAAGCCATCACGAGACACTGGATAGGTCAATAGAATATGTAAGGATTCTAAGGCCACGAGAGGAAGTGTTGTTCAACCACTCACTCTTCTTCCTAATCCTATCCTAACCTTCATTTTCAGTCACTTATGTGATTCGCACAGTTGACGCCCTTTCTTTTTCAGTGTACAATGTATCCCTCAATCCTAACAATTTATCGATTTTGTTGTTCATATGTCAGGATGTGCGAAGCATCTTGTCAAACAACATCTTCTCCTCAAATTTACGCATGACTCTGGAACTTTCTGTTTCAATAATGGTACGATCGACAACAACTACGTTTGCTCGGAATGTGGCATAATTGAGTCTTAGCCACCATGCCCTCATCTTACATTATTTAATATTCATGTACAGGCCTCTGGAAACGTGGTTTATTATGAGCATTGACATCATGCCTCTGTAGCGTTCTGCCTCGATAAAGGCACAGGTGACAACATGGTTTACCATGAGCATTGAAATCAATATGGGATAATATTGCGGACATGTAGTAAGTACATAACAACAAATGCATAGATCTATCTACTTTTTAACAAAACACTCTTCATAAAAGAAATGTATTGGCGCATCCAACCGCTCTCGCTTTTCCCTAGTATCCAAGATTTGGGCATACTTTTGACAATGTCCTTTCGATGTCGTAAGTATGGAAACACTACCATAGGTTCAGAGAGTTTTCCATCAGCATTTTCACGAATTAGTCCTTTAATTATAAGTCGGCCATGAAGAGTTAATCGACATCATATTTGGCAGCTGCTTTTATAAAACTCAAATTATTTGCCCGAATATCATGCTTACAGATGGCGTAACTTGTATTATTCCATTGTTATTATTCCATTGGAATAGGCGTTGGAAAGCTACTGTCAGTGTACGTCATTTCAGTATATATCATTCATTTGAAGCGTAAACAACAGTAATTTTTTTTTTTTCACTCAAATATGTCGAACTTTTTCCTGAAAAAGTGTTTTTGCGGGGAGTTCTTCTTCATTACTTTAATATGGCGAAAACTGCTGCCGAAAGTCATCGTATTTTGGTGGAAGTTTATGGTGAACATGCGCAACGCTCTACCCCACGTTACAATTCCGGTTAAGAAATATTGGAAAACAGAAAAAGTCGTAGCTTCAGATGGGCAATACTTTGAATAATACTATTGTACATGTTTTTCTCAAATAAACGATAAAATTTTGAAAACAAAAACTCATGAATTTAGTTATAGGCCCAATAAATATGACATATTTAATGTGTAATAATTTGTTCATACCCTGATTAAAAACCGGGTTCTAGTTAAACAAAAAAAACGGTCCGCATACTTAATTTTTTAAAGAACAATGCAATATTCTTTATTTAAATTAAGCAAGGAACACACGGGTATTGTTTAAAAGCATTAAAACGTGAATTTGAAATTTGCATTTAAGTTTCAGTAGCCGGACACACTGTCCGAAATGTAAAATTAGTATAATATGTGGGCTCCAGTGATCGGACACCAAATAATTTGCGTAAAATTTGACATTGACAGATGATAGTGGTTCTGCTTTCTCAGCCACCCGATCTGAAATGTGTGAAGCTCTTGTGGCCAACATTTGAGTTAAATCGATATTTTTGCAACAGAATGGCATCATTTTTGAGACTACATTTTATCTATCATCGGAAACAAAATAATTCCCTCTTCAAAAACTCAATTTTTTCTGTATAACCTCAAAATCTGTCAGCCTCAGTCATATTAATTTTCGCCCAAAAATATCGACACATCCTGTACTTGATGAATCTACAATGTAGACGGGCGCGGTGGCGGTCCAACGGCCACAGCTATCACCACCACCACCACGATGCACTTGTAGTATACGCGAGTAGTTGCGAAAACTGTATGCTTTTGGCTGAAGATCAAAATTAATTATAAAGTCACGGCAGTTTAGTTTTCGTTTGTCGTTTGTTTATGTTTTCAAGTCGTGCTGGTTCATTTGTGCCAACGCAGTATCTGCGGCAAAAGTTTGAATAACCCGAAAAAGTCGGCATTAATCAACAATTTCTGTCGCTTTTTTTTTCCTTTCATCTGTTTACACTTTTGTGGGAAAAGTTTTTCCCAACGTCGATAGTCAAATTATGACACAATTTTGCCATGTTGCCTCTGCAGCTTTGTCGATTGGGTCTGGTTCAATAAACTGCTTAGTGGTAGTTTTGTGGAAAATTATCCGAATATTCAACGTGGTCCAGTCGTTGCCAGGCGATGCTGTGGGCTTTCAATAAATGTGACGTGGAACGCAAAATTTGTTAGCGTACAGGACCAAGCAATTAACCTTGTGGAGTTGCAATCGCAAATCAAACAAGCTCTGGTAGGCAACACAAATTAAATTGGTCGTTCTCTGCAACACCTGAATTTCTTCTGTGCAAAGCACAACAAAGGTAACCTTTTCGTTTGTTTTATTTACACTCTTCGTCCAGTCAGTGACGACGTAGCGTTCACAAATTAACATTTATCTTCAAGACGAAATCTAGCCGTGGTTTCCCTCCTGGCTACGACCGCGTGTGTGTGTTAGCACGAGAAGTGGGGTGTATTTTGTTTAATAAACTTGGCATCCTACGGGTCAGTTTTTCGCACACACGTTGTGTAAATAAACACATATGTGGGATGCCGCCCCAGACGGGAATCAATCACCGGCGTGTACCGTGTGGATAAACACCAAGTTATGATTTAATATGAACCAACATTTGTCTATCAGTTGAATTCATGTTTTTTATTAGATGCACGCGTGGAAGAGAACAGACTTATTCGCGTAGTGCTCACGCATCCCACGCCCAGGGGACCCGAGGACCGGCCAGAATGATGGCACATTTGGGGATACTGGAACGACATGTTAAGCGGATCAATCGAAATGTAAGAAATTAATTGCGGAGCAGTAAAATTTGATTTACTAAAGTAAATTGTGTGAAGGACTGTGCCAGTCAGTGAACTGTGCCTGTGACAAGTGTTTCAAGTGACGGTCTTGCGTGCGATTACTCACAACCATCTGCAAATTAATTTCAAAGTAGGATGATGTCTGGCATAAATACCGACTTAAGAGTTTTTTAGAATTAATATTTTTTAAATGCCATAAAGCAGCGTCTTCGACATCGTTGAGTGTTCATCGTAAGTGTCATCTGTCTGGCCATCATGTCTGAGATCATTGCCGTTTTGATGTCCGTATAGTCCACTCATCGAGTGCTGGTGTGTCTGTCTCTGAAGTTCCTATAAAAATAACGACTAACGACTGTTGTTTGCACTCACATTTCATTTGACATTAAAGTGACTGAGTCAGTTTTATTAAATTTTGCGATTTCGAAGGTCAAACGCATGGGACTAAGCAGATAGCCTTGTGGCATGGCATTTCAATCTGAAATGTTAAGTGAGCGGATGTTAGTTTTCGCTGCTGGTCTTGGGAATGGGAGGGCCCTGTTTATAGTTTGCAAAGTCCCTTTGGATTTTAAAATTTGATGAAAGTGATTGAAGTTTGGTTCTCAACAAAGCAATGCAAGAGGCTTTGCGGCTGTTCAATGCTCCAACAAAGATTGGATTGTAATAGTAGCAGTTTTAACTATTTGGTGGATTACCGCAAATGGTTTTTACCTTCTATCGTACTGTCGCTTCACGTATTTGTAACGGGTAATTCACTGGAACCTGTTTTTTAAATATTTAAGATCCACAAGAAAGGAAGAGTCCTCGACTGCGCCAACTTTAGAGGCATACGTTTTCCTAACATCACGTACGTGGTATTTTCGGTCGTTATGTTTGCCCGCTATTTATAAACAATCTTATAGGTCTACATTAGTGTGGCTTCGCACCGGGGGAGTCCACAAGAGACCAGATCTTCACACTAAGCCAGATTCTGAAAAAGACCCAAGACTTGAAGATTGACATCTAAAAACTATTTAAAGCCGCATATGACATGTGAGACCCACACGCCAACACTAGAGGCATGATCTTCCAGAATCTTCGGATGACATTGACGGTATTGGCAGAACACACCGAGAAGTAAATGTAGCGTTGGCTGGCATTTTAACGGAAGTGAGTGTGAAGGGCCTAGCGGTGAATGAGGCTAAAATGAAGTATATGCTGTCCCCAAGAAAGGACTCACAGCATCGACGTCTTGGACAGACCGTCACAATGTGCAGTTCCAGGTAGTTGAAGACTTCGGATCCGCAGTAAACAGTACGAACAACATTAGTATCCATATCAAACTCGGACTAACTCTTGCCAACCGCTGTGTCTATGGGCTCAAGAGGCATTTGAGTAATAGAGTCGTCCTTCGAAGGACCAAGATAACCTTACAGAAAACCTTAATCGTACCATTCCTGCTGTTCGGAGCAGAGGCACGGACAATCTCAAAAGCGGATGAAGAAGTGTGGTTGTTTCTTCGAGAGAAAAGTTCTGGACACGTTTGCTTTTGGAGTAGAAGATTCAATCACGAGTTGGACAGTGACATGAGCTACTGATCCAACGCCCAAGGTTGCTGGGCATGTCGAGCGTCCATACTCAGTTCCAGCTCGAAGATACTTTGACTTTGAACTTGTGGGAGAACGAAGCGGGTGAGACCCGCCGCTGAAGTGGCGCACCTTCAACAAATTTGGCGTGCGAAACTGGAGACATCTATCCAGAGATCGCTGGTTTTGTTAGTTAAGGCCCGTGCGCTACAATCCGTGTTGACCTGGGCCTCAACTAACAAGCGCCCAGGTCAACACAGATTGTATCGCCAAATAAAAAAGGAAAAAATATATAATTTTGATGGTGGGAACTTTATTATGGTCTAGTCTAAAAGAACAGTGCCCGAAGTTACTTTTTGAATATAATTACGTTTAAATGTTGCCCATGACTACGGCGTACAATGTCCATTCTGAACATATCAATTTATGAGTGGTAGCTTATCGCGAAGAGTTTTAACTTCTAAAGGTGTGATATCGCACAATCTAGGACTCGGCAGGTTGATGACACACACCATACGCTGCTCAAAGTGCACAATTTTTACTAGTCGACATTTGTGTTGAACTGTCCCGATCAAAAATGACTGACGGGAGACTTCAAAGCTGAGTAAAGAAAACAATCCGAAGTAAATATTGTTCCCTCTTTCCAACGTCATTCACATTATCAGCATGTTCATAAACACAAAACGGCAACGTTGCGACGGTATTCCAAAAAAGAAATGTCACTGTCACCGTGGAATGCTTGTACGTAGGCAACACAACAACAAGGAATGCGCCAACATTTGAATTACGTTTTTTCATAAGCGATCTTCTTGCATTCCTGTGATGTTTGTGATCGAAAATTTATAAAGCAGCTCATAATCAAAGTACTTTCATGATTTATGTAACACCCCGCCCCAACTGCAAGAATTGAAAACAAAAAAACGCAATTTCCAAAGCCTCCAAACATTCAATACGAAAAATAATAAAATCCATAGCAGACTGCATAGGAAGATAAATTCACTCTCTTTTGTTTTATTTCATCGATAATCCTTTCATGTTTTATACAAGCCTCTTCATCCGCGACAGAACGCAGTCTCTTACCGAACCGTTCCTTCGATCGTTCGTTCGTTCGATTCTCTGAAAATTCAGTCTCGGTCTTTTACCTAAAAATACATTATTCGATACACACCACACCGACTGAGGAGAGGCATGATTCAGCCAGAGCGCGAGAGACTGCTGCACACCTATACACGCTTTTCCTTTCACACAGATGATCGCCTTTTTTTCTTTTCCAAGTACCCCGTTTTCGACTCCCAGCCACTAGTCAGACTGACAATATATGTACGTCCGTTTTTCCACCTCCGAAAATTTTTAGTGCGTATGCTACCAGCGGACAAGCACGGTCTCCGAAAATATCTCGCGCTGTCGGAAAGATTAAAAAAAAAAAATAAAAAAAAAACAAAAACATAAAATTGATATAATTCAATTCGAATACGGTCTCTTCTGTCTGCTGCAGTGAAAATTGTTTTCAAACCCCAACAGACACCGCCATGCGTAAAATGAGATTTTGATATCAAAAGTATTCGCTTCGTTAAGAAAAATACAAGTGTTTAGTGCCAAGTCCTCACGAGAAAGGAGGAAAAGTTTAAACAAAAAATAAGATAAAAAAATGTAAATCATTGTGACTACGTGAATATTGTGATTGTTAAACTTGTTTTAGAAAGTCTATGGCACGCCTTTGCCCTCCTCCCTTATTTACCTTTACGCGACAGAGACGAGTTGACAGATCCTTTGTGGCTTCGTCACTGGCTTTTAAGATCCATTTGCTTTTTTTCGTAAGATTTATTTTTTTTTTCAACCAAACAAGAAGAGATTTTGAGGAAGAGAAAGAACAAAAAAAAAAGCGATCACGTGACTAAGTCTGATTTTAGATCATATTCTGGTCGGCATCATGACCGATGTCATAAGTCTATGAAGACACAATTTATTTTCGTTCCCGAAAACACAGCCGCTTTAGAGCCAACAATAATAAATAACGATTGTGAACGAAGAGATCAGCGCACAAAGCATTATTCAAACTCGGGCTTCGATGGAATTATCAATGTTTTGAGAGGGCTTATGCGCTTAATCCTCATGATCCCTGCGTGCGCTACTCCCTCGTCGGTCGGTCGGTTTTGGTTGTCCAAAAAAGACGAGGAAATGATGGGAAATATTTTAACAAGAAATTCAATTACAGTTTGAAAGCACGGAACGGGCCGGGCGTATTTCTCAAGTGGGTGCCTAATTAAAAATGTATTTTTGGAGACAAGATGCTTTCTTTTTTTCTGTTTTTCATGTTGTTGTTGTTCTTGTCGGTGTTCACCGCAGCAGTTTCCTCAATTTTCGCATTTTGGACTTTTTGTTTCTTTATGTCAAAGAGAGAAGAAAAAAAATAAAATACAAGAATTTTAAAATCAATTCTGTCGGAGTGCTCTTGTAGGGGGAGCGACGTGTGTTTAAGTGAAAATGGCTGTCGGCTGAGGATGTGTTTGTATGGCAGACAATTTGGATTTGAGATACACTTGTAATGGATTGTTTATTTGGCTGTAGCCAGCATAGAGCGGGTGCAAGTGTGGCTGTAGGTGATTTTGAGTTATTGCTTGCGTAGACGGTGATGGGTTCATGCTCATCATAGTCGATAATCGATGTCAATAGCGATCAGTGGATGTGACGTCTGGAGAAGTGGGTCCCTCAATGCTTCTTGAAGCTCCGCCATCGGAAGGGATTTTTTTTTAGAAATTTGCATGTGCCCATATGCCATTCATATTCAGTACTTTATGAAGCACGTTCCTGTCTTTAGTCCAAATCCATGTCTGTCCACGAAATGGGAACATTTTTGACTTTTGAGTTGATGAGCTTCTCTAAGTGACTGGATGGCGCAGTTGGTTAAGTGCCTGCCCGTCATTAGAAGGGTCCCCGGATCGAATCCCAGTGAAAACCAAGTCGAAATGCTTATATCGACTTCAAATCTGGTCTGGTCACCATTTTCCCCATTTCCAATTAACGGCATGATCACTGGAGTGGCCGATCCGTGTTAGTAGTTTGACTCAGGGATGCTGCCTGGCGGTACAATGGACACTGTCGTTATGTCTGAGTGACCCAGTATGGTGTTCAAAAACCTCTGACAAAAAGCTGAGCAGGTGATTAGTCCATCACCATAAGGCCCGTCTCCTCCAAGTGCAGACTCATGTTTAAACCAATACAAGTCAATACAAGTTCTCGTTGAATGTGACCAGTTTCGTGTGTCAGAAGTGCGCTACGAAAACATGGACAGTCTGTCAATGCTTTGGAACTATAAATTCAAACGTGGCAATGCGTCTGAACCTTTTCCTGGTGATTGTGAATATAGGCCACGTTGCCACTGAACACAGAAATGTACGTATACCTCTACGGTCGTTGAATTGAATCTTCTCCAAATGGCATCAAAGCAAGCAAGACACAAGATTGTACAAGGAGCCATCTAACTGCCACGTCAAAACTACGATGGATAGTCTGCTTGAAAGGAATATATTGCCTAATTGGCAATACTGGACCTTCTGTGTTCGATCACGTATGTCCTCCCACAATGCCTCAGAAAAATCTTAGTAAATACTGCCGAAGTTCGAGATGATGCCCTGTCATCCGTTGGGATGGTAAGTGTTGTATGATTTCACTGGTAGCTTTGTACTGGGATCGGAGTCAAGAGGCACTTGGAGTGCGTTTGTGACCCACACTTTAGGCGACATGAAAACGGCCTGTCATACACTCAAAATTTAGGAACTGACCATAGTTATTCAATTCTGAAAAGATTCAACTTCTCACACAACTCGCTCGATTCTACTCTTGCACAGAAAAACAACTAAAACATAGCATCCAGCAGTCTGCTCTTGTCTTGTGTCTGATCGTCGAAGAGTATTTTCCTCCTTGCGAACATCCTATTCGAAGTAAAGAATCAGCAAGTACCATCGAACGCTGCCTCTCCAAATCGTGAATATGATATCACAAAATACCAGCCATAACTTTTGCCTCATTATAAATTTAACAAAAAATCTCTTAAACTGCTCCTATCATGAAAATTGTAATGCGTAGAGAGCACTTTCTCTCTCCCAGAATTCCATGCACTTCAATTAATTTCCAACCTCTTCTCTTCTTTTGAGGGTCCTTTCTGTTGTCGATTACGATTACGACCAGTGTGAGCAAAAAAAAAAAAAAAAAACGAAAAAAAAAAACCAAATTAGTACATATTCACCGACCATGGATAGCCATTCCAGGAATGAGGTATTTATTTGCCTGCAGTATAAACTTTAACACTTCCAGCAAAATGTGCGCTATTAAGCAGTAAACTGTTCAATTGCAAAACTTACTTTTAATAAGTTTTCAAATACGCACATAAAAATAAACCCCGCTGTGGATACTCTGGGAGGAAGTGTATCCAGAATCCATCTGCTGTGGGTAATAGGATTGGATGAATGCCAGGGAAAGATGCTACCGCTTTTATTGCCGTATGTGGTATTCCTTTCACCATCAAGAGGGCTCATGATTTATGCGCATGAAATGTGTTTGCGTAAAAATATGGGACAGTATCTCGGATCGGGGTGACTTTGTTAAGTGCTCACAAACGCAGACAGACGGTGAATGATTGGTTTTAAAATAAATGTGCGATGCTATCTTGCATTCTTAAATCATCCGAAAAAGCTTTTCAAGTTCAATGATGTGGAGTTCGGGCATGGTTTTGGATCTCTTTTCTATCGTGAAGGGATGGATTTCTTTCCCAAAATGCCTGCCCGAGTATGTCACTAGTTAGATTTGATGAAATCATCAAAACACATGTGAAGTTCTTCGCTGAATTGGCCAAAATGATCACGGGCCAAATTACCTATGCGCTTTGGCCGGGACGGCGTAGAGCCTGTTGTGCTATCTAGTTTGTGCAATGTCTTAAAAATGCAAGGTGCGGTTCAAGTTAACGGGTCGCGTCTTAAAGTCAAACTTGTATTCTTAAAGTCGTATTGGCTCACATCAATTTTGCATTCTTTTGTCATCTTCCTAACATTTCAAGCCTCAAGGCGTTTCTTTCATTGAATCCATTGAGGCGTCATCCTCCCCTTTTTGAATATCACTACACTTCTGTACAACCACCCCATTTTGTGCGTCTGATTTTATATCGGCTCAATTGCCCCAAAGAACGAGAGTTGGGGTGTCCGGATTCGAAGTACTTCCAGCACATATAACTCGTGGATCGCAGAGGAATAAGCAAATTTTATATTGCTGATGATTGTGCCAAGGTGCGTGCATATATCATGCTCAGGTTCACTAGGTTGTAATGTCACATTGGTACATGTCAATTGGTGAGCCAAGATTATGATCAGAAAATAGTTCGCTGGGTAGATTTGACTAAGACTCATGACAATATGCTCTTCAAGGGACATTGAAAACTGAAAAGACAGTCACTGCAATCATTGAGTAGTGTTTCCTGAACTGTTCGTAATTTTCAAGTGGCGGTACATTCAAATGGACTAAAGCCAACACTCTTCTTGTGCGTCTTGTTCTCTTGCTAGTGGAGGGCACCACCTGCAATTTTATGCCGACTCTTGCCGGTCATAACAACGAAACACAGTTTCCTGGCATTGTCATTGTCTGTGCATCGAACGGAGAGGTAAATTAAGAAAACTGTAATCGTGTTGGGAATTGACACTGGCTCTGTATGCATTAAAATTAATTCGCCAAATTACCTTCTTCTTTTTTCAAGGGTGCCCCTACTTAGTGGTGTGATTTTTCTCCCGTTGCATAGTATGCCTCACGTTTGTCATTTTCAATTTCATTGCGCAAGAGGCACCGCATAATTTTTCTGCTGAACATCATCTGCCCAAAAAGTTCCTTGGACTCATCACATCCGAAAGTCGCGTCTGATTAATGATCTAAGTGGATTCTGCAGTTTCAGGCACTTAACCTCCTCATTTGGTTGTTGAACAGCTAAACTTCCGTCCGCCTTATGAACCGAAAATATCGTTATCAACAAACTGCCCAAAATCCCTGCAAAGGTGATCAAATTTCCAAAAACCGTCTAAAATACAAAGGCAATCGTAAAATACTGAACATTTTCGGATAAGAATCAATCAGCGAGAGTCATTTTGAGGCCAAGGGGATTCGACACAAATCCCACAACTTTTGAATAAGTAACGACTTCGTCAAGCAATCTCAAGAGCTTTGTACAGCTCCAGTGTATTGACATACTCAAGTGACCCCGTAAATATCTTTTATTAGACAATTTCCGAGCATTACCGCCGCCCACTAGGCGACTCTCGGACTCGGACTCGGACATGTTTCCCAATTACACTTCATACTGCCAAGTGTGCAAACTGGCGCCGAGTTGAAGGTGTTTCCTCGTGACTGCTGCTGTTGCATGTCGTAATGATCATAACTTAGAAAACAAAAAAAAAAAAATTTTCAAAATTTTCCTCAACTTTTGTGCTTCCTTCTGACTTTCGTGCGCCTCCTCAAAATGAGAAAATGAGAAAAAAAAAGAAGAAAAACTGTGCCTGTGTCAGTGGTCGTATATAGTTTGATGAGACACTGTGTCGCCGTCTCGATCTTGAGCAAAGCCTGACCATCCTCACGCATCGTCGGGCCGTCCATCTGGCCATGCTTCTTGCACAAGCGAGCACGATCTATTTTCGGGCACATGTTGAAATGACTTGTTGTTGACTGATGTTGCAGGAGGAACACTGTATTGTGACGCTGACGCATGTCGTGTCAGTAGCGACAAGCAAAAGGGAACATATCACCACCGTGACCGATGGGATTATTCAAACAAGATATCTGTCAGGCCACAGAGTATTTGTAAGATCCGGGCGTCCTTGAAATTCCGACTTTTTTGTTTCTCCTTTCTTGCTCTTCATTCGTTCGTCGTGAACGGACTGAACCCTCCGAATATTGTGTATCCGCAAGAGATGAAGTAGACTGGCGTCTATTTGAAAAATTGTGGTACTCGTGCGGACATAAAATATTATAAAATGTTTCCGCAGAAATTTGCTAGCTTGCAAAATAAATACTTTTTGTTTACTCCTCGAGGGGGCGTAGGCATTTGGAGGAACTACATGTACCACATCGCCGTGCAGTTGTAGTTAAACAATCCTCGGGACGGTTGTTTACTTTCACCGCGGCAGCACTAATGCAGCTCCACGCTCTGGTTAAACAATCCCCGCAGTTAATTCGGTTGAATCTCAATGTTGCCGTGGGTGCGGTTTTTCCTCCGCTGAGGGGAGAAATTATAAGTATCTGTCGTTGGGATGATTTGCTCTTGATTTTGATATCGCCATCGCTCCGTCTCTCTGTCTGTAATTAGCAAATGCAAAGGTGTGCCATTAGACACGACCTCAGAGGTTGAAGGCAAGATTAACGATCCAGCATCCTCCGTTTCTAATCTAGGTTAATGAGCCGGACGCAAATGGGTTGCCCGAACTGTTATAATTAATCGGCCGAGCCATTTGTTCTTCCTCTAAAGCAAATGAGCAGACCTTGCCCGACTTGACAAGGAGTGAACAATCGATTTGGAGGTCTGTGTTACATAAACAATTCGTAGACTGAACGCTGCGTCCTTGAGTGGCGCGTGTGAGTGTGTGTGGTGCGCGCAAAAATTGTGATCGACACGTTGAGTGTGCGAAAATAATCATATCGTCAGCGAAGAGGGAGCATCACCTGGTGTAGTTGCTTGCCATGATGAAGCACGAGTGTGTGATGGCATCGACACCGATTCCCATTGAAATGTCAGTGACACCCGCGTCGAAGCGTCGCAACAACGACATGATCCGGTGCCTTAACGATGTGTGGCGCAATAAAAGTGTCAGTACAGCCATGGCCACGAGTGCACCGAAGAGCCCCATCACGAAAGCTTTCGACTTCCTTCCCTGGTCCCGCAGCAGAAAGCAGCAGCAACAACAGCAGCAGCTGCCAGTCGATAAACACGACGAGAAGAAGGACCCAACGCATTACCAGAAGAACATATTCCGAAATGGGGGTGGCATAATCAGGGACATCCTGAGCGACAGGCTAAACAAGGACCGGGCGAGAGATAGCAGCCTGAGCCGAGCGGACATGAAGCGCGTGCAGAAGAAGTGCAAGCTAGTGTCGCGTAACAAAAGCCTTGACATCAACGAGCTGATTGACACCGTCGAGAACGATGAACTGTTGGCGAAGAAGCAGGACGTCAGGAGTCGGTTTATGGATGACACGTTCATCGATGACATAGTCCGGGCGAAAGCCGTTGACGATGGGCGAGGTGTGGAGAGACTCGGCAACGGTTGCAATCAGAACGGGAAGCACATTCTGTTCAACGACGAGAACGTTGTGTATCTGATTAAGAAGGAAGTTCCTGTTACCAAGCGGGTGGGCAGGAGCACTTCTCGGCAGGATGAGAACGTCAGAAGTGTCAGCAAGACAAGAGGAAGTAGCAGTCCACGGCTGAGTAGCGGCGGCGGGGGCGGCGATGGTGGGACCATTGTAAAGGCACGTCTAAAGTTCAAGAAACTATCCCCAGAAGGGATAAACACAAAGGATCCCTCATCCGGCAGAGCTGCGGTTAAAACAATTGGGAGCAACATGCCACCGGCATCTCCATCATCGTCATCGTCGTCGTCCTCGTCGTCAGCATCAACTGCAGTGGCGGCAGACGGCAGCAGCAGACGGGGTATCCTCCACCGCCAAAACACCAGCCCGAGTATCGTCACCACTTTTGGCAACGCCACCGCAACCATGGACAATGGGGATCATACAAGTAGTGCCCAAGTACAGCGGAGAAAATCCTTCAACGACACAAACTTCGAGAACAATGACAACAGCAGTTCCAGTAGCTTGGGTGGTGTCGGGGCCAAAGTGACTGATGAAAGACCCAAATCCGATAAACCACGCAAGAAACTCTCATTCCGAGAGCCAGTTGTTTCGCCGCGGTGTGTGGTCAGGCGCCAGAGCTCCCCCCAGCAGTGCAATAACCCTCCCGACGACAAATCGAGGAGATTGTTCGAAAACAAGTATCCGACCGCTTCGACAAACACCACTGTGACTGTGAACAACAATGCGTGCGGTGGGAATGCATTTGCTGACGCCGATGCAGAGGTAAGGGACTGGGTTGGTTTAGGAAATGGACAGGTTTTCAGTATTTTTTTTTTTTATAAATTCACTTTCCCAACAGATATTGAGACGCATTTTTTTTCCTCTTTTCTCTTTTCAGTCACAAGCTATGCGTATTGTTAGGACTGTAGGACAAGCGTTTGAAGTGTGTCACAAATTTAACCTTCATAAGAATTCCTTAGATAATAACGAAGAACGGTCGGACGCGTCGTCCGATCTCCTGGATGTTGAACATACATCGGAACAATTAAGTGACGAGGATTTATCTAAAAAAGGTAAGTTTCTATCTTCTCTGTTTTTTTTTTTTCATGTGATGCAAATGTGGAAGGTTTTTGAAAGTCTGGCTTGGGGTTTCCCTGCGTGGTGTAATTCGTCTGTTGAGTGGACACTGGCAAAGAGTGACACGTAAAAGCCGGTAGATTGCTGGCAAAATGAAGAGTTCGAAGACGGGAAAAACTTTTAGGCAGTTGAGGAAGTTGTACAGGTATGCCGATGGTAGGGGATAAGACATGGTCTAGAAAACAAAATGTGAACATCTTAATTCTGTAATGCACTGCACCTTACCGACAGTAAGCCACATTCCTTCATTTGTTAATTGCTTTGACAGTTTCGAGTGGGTATTGTGAATTGTGATACTTGCGCTTACTTGTAAGTTCCCAAAACCCGGTCCACAAGGTTCTTCCTGTGTTGGAACGGTTGCAAGTGCAGGTGATAAGTTGCCAAGTGCCTTAGGGAGAAGAGGCTCAGAATTAGTTGTGAACAAATTGGACCTGATGGTTTTGCGTCATTGTGGAATTAAGTACCCCCTAACTTGTAGCTTGCTAGCAGTAATTGTGTGTAATCGCCAAATGTCCTACATTCCACATTTTTTCCACATTTTTCCACATTAATTGTGTGTAATCGCCAAATGTCCTACATTCCACATTTCATAACTGACAACAAAATCCATTGTGATTAATTGAAGACTTTAACATTCGTCCAGGATGTGCTCCATTGTTTCTGAACTTGTTTCTCGAAGTTGGCTCTTTATAGACTAAATGTGTGAATGTAGACCCACTTTTGTGTATCCGTAAAAAGGTAAAGGGAAAGGTCTAATACAGGGAAGTCCTGCATCCATTTCAGCTCATGTGTGGTACGAAATTTAATTGTTCCTATGATGTCAAGCGTTTTTTTTTTTAATTCATTTTTATTTATCATTTCATTGAATACTTACATACTAGACAAAAATGCTTAATACTAGTTGGACGAACAATGATTCTAGCGTAGCAGGTCGACTTTTCGAAAGACGGCGAATGTTGTGTGTTCGAATTTCAAGCTTATATTCATGTTCTAGTTGATTCTTTGTGCCTTTGAGAGAAGGTCAACGCGGGATGGTGAGGGCCAGGTAGAAATGCCAAATCTACTAGCTGTAATACACTTTTACACAGTTCCTTGTGGAAGAGAGAGAGAGAGAGAGAGAGAGAGAGAGAGAGAGAGAGAGAGAGAGCGAGAGAAAGAGAGAGAGAGAGAGATGAGAAAGATCAGAAAATTAAAGATTTTTAGCCCAAGATCGAACCATAGACCTTCATACAATGAAGCTCCCATAGGCCGACAGTGGCTGTCGCTGAATTATTGTCGGTCTTATGGGGAACAAATTAAAGGCCACAACAACTTGGTCATTTTATCTTAATTTAATCCCGAAAAAATGATTAAAAAAATACGCAAACAAACTGAGCAAACTACAGCCGAATCTTAGAAAGATGAACAGACATAAGACTGCAGCGTGCAACTTTTCGAGAATCATTTTATTAGAAAAATCCGACAGAAAATTTAAGAGCGGCATAAAAAACATACCCATTTAGACGTTTTTCTTAAACAACCGCTTTATGAAAGACTGTCGCCCGGAAGAAAGTTGTGCTACAACAGCCTCCTCTCGCAATTTTCTAAAATTTAAAAGTTTGGAAACATCAGCTCCGCATTGATTCGAACAGGTGTTGAGGGCTGAAATCAGCCTCTGCTAGTTTTTTAAATTGACAACCTAGACTACACTTTCTTTTAAGGCTTCTAGTTAGTCTTCCGCATCAGAAGGTAGGTGGATCACATTCATTTTCTTTCACCACCATACGATGAAGCAATTTCTGATTTTTTGCGACGTCGTGAAACTGCAGGTTTTAAATCTATGTGCACTGCACATTTCTCTTCAAGTTCTAAAAACTTCACTGTACCCTTAACTGGATGCATCTTACCTTTACAAAATTCACATAACCTAAATATAAGAAGGTAAATATAAAAAAGAAAAAAGGACACTTAAAATAAAGCGTTCAACTTTTAGCCCAAATTTCCCCGCGTTCATCTTTCGGAACCCTCTAGTAATAGAAAAAAATTCGTTAAACGTTCCGAATTGTTTATATTTTAGAACCGTACATGTTTCTGTGATTCTACTGTACCACGTTTCCATTGAACAAAATTCCTCCAAATCTAGTAGGTTTCGCCGATTTTATTGACATCTATTTGAAACCGCCTCAAGTTCGTCCGTCCATAAGAGGTTCTCAAACGGAAAAAGCCCTCTACGTGAACTTCAGTCTAATTGTCGTTATTTTGGTGTTAATTTTTTCATTTTATCTCTTTTGATTGTCTGGTATCCTCATCCTATTATTTCGTGTCTAAAGAGACCTGTTTTAGAAATGTGAGCTATTACCATTTGTTTTGATGGACATTTAAAAATTGAGAGCTAATGACATTTGAAATCACTTCAACTGGCCTATTGAGGTTTCAGTATGAATTCTTCCTTGTTGTTTTCCTTGTAAAGTCAATTCCTTTGTCTTCATCATGCCATCATGTAAAAAAAGCTACTGGAGCGTTTTGCTGAAACAAATTTTATCCGCCTAAGAGATGTAAGTTTACCAAATTTCGGCTGATATCCCAGTTCGAGTCCGCGTTGAGGAGTGTCCGCTAAAGCGAATGTAAAGTGTGTAGAACTTAAATTTAAGATCCACAGTCGTAAACAGTTGTCGGCTCAAGGGAATTATCGGTCTAAGAGAGTTGTGCGCAATAGGAACTTTCACTTTATTTAATGTCGCGGAACGTGTTCACTGCAATACGGCGGTGTCCTTGCTCTGTTCCGTAGTACAGGCGACGGATCCTGATCTAGAGGAGAGACTCGAACTCGTGTGAACAGATCCACGTCGCTGTACAGGCCGTACAATTCTTCATTCATTCTTCTCCTCCAATCACCGTACATGACCAACGATTATACGAAGGTCTTTCCTCTCGAGGCGATCAACAATCTCTTCGTCCCCTTTAGTCAGTGTCCAGTCTTCAGCGGCAGTAACGCGTCTTAGTAACGCATTATGTCTGCACTTGATACGCTTTGTTGACTGTTGAATGAATCACCTCATACGAATCGCTTTCGAGACACAGACTGCTTTGTTTGAATGTGGCACAGAAAAACAAAGATTTCTTCATTGGGTGCTCTTCGAGCATCAACAAGTCGATTAATCATTCCATCGACTTGCCGTAAGTTGTTGTGTTTCTACGCAATATATCGAGACTCAACAACACTTCCATTCGATGGTATTCCAATCGAATTAAGATACCAACTTTAAAGAAGACAGGAAGTCTGTTGGTCATCCCGGATGCTAGCAATTCTCCGTGGAACCCTCAAATTTTGATAAACGATATTTGTCATGGCTCCCTAGGCAATAACTGAATGTAGGTTACAAAATCAGAAATAAAGAAAAATGCGTAGGCTCCAGACGGTCTAGAATCACGCCAAGTGTTGACCATCCACCATGGACAAGAACGCAAAAACGCAACTGCACGCACATACATACGCGCACGTACTCGTAGATCGCAACTGATCAAGACGCCCCTCTTTAAACACTTTTTAAATGATCAATTAAATTTCAAAGATATTCGAATTCGTCTAAAACCCACTCCATTTTCGATAAACAAAAATTCCCAAACATAAACACCGTCTACAACAAAGATACATCAGTCTTGTGAAACGGATAACGCTTCGCTCGCTGCTATCTAATAAAACTACATAACATCTAAGAACACTGATTTTTATGACACAAATAGGAGCATTTAGGTTTTTTATGACATCGTCTATCGCAGAGCCGAATACGATTCGCATGACATAAGACAGCTCTTTAGCTCGCATTATGGACTGCGGATTCGCAAGTTTGTAGGCGGGGGTGAGCATATATTTTATGATGATAAATATCAGCGAATATACAATATTTAATGTAAATATTGTTCACTCCGGGCGAGACCTGCGGTGTGGTCGAAGACGACGTGAGTGTCAGCCTCTCCGGGTGAGACAAAGTCTCTCAGGAGGATGCCACTTCAACTCGGTTTCATTCCTTTACACGCCGAACTCTATTTCATTTGTTTATTTCGTTTTTAATTTGTTCGTTATTGCGATTTGTGAACTCTCAGCTTGTGTCGAGACAAGAGGCATCTTTCGGATGATACTCGCACACGGTATGTGTCGTACGATGGCCCACAGAAGATTTATTTCTGTCTTGATAATGATGTCGTCGATTATAGGCGGCCGGTGGTGACGTCAAAGGCCACCTTGTTCTCAAAAAGAAAAACGAATGAACGAACTCATTGCTACTTGGGATTGCTTAAATACTTCTGATAGCCACTCTCACGAATCTACTACCGCTGGCGATTGGCAAATGGTAGTGCCGCCGCTGTCGGTCGTCTCTACTCTCTGGTACAAGACTAGCAGATAGATGTATCTAGTGATGGTGTTGTTGAAGTCTTATGAAATTTTTGTTTATTTAGAAAGAAATCTATTTTGATTTATTCTGGCTCGTGAGAGGAGAAAATTCTGTACTAGTCATCGCAAGACGGGTGTGTGCGTTATACGATACGTAAGGATATCGAGTGCAGGCTATCATTGAACCATTTGCGGTTGAATCACCCGCACTCGAGGTTGACTCGAGTTAAGGCCGCATTGCCATGTGATCTTAAGGTCGCTGGTTCAATGGCGTATGGACTTTGCAAACTAAAAATGAAAAAAAGCCGGACGAAGCAGGTGTTCTCAAGTTTCGACAGGTGAGGAGGAGGCATCCTCCGCTACTCAGCGTGATCGGAAATAAATTTATTTTCTAATTTTCGATTTTTTTTCACCAGCCAGAGCTAGACAACAACTTCGTGTTATTTGTGTGTGTTTGAATCTAAACATGGGTACTCACCTGACGACGGATACGGCACGTTGCTTCAATCAAACAGTGATTGAGTTCTTTGCGGCGCTCTTGATGATGGATGAAGCATGCAGGTGGTATTCTTGTTTTTTCTGGATGAGACGTCACCGATACGTCTTCATAAATCTGTTGGTACATCACATGGGCATGACTCGCGTTCGACGCTTTCCTTAAAAAAGTTTAAAGAATTTTTTAGGATGTTGACTTTGAGGCTAACGCCCCGCAGCGAGAGACGAGCGTAATATTTTCCACTGACTACAATTCACAGACAATGAAGACCAAGCTCCCCTCCCATTCGTCTTCAACACCTTGGGCCTCTGTTGTGCCTTGACTCCGGCAACTTGAGGTTATTGAAAAAGGTAGTGTTTAAAGCCCACCACATTTTTAGACCAGAAGAAATCAGATGTCGAGGTGTGAGGTCCCTCAATCGCATGAATGCGATCGCATTTAGCTATGAAATCTATAAAGGAGTGGTGCGTAACGTAATTGCTCAATACGTTGGAAGCCGTACTGCTTCGTACCGACAGCTGGAGTTCACACAGTCCGCTGAACTATTTCTTTTCTGAGCTGCATTAAAAAGAGATCATGGTCTTTAGTTTTTGTGGATGACGCTCCTTGGGCAAGGGCTGGGAGTTGTTTTGAAATCTACATTTTTGACTAAGCATTAATGCTCAAATGACATAATTTATTCACTCATTGCGTGACATTGGGCTTAATCTGCAAAAGCGATTTAAAGTTGAGTTTCGCAAAAGGCTATCGGACATTGGAATGATTACCAATCGGAGTTTGATTTGATTCTAATTAAATGACTGAAGTGAACTCATGATGTAATGCTGAAACATGCCATGCAATGTTCGGTGCTCCTCTTCGAAATCTTGTGTATCGAGGTTCCTATACATTGATACAACAATTTCGTCCAATCAGCATCATAGCCATATTTTTGAGGGATTCAGACTAGAAGTCGTGATTTTTCATCCGTTTGGTCCAACAAAGAATATATCTTACGAAGGAAATCAACAATATTAAGGAATGTGAACTTAAAGGGGCCCATACACGGTCAATATTATTGTACACAAATTAATTCCTTTGTCCTAAACCATGCAATAACTGCCATTCTGTTGACGACTCTTTGTACGATAACTTTGGCCCCAAGAAATTGCAAAGGTATTTTGGAGAGGGGTTACAAACTTCTACTTTTCATGCTTCATGTAAATGCCAAAAAACAAAGCTGAAGTAGTTATTTCATAATTTCAATTTTCTCAAAACTAGAAAACACAACAGCATTCGGTTTTTTGTGTTCGATTCAGAATTGATTGGCGCTGGCAATTGCATTGGCCGCAAAACGCCAAAATGGAACAATTTTTAAAAATATTCACTTAAACGTTTTTTTTTGTTTTTTTTTTATCAACAATTTGCAAGTTTGAATGCGAATTATTCAAAAAATATTCGAATGAATAATTTGATGTAAACTTTATATTAAAGAACAAATGTCTAGCTTTCAAATTAGGTACAGTATTTCATTTTTTTCATTTTAAGTTACTCTAAGACCTGTTGCCGTTTATATAAAAAATCGTTCAGTTGCCGTCTGTGTATGTTCACTCAACGACACTCAGCACACCAACGAAAGACTATGGTACAATATCGACCATACTCGATCAATATTTTCAGTAATATGAAACATCCACAATATAAAAAAATATTTTGCAATAATATTCACCGTGCATGGGTCACATTGACTTGACGAATTTACGGCTTTTATGGTTATTGTCCATGTTTCGATTCAGAAGGTCCCGAGCAGGGCTTAGAGCGAATTGTTGTAACATTAAAGTATTGGTTTGTTCAGCTCGTTGAAAAACACACGACACGGGTGGTTGTTGTTGAAGGAGCATACCAGACTTTTAGGTGATCCCTACAGAGAAACGACTGGAATGGATGGCGCAGTTGCTTGAGTGGCTGCCCTTCATTAGAAGATTCCCCGGTTCGAATCCCAGTAAGGCAAGACCAAAATGCTTCCATCGGATTACAAATCTAGTCCAGTCGCCGTTTGGAGTTCGGATCAATTTAAATACACTATCGCTGGAGTGCTCGATCTGTGGTAGTAAGCCGACCGGGGGTTGCTGCCTGGCAGAACACAGTCGTCAAGTATGGCGTCCACTAAAAAACTATATAAATTCTGAGGTAAGAAATTCGTTGCCTTCCAAAAACTGATTTGTTGCCTGGATATGCTATCTAAAAGTCATGAAATTAAAAAAAGTCGAAATGGATTATTCAATTTCACCCAGCAAGTAGTAAAACCATCAACTCTGAAACCCTCTACAATACCCATAAATTTTCAGCTGTGAGTCCCTGCAACCTGTCCTTTTCACATTCTAATATAAGTCACTGCTCCCACGGATAATTTATGAAAAGACCACCAGACAAGATCTCTCCTTGATCATATCTAGCTACGCGGTTTTGATGATCATTCCAATTTTCGTTCAGACTATCCCATGGACCGACTATACGCCTCACCGAGCGACAATAATAAAAAAGCAATTCAGGTGACATTCTCAAAACCACGTGCGTCAATATGAATTCACTTGCCAAAAATGTCAACCGACGAAAATAGTCTGGCTTTTCGAGTGTGCTTACACTCCGGCTCCGACTATTAAATTTATAGACTTACCAAAAATAGCAATGTTCAAACGCCAAAGCTCATAAAATGAAATGCCCCGCAAGAGTGGCGCGGTGTAAGTGATTTAAGGATAAGTACACGTACTCAATCGACTGGTCAAATGGGCGAAACTATTTTCGAATATTAGTTGAAAGACGAACCCAGCACTGGCGCCTAGTCTCTAATTGACAGCAATATCGGAGTCCGCTTAAAATATCTTCCATTTGGATTTTTGAACGCACTTATGTATGGGAAATTATGTATCACGAGATTTTGTGGTAGTTTGTTTGTTTATCTATTATATTTGTGCTCCTTATTTTCCGCAATTTATTCTGTTTGCTCTCGCTGTGTGACGGCTGGCGCGGCGGCGCTGCCCTTGGGGCCGAAAAAGTGCGATTATTCGTTCAAAACCCCGCACATAATTATCGAATACTTGAGTCTGCTAGTATTTTTCTCTTTTTTGCAAATTAAAATTAAGTGGATCAATTAATTTTCGATAATAATTGGGAACTATTTTCGTTGATTTGTTGATGCGAAGACAGGGCTTAATATCGGGTGCTCAGACTGCTTGAGGTGAGAGTGGAATGTTTTGAAGGTGGTGAACTATTTTCAAACGAGGAAAATAATTTCGATTCTGCAAGGACAGTCACTGCGGTGGGAGGTCTGCTTTCGGTTGGCTACACGTTTTCATGTGATTGATTTTTATTGTGTCCGATATGAGCAGTGGTGACATTTGGGCTGAGAAATGGAAGTAGTTTCATATGACTTCAATTGGCGATCCTACATCATCCTCCTCTGTTCAGACAGCATTTCTGTCGGACACAATTTGAGCAAGAGAATATCATCACCGCAAGATTCTAATTGGTGTAAAGACTGGGAGACATCTAATCTGGAATTTTGACTTGTGTGTGACTACCCTCTGCATCTAACAACCGAGTCATTTTACATCTGTATTAGAATACTTCTGAAACGCCGTCGACTTCTTTTTCTTTGAAAGAATATCTTGTAAGCCGATGTCGGTTATCGAGTTGTCTGATTCTACTCCTCGACTTCACCACATCTTCTGCTTCACGAAAAACATGAACAGCAGTACCAAAGGAAGGGATAATCCTCAGGGCAAATCGAACCTCTGAGCCGTTCGTCTCTGTTCTACTCTTCTACCCCACAGTCATGGGCCTTAATAAGTACCCTGGGGTAACAATAAAGTTTTCTTCTAATTAAGGCGTGCCAAGCACCCAAAGACATTTGTCAGTTTGTAAGAATTATCTCTCTGAACTCGATCCGAATCATGTCGTTGAAATTCTCGTTCGATGGTGTGCGATGTCTCTTTCCTTCAAGGCATAGAAGGAATGCAGCCTTCTGGGCTATATTGTTATTGGACAAAGGATAGGGTGATTTGCGCAACGGAAAGGATTTTCCAGCACACGCTGTGACTTAAAGTGCGTACAAGTTGCCTCTCATGGTTTGGTGGTTCTGTTGTCCTTGTTGAATCTTGCAAATTATGGAGAATGGCATGCGGCATGAGATTTTGATTAATGGCGTCTCGAGAATTTCTAGGAAAGACTAAAGCACGAGTATTTTATTCATAGCACATGCTTTATGTTAGTCCTGTCAGAATTAGTCATATCTTTTGATGAATCTTTGAGTTGCATACAAGAATTTCCGACCCGCTCGAATCACGCAGGGGAGTGTCCCATTGTCATGTGACTCGATCTGTCTGGGTCCTTAGTGCTGATCATTCTCCTGAGCGAGCGTCTGTGGTTCAGCAGTGAGAGAATTAAAAAAGAGTTTTGTCGATAAGAAGAGTTCCATTTTATTGAACAGAAAGGAAGAAACGTTTTCAAATTTGATTGCTCTTCCAAGGATATTCGCTACAATACGTAAGAAGAAATAGCCAGTGATGCGGAGGAATCTACGATTTCGCTGATTTTGAACTGAAGAACTAACGAAGGGTACCCAGTGTTTCTGCGCCCATAGAATGAAGGTTATTTTACACCTTACTTGACATGCTGCTACTTTTGTTTCGTGTTTATTATTCGATTTGAGTTCGTTCAGCTTAGTGCAAATGTTTCTGTAAGCCATGTGGTCGCAGAGTCATCAACGAAAAGTCTTTACGATTGTAAAGAAAGCGGATATAGTTTGCAATGGAAGCTGGAGACCATAATAAGAAAGGCCAAAATAAGAGATTGCCGAAGAATATTCCGTTTCAACAATTTAGCCACTAACTATACGCTTGGCAAGGGGGAAAATGAAATGATCTACCTTCAAAAATATGCATGTTCCACTAAACATCAAGAGTTATGCCCAAGCAACCAGGCGAGTTTTTGGACTTGGTTCAACCTTCTCGTCCTAGGTCTGCCAAGCGGTCGCCTACCTGATGGAATCGCATTCAAAGCCCGTCTCGGAGGTCGGGATGAAGGGGACAGTCGTGCCACGTGACCAAACCACCGAAGCATTGATTACAGATTTACCAAGCTGTTTCAAAATTGACCCAGCTTGACCAATCCTACAGGTTAGGGGCGTAGGAGTTTATTTTTATACATCCCAAGCCTGGCCAACGGCGCGACCTTATTTGTCCATATCTTCTTATTTTCTCGTCAAAATAATTGGTTTTCGTCTTTGAAGACGCACATTTCTCAAGAGCCACCCCAAAACAGGACAAATTGTTTGTGGTGTGGAATAAATCAGGTTTATGAAAGCTCTTCCACTCCTCCGATATGGCGCAGGTCACCTCAGGCTGTGTACGCTAATCACCAGTTTGCTTCCCTCAATCAACAAACATCAGGTTGTGCAGCAATATGATTCGATCCGCTGCACAGTGTTTCGTCTAGTACATCCCATCTGGACGAAAGCCAAACAATTCAATGTCGTGATTCTAGCTGATATTGATTTGAAATTGTTAACAACACCCTATGTACCAAGGTTACAAACAAAAGTTTACCAAAGCTTTGTTATATCAGGAAAAAACATATTCAAAGGTGTGCAATGAAAGAAGTTCATTTATACACATTTGTTAGTTTCAATAGATTGACCTCATCTACAGCATCTTTATCGTTGAAGAACTGATCTATTTTCAGTTCGACTGATGAATTCAATACTTCAGGGAATGTACTGAGAAAATGTCCTTCGGGTTCGAAAAAGTGGGATTATGCAACACTATCTGTTTTGCCGAAGTACAAAGTTTGGAAGAGTTTTAACTAAATGTACTCAGATGTACTCGGGCTAAATTTAACATGTGTGGTAATTTTATTAGTGAACTTCATTTATGACATAAACATCATTTAATACAACGCGGGATAAATATTTTATTTTTGTTGTAAATTTTTTAAAATTGAGTTTTAAAGGAATGGCTTAAATATTCGAACGAGGATGGCAAGACAATTATTTTGAATATGTCTGTGACAGCCGTGGCGTTGCGGGTATGTGCAACGACACATAGGCTTTCAGTTGCGTATGTGTCTCGTTGCATGGGTTCAATTCCCGGCCGGGACGACAAGAGAAAAAAATGCCCACGTTTCCACATCTTTCGAGTCACTGACAATGCTCAAACTTTTAAAATTGGACATTCGGAGTCGGCATAAAACTGTAGGCCCTTTCCACTCTTGTGAGAACAAAAGCACGCGCAACGCGATTGCTTGCTGAGAAGCTGGGCCCTGAGCCTCTTCGGGTTGTAGCGCCACCCATATTTTATTTTAGATTACGTTTGAATAAAATTCGACTTTTATGATGTCTCAAAAGAAATAATAAGCAGCGAAAATTGCAATTATTTTTAAATTTAAGTTTAACTTTATTTAATTTTAATTAAAAGACGCAATATTAATTGAACTATGTAAAGGGTAAAAAATGTAAATAAGTTATGTACACAATAATCAATAAACATTTATTGTCCAGTTAGCATGTACCATTGTGCGCTGGTGTCATGCCGGATAAAACACAGCCTGCTTAAAGGTGCAAGCATTATTTCAAGTTAGCGTTAATTTGACAATACCTACTGCATCAGCATCCAATTGCCTTACAAGGACCTCCCATTTCATCGTGTGGCAAACCACTTCGAGATGATTTCACAAATAAATATAATCACGTTATAGATGAGTGCGCTATTTCGCACTCATCTATAGAAATTCCACATTTTACGCCTTTCAAACAAGACTCTTTGCATCCCATCAACTTATTCTTGTTCGATTTTATTTTCGTCCATTAATCAAATTGTTTTTCTTTTTCAGATCAAATCACAGTCACGCCTGATATTAGCCCGCCGCAAAGACCTAATCATCTAGAATTAACACCCCAGCTGAATAGCAACAATCGGAAATCACCTTGTGTACTCGTAAGTATAGCCCGTCGGGGTGCACTGCATCATTTCATATTGTCTTGTTTTTGTGTCGGTTCGACTCCCGCCTGCGAACCACCAGTTTCGTTCGCACTCCTCCTTCGATTTCAATTGTCGAACCAGCGAATTGCGTCTTTTCAAAATAGATCCGCGTTCTCCGACTCATGCCGTGTCGTCGTAGTGGAAATGTATTCATTATGTGTGCAGTTCTAGACAGTGTTCAGCAGATACGTGTACGACAGACGAACAAGCCATAGCGACATTTAATATTGCTCGTCTGCCCGAGAATAATGTCTTAATGGATTTCAGATTTGAGTCTTCTGATTTTCCATACGTCCTGGCGGACGGTGCTGCATGCATGAGACCGAAGAGTGTCTAAAAATACGTGCGTGACTCGACGGCGGATGGTGGATGTGTATACAATAAATACACGATTGTTTCACTTTACCGCATTTTGTGTGTTTTTCAAAAGCGACCAATATTTTGAAACATTTCAAAATCGAGCTGTCCATGACTTTGACCGCCGCACCGCCGCCTCCGCCCGCCAGTGAGACTTCCTGAAGCCATTAATGTAACGAAGCAACGCCTTTGAGTTGGTTACCGCCGGACTGCACTGCATCTGTAAACATGGCCTGGCCAAGCCAACCATGAACATGGTCGCGAAAAAAGATTGAAAAGAATCAGTTCGACCACGCTTGGCTCTTGGTTCCGCACAAACAAACACCCCGCAGCGATGGATAGGACACCAGTGCGAGCACTTTGATGTTAGATTGAGTATTGCGTACCACTGGATTCGATATTATCCATTGTTTCTTTTCGAAAATAGTTTTTCAAACATAAATTCCGTCCGAAGACGAGCAATTAAATGACCGAAAATAACACACCTCCACTCCTTAGCGGGCCACTGACATTCCAGCCGGTGAGCGGGGCCGTATCGGGCGCCGTAAATAGATGCTTCGTCTTTGAAAAATTAACTTTTTAGTAATTAGTATGATGTATGTGTGCAAATTTAAATATTTCACTGAAAAGCTGTTGATTGATGCAATTAAGTTTTTTTTTTGCTTTGTCGACACACATACACACCCACACACACTGCGTCTCTGCGCTGTGTTTGCATAGCAATCATCAACCTGGCGTTTGAGAGATATTTTCCTCACGTTAAAGACAGTCTGCGTAGACATGCGGATGATGAATGCCTGAGTCGAACCATAAACTTTTCGAACTCGCGAATGTGGTGTGAGTTGAGTGGAAACACTGCATTTTGAAGGGCGGAGAGGGAGGGAGGTGTTCGCAGGCTTACGACCTCCGTCAGCAGTACGGACATAGTTTACTGGATCAAGGTGTTGCTGATGCAATCAATGAGCAGATGGGGTTTTCTGCTCCACGGAATGTGTTTGTTTTCAACTGAGTTTACGAGTTTCAAATACTATTTGAAGAGAACCATACACACGTTGAAACGAAAACGAAAGTTCGAAGAGGCTTTGAAAAATGAAAAAAAAGGGATAATTAATTTAAAAAAAACGTGCTGCAGGCGAAGTGCTCGAGTGTGGCATGCATAACATTTGGATAACATCGTGATAGTGTTGATGTGGAATCCAAGAATGTTGACACACTCTTCGCATGGATTGCGAATCCGCAGTGCAGAGATCTTCAGCGATTCTTCATCTTTGCCCATCTTCTTCTTGGTCAAAGAATCCTTTCAACCGAGAAAGTCTAGTCCTTAAAGGACTCTGATCCAATTACGAGCATGACTGGAATTTGACTTCTTGGCATAGCCCCAACACACTTCATTCAGTTCCAATCAAATAGAAAGCCATCCTTGGCATAGTCCCTCACTTTATGTACCGACCGAGATGAAAATGAAAATCACCACAGTTCTTCCATTTCAAGGCACAATCATCCCCAACCGATTGTGCAATCAATAATGGATATTAATTAATTTCGCCCCAAGACAATCGTTCTCAATCGTCCCCCTCCCCCCCCCCCCCCACACACACTCTGGATGAATGCCATTCAATTTTAATTTCATTTTCCACCCTCCCTCCGTATCATTGCAGACCGACGAGGATAAGTCGCCATCATCTCCGTCATCATCCCCCAGCAGGGAAATCAACAAACTGAAGGATCAATTAGAACAACAGGCCATGCAGACCCGACAGGCTCTGGCACAATTGATGCTCGTCCGTGAGCAGTTGATATCCGAAACGAATGCAAGAATCGAGGCACAGGTATGTACACAAACTGGCCGGATGCCATGGTGGATCCCAAGGGTAATGCAAATTTTAACTTAATTTCAAAATTTTACAGGCTCGCACACAACAATTGCTTCAGCAGAATCGGGAACTACTGGAGCATTTGGCTTCGCTGGGGGCGTACACAGATCCACAAGCCACCACCGGACTAACATCGGCTAACATAGCTCTTGCACCACAGGTAAGCGCAGCGCCAGCTGGATGCATGCCACAAGCCTGTTAAATCTCTTAGTGTTCCCTTTTATTTTTCGTTTGTTTTACTTACCTAATCCCCCCTTGAGTTGCAATGGTTTTATTCATTTGTTGTGTGCCTTGCGTGCGGCTGCAGCCGAGTGTCTACTGCTGCAGCCCTGACTAGCCTCAACCCATTTGCTGCTCGCTTTTGATTTGATTTTCTTTTTTACTGCTCGCTGAGTCCATTTAAGTTAAGTGCTAGCATGCTGACGTGTACTGTTTTATTTATTTTATATATTTTTGCATTCGTGTGAATAGAAGTGCTTTGCGTTCCCTTAACGATTTCGTTTTGCCGTTGTTTTGGTTTCCACTGACCATTTATATGAATTGAATCAACCAACCGAGTGTATTCCTGGTTCCATTCTAGTCGCAGCTGCAACTGCTATTCCAGGAACCAGCCGACCTGTCGGCCGCCATGCGGAAGGCCATCCTCGCCACGACCAACAACAACAACCTGGCAACGATCAACCAGCAGATCAGCAACTTGGGATCGATCAACCAGCAGCTGACCACTCTCAGCCATCAGCTGAGCGGACTCAACCAGCAGAGTCAGAATCTGCAGAATTTTCAGAATCTCAGTGCCACCCTGCAGCAGCAGCAACAGCAGCATCAGTCGCTCACACCGCCACAACAGCAGCAACTGCACCAGTCCTCGCTGCACCTGAACACCCCGCCGGTCTCGCAGCCGTCGAGTAGTCCGATCCCGCAGATGTCGCAATTGCAGAGCCTTGGCAATCAGTTCACAAACATGTCTGCTCAAGGCAACCAGGACCTACTGTCCAAGGAGCTCTTCCAGATGAACCAGGAGCTGCTCAATCGGCTGCAGGCGTTGAACCTCAGCGCCGGCAACAACGCGAACAGCCCCGGCAATTTGAACGGCGCCGGCGCAATGGGCAACAACAACTCTCCGCACAACTCGTTCTTCTACGTGAACCCGATGTCTTGCAGTCCGAACAACAACAGCTCCTTCAACTTCCTCAGCTCGCCAAGCTCACTGGGAAACCTGACACCCTCGCCGATGGGCACCCTCAATCGCAACTCGTACTCGAACAGCCCCATCAACGACGACCTGGGTCTGAGCATAGACAAGAACCTGAACAGTCTGGACGAAAACCAGCAATATATGAAGCCCTTATCGGCCAGCAGCATAGGAGCCGCATCGAATGGCAACCTGACCGGAGCCAGTGGCAGCGGGAACTCCGGCTTTGACAACAGCCGATCGTCGGCAGAGGCCTCCACCTCCTCCTCGCCGAACAGGGCCACCGAGCACAGATTCAACACAGTGATGCTGAAAGTAACCGACGAGTCGGGCAACGTAACCAACCAAAGAAAGCTCTCCGCTACGCCGAGCTTCATCACCCGGAGTACGAGCGAAAAGGTGCCAAATCGCAGCCAGATGATGAGTCAAGTTCAACGGACCGCCTGGGCGCGACACACGACCAAATAAAACTCTTCTGACTCTCTTTGTCCTGTCCTTTCCGTAAAGGAAGATCTTCCTACACATTTGACGTTAAGTATTATTTTCTTGGCGCGATCGGCAGTCTCCCCGCATCACACACGGCTGGTGTGGACGTTTACTGAACTATGACAGTATTAATTAATGTGTTTCTGTATCCGCTTCGATAGCTGCAACCGCATAAGATACAACCAGCGATGCGACTTGTCCCGATCGTGTTTTGGATTTTCAAAGGAAAAACAAAAAACAAATACAGAAAAAAAGATAGTCTCTCTTATCATTACACACCATATCTCTCTTTCTCTTTAGGTAGTCCTTATCGTATTTATGTATATCGTAGTCTTAAGGAACTTGCCGACTGTCAGCTCAGGCCCGGGGTCTGGGCCTTCGCTCTTGTTATGCTCTAAGTATGATACACTTAGACAGCTGCAACAAGAAAGCAAAGAAGAAGAAACAAGAAGCCAAAAAACAGCTCAACGATAGATAATAATAACTTCATCGCTATATACGTATCTTATGTTATACCTTAGATATAATTTGTACATAGAAACACGCACACACATGCACGCACATGCTAACAAAACATCCGAACACTGATTGTTTACCTGGACTACACTGTATCGAAATTTATTACAATTACAATCTTTTTCTATTCACTAAGTTACGTACGTGTACACCCTGCAATCCGTAGTTAGTCGTTAGTCGTAGATACAAGATACCAAGAAGTCGAAGTCACTATTAGCTCAATGAACTGTACATGAAATGCAAGGTGAAACTGTTTAAATTTAGAAATAAAAAAACTAAGAAACCAAATAAGAAAAACATATTCATAGGTTAAGACATCTTTGCGTATAGAATGTACGAGTATGTATCTGTAAAATTGTATGTAATCTATACAAAGTTGAATACAAATGAATTTTAACTGTTGTGTTGTTTTAATGATTGGGCTTGGACTTATTTTTTGTTTTGAAATTAAGTGGTGTGGTGGCGAAGCGAATTGGCGCAATAGAGGACGCCCACGAAGTCGACAAGTGGAGAATTGAAGGCAGTTGGCTTAAGACCGTGCCAGCTAGAGGGGTTTGTTGGTTGAGTTGTACCGGACTTGAGCGCGATCAGAAGAAGAATGGTATCGACTTACTTATGAGGACGATACGTTGTGAAAGAAGAGCCTCATTTAAGGGAATTTTTTTTTCATATGTTTTGTGTTAGATATCTCTCTGTTATCTATTGAGTCAAGCACAAGACTTGTTGAAACCGAATTAATTACAGAAGGAAAATAAGCTGCAGAAAAATAAGGTGGATTCTGGTTTCTGGGTCGTCAGGATGTCAGGTTCGATTCCCGAATTTAAAAATGTTCATAATTCACGAAGTGGAGCCTCATTCGAGTACCTGACAGTGCTAAAAAAGTATCCCTGTTTCAATCTTCGCCGTTCGGAGTCGTCACAAAACTGTAGGTCTTATCCTCCCCTCCTATCCTATGTCGCCCTACATTTTCCGAATTTCCCTATATTTTCCGTATTTTCGATAACCCTGACTTATTTTCTGGTTCCTTGAAATTCTACTTAGGGACTTTGGTCTGTCGTCATCATCTTCTAACATGCATGATCCGCTACAGGGTCGTGGGGGTGAAAATACCACGAGAGATCTCCAAGCAATTCGATCCTCCGCCGTCGACTCTAGCTCATCAGGAGGCATGCCCAAGCGGTCCAACCACCTCGTCCTGCCAAGTGGTCGCCTACCGGTTGGAATCGGCACGAACATTCGTGCCACGTGACCAAACAACCGAAGCATACCCCTTTCCGTTTGAAGGAGCACCGCTCAATGTTGAGACCCTCGCAGACTGCCGTGTTTCTCACCCTATCTCCGCGAGTACATTTCCACAACAGCCCAGAGAAATCTCATCTCAGCAGCTTGTATTCGCGATCTTATTTTTTCTGGCATTAAAGCTGGACTGTAGTGATTACTCAACCGTTTCAGCAAAATTTATTTTATACCAGGATCCAATATACGAGCCCAACAATCATTTGTTCATATAAGTGAGACTTCACTGTACTTGTTTTACAAAACAATTTTATCTGATGGCGATTGAACAAACAAAAATGTTCACCCGTCCCTCGACTTTCGTCCTCACTTCTGCAAACTTGCTATTTCGTAATTCGAAATGGGTAAGTACATAACACAGAATATAAATACAACAAAAACATCAATTGACATGAATACGAGGCGACAATATCATAAAGGAAAAAATACGCACTGATTCGTGTTTATCAAGAACTGCCACTATATCAGTGCCGGAGCCATTGATGTCGGCACGATTGCGTTCGTTCATGCTCAATTCAATATAATTCAATTTTAAACAGTTTACCTTAAACTAGCGAAAAAGCTGTTGGCTTGGCAAGTTTACAGAGTTTCCAATTTTGTTATGATTTATTTTATTTAATGGTAAGCCATGATATGTTTGACGTCGGTGTGCTCAGCTCCGTGTGTCCTTGTTGGTTCCACGAGATGGGGTGGTGGTAGTTGTTATCATGAGCATGACACCTATCACTTCTTTAGTAGAAGGGATACAGTTCGTTGTTTGATGTACAATGTCTGCCAGCTATGCTCACTAAACACGATGAGGAATTATTCTCCGGGGACATACTTCTCAGGTCCGTAATAGCCATGTTTTGATTGTTGTCGATGTTTAGCAAGTGTTCGCAACATGCTACTTTGTCTTTGTTGTGCTGCTCTCTGAGCACGTACCTCCTGCAAACCGAACGTAGTTGGCAACGTACGCAAATATTTCAATCTAAACCATTTTATAAAATAAACTGAATAATAGAGAAAATAAAAAATAAACTGGTGGTGTATGTATGGAGTCCCATTCTATCATTCATTATTTTGTAATATTCTAAAAGCATAAGACGTCTTTTACGCCATCATAGTTTTTTTGATGCGGCAAAACAAGTACCGCAATTTATCGGAAATAATACAAATTATCAAATTTCGATAGCAGACTGTTCTCTCTCTGTTCTCTTTCACACACTTACCTTGTATCTCAGACTAACGCGTTACATGCTTCCTATGTACAGCGCTGAGAATAACAATACAAAAAGAGGGAAAAAGAGCGAAAGCTCACTTACACCTCACTGCACCCTTACAACAAGGAAACCCACCGTACTTTCGTAAAAAAGCATTTTCGATGCTCAGTCGGTTCGGGTCGATTTCTTTCAACATCCTCAACAATTATCAGCATAGCTCATCACGTAAACGTAAAGCTATACGTATCCAACTTTATCTGGAATCACTCTATCTACAGATGAAAACCGTGTTAAATTCCATTGTGTATGTAAAGGGTGATTTTTTAGCTATTATCTTTTTGGCAACACTGGTTTAAACAGCTGACGCGCGGCTTGTATTTTGTTTCACTGTCAAACATCTTCAGTTTGGTTTATAATTTAACCATGAATCGTCTTACAAACGAACAACGCTTGCAAATTATTGAATTTTATTACCAAATGCGTGCTCTGTTAAGAAAGTTCATCGCGCGCTTCTTCCATTTTATGGTCCGTTTAAGACGAAGCTCATTTTTGGCTCAATGGTTACGTAAATAAGCAGAATTGTCGATTTTGGAGTGAATATCAGCCAGAAGCATTGCAAGAGCTACCAATGCATCCAGAAAAAGTCACAGTTTGGTGCGGTTTATGGGCTGGTGGCATCATTGGACCATACTTCTTAAAAGATGATGCGAATCGTAACGTAACTGTGAATGTTGAGCGCTGCCGTGAGATCATATCCAACTTTTTTTTGCCCAAAATGCAAGAGCTTGACTTGCATGACATGTGGTTTCAACAAGACGGTGCCACATGCCACACAGCACACGCAACAATGGACTTATTGAGAGGCGAGTTCGGTGAACATTTTATTTCACGTTCGGGACCGGTCAATTGGCCGCCTAGATCGTGTGATTTAACGCCTTTAGACTATTTTTTGTGGGGCTATGTTAAAGCTCATGTCTATACAGACAAGCCCGCTTCAATTGACGCCTGGAAAACAACATTGAAGCATTTATTCGTGAGATAGTTTAAAAGATTGAAGTGTACATCGGAACCGACGGCTATGTTGTCATACAATGTAAAGCAGAAGCGACAGCAAAATTGAATTTCCTTTTTGCACTTTCTGAGTCAGAAAAAAACTGAATAGAACGAAACTGTTTGATAAAGTCTTTATTGAATTTACTTACACACTTTGTAATATGATTACGCGCGTTGTATAACGCGAATACAGTTTCGTTCGATTAACATAGTTTTGTTCTATTGAGTGTGGAAGCAAAACTGCACTGCTTTATTACATGTATTACTGTAGCAAAACGTATGTTACTGAGTTACGAATATTCATTAAAGTACCATGTAACGAAACGTTACTCCTGAATGAATATCGTTACTACTGTGGTATCGTTACTTTTATTTTTCTCTATCTGTTATGGACGTGTAGTTAACATACTCGTATTGCTGCTGTACCTTTGTGTGCGGACAATGGTATTTAGTTGCGCCATATCTCGCAACGATATGGTTTGATGGCATACCCTTTCCGTACTCTGTTTGTATGGTATCGGTAAGTCTCTCTTGAATGCACAGATCGTATAAAGTTGTGTGTTTAATGCGATAGTATGGATCTAGTATCCTCGTTAAGCTATGGTTGTAATGGTGTAGTGTAGAATTATATACTATTTGTTTGGTATACATACGTTACTCTTGCAAATGTGAATATTTTCTGGACGTTTGTTCTGCTTTGGTAGAGTAATTCTACTGTGGTTTTTCAAGAGATATAATAAAAAATGTTCTACTATCAAAAATTATAGTTAGTTGTATGGTTATTTTTTGTACGAATTTTGTGATCTTTCGAATGATCACATTGCATTAAGAGTGGTTAGTTTTACTTTGCCACTCGTAATGAGTGTCAGAGTGCGATATGCAAATCAGAAAGTATTCATATGATTTATATCAATTGTTTATAGCATGTCATTTAGAAAAAGAATAAGTCATCATAAATACAGTTAAACCTCCGTAAGACGAACATCCTTCTTTCCATAAGTCGAACAAAATTTGTTAAATGTTTCAAAACTTAGATTAATTATTTTGACTTTTAATTAAATTTGACTACTGGATGGCGCAGTTAGTTGAGTGCAAGCCTTTGGTTAGTGCGGTCCGCGGTTAGAATCCCAGTGAAAACTAAGTTAATACGCTTTTATCTGGTTTTAAAATCTTTTCGTCACCATTCGTCGGATCAAATCGAACAACTATCACCGGAGTGGTTGATCGGTGGTAGTAGTCTGACTGTGGGCATCACAATTGACCAACATGGTCTAAGTGTGCTGGTGAATTCACTAGGAGCCCTCTTCCCTACCCTTTCCATGTTTTGCACTCCTTAACTCGAGCAATCCATTTATTGAACAAAATATTTGTTCCAGTGACTATTCGACTTGTGGAGGCTCGATTCTACTTCATTCAGTTGAATACAACGTTCCTATTTGATGTTATAAAATCAAAAGTATAAGTTTTAACATGAAAATAGCAAATTTTTATGAATGTAACGAAAGTAACTAGTACCTAGTATCTGAATACTAATTATTCAGATAAAAAGTAACGAATACGTACGAGTACTCAATTTGTCGTTACTTTTACAGCGCTAATCACATGACCTTATTTGTGACTTGTAGTGTTCGGATTTATTTTGTGTGGATATTTTCAAGGAGTAAAAAAAGTGGTGCAGAAAAAATTGAATATTGTCAAAAGTTTATGGAAAGCGACTCAGCAGTTGAAAATAATCGAATTTATAAAACTGGTAGTAGAAGTAGTAGTAGACGAATACCCGGAAGCATTAATAACTTAAGACGAAAGAATAGCTTGCAAAATGGTTGGGATATTCCAATATCATCTCACATCTCTGGTCTGTAAAACGAAAAAATATCCGCACTGTTCTCGCATTCCTTCACTGCGGAAACACTAACAAAAATTGCTTCCGCCACACCAGCTCCATCAAGCAGTAGGTCGGTTAATTCGTCCAAAAACACAGGATTGCACAACCTGAGTGGTTGTTAAAGAAGTAATCTCCAGATATGAAAACCGAGAGCACATTGGTGGTGTAGACATGTTCCTTCAAAGCTGAACAGGTTTGTGAGTCCAGCGAATTGCACAATATTACGGGCAAGCTCCACAGCACCACTACATACTCACAAGGGTACTGTTTCAAATGCTTGCCGGAATTCATTTGTCTGGATACAAATGAAAGAGGAAAAAGAGGGAACCTGAATAATTTATTAGCACTATACTGTGAAACACGACGCTGCTATGTGCAATTGATACAGTGAGTGTCTGTAGCACGTTGAGCTTCTTTGTAATAAAGAAGAAGAAAAAATTAAAGTTGATGGCAGTTGTTTTTCTTGTACTTAGGCACATCGTTGCTGTTCTCCGACAGACTGTTGAATAATCAGCTACCGACACTGTTACGAAAAAACGGGGATGAATTGGCAAAACGGATTGGCAAACCACTCCATGTTCTACGACTGACGCAAGCCGAGGACAAATAGAACAAGACTTCACTTATGAAGTTATCGCTAACCGACAACATTTCCGGCGAAAGAACGATGGGAGTCTGAGGATTCTTCGACCGTGGCGCTACCGTCAGGGACGTATTTTCGGATTCAGTTACCCGATTCCATTTGTGCAAGTCGAATTTGGTTCGTCATCTTACAAAAAATTCAAACAGATAAAAACATATGCTCTCCAGGAACCGGCTTCATAAGGCGTTGACTGCCACCACTCAAGATCAGCTTAATGATTCAATATTCCCTTACATTTAACATCAACGCGAACTTCGTAAATGACCGAAAGCGGAAAGGCCTTGGATCCAGCGTTTCGTTTTTTTATACTGGCCTCCTGCGCGTCCTGTGTTTCATAAAGTCCCGTATGTTCATTGAAAGAAGACTCAGTATTTTTGTTATTACTCAGTTGTCTTGTGCCGGAAGGAACAACCGCTGAGGAAAGCTATTCCCAACGCCAGAGTTACTTTTGCCAAATGTTAGATTTATCCAGATCAAAACTCTGCCAGACGTAAAAAACAACAAGAGCCATATCTGAAGTATAATTGATCGGTTCATGCTGCGTAAATGCATTTATTACCACACAAGCTATACGAGCACTATTACCGTCAATTAATGCGCATCTAACCACATACACGCTCCGTATTCTGCTGCCAATCTTCACTTAAGAAAATTGCTTACAAACTTCGCCTCGCAGTGTGAAGCCAAAACTGGTCACTTCGTAATTTGTCACGTTCACACTACCAGCTCCTTTGTTCCTACACGTATTACTCAAGCTTAAGCAACGTTATTGCCACTAAAAGGGAGGTATAGCCCTTCTAATTAATAAATACAAAGGATTCTCCTGCTGGACGTCTGCCATCCCCTCAGCGCTATAGCAGAGCGTCTTCATCTCCGCCATTGTCCCGAGGATACAATTTTAATGAAAACTAATTGCAACAGAATGCGCTTCGGTGGCGTATACGTAACTTAATTTAGCGACTAGTTTCAGTTACACGTTGCGGTGGTGTACTGGCAGAAGTTATGCTGGCACCACCATCCGCCGCATGTGCAGCAGTTGTGCAAATCACAAACGAATGGAGGTGTACTTTATGCCTGCACTTTGGAGAGGTTAATCTCATTGGAACGTTGGAAAAGTTGGAGTATTTCAAGTTCTTACTTGTGGTAATGGGATACTCGTACCCATGCAGGAGGACTCTCGCTCTCTCCATGTGAACTGCATTCTTTGAGATACGAGAGCTCCATTTGCATAATCGCATTTCGTATCCAATTGTGTGTTCTTGTGCGGAAAACTTTTTCGCTCTGCAGACTTCTTCTGTGTACCGTCAGAGGGGGTGCTTTCGACAGAAATTGCTAAAATGAGAGCTTGGTCGATGGGAAAAGTCTTGACTGTTGAAAAAGAACACTTAAGACTCAGAAGATAATTGTAACTGTGATGTATACCAAGTCGGTAGAGAATCGGGCTTTGGATGATTAATTGAATGCTGTGGCCTGAAGAGCCTGCTTCTAGATGCAAGGACTTGTATTTAATAAACGGAAGTGGTTGAGTAGCGTCAGCTAATTTAGTTCATGACGCTATTCATAGTTAATTGTCGGCAATTTGTATTTCATGTAAAAGTCGTTAGGCGTTTCAGGGGGATGAGTGAGAAGAACGCGAAAGTGAACAAAGGGTTTCAAAGAGTTTTACCCTTTTACTTTACATCTGAGGGGAGAAGTTAATAAGCCCCTTCATCAGCCACTAGTGATATTTAACTTAGAACTTTCGTTAAGCTCCCTCCTCAGCATTAACTACAACCTTGGCACCAAGCAGCCTGAGCGACTTCGAGTGAGTGTGAACCTAGGAGGGACCTTTGCTTTCTAGATACCCCAGAGGAAGCTACTTCTAGTACACATTGTATTTTTTACCGGTTTCGAAGATAATAATATGAGTAGCGCTACAGCCCGTAGAGGGCCAGGGTTTAGCTTCTCAGCAGTCCCTCGTGTCGTGAGTGCTATTGTTCTTTCATGAGTGGATGTAACCTACAGTTGTATGCCGACTCCGAACGGCCAAAGTGAGAAGCTTTTGCCAGACTGTTATTACTCTTGGCTCAAAAGAGGTGGGGCAGTGAAAAGTATTTTGCTCGTACCGGAAATCGAACCTGAGCTGCTTAGTAGTCGACGCACCAACCCACAACGCTACGGCCGTTTCTAAGATATTCCTTATTATTTGCCTTAAGAGGGTCTTCAGATAGCTGGACACAAAGACAAGAGCCAAGCTTTAAACACGTTTTCTTGGTGGACAATTATTTTTCGAAAGCTTGTTGGCATACCAGGGATAAAGAGACTGGTATAAGTATTTAGTTTCTCTAGGATACTTCTAAGTTTCTCTGAATCAATCAAGAGATGGCATGATGGAGATTAGAAAAATTAATTTCAAAGAAAACGCCGTCTCGCTATGTAGCAAAGAGGTGCAGGAGTATTTCAAACTTCATCCAAAGTTCAAGCTTTCAATGATTGACGGTCAGGGAGGTCTTGCTGTCTGTTTGATGGGATTGGCAGATTATCATTTATTATGAGCTGTCTCCTGATAATAATTGAGGTTTTTTTGTCGAAGGTTTTTAACACTACACTGGTGCACTCAGACTCAAAAACTGGTCCATTGTACCGCCAGGCAGCAACCTACTTTTGCAGTAGTTTCTTGGTGTTCCAAAAGGAAGACCAGCAGGCGCTTTTTGTGATGAGCCTTCATCATCAACCCTCACCACTTCAGCACCAGAGATCTGCCACCTGATCCGAGCAAAAGCGGGACAGTGACAGAGGAAGTGCTCTGCAGTGTCGTCGAACAGACAATTGGGAGCATGCGCTTGCTCTGTCTGTATCCTGGGGAGTCATGCCATCTCCGATTGTGTTCTCGAGAAGCCCAACCATCGATGGAAGCTCTAACGATGGACGCAGGTAGACCCAGCCCAGGTTCAGGTCCTGAAAATGTTTCCTCTGATCCTTGTCTAGCACGTACATCGGCGATCTCATTTCCAGCGTGATGACCCGACAAGCTTTAGTGAATTATGACTGCCGATCAAATTCGGAGTGGACTTGCATTCCTGAACTATCCTGGAAGTGGTTAAAGGATTGAGTAAGGCCTTAAGTACAGATTGGCTGTCACTACAGCCACATATACTTTTCCCCTCTCCACCTGTTCTGCAGAATATAGTTCGTGGCCATTCCATTATTATCGCATAGGTTTCCGCTTGGAAAACCGATGCAAATTTACCTAATGAGGTGTGCAGTCTAATGTTGTCGCCATCCGCGAAGGCGCCAGAGCCAGATCTGTCATTGGTTTTTCGGACTACATTCCTTCCTGGTTTAGATTCTGGCCAAAGCCAGTCCTAAGTCCTAAGCAAAACTCTTAATTCTGTCCTGTATGGTCAACAGCTGGACTGGGCGTCTGAAGGAGGCAATCGCTTAGAAGCGGCTAGCTTGGGCAATTGGGAGGGGAACTGTATTCCTTGTGGACAATACCGGACCACAGACATCGATAGCGCCTCGCCGAATGCTCCGGAAGCTCTGTTACCTTATAGCCCGGTCCAAGTAATTACCCCCTGTTCCTGTTCATGCCGAAATAATTTGCTGGAGAAAACTGATCCTCAAGAGTGGCTTGTAAAACAATACTATCAGTTTCTCAGAGAGCTTGACTTGTAAAATACAGCCTTAAAATTCATGTAAAAATAATGGATTTATCTTTGCTACATCTAATATTCAGTTAGAAAGTCATATTTTAAACCTTCAAAATACATAAACGGTTTTTCAGTTTGGTTACCAATCTCGACCAGTCTCTTTATTAAGTAAACCTTTGCAGGAGGGTGTTTTGAACATATTGAGAGACATATTGGAGACTTTGTTTTTCTTAAAGCTATAAGCTGGTGGTTTATTCATGGAGTAAAAATCATTGGCATACCTATACAAACGTCTTTAGCCGCAAGAGCCTTTTATGTGTCGCTTTACACATTGCTGTAAATCCAGCTGCAGACTTAGGCCACGTTGGTCCATAGTGATAGTCACAGTCAGACTACCACCACTGATTGTCCACTCCAGTGATAGTGGTGAATGGACCAGATTTGAAAATCAGATAAAAGCGCCTAAACTTTCCTTTCCCTGGGATTTGAACCGGAATCCGAATTGGAATTGAACCAGTTTTTCAATGTTTATGATTATGAATGCGGCTGTTTTTGTCTGTTGATTACTGTGGTGTCATGAAAGTTGCCCGCATGTGACAATTGGCAAAAAAAACTTCCCTAAAAGATAATACAAACGAACTTATCCCTTTTGTACTATGTTCTAAATTTCTTTAAAATCGGTACAGTTTTACGTCCACCCCTATAGGGGAATCACTGTGCTAAAACTAGTCTCAAACATAAAATTCGTTGCATCAGAAGTTGGAAGAAAAGGTTTCGTTCATGGAAGACCAACTTAATTTCGCATGTTGCCGTTTGAACACTCTTTGTTATCAATTTCTACGAATAATAAAAGTAAGATATTAACAAAGAAGCGCATAATAGAAAAATGATGATGAGCTCAAGACAAAACCATCCTTTAATTCATGTAGACAAGAAAAACTTAACTTGGCAGCACCAGCTGAAGAGGAAAAGCATAAAGAAGAGCTGTCACAAGTGGTATCAAAAGCGACCGGCTAGATAAAGTTAGCCTCTTTCCGCTGTCAGCCGCCGAAATGTAACATCGTCCGCTTGCATATTTAAATTGTAAAATAATTACTAGTTAATAAAATAAAAAAAAAAATCAATCTGTTAATAGTCCCACATAAGTAACCACCGTGCACTTATAACCAGGGTCCTAATTTTGTTGACCTTAAAAGAAGAAAAAGGCAAGCCAAAAAAAAAAAAGTCATTTATTAAAAAATACGAAAAGGAACGTAAATGCGCATTCAGTTATAGTGGCAAGTAACTACCAAGAGCTTTCTGACATATTCTGGTCATGATCTTCTCCGGTTGTCTCTTAGAAGCGCGTTAAAGGAGCTGTTACGTATGAGTAACTTAATTAATATTTAACCTTTCAGAAATTATATGTTAATGAGAAAATATGAAATTAATTAATACTGCTGGCGGCGTATCCGAGTACGTCCACAGCTCGATCCAAAGAGAGAGAAATCAGGGAACGTGAAGTGTCAACTGACACAGACTTTGACATAAGTTAGGAGTGTGGTGAATTCTTGCACCTCCACGGATATGTTCGTGAATAGTGTTTGATATGGGTCACCAACGAACTGAATGAGCTTTCTATTTCAGCTGAAACGAGTGGAGCCCATTTCTGGAAGTCGTAGAACCCTTCATCACTGATAGTAATCAGTCCCGTATTTGCATTTAAAATGGCAGTAAACTTCTTCAGGAATTTCTTAGCAATCGGCCCCTTTTATTTTATCAAGTTCTCTTTTATCAAATGTTCTTTAAAACCCGTCACACTTCGCCAATTGATGTTTCTCGATAAGAACAAGCGACCTTTGTGGGAAAGTACAGACTCTAAAAATCGGTATTTTTTATGTCTTCACAATATTTTTTTGGTCGCCGTAGCGTAGCGGGTTGTTGCATCGACTCCTGCTCAGAGGGATCCAGGCTCGATCCCAGAATTTACCAGTCCTCATTTTTTTTTTTGTTTTTTTATCTGTCTATGAAAGTAAGAAGAATGATTGCACACAATTTTTTAGCCAACAAACTTTGAGAAAGAGTCTAAATGGGGAGACAAAGCAGAAAAGGGCAACAATGTCATAAAAGAAGCAAGAAACCAAAAAAGGCTAAATAATACACATATACAGTAATGTCCGGAGTTACAGTAAATCCGAATATCGCGCTGATGCAACCCTCTATTTTTACCCTTATGTACTCTACAATCCGATATCACCTCGATTTTTGTACGCTGTAATCCGAATTCCAAATAAAACACATACGAACGCATTAGCTTTCACAGTCGTTTTACCAAGTTACTCGCTATTCGCCTTCTAGAAGCGTCTTCTGGTGATCACAATTGTGAATGAATAAGTAGGTACTTATGCACATTCTCATTATTCATTTATGCTTCCCTAGTGTTGCATGCATTTGGCTTTTGCACTTGCCTTGGTTAAGCACGCATCAATTACCATGGATTCTTTTCGTCAAATAACCAAGTCCTTTCTTTTAGGTACTCCTTAGTCCGTTGACTGCATAATCAGAATACCCCTTTGCATTAATTGATTCGGATTAGCAAGACACTACTGTATTACGAATAAGGAGGACAAGAAACGTGTTTATATAAAGTCCATACCATCAGCCGATGAACCAATAACAAGAGGCAAAGTTAACAAAATCATATCCCTGCTTATAAGTAAAGGTCCAACGAACACTAGAGAAAATTCAGTTTTGTTGCAACATGTGCATCAACACTACAGTTCACTAAACCCAATAATTCGCTATTTTGATTGAACCTTGAAAATGCATTGAAAGTCCGATAAAGGCAAATGTGTTCTCGGGAAACATCTCATTTTAAATCACATTTTTCGCATAAGTATGGCCACGCTTCCGAAGAAAATACAGTGAAACAGTGTTTGCATGCCACCCTCTCTGAAGAAATCTTAACCAAACCTCCCTTTGAAACTTTCTCGCTTGGTATGGCAAACAGCCGTGTCTGGAAGCAACATTCCGATTAACAAACTCTTTTGTTGGGCTAAGACGAGCAGAAGAGTCGAATTGCTTTTTAATGACTTCACTTCTTCGTAAACATAATTGCCAACCGCCGACGAGTGTGTCCCAAGTCAAAACACCGCCCGAAGAATTACGTACTCATAAGTAAGCACAACTTGGCAGAAAATCCCGTCACAAGACAATCCGCCTAAGGACGTTCCAACTCCGACAAAACCGCCCCCGATATTCTTGCACTGATTTTTCATAATCAAAACTTCCTGCCACGCAGGGAGGGCGGCTTCAAATCGCTCTCTGTTTTGCATGGAAATTGAGAAAAATTACCCTGGGATTACCCTAAGCAGATGTCCTTATACACATCCCTCACATAAATTATCAATATCTCTTGTGGGCTTTCGGGACTTATATTAGATTTAGATTACAAACCATTCTACATGAATCCTCTGCAGATTTGCGTATCCTTGTTGAACATGCGGAGTGATTTAGTGTGGCAATGTGTATCCTTTGACGTGAAATTATGGACTTCTGCCATAGAAGGAGTGTTATGCAGTGTTAATTGGTCACATGGTACACTCTCCTTGTATGTGCGAGATTTTCCTGTTTTCTTTTTTTTTTTTTAATTCATTTACACAAGCAACTTACTCTCGTGTTTCTGTTTCATTTCAGCTCTCGTCCACAGCTAAGGTGGCACGTTGGTTTCAACAGCTCCCCTGGCATACGGCATCGTTGTCACGTCCCGAGAGCGGTTTCGTTTCTGGTGATTCACGGTCTGAGAAATACCACGAGGATCATTACAGTGCCAAAGAACCAGAGGATGATTTATGCGATGAGTTTCTTCTGGTCGAGGGTAGCAGCAGCATCTGGACGAAAATGAGTGCAAAGAAACGTCGGAAATTATTGGGAATGCGGTTGGGCAAAGTGACAACCTTCTAGTGGGCTGGTGGGATGGCGCCAGTCTCATCCACCATCCACTTATCGAACTTCAGCCATTCCATTTCGATTCGTTCCAACTGAGTGCGGAGATTAGGATAGAAAATGTAAAATTCAGAATGTTCTAAGCCGAGCAACAGATCATCGTACGCATCATTTAACTTTAAAATAAAAACACATCGAAGTCAAGCAAAAAAGGATTTAGGGCTTACAACCCAAGCCCAACACCCCTCCTCATTCTCCCTTACAACTGCTTTTCCAATCGCTTCTCCACTTCATCGTTCGCGTTGCTTTGGGGTGATTTCTTTCTTTTTCTGCTAAAGAAAAAAGAAACAAAATTCTAAACTAAATATATGATGTCTCATTCGGGATAAACTGGGAGGGAAGCACTTCGGATCTGGCAAGCAAATAAAGACGAAATGGAATAGAAACGAATCTGTTATAAGATTTTCCGTTAAATGTTTCATGTTTTATTCATCATGTATCCCCTTTTCCTGGAAAAAAGCGGATTATATGAATCGAATGGGGTGAGGCCCGAAGCATTGGATAAATTTCATTGCGGCCACGAATATCCTCCACCTCAATGCGGAGGTAATACTTACGAATACAAGGATGCTTATTGATTATTTGTTTTGTTTTCTCCGTCGCGGATTTTCTTTTGCCTTCCCTTCTACTGCACGAGAGTGTGGGGTCGATTGTTTATATTTTTTCGAAGACCGAACATCCGTATCCCCGTCGTACTCAGTTGGCGCAAATGCAAATGGAATAATTATTTTTGAAGATCCACCACAGTAGTGCCAATATCGCTTAAGACACTCCTCATCCGAATCGGGATTAATTTTAAAATTAGTTTAATTCGAAGTTCTTTTATTTTTGACTTGAAGAAAATTATATATCTTTGTTTTAAGTTATTTGTTCGAATATATATTTTTTTAAATATTTAAACTTACTGAGCTAAGGTTTGAGATTCGAGATTTGTTATTTTAAGGCATTCATGCATTCATTTATTCATCAATTGCTGAGACTGAATCATTTTGCACTCGAAATACTTAAAGAGAGAGAGAGAGAGTACAGAAAAATGCAACTCATTGTCATCTTGGTACGATAATTTAATCATGATAATTGTAATAACTTAAAGGTAGATAATAAAAATAAATGTTTTTTACATAACTGGTCTTTTATTGTGCACTTTCTTGGTGGACCAAGATAGGAGAGCTTGTGATGCGAACAATTCGATAATGACATTTGGAACAGTAACCAACAATTGAACTGACGAACGCTGGTAATAAACAGACGAAAAAGTAAAATTTAAAAATAATTAAAACTAATAAAATAAATGAAAAAAATACGTGTCATATAAGGAAGTGTAAGTCATATAGGTCCTGACGAGTAAAAGCCATATTGGAAGAAGGCGAGGTTGCGTTTGCTTGCGACCTGCTGATCATACCGCATTTGGGTCAATTGAGATGTCACTGTCCAAGACTGGATCATGACATCGTTGCTTGTGCTTACTCTGTGTCCTTCATGGTATATGATTTTTCAAGAGCGATTTTAGAAAATTTTAGGAGTCTATTATGGGTGACACTCAAGCCCGTAGGGGCTAGAGTGCTATTGTTCACCCACGAGTGGAAGGCACCTACAGTCTTATGCCGACATGGGCACCGTAGACATAAGCAACGACGCACATGTGCATAGGCTGCGTAGTGAAGCATACTCACTACGACACGGCTACCACTTTAAAAATTGTAGACAATTTTTATTTGATTTTATAAGTCATAGTTTTTTTTTAGCAATTTTTTTGAGTAATTCCTAAATTTTCAAACAAACATCCATTTGAGGACTGCAAAGAAATGATGATGAGACAACTATTCGATGTGTCTTATCGGCTCTGGATCAGAGAGGTGGGGTTTTGGGTAAGGACACGCGTTTGTACTATCAAGGTAGACAGGAACAGGGACGAAATAGGTGACACCACCAGCTTATTTTTCCGAACGGTAAAACTGGAAGCGTATATTTATCAATTAGCATGCGAAACAGAAAAGCGAATTAAGAAATTAAAAAAAAAACATACAAAACTCATGTCAATCATCTGAGCGCTTTATTACGACTGACTTAAGTTTAAACGTGGTACCTTGTGTGTGATGCCTTGAAGACGCTTTTACAAAAACAAAGACATTGGATAGTACAATGAGCAGAGACCAAAGCTGTTTAAACGTCGTTCGATCGTTCTGTTAAAGATAGAACTGAATGCATACAAATTTATGTGCTTCGAAAAAATATCATTATTGAGCGCTTTTTTTGGAGTTTATGCAAGTGTATGATCGTAACAGGGTTACCACCTGGATTGATTAAATGATTTAAGTAAAAATTTTTTTATCGAATAGGTTCTTACAAAATCATAGTAATATAAAATGGTACCAGTCTAAGGCGAGATCACTCCATATGCTGAAAGCTCAAACGGGGATACCGAAAACAACAATCGAACTAAGAGACCACACCATAACCGAAAGGTTATGCGGTAACCAATCGCACATTCTGAGAACGAAATTGGTCAAGTTATGCAGAGTAAGCCTCAGCTAAATATATCTGGTGTACACGGTGACCCTATGCTGGGTAGCCCAGCATACTGGCATCCGAGGAAACAAAAATACAGGCCGTCTTGCGAAAGAGGGAACTGAACTGAGGGGATCTCCATACACAGTATTAAGTTCCATAAGGCAAGAAACTGTAAGACGAAGCTCTGGATAGAGCTAGAAATTGATGTTTTATCTGGTCATTGGACCAACAGAAAGGGCTCTAGCGGGCTTTAAGCAAGATGAAATAATCATCAATGGTCAAGGGATTGCGCATTCTAATAGGAGTCCTTTCCTCTCACTGTACTAGATGTGCACGTGCATTGTGTCTGCACATACCGCAGAAGCTATAGAGACCAGGAAAATATAGAATCAGTCTAACATCTGCTCTACGCATGCCCAGCTCTAGCAAAAGCTAGAGGGAAGTTCTTGGAAGTGTTCTAAAGAAGTGTTTCTTTATAAGGTTGACCTGAAAAACCTCCTGATATTCATGCATGAATCAGTATCAGGGTTGCCGCTACACTTTTTTGACCTACTTCGGCGACTATTTAATATGAAAGATATTTCTTTCACAAAACACGTTCGTTCGTTCAACACGTCGTTATGTTTCTCATAAGCAATAAACTCAACAATAATTACAAGAAGAAGCGACTAAATGACTGTACCACTCCTAAGCATGGTAAAACCTTTGCTTTTTAACATTTGCGACTTTATTTGCCCCGAGACACTTTTTTGTGCGACTTCGTCAAAATTTTCAGCGGCAACACTGATCAGTATTGTCTTAGGGATTAGGATGTTCTCGCGGGAGATGTGTTACCATCTCTTTTGGGGGCATAATGGGCACAACACCTTCGTTTAACTGATTCACGATGCCTAATGTTGAGCGATATTGCACGAGTAATAAAAAGGATGACTTTCCTCAATCGACTGAAACAGACTAAAACAGAAACTTACCTCTTGAGTGAAAGACAGTGTTTCCAACGATTGGGGGAATTAGGGAGGACATGCCACCGTAATCTCCATTGGATCACGAATGGGTATGGTCGTTGTAATGCTCGAGGTTGAAATATGTCTTAATATACCTACCCCCTAACTGCCCATCTTGTGACGCCAATCTTATGGTTCTCATACTTCATATCAAATATAGTCAAAGGCTGGATCTAAATGCTACCCAAGAAGCTGCAGGGAATCTTGTGAGCTAATAATTAAGTAAATAAACTCATTCTGTTAAGACCGACCCGAAAGGAACTCACACTGGTTCCCACAAATATCTTTTTTTTTTGAATCTCACTCGCAAATTCTCGATTAATCGACTAGAATATGTTTATTCTCTTTGTTCGCTTCTCTTGAAACCGGAAATGTTTATACACTAACGTCTGATGTATACATAGGTTCCCCCATTGGAGTACTGGAAGTAGACCTTCAATGACACAATCAAAACAATCTCACGAAGGTCATCAAAATCCACGCACTGTGATCTTAATCCAATTATTCTTATGGCTTGCGACGAAATGTTGATTACCTTTCTTCCAGTAAATAGCCTAAGTGCACACATCCACCGCTCCTTCTTTGTTTTATCCTGAGCACCGCTAAGCATACCTCGGTACGTGCCGCACTGGCATGCATAACATCACATGGAGAGTAATTTGCACATAATCCAATTGTGGAATTCATTGTGGGGCTGCTATCGCTTTTATACTCCTGACGTGAAGCGTCTCTCTGACCGAATTTAGCTCACTGACTTTACGAGGGCACCGTTCATGGCTTGTGCTGGCGGTAATGTGTTTCACTCTCACAAAGGTTCCCAAAACGTGCGGCACACTGTAAAGCACGCTCACTATGGCACACTACACGCATGGGGACTTTAAAGTTTCTCCCGTCAACAGAAACTGCCTCTTGGATTTGTCGGTGTGAATAATGACTACGGTTAATGACAGGCATTATCAAGTAATTACTCCGCCTCACGGTACGGGGCCTATGGCTCCTCCGGAGTCCGGATGGATCTCAACTTCTCGGATGACATTTGCCCGACTTTCTCACGTTCTGAACATGCTGCACTCTTTCAGGCGTGGATTCAAAATTAATTACTCCCATTCCCTCCGGCAGAAGTTATTTCAATTACTTTTCACTAGCACAAAAAGAGCGACAACAACTGGGCGAGGGGCGGAATTAATTACAAATTTTACTCAAATGTTACTTCCAGAAGTTTCATTCGGTGAATTTAATTGGATTTCTTCATTGCGCCTTCGCAAGGGTGTCAGCAACCTATTAGTACAATATGAGTCTGCGTTGATTGACTGTCTGGAAGCGTTCGTTTAGTGTAAACATGTTGACGCTTATTTGAGATATGTTCACTTTGGCGGGGGAGCAAAGCACATACAATGGTAATTGCGTTGCTGAAAATAACTGCAGGTTACATCAAGGCCATCGGGACCGTAAATTCATTCTTCTTCATCGTGCAGAAGCTCATAAAAATTGAGGCAGGCGATTACGGGGTTATCATGATATCAAGGCCACCCTAAGAGGTGACAGAACTGTGCCCCCTCTCTCAAAATAAGTATGCGCAAAGTGTCATAATGATTTAAGTACACACTTTGCACCATTTAAAAAAGTTATTCCAGCTTGTATTGTTGCTGTACTTACTTAATTCCTAGTGAAGTTGTCGGCTGTAATCTGTGAGACAATGGAGGGCGCACTGTACTGGTCTACAAAATGCGACCTAGGTATCAACTCTAGCAAAACAGAACCGATGCTCTTCACTTTTTAAACCAAAATACTCCCACTTAACCATTTGAACCGTCAACCGCCACCAGTAGTAAGTACCTAGGCCTTACCTTAGATCCCAAACTCAGCTAGAAGCTAAACGTATACCAGCGAGTTAGGAAGCCTCCAACCGAAGACCGATTCTAACATGTGAATCACTAGTATGGCGACCGCCTATTAGACCAAGGTACAATATTACAAAACAAGTTACAAAGAACAGCATACATTGGCACTATGGGCGCTCCACGGTCGACTCCGTCAGACGCTCTGACAGTTATGCTATATCCTCTTTTCTTTGATTTCCACATTAAAACACTATAGCAAGCAGCGCCACCTGGATCAGTGAGTCTGGGTGTTGGAAATCAAAACCCTTCACAGACCTTTCACCGAGAGATCCTATAACACCTTCCACAGACTAGGTGTCACCAAACTTAGTCTATTAAATGGCCTTTACAATCGAAACCCCAGAAGAAGGGAAGGCCACAGAGGGCATGTTTGCAGGGATCTTAACTCGGCAATCTGCACAGACGACCAAAGATAGGTGTTTTTTTCCGAATCCCACAGTTCCAAGCGGAACTATTTGCAATCCAGGAAGTATGTCATCTCAAGATATGTACACCCAAATATTTTACCATTTGTATTGATAGCCATGCCGCGAAGGAATAAGATCGCCAATAAAAGCTGCTGAGATGAGATTTCTCCATGCTGTTATGGGAATTAATCGCCGGGATAGGGTAAGAAATATTTTGAGCATAACTGAGGAGCTGCTTCTTCGAACGGTGGTTTGGTCACGTGGCACGAATGTCCCCATTATCACGACTTCCGGGGCGAGCTTTGAATGCGATTCCATCAGGTAGGCGACCGCTTGGCAGACCCAGGATGATGTGGTTGGACCAAGTCCAAAAAAACTCGCCTCGCTACGCTTGGGCGTAACTCCTGATGAGTCTGATGGCGGAGGATCAAGTTGCCTGGAGATCTCTCGTGCGTGGTTTACCAGCCGACCCCTTTAATGGAGCTTGCGGGTCAGAAGATGATGATGGTGATGATCGGCCATGCCGCCATCAAAGCTATAGCATTCACTACATCATACTACGAGCTAGTACAGGAATGCAGGGCTGAACTAGCGTCACTAGAAGCTGACTAACTTACTTAAGGTGACACTACAGTCCGGGGTGGACCTGGGCCTCAAACAACAACCACTAGAAGGTCAGCTCAAAAAATGTTCATATTTGGCTTCAAGGTCACATTGACATCCCCGGAATCGGAAAGCCCGATGAACTGGCTTATCAGGGATCTGCCTTTCAGTGCTCGCTTGCAGAATAGCTGAACATGCCAAGTCCCAACACAAGTAGAGCAGGCGATAGACCCTTCTTCAAATAACTTGATGGGATTTCTGCCAAGGGAACTAATGTAGTCATTAATTGTCCCAAGTTCGATTTAGAGATATTTCAAATATGCACTTGAAATATAAATTACTAGAACTGCGGAATTAGGCCCTCACCGGACCATCACTTGTACCTCGTCAGGGGTTTTGAGTCCGTACTACTTGGTCTTCACTTAGCAGGCTCGGCTGATCTCTCAGCTCTATTACTGCCAATCTGGAAACAGGAGGCTGTGATTCAAAGACTCTTTTAGCTGAAACATTGGTGGTCATTCCTTAAAAGTCACAAACATTTTTCAGCCGACGCATCTATGCCATCCTACATCCACACCATTGAACAGCGTATTAAGGTCTCTGTTTTGTATTTGCTTCCATTCACCGTTCTAGCAGACAAGACCAAGTAGATGATGGTGCAGGGACCTAAGTCCGCGAGAACTAAATCCACTGAGGGTGTTAGTTCAAATTAAGTGGGAACTAAGTCCACTTTGGGAAATTCAAAAAAAATAAATCAGAACTATGTTTTAGTTCCCTCTAAATGTGAAATAAGTTCCCACCCTTAAATGGGATAAAGTTCCGAAAAGTTATCACCTCGGATTTTCTTGAAATTTTGTCTATTCATAGTCCACCACATAAGAAGCTTAAATCCAAATCGGAAAGAAACCACTGGAAAGGACGAATATGACATTTAAAAAAAAAACTGAAAATATTATACCGCAAATAGTTTAAATAATGACACTTTAGCTTAGTGGAGTGGAGCGACGAAGTCGCGTGAACCGGTACACCAGACTTCCTTGCTTTAGATTAAAGCTCCCTGTGTGGTAGTCAATGCATAGAAAAAACTGTAGTTTCTGGGTTTTTGTTAAATTATTGTTGTTTGTTCCCTTTGCAAACTTTTGAGTGTGTACTAAGTTCCCATAAGAAAGTGGAGCACGTTCGCACCTTGCATGGGAACTAAGTCCACTTTCCCAAAGTGGAGTACGTTCCCACTTATTGAGTAGACTTAGTTTCCGGGGACTTAGTTCCCTGCACAGCTGAAACACCAACATGCATGTATTAGCCCATTCAATATACCTTCGGTTCTGTCTTAAAAAACTTATAAGATGAGGTCTTGTATTCAATTGCCTTTTGTGGACAAAGAAATAGCGGTTGGTTTTACCTATATTGTTGTTCTGTTAATTGTGAAGTCTAGCTTAATGAAGTTCTTCGAAGACTTCCTCGACGTTATAAGTGCTCATTTTAAGGCTCTGTCCAGTATTTCATTTCTTGAACACGTTCATCACCACAGCAATGGGTTCGAAGCTTTAAAGTTCTACCAATCACGTCAATGTCACACGGGGCTGCTAAAAGTGTTGGCGTGAGGGCACTAGTGTTGGCGTGCGAGGTTTACATGATCTTGACAGGAATGATATGAAAGAAGTCACACAACAGCATGTGGCCTTTTTTTGACATTGTCCTTTTGCACATGGTGCAGCCTCGGTGAGTTCCTCAGCCTGGAACAGCAAGAATTCTTCTTCGTCGTCCTGCACAACCTGAGGAGTTTGGAGGGAATGACAAAACTTGACTTGACGTCTATACAGTCATATGCAGTCTTAAACTTCTTAGTTTTTTTAGGGCCTGCTGCAGTTTAAAGATTTTATCTATTGTGGATTTCTATTGTCACAATGATAAGAAGGTTGTTGACGGAATGACGGCAGAGACTCCCCGGTCTACCCGTAAGCTTCTGTCCAAACTTATTGTCAGGTGGACAATTGTTTCATCTCAGATCATAGCAGTTCCTTGAGACTGTAACTTTCCGACGTCGAACTTGGATGTTCTTACAGGACTTCGTTGTTCTCTCTAGTCTATATCCATGTTATAAGCTTGGCTAAAGCATGTAATAGAAGAACTGAAGAACTCCGCGAGTTTGCGGATATTAAGAATGCATTAAGATCACATTACGTCGATCGCAACGTGATCAATCAGATTGATGTGGGACCGCCAGGTCGCTCTATGGGTTTTAGCACGTGGGAATAGTGTACACTAGCCTTAGTCCGTTATTGAATATGGTTCGTACGGGCTGTACTTCACGATGGCCCTGGCATGGAAATTAAATTCTTAAATAAGAGTATGATTAATCATAGATATCATCCTTGTCCTTTGTCGAGATGTGAGCGAAAAGCAGGTTGATGGCGACGAATTTTGTCTTACTGCAAATTGTTAATATGTCTTCACTGCTTTGCTCAATGCTCAATACCTTTTGGTCAAGTCTGCTTAGACCAACAAATGCATGAATCAGCAGCGAATAATATGCCAGATCGATTAGTACGGATCATATCCGGGCATAGCCGGATATACTACTTACCCTCCTCAACCCATTAACTGCTTAACGTGGTGTGTTATCCTTGCATCCAAGGTCTGAGTATCATTTGTATTCGCTTCTATAAAACCAAACCCAACACTTATTTAAGCATAGGCGGTGTAAGCTCGAGCGAGTTTCATTGCTTCCTTCTCTCAATCTTCACACGCCAGAAAGCTAGTCAGGCATCTTCTACCATTCTTCTCTACAATCATAAGCAATGCATATTCAGTCGTATAATCCCACAACTCATTTCATTCGTCTGACAACTTTCCTGGACAGTAATCCGCCTGATTTATGAAAACGTATGGAAATAGGTGTTCACTTCAATGAGGCAAAGCCTCATTACGATGCAGCCAAGGGAGCGCTGTCAATTAGTCAGTCTCTTGTCCTGTCACAGGCACTAAACCAATTGGAAGTAACTAATCTCATCCCATCCGCTTAAAGAAGGCACGTTATGATTATTGTGTGATAGATTGCCTTGTGTATCTTATCACGAAGACTAATCGTGGCGGTATTTCACGGGACTCCTTCGGTGGCGGTGTCTTTCGCTGTTGCTTGTTCACGCCTCTATTTCGTTGCAAAAATGATTGCCATTAATCAGGGTATTCTACAAGTCCTTTGTTCTTGTCTTTTGTTACCTTGTAAATATTCGTCGTTTGTCTGCATGTCCCTGAATACAAATGTGAAATGTGTGAATCTTAAACTTTTGTGAGGTGCCATCATTTGTCGTCTTTTTTCGCGAGGGAATAGGACTTTTATCGTGTCACGAGAGTACGGATGATGTATGAATCTTTCTTCTCTTCTTTGTCGCTGTATCTTCAGTGGTGTCGAAAAAGTTCTGTGAGAATTTTCTGGAAAGTATTTATTGCTACAAGCAATGTAAAATTAAATACACAAACAAAAAAAAAATTGTTTCAACAAATGACATGTTTTAAGAAAAAACGTTTTACTAGCAACTATTGGATTAGATAAAGTCTTCGATTTTGGTCATAGGTAGAGATGTTCATACAAAATATATATCGATGTTTTATTCGATGTAATGCATCGTAACGCTACATCTATACGTACACATGATGACTATGAACTTAATTGAATGTATTGGGTCTATAACTATATTTTTTTTTAATTTGAAATATATATACAGTATTGTTCAAAGTATTGCCCATCTGCAGCTATGACTCTTTCCCATCTTACTGGCAAGTTGTGAATACCATCCCAAAGAAACTGTGCCGGCTTCGCAGCCAATTTTTGATTTTCTGCTCTGATGTGACCCGCATTTCAGTGAGGGCGTTCTGCATCGACCCGTAGTCAGAAGCGGCATGGTCTGGGCTATAAGGCGGGTGGGGTAAAACTTCCCATCCACTGTCGAGCGTAGTCATGATAGAAAAGTATCGCCTCGTGTCTGGTCGCATATTAAAGTCGTTTTTCGACTGGTCTAGCAGTGGAAGATGGGAAAAAAAGTGTATGCTGTCCTAAGAAAGAACACACAACTTCGACGTCTTGGACAGAGCATCAAATGGGCATCTTTAACTACGTGATATGGATCTACTTCGTCTATGTTTGCTCCTTAGTGGACTGTACAAACAATATCTGTACCGAGTACTAGAATTGAGCTGATGCTGTATGATGTATGATGCATAAAGAAACTCCAAAGTGCGGACGAAGTTCTTGGTATTTTCGAGAAAAGTTCTGTTACTGTGTTCTTTGGTCTTGTTTGCGTTAATGGGATCTGGGGGAGCAGATTCAACCGCGAACTGTGGGTACGGGCTGTACAGCGACATGAGCCGAGTAAGTCGTCTGCAGATCCAATGCCTAAGGTGGCTGGCTTATGCACGGCGCATGTATATCTTAGCTCCGGCTTCGGCTAGCTCTTATCTCCTACGAGTCTTCGACACCGAATCTGCACAGCGCAAGAGAGGCAGGCTTAATCTGAGGTGGGGCATGCATGTGGAGAAGGACATTAACCAACTTGGTTTTCGCAACAAGAGGGCTTTTGGGTCTACAATCGGAGACAGATGTAGGCCCAAATACAATCGCCAGATTGACTCTTTGGCTGCAGTTCAGAATTATTTGAACACTTACCTTGTCTAGGAAATCCGACCACGGATTTAAACAAAAATTGCGATCAATCCCTCATTTCATGCATCATCATAGACAGAACAAACTAACAAACATACTACTTGTCTGCTTTAATGGCTGGCAAATCTGAGGCTTGACCTAATTTCGCCCATTCCACACACTCGACGGACTTTCACTTCAACCCATAATAACGCACACATGGCAAGTTTGTTTTAACGAAATCGGCTTATCACCCCACCCAAGGACTGCAACTCGCCCACATTCCGTCAGACGCCCACTCAACCTGACAAATGAATTCTACAGCGAAACAAAAGCAAAACAACGACCAAGCATGACTGACCATGGGTTAAATTGAAAAGCATTAATTAAGAGCGCCACCACACATGGCCCTAAATATGAAACAACCAGACCATCCTTGTGCACTGCCCAAGCTCACGACTGCCACATTTTTTTCTCGTTTTTTTTTTCTCCTCTCTGCCCCGCAGCCTAACACGGCGTACACGCGAATTTAAAGTCCACACCTGTGGGAGCAGTCATTATGTTGTTTACTTCCAAGTACTCTGACATTAAAAAGCGTGTTAAACTAGACGTAGGCTTGTGCCTGTATATAAGGACGCCCGCCAGCCATTAGTGTCATGTTGTCTTTTCCGTCAAAAAAATTTGTGTTTGTATTATTTTCATATTTTTTTTTTTCGGGGAATCCTGTATCCCTCGGCTCATGAATTCATTTTTTTATTTTTTTATTTTTAATGTAACACAATCTTCCTTGCTGACATGGTGAATGGTGAATATGTACGTTCTGGCTGCCGCAATGGGTATATAACAACTGGGGCAGAACGTCATATTAAGGTTGTTGGACATATCATCGTTGCGTCTGAGCGACTGCTCCTGAACGCAAATATGATCTAATAGTTTCGCTGGACATTCTGTGTAAATCGGACGTGTCATTCCCGATAAGGAACTGGACGGCGCAACAAGTTTCACAAGAGCGGGCGCATCCACACTCAGCTCCGCAGCAGAGGACGGCAAAGAGCTTATCTCGTGATTTAAAGTAATCACCACTTTAAAGTGGGACACTCGAGTTCTTGGGACGTGAAAACACAGCGGCACAGAGGTGTATAATACTTGCCATCGCCATCATCAGGAGCGGTAGCCGTCATGAGCAAGCAGCCATCAACTGGTGGCCGCAGTAGCACTAGCAGTGCTGGTGGCAACGACGACTGGAGGAAATCGCCGAACAAAGGGGATCGTCGTAACAAAAAGAAGCCCGGAATCCTTCGATTGGATATATCGAAGCCGAGGCGTTCATCAGGTGGTTCCGTGGAATTCCGACCGCAACCCGAGTGGCTTGGCGAGGTGGGTGTAGCGTGTGTACATAGTTCCCGCAGCTTATTTATTGGAATAAGATTATCCAGGGTTGGTGCAAGATAAATATTCCTTTTCTCGTTCCATTTCGCACGTTCGCGCTGCACCCGAGTTGGCCGTGCAGTAAGTAACTCTGCGAACCGACACCGAACACGTTGCGATGGCTCGCGGTTGAACTGTGACTGTGACTGTGAATTCAAGTTGAATTTCGTTTAAGTTATCGCGGCCATCATAAAAAGGTGGCAAGTGTCCTGTGAAAAGGAATAGATAAAACGGTTTTATTGATTACACATTCCCGTGCGTGTGTGCTGCCAAAAAAAGGGACGTCCCTGCATACACGCTCTGTGAGATACACGCAAGTTCGAGCGAAATGTGTGCATAACTGATCAGTACGAACATTTTTATTAGTCTAGACGAGTCCTTTCCGTCCTGTCGACGTGTTGAATTATTCCTTCTGGCAGTTTTTACTTGAGATGGCGAGATTTCACGCGGTGTACGGTGAAGTGAGGCAGAATTGACGGGTAAAGTGCTTCACGGGTCATCTTCTGCCGCATTGGATTTCGCTTAGGCGGCGCTGTGATTGTGATTGTGAGTGAGAAAATGACGAAAAAACAGTCCGGACTGATTTTAGAAAGCAAAGGCTATCGCCTGCGCAAAGACCAGGTTAGTTTTCATGCGGCACTCTGTGAAACTTTCTCTTTACGCAGAAGGGGAGTTGTGAAAATTGCCAAGGGGAAGAAGTTTGTCCTCGAAATCTTTTCTGTTGTTCTTCGTTTTGATTGGAAATTACGGCGTGAAGTGATTTTGAAAAGTGTTGGATATCCATTTGTCATTGTGTGTCTGTTGGCATTGTCCAACGCATTGTTCGGAGTTGATTCTAGTTTAGTGTTGCCTGAGGCACCATCACTTAATGACAGATTTTCGAAAGTCTCAAAATGGTAAACCGAAGTTCTTGTTTAAATCCGGAAAATTGTTTTGATTTTATACTTTGCATTAATTTATTTCTGAGTGAAGTGACTGTGTTTGGGAGTGTGTTCTGCGTACACTTTTGAAATTCATGAATAGTTCGAAAATGTGGGAAATATTTGTGTTTTTATATACAATGTGGTTTTGTTAAAGTCTGTTTAAGTAGTCGACTGGTTGTACTAGAAATAAAAGTAATTTGATTCTCTTTGAATTTTCAAATGAGTCTGAGTGTCAATCGGTTTTTGGAATGAGACCTTGTACGCAGCTCAAGCCAAAGCTTAAAAAATCAAATTTCGTGTATGATCGAGAAATTCAAATTAATTATTGTCGCAAGCTTTGTTAAGATATCGGGTAAAACCCAGAAACCGCTGCACTCAAGTATGCAAGTGCACAACAGAAATGTTGCATTCCTCCCACAAAGTTTTTGAATTGTCGCCATAGGCACCTACTTCGAGATCGAATTTCTGAAGCTCGTTACGAATAACCTCATTTAATCAACTTGAAGTCATTTCTCAAAAGCCAATTTCTCGAAAAATTTAGATAAGGCTTGGCAGCCATGGCGTCACACAGTCCCAAAAGGATCCCTACTGTCACCACAAACTGTATAGTAACAGCAGAATGGCAACTATCTAGCTCGATAATCACTGTCGTCTAAAAGGAATGATTTTAAAGCGAGGGCAAAGCTGACTAAATTGAGTTATTATCTATAACTTAATTCGATTTACAAAATTTGAACGTTTATTTAAGAAAAACATGTAGTATTGTTCAAAGTATTGCCCATCTGAAGCTATGACTTTTTCCCATCTTTGTGGATCCCATTCCAAAAGAACTGCGCCGGCTAGGCAGCCAAGCAGCAACTTTTTGATATTCTGCTCTGATGTGAACCTATTTCAGTGAGGGCATTCTGCATCCACCGGAACAAATGGTAGTCAGCAGGGGCAAGCTCTGGGCTATAAGGCAGGTGGGGTAAAACTTCCCATCCACTGATTTCAAAATAGTTCTTAACCGGAATAGCAACGTGGGGTCGAGCGTTGTCATGATGGAAAATTATTGCCTCGTGTCTGGTCGCATATTCCGGGCGTTTTTCGGCTACAACTCTATTTAAACGGATTAATTGTGTTCGGTAGCGTTGTCCATTGATGGTTTCAACCGGTTTTAGCAGCTCATAATACAGCACACCCTTTTGATGCCATCAAATACAGAGCACTACCTTCGCGCCATGGCTTCGACTTTGCTGTTGATTTGGCTGGCTTCCAAGCCAAAATCACCATTTTTAAATCGTGTAAACCACTTTTGGCACGTTCAGCTAGCTCCACCATGTTCACCATAAGCTTCCACCAAAATACGATCACTTTCGGCAGCAGTTTTCTTCATATTAAAGTAATGATAAAGAACTCCCCGCAAAAACACTTTTTCATGCACAAAGTTCGACATATTTGAGTGAACAAAAAAAACTATTGTTGCTTACGCTTCAAATGAATGACATCTACTGAAGTGACGTACAATGACAGTAGCGTTCCAACGCATGTTCCAATGGAATAAGAACAATGTAATAACACCAGTTACTCCATCTGTTAGCAAATTCAGAAAATTACTGACCAAGGATACTTACATAGAATATGCCACAGTATTTAGATCTCCTTCGATGCTAGGCAGTTCCCGTCGGGGTTGGACGAGACGTGTATCGTAGTCAGTGTAGGTATTATGGCAGTCTCCAGTTGAATGCCCTCCGAATCTACTCTGTACAACGAGTAAATATATTTATTTTTGACTGGGGGCTGACTTAAGTAGATACGCGATTTCAGATAAATAGGTAATTGAATCTGTGGCTTGTCGTACTCCTAGCTTAGAATACGTTGAAGCCTTCCAATAAGGGGCAGCTGGTAAAAATCAGGCTTTTGCCGGAAAATGTCAAATGTTCAAACATTTGAAATAAAATGCAACCGGATTTGAAGCATATTTCTTTTTACCGTATTCATTGCACTCACATTTTGATAGCTAATGTGAATTACCTAATATTCGATTACTAAGTGAGTACTTCACCTATTGAATAAACGGGTACACTGCTCTGAGTACGCCAAGTATTCGGAATAGTAGTCTTTTGAGTATGTTCTACAGTTAGTATGTTCTTTGAGGTCGTTGAAAATTTAGTTTTTTAGTAATTCAAAAATAATTGGGTTTATAAAAACGACCCAATTTAAGGAACAAGACTGCCTCTTACGAGAAAGAATAAACACCCCCTCATTACATTTTGTTGCATTCGGTGCCCTCGGAGTACTCTGTCTGTTGTGAACTTGACTCATTTACTTAAAGAAGCACCTGCGAAGTACTGACAGCTCAAACAGTGTACTCATTTCGTTATCAGGCGATAGAATGCTGTACGCGTGTTTCTGTTGAATTTTGGTATTAATTTTTAGTACACACTGTTTTGCATGACTGCAATGAATAGAATGCGCTGGAAAAAAACAAATACATACAGTCTTGCGGACCTCCATTTTTTTTAAAAGAGCAGTCTTCTTCAACTTTCTGCAATCAGAATGGCGTTGAATGTGTTATCTCCGAACGTCTGAAACTGGTGGCAATCAGATACAAACACATGAAATTTCGATCATCTTACTACGAACATAGGACAGCACAGCACAACACAAGACTGTGCTAAATAGCCACAAACAAATATATTCCGAAATACGATTGTGTTTAATTTTGTTGTCAAAATTGGGCATTCTTTCTGAAGCCATGTGACTCTCGTTACAAATGTCCTTCCTCTGAACAACGATTTCCAGTATTTATTCAGTCTTGATCCCGTGTCTTATCCTTAGGGCCATTGTGGCCATGAATCAGCTGATTGTTCAAGACATCTCCTTTTTCTCACACTTCCGAATATGATGTCGTCTAAAGTGGCAGAAGGTCTTTCTGATCCTCCACCACCAACAGAATCTGCCTTCCTTGGCAGAAGACCTTTGAACAATGAACTATGACCCGGATATCCCTGAACAACAAGTATACATAAAAAGTCCGAAATTGGATGGACTTATTTTACTTTGGTAGTTCGTATTCGACCGCTTTTTAAGAAAAAATTATTTTGTGTGGATTTCATTGAGTTATTAAGGTAAATAAATGTTAACAACTGTCTCCTTCTTCCTTATCTGGAGCAACCATCCGAGCTAAACCTGGAACTACACCAACAAGTCTCACCTACTAGCACGATCTCTAGCTGCATGGCTTTCATTTCACTGTCGCACGCCAAGTTGGTTAAAGCCTTTCTCCAACTGGCTGCGACTGCTCAAACGCGGGAGTTAAATATTTTTACAGATTACAATTAAAATACTTCTTGGTACTAGGTTGGATGAATACTTTATTATCAACATGACGCTTTAAAATATCACAATCAAAGAAAATCTTGGTGACCTCGGTTCCTGTCTCTTATTCCCACTTCCATCGGCAAATGCAGTCGATTTTCCCGATAGTGAACAAATAATGAAGTTCTCCGTATTATGAACTAACACGGACACAACTTTCTCGTTATATTTTATATTTTGATATTATGAAGTTTTTTTCTGTTCCCGTACGAATTCATTATAAGGAAGTTCGACTGTATTGGAGACTGAGCTGTCGCGTTGTGTTGCTGGCGACCATTTCAATGGTTGTCAATGTTGAAGAATGAATTCCGTTGAAATCGTTGCAAGTTGTTGTTGAGGATCTCGGTGTCATGTTACTACACATAATTCGGGCGTCCTCAGCCGCGTTCTCACTCATGTTCGGAGCCGTGCAGTTCATGATTGAATTTTACTCTCCAAATAACGTCAACGGAAGCAAGACCAAAAATTGAGTGCTACTCTCGAAAAGACAAAGGGCTTCTTAATCCGATTTTGAGTTTGTCCATGATCCCGCTCTGTACAGCATGACTGGGATGATCTGTATCTTGGCTCTTCGAGTGACCGCTCTGCTACTCAATTACCTCTTGGGTCCAAATAAACAATGATTGACAGGAGTTATTTGTTGTTAGATGTTGAAAGTCCTTGCCTGAGGATGACATGCCCTCGTTCACTGCTAGACTTATTTTAACCGCTTCCGTCTGGGCCCAAATAAATAGCGAATGACAGGAGTTATTCCGCGTTTAATCTATGTTTGCTTGGGAGCTGTATATCTGCCTTTGGTAAAATTGTGATCTTGAAAGTCCTTTCTTGAGGATATCATAAACTTCAGTTTGCTCTCTTGCACTGCTAGACTTATTTTTCCGTCTGAAAACCAGCAAACGCCTCATTAACGGCTAGCTGTATTCAGCCAATCACTTCAATGTCATTGGGGTATGCTAACAGATGTACCGACTCCTGGAATACCGCCTTGCATGATCCCCCCATGATCATGTCGAAGTCGTTACATAACATCGCGACGCCTTGTCTAAATCCTTTGCTACATTGAATGTCTCCGTTAGTTCGTTACCGACCGAGAAGCGAGAGTTCTCTATTGTCATCCTTCACAACCTGACGAGCTTGGTAGGAATGTCAAAACCAGACACGGCGTTGTCAAATGCAGCCTTGAACTCGACGAACAGATAGTCCTGTTTGATACGAAAAGTGTTCGCCGAATCTACAGGCGGTGCTTCATTTTGACATTCTGATTCACTTGAATTACGCTTATCACTAACACTACTTCCGGTTCTAAATCTTAAGCGAGAAATCTCCATAATTGGATATTTCTAAAATAAAATTATATGATGGCTTCACCTGTGATTGCCACACGTTTTTCACACGAAACTACATAATCTGACCCAAAAGTCCTAAATTCAAAAAAGCGTAGTCATTTAAGAATGTTAAAACTAAAATATCCCAGCTTCGGTTTTTGTAAATTCAAGTATGGCAATCGTGAAATCACAGCTTCCTATTGATATTAGAATTGAAACTATTTACGTTAGAAGGCGCCCCCAACTCCAACGTAGATGTACGGTTAACATCGGGTCCTCATCTTCTATCTCCTGCTTAGAGTCCAAGTAGGTAAGATATGTATGTGCCGAAATAGTGAATAGGATTTTATTCTTCTTATTGAACTCTGGTTAGCAAATAAAATGAAATGTAATTTTTGATACATTCGGTACTCTGCGGCAACAGCTTTGATAAGAGTTAAAGAAGGCGTTTTCAGTCTGGGTTTTGACCACCACCCATGGTAACCTTGGGGGAGGACGTGGGCCTCAAGCAACAAGTTTCTCCTGTGCGATCTATATCTAGCTGCCTAGATGTCTAGAGACTAAGTTTGAGTGGCCCATCCCACAGTCTCGGAGTAGAGGCAACCCCTTCGGAGTACAACTTGCACACTTGCTTGGTTCAACCAACTCAAAGCAAACTGAAATGTCACTTACATCATTTTATTTTAAATGACTTGTATGGTCATCTCTAGGAGCGGCAAAAAATGACCGATAATTTTTTTCGAAAAATACTCAATGGGCTAATTAAAGATGCTCCAACCAGTGTACTCTGGTCGCATGCAATTATGTTATCTGATTCCCACCCCACTTGGACCCCATCGTAAAGCATATCCCGTGCCACGAGAAGGAGGATGCGTGCAAATAAGCTATTGTCATTGCTACTGAGTGAGCACCACTCATTAAGCACATGCTTCATGGGTAATTATTCACCTTCAGCTATGCATTTGAATTTTATGCTTAGACTCCCGCAAAAGATAGCATCTCAAATGAGTCTACTTCCAAAATTGTACATCACTCATGAGAAACTGGGAGCACCCTTAAATGAATCACATATTTGATGGTCTATAACCCTACAGTCACAGTTTATGGTCTGTTAATTGCCATAAGCCACCCTGTTGATCCCTGATACCGTGCAAACATTGACTTCACTGTCTGTGAATTCCAGCCGTCAGCCTTGAAAATGTGTTTCATGGAGAAGGTGTTGCCTTTGGTGTTCGTGCAGATAACTTGTCAAAATGTTGCCTGGTGTCTTCAATTCTACTATGAAGTGATGCACGTGAAACATCTTCCATGCACGCACGTGCACTCTGCATTGACGCTAATGCTGCCAACAATTACAGCCAGCCACCCATCGGGCTGGAAACGTCTTACATGTGTTTTGCATTAAAATTCAATCACTTTTTACGACCATAATCCTAGCCTTTCCTCCTCTGGTTGGTAGTAAATTGCCTCTGGCATCCATCCACCGTGGTCGTGGCATGTATTCATTTTTCTGTCACGGCAAAGTCAACACGACAACGCATCGAATTAGCTGTCGACACCTCCCTTTATGCCGCCGGGTTATGGTTAATGGAAAACCCAGTCGAATATTAAAATATCCCAGCAACAGAAACCACCAAGGATTCTCCACAGTCCTGCAGCGTGTGTGTGTGACGTGCTCTGGCTTTTGCTGCGTCGCCATAAACGTTTTACTACCCTCCCGGACAATTGACATCACCATCAAATTTAAACACACTCCCGCAGCTTTCTTCCCCCATCCGTCCTCGCACACTCATAAAGAGGTCACTGCGGCTGTGGGGTAATGTCCTTTTCGCGGAATCTCGCCATTTGTTGTCTGACACCACTGAACCGAGAGGAAACTTTGCAAAGCTCTTCATGCTCTGCTTTTCTCGTTCGATTACGCGCCGAACGAGGAGGACACCTGCACCAGAGCGGCTGCTTTCGCGTGTGGGGGTGGACGCATTCTTCGGCGATGTTGACAAATGTGCTCGTCGCAAGCCGTTCCACACGTCCGAAGCTTTGACTTGGCAGTATCACTCATTCCGTGACTGTATAACAAATGTTCTGCAGCGAAACTTGCCGCAGATAATTTACTTAGGAGTGGTTGCCTGTCATTTGCATGCCTCGCTTCGAACTGACACACGGACGCCCATCAGAAGTGACGGGGCCAAGCCGAAAAAAGAGTCAAAGAGGCTTGTCGCAATTTCGCGCTATGTGCGTAGTTGTGGGTGGGGGTGAATTGTTTTATTGCATCGCAAGGCTTAAGGTCGCATTTATTTTACGACCACCATTAAATTGATTGTATCTCGCGTAGCAAGTGAAAGTGCTAAGTACTCACGCAGGCGACGGATCGTTGTTCGAGGAGGAAGTGGTCCTCTGTTTTGCATTACGTTGTCGATATGAGGTAATCCAACAGCGAGAAGGGTCTGCAATGAAGTCATGTGTTTTTTGGTTTTACTAGCCAGCGTGTACTCGTTTAAAATATCGGCTTAACTTTTACGGAATTTGATAAGATTTCTAAGACTTTTGTAATCAGTTGAAGAAAAGCCACAAAGTCTAGAGTTGGAATACTCTCAGGAGGAGACATCCTTGGATAGACTGTTTCTACGAGTTTACGATGGAGCTTAACAACTGTGTGGACGTTCACAGACAATGAAGAGGAATAATTTTATTGAAATACGTTAACGAGGAGTTGGGCACATCTTTAAGTCGTACGTATGAACTGAAAATTTACAATTTGTGTGTCATTAGAGAAATGTCTGTTAAGCCCTTTTCAAAGACCTAGCAACAATCCAAAATGACCTTTATTGATGTACATTTTTGATTTGAAACATCTATTGGTGCGTCTTGGCAGTGAAATCAACTCGTAAAATTCGTGACGACAAATAGCATGAATCTGTCACGCCATCATGTCATCGTGTGAGCGGTTGCGAGCTTCCGATACCCTCCCTAAGCGTAGCAATTGTTGGAAATTGAGTTCTTATTTTGAAAATTACTTAAAAGTGTTTTTTTTTTTTTCAAATTTCGGTATTTGCAATTTCTCAGAATAAGGATTTCTCAGCTGCCGGATGTCCCGTGAACCAAATTATTTTGTTCTGTTGGCGGTGGCATTGCCTGCGTTTTCTCCCACGTTGGGGGGTGGGGGGTCACCAGTGTCGATATCGACGTCTGCTTCCACAGCAATTGAGTGACTGCATCTGTCGCTGTCTCTACGACTGGTGTCACTATGCGCTTGTGCAGAAGACCCTGAGCTCTCATCTGGACCGCGGGATACATACACGAGTTTCTTCTTCATTTGATCACGCCACTTAGGACGCGGATCTATTGGGCTGTTTGACTGGAGTGGAGTCGAAGAATCTTCAGGCCGGACCTAAGTTGTCGTTGAGCGCAGGTTCCCAGCCACCTTAGGCGTTCCATCTGTAGACTAGGCCCATGTCACTATACAGCCCGTAGAGTTCAGCTCTTTGAATCGTCTCCTCCAAATGCCGTCAATGCAAACTGGATCAAAGATCGCACGAGTTATGATCCGCAGCATTACCTTGGTAGCACGGTTTTCGTACTCGTTAATCTCTATTGTCCCCCATTTATTTACTTTTTCCTGATGCATCTTATAATAACTGTTTCAGTCAGTTTTTTTTTTTTTGAGATCGCCGATGAAGACGGTTTGATATTATTTCAAAAAGTTTTTCTTTATTCATTATTGTAACTCACCAAGAACTCCTCCATTCGCATTTGTGATTATTCGTGCTTCTACGCCATACTGCAGGACTGGAATGATCAGGATTTTGCCCCTTGAGCCCAAAGAAACAGCGGTTGTCAACAGCTATTCTCTCGGTATGGATCGTGCGGTTCACTGGAATGTTAGGCTGGGCAGTCACTGACCACCGAGAAGTTCTAGCGTCGGTACTGACACTTAAGGACACCATATCTTTCGTTTTCCCCATTGTCGATACATCATTTTGGAGAGTTCCATCTCAATGTTATCAGACAGAAATTAAGTATTATAGAGATGCCCAACTTCACAGCTGATTGACCACTAGTCCATCGACGAATTTCAGAGACATGTTGACAGTTATTTATGAAATAAAATAAATGCCGTTCTCTGATTGGTCAATTTAGAAAACGATATAAAAAGGAAGGGGCAACAGAGGTAGAAGTTGTGCATCTCCATCATACTTCATTTTTGGTGTACACCTCATCGATGTCATATGCGGGCTTGTAGTCGACGCAGTGAGTGCTGATCTACCCATTTTGGGTCCCATTCAGTGCCTGCCACAGTGTGAAGATCTTTTCTATTGTTTATTGTCTGGCCTCATCAAATCCTTGATGGCTTCTTGATAGTGGCTTACTGACACCAGCCAATAAAATTGGTGCATGAACATTTTCAGTTTCTCAAACTAGTTAATAATTGTCAATGTATTGCTAGTTATTAATTTTAGAATACTTATATAACGGAAACCAGTAAGTATATAACGAAAAATAAAGACTTACAAAAAACACGAAAAGAATAGAAATAGGTGCAAATTTTGAAATCTTGGAAAAAATTAAACAAAAAAAAGAACTGAAGATGAACCTAATTATTAATAAAATGCATAATTTGGTTAATGCTTGAGCGATGTGACCGTAATTTTTAAGTACTAAGTCACACTGACGCTCCCTCCACAAGTTTTCAGCATTTCTCAATTAGTAGGTTCGTCCAAGTTTCCTGCACTTCATTTCAAAGTTCGTCCACATTTCGGACTTTATTCTTGGCGATTATGACCTTAACCTCATTCCATACATGTTCAATTGGGTTACAGTCCGGCTATTGCAGCGAACAGCCATTTTCGTTAAACGATCTTTTAGCTTTTCTTAAGATGCACTTAAGGTCACTGCACTGTTGTACTGACCAGATAAGACGCATTTCGAATTCTGCGTAGGGTAACATAGTATTTTGAAGAATTCCAACGTTCCAGGCTCCCACACCAGGCCATGACAAGCATCACCGTATCATTGAAATGCCCCCACCATGTTTGACAGTTATTCTTGTGCGATGGTTGAGTAACTCTGTCTTGGGTGGCTGTCCTACAAATGTCTCACCATTGGGACCTTTTAAATTAATTTTTGTTTCGGCATCAGTTATGCTCTGTCCTCTCCGCGTGTTTTTTTTTTAGTCTTACAAAGATTTGCCAAACAAATTTGCTTCTTTTAGCCCTCTCCGAAAAATTCTAGCGCTAATATTGGTCTCGATTTCCATCACGATATCGTTTGCAGTCTTAAAATGCACAGCCTTAGAAATGCGTTGATCAGTCCTTTTGATCGGTTTTCGGATTTTGCTAGGCTTATCTTTAATTTTTTCTGGCTTCAATGCGTTTGTTGCCATCTTCTGAAAGTATCTCAGTAAATTTGTAATTCCAGAGTAAGTTTTATTTTCACTTCATATCTGCCAATCTTCTTTCATTTTTGCAGCAGTGTGGTCCACGTCCCTTTTTTACTGCAAATCATACTTACGCCACATTGTAAATATGGGAAACCAATTAGAATATGAATCGTAATTAATTATTTTGACAAAAAAATCGTGTTATTGCTCAATTTCTTTTACTCAAATCAAGCAGCGCGGCTATTTCAATGTCCAACTTATTTTAAAGCGTACTCAAATACGATAAACGTCGCTGGCGCTGAGATGATTATGTATTTAAAATCCATTTCAGTGCATAGTCTGTGCAGGTATGACTTCAGAAACCCCTGCAGATATTTCACAAAGCACCCTATCTGTTGCTAATATATGCGACTGAATTCAGAATGCGTATACTTCACATATCGAATTAGTTTCCAGACAATTTGCTGCAGTATGCCCATAACATGCATTAATAGCTGATGATTAATTCGGCCAGAGTGGAAGCCTCTCTGGGAAGTGTATCAAATTGACTGCCGTGAGAGGAGATGTCATTGCAATATTCTGGACATCGGTATCAGAAATTGTTGACACACATAAACATGTAACTGCATACACACAAGAATTTTTCCTGGAAGTGCACAATATGTGGAAACTTGGGGGAGACATTAAATTATTAAATTGTCTACGAAGCAAATAGACTCTAAAATTCTGAATTCCAGAACCCCCTTGACCTCCATCACACATTTGAAGTCTTTGGCTTTATAGGCATTTGGAATAGCCCTTCAAGTGCAATCAATTAAAGTAAGTCTTTGGAATTGCACAACATTCTCGGAAATCATATTTCTATATTTGCCATTGGGTTAAGGTCATCCGTTTTCATTAAATGTGTTTTGATCAAAGCCTTTGAAATTCCCTTTGGTGTCTTTGAGACTGCCAGTCCATGGAGCTACTATGCATGAATGTCTCATGGTGCATAACAAATTATGACCAAGTTCTACATCAATGATGGTATCTCGAGAAAAACGTTAAACAAAGCCCCTGCAAATTATGGGTAGTGTGTGTTTAAAAGTTGACTTTATCACGCTAATGTTTTTTTAGATTTATTTCCTTGCGACAATTGAGGACACTTAATTGACCATATTAGATGCTGCAATCATGTCATGCTACTGTCTGTATACAGTCAGGGTCAGGGAAGCAGTCCGTTTTACGGACTACGCATCTTGTTGATGCATCGGGGATATGCCCACTGTAACATCCTGCTTATCTTATCACATTTTTGCCAACGACGTTCAATTATATATTAGCTTCAAGCCCAACATAACTGAGAGTATCATTAACTTAGTTAATAAAGACCTTGACTCAATAGTCAGTTGGTCCAGACTTAATGGACTCTTCCTAAACCCCACGAAAACCAAAATTATTCATATAGCTAAACAAGCTGTTAACCACATGAATTAACCACACCCCCCCCCCCCCCCTCCCATTCAGCTTAATTCAATCAATGTTGAATATGTCTCTCAGGTTAAGAACCTAGGTACAGTTTTGAACAACAAAACTAACAAGGAATAATCAAATTACGAAAGTTGTTTCAAATGCATATCCAGCTCTCAGAGGACTTTCAGTCACCAAGCACTTTTTGCCAATTAATGTTAAGTTGAAACTTGTGAAATCACTTATCTTACCTATTAACTTATGGATGTGCAATTTTTGCTGATTCCGATTTTCAGTAGTTTCATGAGTTTCGAGCCTTTAATTCTGTGGCGAGATATGTCCTTAATATACCCAGACATGAGCACATTTCATCAAGGTCTGTGGAGTAAAACTTCCCATCCACTGTTTTGCAAATAGTTCTTAACAGGAATAGCAAGGCGGGGCCGAGTGTTGTCATGATAGACAATTATTGCCTCGTGTCTGGTCGCATATTGCGGGGGTTTTTCGGCTACTGCACTCTTCAAAAGGATTAATTATGTTCGGCAGCGTTGTCCATTGATGGTTTCAGCCGGTTTTAACTCATAATACAGCACACCCTTCTGATCCCACCAAATACAGACCACTATCTTCGCGCCATGGGTATTCGGCTTTGTTGTTGATTTGGCTGGCTTCCAAGCCAAAATCACAAATTTTAAATAGTGCAAACCACTTTTGGCACGTTCAGCTGGCTCCACCATGTTCACCATAAGCTTCCACCAAAATACGATCACTTTCGGCAGCAGTTTTCTTCATATTAAAGTAATGATAAAGAACTCCCCGCAAAAACTTTTTCATGCACAAAGTTCGACATATTTGAGTGAACACAAAAATCTATTGTTGCTTACGCTTCAAATGAATGACATATACTGAAATGACGTACAATGACAGTAGCTTTCCAATGCATGTTCCAATGGAATAATCCAAGTTACGTCATCTCTTAGCAAACCGCACGAATTAAGTTATTCCTTTATTTCTGTCTATATATCTATTTCTATTACTTTTCTGATTTTTTTTTCTCTATTCTCTCTACTAACATTTTAATTCTCATTATTGATTTATACTCGTACATTTTTATAGATTTGCCATTATAATACGTTTTATTTTAAATTCAAACTGTATTTTTCTAAAGAAATTTTCTTGTGTGTACAGAAACCCCTAATAGACACACAACCAAACAAACGACAATACTTCGACAAACACACTCGCCAAGCATGCTGTCTGGCCTTGTTTTTCCCACGGCACTGCATACTCATTGATGGACAAATAATTAAACTTTTTGCAACTTTTGGCTTTGACCATCTTAATATGTTCAGAACAGGCGGTCAACATTTTTAAACCGTAGTTCAGAAACTTTCAGAGTGACAGTCCAGTTCTGTGGGCAGAAACATTTCCCAAGTTTGCAGCAAAGTCTTGTCAGTGACTCGAAAGAGACGGGGCCATATTTTATTTATATTAATACCGGTGCAAGGGAAACAAGCAGTCAAGCATGGCACCGTACTGCATTCGCATTTGCACACCGCAGTGTTTGTTGCATTCTACAGGAGAAAGAGCGAATATTAGTTTTTTCTTGTCAGAACCGAATTTAATTTAAACTTTGGTAACAACACTCTTCGTTTTTTATAATAATTATTTTGTATGTGCATTCGGGCCACTTAAGTTAAATCATTTCATTGTGAACCACTACGAAGTAGCCCCCATCTTGAAAAACTATACTTCAACTCACTGTTTCTACTTAGGTCTTGGAACGAAAGTCTTCGAAAGCATTTTTAACTTCCGTTGGGGGATAGTTTTCGACCTTCATATATTTTTTTCCAGAAAATACATACAAAATTAACGTTTCTTAAGAAAAAATAGTTCTGTGTAGAATTGAGTGAATTAACGTATTTGGCGCTACAGTCCGAGGGGCAACCAAGAAAAGACTCCAAATATCGCAATCACTGGCTGAGTCTATAGCACTTCCAATAGAGGTGCTTCTCCATCTGGGTGCCACCTTAGACCCTCTTTTGCGTTGTCCACCAGTTTCGGAATCGAGGACTGTTCGACCCATCAACGCCACCAACGCAAACAGGACCAAAGATGGAACGTATCCCTCGAAAAGACCAAAGGTTTCTCTTCTGCCTTAGAACAGGCCAGGGATGATAAAGTTTTTATTGACTGTTAGCATGGTCCTTCGAGAGAGGGCCCTACTATAGTCTCTTGGGCCCACATAAACGAGAATTTGGCGAGAATTATTTTGCGTTTAATCTCTGTATGGATGATGCTGGTAGCGAAGTTCCGTCTCAATGCCAGCAAACGCCTCATTTCCGGCTCGTTGTGCTCCGCCAATCAAGTCAATGTCACCCGGTGAGTAAGTTTTGCACGATATTCTCCAGGACGAAGTTGAAAAATCCACAAATCCTTTTTTAATATTAAAGGTTTCGGTGAGTTCGATACAGACCATGAAGGAGCACATTGATATACGAGTCCTGTACAACCATGTAGGAATGTCAGGAGTAGAGATGGCGATGTATAGCTCATCTCTACACACGCTGTCATAAGCGGCCTGAAAATCATCCAGTCTGACAATGGTCCTGGTCTGTTACCAAAAGTGAGTCGGTGTTCGCTGAATCTGAAGCCGATGCTTTATTTTTACAATGTGCTTTCTGGCTTTACTTTTCTTACAAAAATACTCTTTTACGAGAAATCTCCACCATTGGACATTTCCAAAATAAAATTGCCTCTTCGGTTAGAACAAATTCAAGGAACACGAATATCTCTATCCCGGGACAAGGACGAATTGTCCGTAAAGAGAGGTGTCCTTTATAGAGGGGTGTCCGTAAAGAAAAGTTTCACTGTATTTATCTTGACGTAGGTCTATGGTTAAGGTGCCATCTTAAAAACAAAATCTTTGTGGCATCATCTATTCTCCAACATTTATGACGCCACTTATGCAATTTTGGAATAAGAAACATTGGACGTACATATTTATTTGTTTGAGTTCATAGATGTATTAAAGAGGGCAGTTGGCTCAGATTAATGTGAAGTTGAGTTGAAAATTTATATCTTCTGCCCTCATTGATATATGCAGTATTTATCAACAAATCTGAAACATGTTAAACAATATGAAAATCGACCGTCCGTAAGCCGCGGTAAAGTTGTTGTACCTCCATCGAAGCTCACATAGCATGTCCCCTTCTATTGTGTGATTTTGATTAACATACACAAAAAACAATTCACGCCGGCGGAGTAATAAAGCTGTTTCGTAAAGTAAAGTAACTTCTTCTGCTTGCTGCATAATGGCTTTGACTGAAACGTTACAAGAGGACTGTTTACTTTTTCAAAAATAAAATATGCCCAGTGAATGGGGAGTACCTTAGCAGAACAAAGGACAGACAACAGTCGTTTACCATATTATCCTGCATTCATGGATCTCCAACAAAGGCAACAGGAGTACTTTTCCGGAGCTTTCATAAAATCCGAGAATATTCCCTTTACATGCACTTCTGCTTGTTAGACACGAATTTATGGTCTGCTCGTCAAATTGTTTCCCTTTGTTTAAAAATGTGGCGCTTGGACAATTTGCAATAGCAAACACAATTGACTGACGCCAGGAGTGGTGTTTCGTGGTGCAGATAAAGGAAGCCTCAGTTAATTTAGGTCAGCCAGCGACTTTTCGGTAAGGATCACTGCTGGTGGTATGATGTCAGTGGGTTTTATGCAAAACATATAAAAAAAATAAATAAAATTTAAGGTACATGTAACAACACTAAGATCGCATCACACGCTACCGTGCGTTTCATTACTTCAATGGATGGCGAACGTGCTGAGTGGATACCCATTAGGCCCATCATAATTCCACCAATTTACGACAAACGTAACTCTTTTCCTATGCTGACCAATGACTCTGCCGGATAAGGGAAACACCGAAAAAGAACACCACTTAATATGCAAATACCTGCGACAGTACCTACGACTGACAAATGACCAATTTCCCGCCCACATCAAATGACCAACCACAAACATTACCCCGGCCCACGAATTTGACATTTTTCAACTCAATAAAGAATACTTGCCATCAGAAATCGTAGAACATAGCAATTAATTTAGTCAGACTCACCAAATCCACGAGCAGTATAAATCACAAGCGAGTTCCAACCACACGCCGACCGCAATCCAGTCATGCTCCCCGTATATACTCCAAGCACGTGAGCCCATTGGAAAGTCCCAGAGCTCGGGTGGTTGTCCCCAACCTAAACGACCGACGTGAACACGTGTATTTAAACCAACCCTAAAAACAAAAATAAAAATACCCCTTCTCTTAAAATCCTATTCCGTTTGTTTCAGTTGGCTTGATGGGACCCTTTAATTAGCCACAAGAGCAACACTTACAGTCGCAAAATAACACACCACGCCAACAACAACGCACAGATCCTGATCCTTCGTCAGGGTCATGGGTGAAGGGCAAAGAACTTGCCCCGCAGATGTCAACTATTCCATTCCAACTGAACAATTTCATTTTCCTTTCATTCTGCGGAGAGAAATATTTTATTCAAAAATATTTCCCAAAGCCATTAGATTAATGTCCAACAGCGATATACGTACAGGTCACACACGGACAGACGAATAGGGCAGCGAAACCAGGACGCAAGGCCTCAAGAAGGGACGACGCGACGAAGGGAGACGAGCAAACTGCCAGCGGGCGAAATAGAAGTGAAATGGAAAGGTTTAAAGGCCCCTTCCGTGCCCCCGAAGGAGATGGGCGTGGAGGTCTTTATATTCATTCAGCTCGTCGTAGTCGTCGACGTCGACGTCGACGTCGTCATAATTCGCGATTTTCTATATCAACCCTTGCATGTTTGATTTTCATTTACATGTCCATACGGGAGATCCGAGAGAACGACTAGATACGCTTCGTATACTACCACGTTCGCAGGATAGGTTCTCCTTCGTAACATATATCTTTCGCTGCCTGTTATCCTGCCATCATGTGATATACGTACATATTTGGTGAACCATGAAAGCGAACTAGAATAGAAGAAGAAGCAGCGAATATTATTGTATTCCTTTTTTTTCGACCACCTACCACCTCTTCCACGGTGGGGTTCGTCTTTTATTTTTATTTCATTCGAATCCGAAGTGGGAAAAAATTGGATCGTCCTTAGGTGTCCATTGTCTTGCTGTTCAGTCTTACTAATCGACTCTTGGGGCGCGCGTCAGCGGTATTGGATTATTGTATTATTAACCAACGCGTTCTCATCCAAATACACTAGAAAATACTCAAATTCCTGAAGAATAGTCTGCAGCTTCTGCAAAATAGTTGTGAAACTTCTGTGTTTTCAAAATACAGTCTTTTTTAATCGGTTCGAGGTGTTACCTATTTTTGAAAGAGAATTATAAGTGATTGCGTGTGACATGTAAAACTAAGTGTTAAATAAAAAGTAAATTCATTCCACAAAAAATAGTTGAATTTTAAAAAATATATTTCTTGCCTAAAGTTCTGTGTAGCTACATTTTGGATACATTTGGTAACTTATAGCTGCACATTTGAGGCATTTGAGACTCGCCTAGTTTGGATACTTCAACGCACGACTCAAGGTAACTCGTAGGCATTCCGCATGGTATATCTCAGGCGTCTCAGGAGTGTAAAGATTGAGACCAAGTATAAGGTGCCGGAATGTCTTTTGTTTGGCGTGTTTCCACTTATTTTGGCGGTGATCTCATCCGCTTGATTAATATCGGACATTGACCATTGGGACCATTCAATCTGATTGGAATTGCTGGGGGACGGGTTTTGATGTTACCGGCTGATATCAAATCCCAATGAAATATGTATCATTTCTTTTGACTACCTCGTGTCTGTGGTCCTTGTGTTTTCAATATTCGTTTGTCAGGCTCTTAAGGTATGTGAATATTTTAGTGCTGAAACAAATTTTTTGCTCGACGCTATGTATACAGTAAGGGGAAAGTATATGATTTGCCTTTTATGTGACATTTTGAGTCACGTTCATGGAGTAGATCCCTCCATTTCTATGCTATTCTTCGGGCATTTCTCTTTTCCATCGACTAATTACACAGTGTTGTGAGCATATTGCGTGTGGCCTCATTTTAATGTTTGTTGTGAAAAGCAACCACATTTTAACATTTATTGAAAACAAGTGTGTCCAGAGTGCGTTGTGCTTAAATATTTATACAACAGAAGAAGATGAACAGAGATCACCGAAGTGTGTTTGTTAATATTTAGCCGTCGCCTTCCTTCGAATTTTCGTGGGATATCAAAATTAGTCCAACTTAGAGAGAGGTGTAATGTAGTTTTGAGTATTGACTTTTATTTATTTTTATTCTGATTCGAGGTAGTTTTTATTTGGATTTGGTATTAAGTAGGATTCGCATTTGGTATTAGGAACACAATTTTTCAGTGACTCTAACTAAATCAAAACACTGAAGAATAGACTGGAAGTTAAATCATCACCAATCCCTTATACAATTCCCTGTCACTTTTGAACTTCGTTTCCCTTAAAATTAGGGAACAATCACTTTTGTTTTGTTTTTGACTTATTTTTGCTTTACAACATCATAGTTTTGTTCTGAAACTTAACATTCCCTCGGCGAATTGTCGAGCGACTGGATGATTCACAGACTCCAGTCTCGATATAATTGGTGTCCCAAAATTAACGCAATATTTGAATTGAATAGAAACAGAAGTTTACAGTCTTTATATTGCTATATTTATGGCCCACACGGCTTTGCTGATACATACGAACTCATTTGTTCAAATTTAACATGACCATTCTGCAAAACTTGACTGAATTTTGGGTCAACTTTCGATTTAAAAATTCTATGAAACAGAAAAAATATTCTTAAAACTAGGCTTACAAGCCAAAGGTTAGGGAGTTGCCTCAAAAATAGGGGCCCAACTGATGTACACTGTTTATTTTAACATTTGGTATTATTGTCGGTTTATTGTTTATTTCTTTTGTACGGTGTCTAGTGTGCCCGTGGTGGACGCTTTGGAATAGTTGATGATGTGTTAGCCGAGTTAGCCTCTATGGTGATTGCTATCGCTGCCATAATGTCACCATGTACTGCTGTAGGGGGAGGTAGCATGTTTCAGCGTCCATGTCCAAACCTATATCGTTGCCGAGATTTTTGATTTTACGTCATTTTTGATTTTTTTTAATGGAGGGGTATATATTGAGAGTAAAAGTAAAAGTGTTCGTGAATATCATTTTTTGACATTATTTTTTTGTTAGATCTACTTCGTTGTTTGTTGGTTTGTTGCCCGCGTCTTGATGTTGATGACTCTCTAGCAGCCAACGTTGAAGTGAAGCGACATGGCATAACTAGCCCACTAAAGAAAATAGCTCGGATGGCTGTTCAGACTGTAGTTGTGATGTTGGACAGAAATATGTCCAGTGGAGATAGTGTGTGACGATCGTGTAACGATATTAGGAAGCCGTACGCTATTATCAGCCATATTCCAAATACAGTCCTCTGGCTTAATACATTTTGCTTGCGCATCAATGGATAGAGGCGATTAGAGCCTATGTTGGGCGTCTTAAGGGTCAGTTTCGAACGGCTGTTGAGCTTCAAATTTTCCGTAGAGTTAACGCCGATTTTGTCAGTTGATAATTCAGTACCGTTAGGGAGGACTGTCTTCATTTGACTGCTGATCTGCATCCACCTCGGAATGGTCTCCTTAAGTAAATAAGCACCGGTTTCCTAGCATCAATACGAATAACCCATTTGTTATAGTAGTCAAGCTTGTTCGCTCTTTGGATTTTGACACATCGCGCAGCTATCTGTGGCGACATCGAGCTGGTATAAGCCAGTGGGTCATCTGCAAATAGACAACAGTTCAATGTGTCGGTTGGATGTGGTTGATCTATAGTCTAGATGTTTAGAGCCACGGTCCCAATTTTGACCCTTGTGCAACGTCCGCCTTAGTGCTCCGCTCAGTTGATTTGCTGCCTTCAAAATCTTCTGGAATGCAAGAAGGTATAAATAATTCTAATGAGGCTGGAAGGGAATTTCATTTGATTCCGCTTGTAGATGAGTCCTCAATCCAGTCTGTGTCGAAGGCCTTTTCCCCGACCATGAAGCAGTCTGCGGTGACTTGGTGCATACGTGGTGGAATTTCAGCGTTGAATACTTCTCCCGGAATCCGTACTGCATATCCGAGATGATGTTTAGATCAGTGGAGTATCGCTTTCGGGTGAACTCTCTTAGATGTGCACTGTCCTTAGTAGGATGAACATTCATCGTTCTTAAAAACATCGATGATTAGACGACAAGCATCGATTTCAAAAAACATCGCTATTTAAAACGATACATAAATGTTTTTCTGATGCTTTAAGATAAATACTTCAATTTCTTAAATCGTTAACAACTTACATTTGCGACGTAGTGTGCCTAAACAACAGAATAAAGCCTTATATATAATATCGGTATGAGAAAGAGAAATAATAAACATAGATAGATAGTTTATAGCAGTATAAAAACATTTACACTTGATTTAGTTTATCGCACAATACATATTGCAGAGGTGTGATTTATTATTTACCTTTCTTCTGAAAAACGTTTATTTTTATATTTTAAGTTATTTACATTTGATGAAAACTGCCGAAATTTTAAGGAAAATATGAGAAAAACCGTCTTGATGGGAGACAAAATAGAATATTTATGTTTGAATGTATATATAAAAAAATATATGTATTATTTATATAACTTAATTCGTGCGGTTTTTTTTTCGAAATGTTAACGTCTATTTGAGAAAAAACATGTGCAATAGTATTATTCGAAGTATTTTTTTTATTTTTTTGGCAATTTGTGGATCCCATCTCAAAAGAACTGCGCCGGCTTGGCAGCCAACATTTGAATCAAGCCAATTTTTGATATTCTGCTCTGATGTGAACCGCATTGCAGTGAGGGCTTTCTGCATCGACCGGACCAAATTTTAGTCAGAAGGGGCAAGGTCTGGGCTATAAGGCGGGTGGGGGAAAACTATTGCCTAGTGTTTGGTCGCATATTCCGGGCGTTTTTTGGCTACTGCTCTCTTCGAATGGATTAATTGTGTTCTTTAGCGTTGTCCATTGACGGTTTCACCTGGTTTCAGCAGCTCATAGTACAGCACAATCTTCTCAACAAAAAAAGTTATTGTTGTTTACTCTTCAAATGAATGACATACTGAAATGACGACCAATAACAGAAGGTTTCCAACGCATGTGCCAATGGAATGATACAAGTTACGCCGCCTCTTAGCAAACTGCACGAATTAAGTTATATACCCAATATTGTATACAAAACATAATAATAAATGAATAAATAAATAAATAAATAAGCACATAAACAGAACAAATATATCTATACAATGAGACCAATTAAATAACTACTCTACAATAATGGGGGCCAAAACAGAACCTTGCGGTACCCCAGCACTGTAAATAACTATATTAGAGACACCATTGTCAACATACACTTAAAAACATCAATCAGACAGAAAACTTAAATCAGTATTACGGAGGTAAACTTTAAAATTTAGGTGATGCATTTTTTATAACAATCCGTAATGCCACGCACGATCGAAAGGCTTTTCAACCGTCAAGTAGCACCATGCCAATTGATTTTCCGCTAAATCGATTAATTTTCACATAATTACAACTTCTCTCGATGTGACATGCTGTGATAAGGTCTGAGACCAAATCGTTCATTAGGAAGTATGTGTATCTCATTCATAAATTTCATAATCTTCTCCCTAAGAACTCTTTCATAAGTTTTGCTGAAATTACTCAGTAAGCTAATTGTGCGTAGCTATCTACGTTATCTGGTGACTTACCAACCTTATGTATCGGTATAATTTTGGCATTTCCATATAGCAGGAAAATACCGCAACCTTAGGCAAGCATATTTGAGATGACTCACCATCCCACGTTTTGTTAACTCCCATTAAACATTTTAAAATGGCGTTGAGGAAAAGAAGCTTGGATAATCTAGTCCCTAGAAGCCTATTCTTATTCCTAAGACTGCCCCAGCCACAGAGAACGCACTCTCGCTTGGAACAGACGTAGCTATTCAAATTATATATAAAGAAATGAGTGAAGTTAACAGACATGACAGAAACATCGTATAAAAAACGCTGTCATATGGAATCAAGGGACAACGGAGGTAAAAGTTGGATATCCTTATACTGTCTACAACAAATGTGAACACATTTTATATTCAACACATCTTGCAGGGTTCAACGAAATGAATAAACGATGTCAGTTTTGCCGTCGATGTATCAATTATCAAAACATCGTTGTTCACGAATCGATGTTCGCGTCGCTAGTCAATAGGGTACAGTTGTTGTGTTAATTCAAATTTGTAAGCATGGAAACACAGACCGTTTGTGAGTGTAAGCTGTAGAGAGCTTCCAGAAATTTGCAATTCTTGTCCGAGATTTTCCCCATCATTCTCACGCACTGCTTCGGTATTGCCATCTGAACGGCTTGTTTTTGGACGTGTTTAGCCTCTCCAACTGATCCAATCTCTTAGAAATTGTCCATCTTTTCACAGTTGAAGGCGTTCAAACACTACTCCGACCAGATTTTGTATGACATGTTCGAACTTATTAAATGTGTTCAATTATGAAGACACGTCGTTGTATCGTGACACGCTACATTTTTATCAACCGCTGTCAAAATTTAAATATTTTAGTGTTGCCAAACAATTTAGTGCACAAATGGTGTAAGATTAAAATTGTGGGTTCACTTTAGGTCATCCTATACAAACCATGCGTATATAGAACCCGCGAACAATTTAAGCGTTAATGGTGTGTTCGTGGAGAAATTTTTTACGAGAATCAGACGTCGGAATTTATGTTCGGAGGTCTTGGTAAGAATTCTGGGAAGGGTAGTCATGCTCAAAGTAATTCCGCCATTATTTTTCGAACTTCACAGTAACAGTCTTAAAAAAATCGATTAACAGTGCTTGAATGTTCGAATTAAAATTTGAAGCGGGGCAAAATTCTTAAGAATGCACAAAACTAGATCCTGGGTAGTTTGAATAGTCAGTGATTTATTTAGCCAGTGATTAATTGTAAATGTCACCATTGCAGTGGTGTGAACGTGTGCTGGATAACAAGTGCTGGATAACATTTAAAACTGACAGTATTTCCAGCATTCTGAGACCAGGAAAATATGCGCACGCAAAAAATTACGTCAAACAAAAAAAATAGTAAGTTCCATAAAATTTCTAAAGAAATAAATCAGATTCAAAACCATCGGAGATGGTGTTTGAAATATTCTATGTATCCACTAATTCCAAGCAGGAGCCGCGATATCGTGTTGTCCATGGGATAAAAAACCTCGCCGGTACTCTAACATGTTAATGTCCTAAAATTGTATTCTTGTCTAGACAAAGCTCCTCAATCTTGGCTGTTCGGAGTCTGAATAAAACTGCAAGTCCCATCCAGTCGTGGTAGAACAATAACGCTTACAACCCATATAATCCCGCCACTCATATAATAACAACTGTGATTATTTTGTGTCTAACAAGTGCGCAGTTCCGCTCCAAACCCATTGCTTAAGGCGCAAAGCACTTAATTTTATTTTATACGAATTGTCCTAATATTGCGCTAAAGCAAAACAGAAAAATTGAGTGTGGCTGATTGAAAAATATACAAAATGTTTATAGCCCTAAATAAAATGGTAATGAATTAAAATGTTGGGTATTTTCTGAATATTTTTATTAGTGGTCCTAAATGGGTTATGATGGACACCATACACATTGTGACGAATTTCCCTGTAATTGAAGCCTTGAAAATCATTATAGTGGGGTCAGTTGTTCCAAGTGTCAAGACCAAAAGAGCTTAGCTTAGTCCTATCCGTTCAAGGAAGCATCTGCGTATAGTCTATTTCTCCTGGTAACTTCCACAACGGCAAGAATGAATCTCATCCCTGCAGCCATTTTAATCTTTCAGGCATTTCCCAAATTTCATGACCGTATGTGATAGTTCGGTCAATTAGGTGCCGTGAGGCTTTTTTAAAGTGTCATTAGGCTGAATATTAACATTTGGCATAATGTCGCCTTCAAAAGTGTCATTGCGCCGAACTAATTTGCACATGACATGATTTCGTCACTACGCTAAATATATGTCAACAACTTACATGCATTCGATTGGAGCTAAGTTAATTATAACTTCATAACTGGGGGGCATGCTGCCCATGATGGTCAAATAAAGTCCAATGCTCAAAGTGACAGTGCCAAATTGGCCCTACCTCGCTTTACATAAACGCCGTTATCCCAAAGGTTAATATTCGCCGTAGTGACACTTCCAAAAGCGCCATTGTACGAAATTTGTCCATTTCGCACAATTTCACGGAACCGTCTGTGTTGAAAACCGCCGAAACTTACCTTTGACACCAGGCTCGGCGTTCCTGATTCCAACTGTTTCACAATTGCCTTAGAATTAAAAATAAGAGCAGTACTCATCCCATCACCCGTGAAAAGGTTCCCCATACCATTCACCATCTGCTTCTGTGGGATTCTACTAACATGGAGAGCGCATTGAACAGGCGTTCCGGAAATAATCATAACCTCAGATTATCGAGTACGCGGATTTCCGTTTGGGAGGATGTGAGGGTGGCGTGACTCTCCGCCCTCGTTCTCCCACACCATTATAGCGGCTTACGAGGCCACTGACGGGTTGCGCGTAGTTCCTTCCGGCTAAGCCCGACCGTCTGCCAAGCGGGCATGTCCAGGCACACCAGCATTAGCATTATCCAGCATTATCCGACTCCAATTATTGCCATTCCATCAGGTGGGCGACTGCTTGGCAGACCCAGACCCAGAGGAAAATCCGATACTTATTGGATTCAGAGAATCGAGGAACTCGGTCTGTCGTCAAAAGCCTGTAGCCTATTTTGGCATACTCCCAAGCATTCTAGACTACTTTTGCGTTATTTTCCCTGTTCCATGCTCTGAACGGAAATCCGATATAGGTAGGGACTCTCGACGGGAGCGTTGTTAACCAAGAACTTCGCATAAACGTGTCAGTTTGTTACATTCTTGCCTTGAATTGGTTCTTCGGATAGCGTTCCTGAACGTTTGAAGCCAGACTTAAACGATTGAATTCTCCACAATCGGACGCCCATCGAGGTGTCACTTGTGGAGTTTATAATAAGTACAATTGCACATAAAGTGAACTATAAATATGTAAAAAAAACACATGACTATAGAATGGCTCACAGAATCCTTAAATGTGCAAAGCAGTTAGCTTGTTTTACATTCGCAAGGGAATATCTCCTCCCACAGTCCAATTTATTATTTTTCCCATTTTCACTTGAATAATGCTGCATCGGAGAATCCACTCAATGCACTATTATCCCTGCAATCGTTCAATCAATGGCTTCGCCCAGTAATCCCTTACCATCTTGTAGCGAAGCAATTCATAAAACGAACTCCGAGGAGAAACTATAAGTCCAATTGATTGAATACAAGGCTTGTGAAAGAGTGTCAATCAAATTAATAAACATCGACTCCAATCAATCAACTGAGACAACAAACGGCATTTTAATGATCGGTCTCGGACCAATCTGAGATTCAAAAGTGCGATGTTGCCAAATACAGATAACATTACTTGCACTTCCAATTGCAGGACACAACTCCACCACCTGGGCCAGCATCTCCCCATCAATTATCGGTAACATGGGCTTCGCAGTGTGATCTCGATGACGGCAGCACAAAAGCCAAGCAAATGCAAAGCCATTTGGAGCCATTAACCGAAAAAGGAAAGAGGTACGTAGCACCAGCCCACCGGAGCACACACGCCCGCACTGAAGGCACAAACAATGAACTCGTTGTCGTATCTCTGAATTCCAGTCCAGTTCACATTCTCTCTTCCATTTAGATCACAAGAGGACAAATCCAATGAATTCTCAGCAAATTTAACTAGTCCTCCACTGGATGCAATTGGTAAGTACTCGCATCAAGCAGCCCAGCTCTGAGATCAGCATTCTTTAACCACGACACCCCCGCAGGAGAGCAGCACCAACAACCCACAGACGACGACGATGAGGAATACTCGATGTCGGTATCCGCAATAATGCAGAGACGAGCAAGTGTGCGGTGCACCCGGAAGCGCGGGAGCCGCTACTCCCGCAGGGCATCCAGCCCATTGGATCACGTTCTGGACACGGTCAGTCAGACGGGCGACAGACGACGCTCCAGCGTCTACACTACCAGCTCAGGCGAGTAAGCTTTGCCACAAAGTGATATCTTTTTGCGCAACGTGACTGTGAAACCACCAACCATTTTGTTCTGCTTCAAAATTTAAAGCACTGCCATTTCTGTAGATGACGGTACAAATCAGGACTCCACACAGGAGCAAATTTACGAGAACATCCGGCTGCACAAGGAAGTCATTCAGTCGGTTAAGTTACAGCCGTGGAACATCAGGAAGAAGTTGAAGCTCGTGCGACAGGTATGTGTATCGGCAGCCGACTGTCAACAGTCAACAGTCGGTGTAAGGTGTCGCATGCCCTTGTCAGAAATGTCCTTTTGACAAGTACATGCACACGTCGTGTGGCTATGTGTGCTGATATTGACATTTCACGTGGTTTTTCAACCGTCCTCTCTTCCGCATCCTCTCTCCCGCCAACAGGCGAAAACCTATGTGGCACGTCACGAAGGAGCGCTGCAGGAACGCTTCGCCCTGTCGAGAAGTCTGAGGGACTTATGGGCTAGGTTTAAAATTTTAATGGCTGCGGTAAGTGATTTTCCTCGCTGCAGGAAATTTTCTCGCTTTTTATCCCATTTTTTGTTTTTTCTGTTACAATATTTTTTCCTTTGCCACCGTTTGAGTTAGAGAGACACGGCATGGGCCGGTTGTGGGGCTCCGTGGTGCTTGTGCGAGACAAGAGGGTGGCAATGATTCGGTTTTTTATTCCCTAACTGGTGCTTCCAACGTCTCGGCTTGTTTGTCTGGTTCGACGGAGCTGCTATGAGTACTGTGCACTCCTCGGCACTGCTCCCGACAGTGTACATGCAATGAAACTCATGCGGAAATTGCAGCGAAAATCCTTTTAGCCAGCCCTCCGATGCCGTTCTTCGATATTCATGTCGTTCTCTTCCGTCGGTGCTGTGCTATGTGACTAGGTGTATGCACGAATGTGTGCGAAGATCCTTAACTCGAGCACTTGCTGTTCACTGCAGACACCACACACTAGGAGTCAAATAGCGCGCTAACGTGGTCTTAAATTGGGATTCATGTCGGACGAATGAAGCAATTTGAATACCGAATACTTTGTCGATGAGTGTCAGGCATCAGACATGCGGTGGCACATGGACGTGGCATCGGATGCCATCTTCCCGTATTGCAGTCTTTAAGGAGTGCCTTGCTCTGCTGTGACATGTGTCGATTCGTTTGAATTTAAGTCGATGGGAACTCTAGCGAAGCAATTGGAGCGCATGATGTCATGTGCTTCTTTCCATGTTGCATGTGTGATGGCTTAGAAATCAGGTCATCCGTAAGTTATATTGACGTGAGATGTACTATCTGCATTCAGTGCGAGCGGGATGATTCGAGTTTTGTGAGACACAATCGGAAGCAATTTGTGGTGTGCCAGTGTATGATGGCATCTCGGGAGGGGCTTCTGATAATCTAAGGTGTATCATTAAATCCTGCCTCGGAGCTGGAACATTCGTTTCTGTTCACTTTGTCCATTCGCAGCTAGACTGCACAGTGCGGAATTTGCTTCATTATATATTAAATCTTTTTCAAGCATTACATTGGGTCGCCTGTTCCACGACAGGTGGACGGGATTTGAGGGACGGTCAAGGGTTTTGTTATTTCTTCTAGTTTTTGAGCCAAGCTGCTGTCATGACTGAATCCACTAGGCTTCCCAGCTTTCACCATAAAGCTGCTGATTTCTGTGCCACAGAAATCTGAGAAGAAGACTGCAAGCTTTAAAGTACTTGCATGTCATCATTGAATATTGGCCAGCAAGGCATCGCGATGGGAGCATGAGTGAGGTTAATGTTCCAAAACAACCATTTGTTTCAGCTTCAGCACTAAGTCATAGTTTATACGATACAAGGGTGTCTGGAGATTACATTTAATGCGTTGGCTGCAAACAGGACTCCCTAGTGTCCCATACATCCTCAGAACCTGTTCACACAACAAGGCGCACACAGATCCTGTTGGTTGCAAACAGATAACTCACTGGTGTCCCATACCTCCTCGCAGCCTGTTCACTCAAATCCTTCAGTATCAAAGCAACTCATTCTCACTGGTATCAATTCATCAATATCAAACAGTCTGACAGTATTTCGCCGAGTACTCGTTAAGGACGTCGAAATTTACGCATGCATTCACACACTCACCGTTCATCCTATTCATGTCGCAGAGAGCATAGATTTCACTTGAGTTGTGTTACAATAATCTCTAGGGCATACACATTATGCAATACCCTAGCGAATACATAACACACCGCCTCCCAGCTGGGCCTGGTGCTGCTCCTACGCCCGCAAGAATTACGCATTCCATGCATGCTGTGCTTCTCACAGTCACACTTAACGATTCCGTTGAATGGAAATTCAAGTGAATCCTACACAGGCACGCCATCGCATGGAATTCATTGAACAAGAAAATTACACTGACAAACCATACCAATCCGGCAGAAAGGAAGTCACCTGGGCTCTGCAAATCGATTTCGAGCACAAGCCCATCTCCCCCACGAGCGTCGCACTCAATCACGGCGCGAGTCTAATATTCAAATTATTAAAATATCATTACCATCGCCCAATAACACATTTCATCCTTGCACACCGCCCCCTTCTCCACCCCACCCAACAGCGCTTGAGGCACTGGAAACGTGAAACAAGCAGCTTCCTCACCGTCCTAATTCCATGGGAACTGCGTATCAAAGAAATCGAGTCCCATTTTGGATCGGGCGTCGCCTCCTACTTCACATTCCTCAGATGGCTTTTATGGGTTAATATAATGATGACGATACCGTTGGTAGCGTTCGTGATTGCACCTGAAGTAAGTGCTTTTGTCGCGTGTTCGGTCCAAAGGACCAGGAGACGTGACCCCAGTTTAATGCCCCTTGTCTGCAGGTCTTGTCAACAAATCCGAACGAGGAGGACCCGCGGAAGAAGATGTCGGAGCGAGAGGCGAAGGTGGCAGGCAACCTCTTTACAATTTGGGAATTCGAGGGATATCTGAAGTATTCGCCGCTGTTTTATGGGTGAGTTAGCGAGTGCGGATTCTGTGAGCAGATCCTTTTTTATGTGAGATTTTCCATTGCAGATACTATTCGAGCAAGTCGGGGGCAGTTCAACGTGGATACAATCTGCCCTTGGCGTATTTCCTCACCGCCGTCGCTGTGTACGTGTATAGTTTTGTCGCAACGCTACGCAAGTGAGTATGGCTTGAGATTTATCACGTGCTAGATCCTTTGAAATTGTTTTTATTGCGAAGGGGGTTTGCAAACGGTTTTCAGTTGACTCTCAGCTCCACGGCCTAGGGGGCCCGGTTTATTGGTTCGCAGCATATTGAGGGAATGGTCTGACTGCCTCTGCGTAGGTTTCATCGATTCTCGCAACACATGCTGAGCCTATCAGTTGCTTCGGTTGAGCTACGAATCGACGACTTCAAATGGGAGAGGTTTGGAATGTCGCTATTTAAGTACGAGAGATGTGACCATGCTATTAACTTTCTTAAGAATGGTTTCGGTTTATTGCAGCATTCCGGTTGGCAGAATGTGGGAAATAGTTCAATTTCATTTCAAAGTCGTATTTCAAGATTATTAGATTTAAATGGCGCAGCAAGTCAGGTGGCACCACAAGCGATTGACTGGAGAATGGCGAGGGATTCTTTTGTGATTTTTGTTTTATTATGAATTATTTTGCTCGTATCAGGAATCGAACGTAGGCAACGCAGTGGCCCGACGCACCAACCCACATTGTCACGGCCGATACGTGGGGTCTAAGATGACAAGTCAGTATTTTCATTAGAGAACATATTAAAGCTTTAAACGTGGAATCTGATTTTTCTCCGTGGCATATATTCAGTATCTTCTTATTAAAACGATTTTGAAGACATTCACTGTTGCGTTAGTCGTTGGCGCTGGAACTTGCAATTGTATCCAAGCAAGGCTGCCAAAAGTCGCAGCCAAAAGCCATACCCCAAATAATTTGTTCCTACAAAGTAACTGAATACATCGTTAGTCAAATTTGCATCGGGTTTCCAAGCGGACACCTCTCCTGTCCTAATGCTCACACCTGTTCTTCACCTATGGGTGTATATATATCGAAGGTGTATTTGTGTATGTAGCGAATGCCAAGCTTTGCTTAAGTCGATGCTCAACTCTTTAAACACTTCTAAGATAGTTCGGGAATACAAGTCTTCTCTGAATTTGATCAGCAGTCTGAATTCGCTAAGACTGGTCCGGGTCCGAGGTTGAGATCGCCGATGAACTTGTTAGGCAAGAGTTGATCGCACTCTCAGGACCTGAATCTGCGCTGGGACTGCCTACGCCCTTGGTTAAGGCTTCAATCAATCGTTGGACCTGTCGAAAGCACAACCGGAAGTGGCATGACAAAGCGGGTGCTCCCTAACGTCCGTACGAACTCCGCAGCATTCTTGTTATCTCTTGAGAGAAATGAGTACAGACTTAGCCTAAGCGATGAAATCCTCTGCAACGCCTATGCAGGAGACAATGACAATTCAGAGCCCTCCTCTGCTACTGGCCCGCGCCTGTTGAGGTGAGAGATGAAGCGCCTGCTGGTCTTGGTCCGGAAGACCAAAAGTTGGTTGCTGTCTAGAAGGCCCACTTCCTCCGAAAAAAAAGAAAAAAAAAAAACAAAATGTTCCTACAATTCCCTTCAAGCACTTAGTCTGGACTCAAAAGTATTTAAACGAACGCGAGAGATGATGAGGGAGTTCAAGAGGAGTTCAAGACGATGAAGGCTTTCTAATAATGACGCATTATTTCTCTATAATCGATCATGGTGACTGGAGATGTACGGCCTCTCCTCACTGAACTTTAGGCACACATACATTGCGCCATGATATCCCCTACAGTAAAATGTCACTCGATAGTAGCACCAACGCATCATTGTGCTTGAGTAACGTTTCATGTCTGCCTTAAACCTTGTTTTTGAAAATAAAATTTGGTGTTTTGCACACGTTCCAAGTTTTATTGATAATTTTCCACAAATCAGTGAACAGTTCATAAAAACTTTTATAATATGGCAGCTAAATTAAGGGATTAACAAATAATACATGTTTTATTACGATCCCAGGTGTATCTGCTCTGCAGCTCTGCAAAAACATTTTCTCGTTGTGAAGCGCCTCCCCGCTAGATCGAGGTGTCTTGAATGTCTACCTAGACCTAGTGGAGTGACTGCCAGTAGGAAACCAATTGGAGTTAACGTACTTGACTATCGGTGCATATCTCCTCTAAGTTACATGCATTGTAAGAAGTAGACTCCTAGTACATTGCATGCGATACAAGACTGAATTTCAGAGGGGAGGCAAAAGAATAATCCTTATTGCTGACAGAAATTTGGTCTAAATGTGCCAACTTCGGCACATGAAGCCACAGAGGCGAGAGCACTTCATGCATTTCACCTAAGTTTTATCTCCATCGCCCCGCAGGTAGGAACCATTTTTAAGGGAGCTTCAAAGTGTAAGAAGCTCGGTTTTATTTAGTTCGGGTTTTTTTTTTTTTCAACGCGGACATCTATTTATGACTCTTTATGATTTGCCAAGAGATTCCATTCAATATGTCACTTTCGTCGTTTTTGAATTTGTTCTTATACTCTTAGTATATGCCCTCAGTACCGCGTTACAGTTGCGCGACTAAGGATCATCTACCGATTTTCTATCTCACAGATTACTGCAATAAACAATAATATTATTAATCTAAGATCAATTAAAAACACAATTTTTAAATTCCAATCGAGATAGGCTAAAATTAATTTCGTTTTAAAGTTCATTAAATGTATTTATGCATGTGCTCGGAGCGGTTCAGAGCGCTGTCATGCTTAACGACACATTTGTGTGATTTGTGCACACAATATGCCAGCTGCAAAATTCCCATGCACTTAACGAAATTTTCGCATCTTTCATGGACGACATTATATTTTAGCTCATGGGGGTGGTTGTATTCACTCACTAAAGCGATTTAAAAATTTGTTTGAACGAAATTATTTTTACAATTGGCTTAATCCACTTTGCTTGCGCATCAAGGGATAGATGCGATGAAAGCCTGGGTGGGCCTTCTTGAAGGTCATTTTCAGAACGACTATTGAACTTCAAACTTTCCGTGAAGTTAACGCCAAGATACTTGACCTTTTCAATTGTTGATATTTCTGTACTGCTAGGGAGCACTACCTTTGTGCTTCGACATTTGGCCGCTGATCTGCATCCATGGTCTCCTTAAGCAAATAAGCACCGGTTTTCCAGTATCGATACGAATACCCCATTTGGGATTGTAGTCAAATTGGTTGACTGTCTGAATTTTGAACATTGGCGCGGCGGCTATTGGTGGTGACATAGAGCTTGCATAAGCCAGCGAGTCATCTGCAAATAGACAGCAGTTCAGTGTGTCGGTTGGATGTGGTTGATCTGCCGTGTAGATGTGAAAGAAAAACGGTCCCAGGTTGACCCTTGTGCAACGGCCGCCTTAGTGCTCCGTTCAGTTGATTTGTTGCCTTCAATTTGAACACAGAATCGTCTGGAATGCAGAAAGATATAAATTATTCTGATGAGGTTGGAGGGGAATCCCATCTGGTTCAGCTTGTAGATGAGTCCCTAAATCCAGACCGTATCGCATTATATTTGGCCTTTAACTCGATGCTCAGTGCCGAAGAAAGGACTACTCATATCTTACATCCTTCTTAAGAATTCTTGGTATTCCTTTTCCACTTCTGAACTTCAGTGTAGATAAATAGAAATGCAATCAAACGCGGTGGTCATCGACTCTTTAAAATCTTCCGCTGAACTGAACTGCTCTCCATCAACTCTGTCCCCGTTTTATGTGCTATCAAGGCGAAATAGATCACGTGACATTACACAAATAGAACAAGCGAAAGATCAGGCGACATCAGGGAGGTCTCACCTAAGCACGGGAATTGATTTCACTTCAATTCACTTGAATCATTTGTGGTACTTACGTACAATTTAATTGTTGTGAAAAACGAGGAGTAGCGTAAATCGAGAGTTGCGCTAATCGACAACGTACTGTAGACAATGGCGCGTGAGCTACAGTTGGCTTGGATCACTTTGTAGTTTCGACTTTAGCCGCTTCCTCCTTCCATTTCGGAGTCGAAGAGTAGCCACTTCACATGGGCTTTCACGTCTAGACAATGAGTTGCCCGTTTAGACGCACGTCGATGTACAGCCCATATAGCCCTCAAGAGGTGCTTTTTTATTAATCCTCTCGCAGATGCAACAATGGACCAGTGTTTCTGCACTTGGACTCAACGCACAGTCAATAAATTAACTCCCGTCCTCCTGATTGAAGTTTTTGCTTAAAATTCCATCACTTTGATTAGTTCAATGAAACACAAGCACAGCAACACCACCCAACGTCCCAATTTGTTAAATCGCACATTCCATACATGCATGCCTTCACAGTTTCATCAAAAAAACGTCCATTCACAAGGATGTTGTTTTGGATTTCCGGTTGCGGTAGAATGCATCAATTTGTGCGACTGTCTGTTCGCATACTCCTCCCCCGGGCAGCACACCATCAATTGTTCGCCGGAAGTGGTGGAGGAGGATGCACCATTCAATTCAAAACACACACAAGAGTACACAGTGAATCCTTTGGAAATAGTTTTACTGTCAATTTTAATATCCGCCGCAGAAGTACATTCGATATGCGTACAACCACCGCCTCCCATCCAGCAGAATGGAGCCCGCAAACATCGTCCCCAGTGAATTTTTGTGAATGATGGCACCAGGAGCGCTCCACGACCGCACAACACAATTCAGAAATACAATAAAATTCCTTGTCTAGCAATTTTGAGAATCAATTCGCTACGTGCCCTGCATTTCATCACAAGGACTCAGCAGTATCAGCCTCACCACATCCTGCTGCGTATCGTTTCTTCGTCGCTCAGTGGTTCGACGACAATATAAATTATAGTTCATCAGAGGATAACCGCAGATGTCGGAAGTGCCTATTGTTCACTAATTCATACTCCACCGACTGTAACGACGGGAAACAAGACATAACACAGCCCGGAGTTGTTGGGCGCCCATAATTTGCTGCTAAATTCGCTTGATTGTGACTTGAGTATCTTGTAAGCGGTTTATCATTTCCGCCAGAGAGAAAATGAGCACACCCCGCACCCTGCCTCGTCTCACTGGAATCCGGTGTCGATAATTGCGTTTTTCTTCTTTATCTTTTCATTCCAGAATGGCGGAGAACTCAAGGAACTCGAAACTGTCGTCGAAGGACGACGAATGCATATTCTCGTGGAAGTTGTTCACCGGCTGGGATTTCATGATCGGTGAGTTTTGAATTTATGCCGAGGCAGCACTTATTTGACATCCGTCTCTCGGAGCACAGGTCATGCGGAAACGGCCCATAATAGGATAGCTTCGGTGGTGGTTGGCTTCAAGGAAGCCCTGCTCGAGGAGGCAGAAAAGAAGAAAGACAAGCGGAAGTATGCAGAAACAATGAAAATCAAATCGGCCGAATTGATTCGTTTTCTCATCGACTCTCGTCTCGTTTCAGTTGGCGCATCATACTTCAGAGGATTCTGGTGAACATTTTGGTGGTTGGACTGCTTGCCGCGTCCGGGTACACTGTTGTGTCAGCGGTCGATAGGTTGCTTGGGTTTTGTTTAATCAAAAATTTGAGTCCCCTTATGGAATTTCTCTCCGCAGATCTGAAAATGTCGGCCCCAATGCGTCCTGGTTCCGTCGGAATGAGGTCAACGTGATAATGACCTTATTATCCTTCTTCCTCCCGATGCTGTTCGATGCACTAGGACTGTTCGAGAACTGGCATCCCAGGCAGCAACTACGGCTGCAATTAGCAAGGTACGTACGCAGCTGGCACGACCAACGGGCGTGAGGGAAAACCAAACTTTTTCAGTGCACCCCTGAGGATATCGTAGTTTCTTGGAGCAAGCAAATTTACCGAAAGCAATCACATTCAGCGTTATTTCCCAGTAGGGATGATATGTACAACAGGCCACCCTGATGGGGTGGCAACCTCTGCCTGGTGTCTGCAGAATTCTCTGCTTTGGTACTGTGGAGGTGGGGTGCTGGAGATTCTGCTCCCCTTGTTGTGTATGCCTGCCACGTAGACGGGATTTTCTTGGAAAAGTTGCCACGTTCAAGGCCACTGGAGGGGCGGGCTTCTTGGTTTCATTGTTTTGAACGAGATTGTAAACAAGGCACACGCAGGGTGTCACTTACGGCGGCAATTTACTTGATCCACGTATGACTTGAGAGCTCAAATCTGTGCGATCTATTTGACTCAACCCAACTTTGCCGGAACAGCCTTGGCAACTTACAATGCTTGGCTCGTGTACACGAATGGTAGGCACCTGATTAAATGTGAAACGGTGACGTCTGCTGACATCTCATGGAACTACCACACACGCTTATCTGAGTCAACTGCTTGGGATGCGGTGTCATGTGCAGAGTTGTGCAGATGAGGTTTTGTTTCTCACGTCGTCGTCGTGGACTCAACGCAAGCTGATAAATTACTTCCTGTATTCAGTATATGTAAATTTAGATTAGCTTGATGTCAGCAAAGAACTGAGGTGGGCTCTTTATGCCCCAGGTCCATGTTTTTCGTTGATATCTTTTTAATTAAAAATTTACATTTTACCAGGGTTGTCATCGAACGTTTGAGCGTTCGTGGTGAGAGGAGCACCATTTAAAAAGTGGACTGGTGTAAGGACTTCTAGTTCATTTTGATCTGATGACACCTCGAGTGTCTGATGATTTCTCGAGGTCTCGAGTTTAGAAATGCTTCCATATGGGCTAGTCCCGTACTCAGTCCCGTTCATCAGTTCCACTAGAAAATAATTGTTTCATGCAGCGAATAGCAGACAAGTCCCCGAAATGTGGTGATCTTGGAGGCGTAAGTTTCCATTCTATTCCTTTCTCGACACAGTGATTTCTTATAGACGCTGTCCCTCCATCGGAAAAGGTTTTGGAATAGATTTCATTGAGTTCATTTCGAGCTCCAATAAAGTTTGCTGATTTGTCCTAACATCCACGACGTGCCACAAATCTTTTTAGTGCTTCAATGAACGCTTGTGTCGTCAAGTCCGTTACTAATTCCAGATGCCGAAGAGCCAGTATGCAGTCCAGTAATGTTGTCTTGACCAGTAATGGGATGACCAACATGCAGACTACCATGATGTAATTTTGTCATCTATAATTTCACGAAAATAGGAGAGTTTCGTAGAATTAAGGCTAAAACTTCCAATCGAGGGTAAGACCCTAGTGATGATTTTGTCATCGAAGAATGGCGGGAATGAATTCAGACGGCAGAAGTCCATCACCTACCTCGCTTGAGGTTACTACTGATTTCAATGATATACGCTGTGAATCTCTGTAGCATTGAAGAGGAATTTCGATGATTGATTCACGGAAGAAAATGTCAGGTAGTGTTGTGTTTCCCATAGCATCGAAAATGTGGATCGTTTAGTCACCTTTGTCTCTTGGAATTGATGTGTATACCAAGGGTTTGGACTGCTCCTTCATTGTTATCGGGTAAAAAAGTTTCAGTTTCATAATCTGAAAAAATAATTGGTGCATAATTAGAACCGACCACAAGATGGATCAGAGCCATGCTGGAAATTCGTTCAATTACTTGCTCTTCCGGGGAGGATCTGGACCCGCCCACAAGGAGGCATCATCGACAATCTGCTAATAGCGCTCCACAGATCTGGTTTTACCACAGTAGATTATGCTGATGACCTGCCGTTTAATTTCAGGTGTAAGAACACACTGTTACAAGTCGTGGAATGGTGTTGCAATGAAGGATTATCTATTGATCCCAGCAGGACCGTTCTACCACCCTTAATCCCTCCAACAGTCAAAAAAGTGCTATGCGCACCCATCCCACAACAGCTCTAGAAGCCATAGTCCGGCTAACTCCCTTACCGATCTTCATCAGGATGATTTCCGCCAGATACGCTATCAAACTGTAGCTAGAGTGTGCTAACAAGAAGATCGGGGCCTTTATCGAAGCGATGCCAACTTCTTACATGTGTCCTTTGTACTCCTTCCTGTAAAGCCTTCGGTTGCTATTTCCCTTGATTCTCCAAGACTATCTGGGATATGTTTGAATGGTCATTTCACGATGTAACAACCAGAGCGTGTTCAAAATGTAGACCTTCTTTCGCGCAGCCGTTCGTCTTTAGATATATTTTTCAGCTTAATTGGTAGATGGGGCTTTCTCTAAGCTCCAAAATCCTTGCATCCAGTGTCGCATATCATAGTGGACCAAGAAAGGGATCTAGCCATTTTTGGTGTATTATGTTTCATGTATTACGCACAAGTGGCCAACTCTGCGGTAGGGCAAGACATGTTCTTTGAGGAGCATTTTTTCACGTCAATTTTGTTTGGGTTGCTGTCCTTCGAGGCTGATTTGTTCTATCCTTCAAGCATCCCCATGGGAAGATATTATTTACACAATTTTCGTTTGAATTTAATTCCAGAATCATGATCCTGAATTTGTTGAATTTGTACTCGCTTATGTTCTCGTTTATCTACAAAATCACCGGCAAGGACTTGGACCTGCAGCTGCTGAAGGAAGTGGATCAAAACGCCACCAATGAGAAGGGGGAAATCGAAAAGATGATTGCCAGTCTAATGTTCACGCCTGCAATGACAACCCCCATGGGAAGTGATTTCGATGGATCGCTCACAACCTCTATGAGTGTACCCCCGAACTTCGCTTCCACGACCACAACTCCATTCGCCGCAACGACCGTAGGGGTCCTGTTCAATCTGACAAGATGCTTCACCGTACGAGTAAACTGTTCAGTGCCAAAACCTTCTCCAACACGCACCTTAACGACATCGATGCTGTTGTTAAACTTGAGTACAACAATGCTTCCTAATCTCTGGACAAGTCCATTGAGCACATCCTCGACCCTCCTCACGACGCTCACTACTCCATACGACGAGGTGACCACCACCATTGACTTCCTTACGTCAACAACTGACTTTAACGATGCGATTACAAGTCCCAGCAGTAGCTCCGTAGATCCGTTCAAAGGGGATGATTGGACAAGCACAACGATGGAGCTGTACAGCACCACCCCCCAACAGACGTCGACCACCGAGAAGGAGGACATTCCGCCCGAGTTCAACGCTACCTACTTTGATTACCAGGATTATTTCGAGAATTTCGAACCAATCGATGAGTACGGGGCCACTCTCAACAGCGGCACAAGGCTGCGACGTTCTGTCACTGATACAACAGATGATACCTCGGCGAGCACTGTCCGTGCGGAATCTACGGAGTACACGTCCACGCTTCTATGGGAATACAGCACAGAGCCCAGTTCAACACGTGAAAGTTCAACAGACTATACCGACGAAACAACAACAGACAACATTTCCAGCACGGCAATATCGTCGTCGGACGATAGCACCGAACTCATGCCAACCACAGTGGGCTCCACTGATGCGAGCACAGCGGACGACAAGCCTCATGATTACACGACACGAAATGCCTTGCAGGCGAAGGAAATTGCCACCACCGTCGAATCTACCATCCCCTCCACAACTGTCGCCACCATTGCAGGCAGCACCGAGAGAACCAGTGGCGACGACAACGACGACCAGAGCTGCACGCAAACGATATGCATCACCCTCCCTCCGGAGCTCTTCACCACGCCACAGCCTATGGAAGTGTCCTCATCAACAACAGCCGCCACCAGCTTAACCACCATCACCACCCTGACACCCGCGCAGCAGATGGAATCTTACAAAGAGCGTCTGAAGAACCTCACGCTCACTCTGGAGTACGTGCGTCGCAACCTTACGTCCATGTGCTGGGAGACGTCCCTGGGACAGGAGCTCTCGAAGGTCATAGTATTCGACATGGTAAGTACTGGGCACATTCTAACCGAAGTAAACTTATTATCCTCCCTCACTGACGCATCCCCCAATCTGTCCCTCGCCAGGACACCCTAAATCTCCGGCAAATTGTGCAGAAAATATCATAATGGTCTCGGTCCGCCTTCGCTGATGGATCATCGGCCTGACTGGGGCCAGGCTGTGGGCTGTTCTGATTTTTTTTCGCTTTCCAGTACGTTACGTCCGCCCTGGCGATACCCGCCGCGTGCGAGGATTATGTGTGTTTTGAAAATTCAAAAAATCATTTCCTATCGATGACGAGTGCTCCTCTGACGGAACTCTGCCAAATTCCCCAACAACAACAATAGCAACTCGAACAACAGGAGCGGTAAAAAGGGAGAGCCCACACAAAAGGGAAAAAATCCAGATTGCACGCTGGATGGATTTAATAAAGGGAAATTGGAAAAGTTTCTCCGCAGAACAATTTCTGGCCACAATGAGGGTGCGCCTCCGAGGTTTCTCGAGGACTTATTGAATTTTCTGATTCAATTGGCTGATTCCACTTTGCAAATCGAAAACAACCGGCGAATAATGCGAACTTTGAAATTAGCGCAGCTAACCGATGGGGCCCAGTACGCGTTGGCAACTTTTGAACTCCGATCCGACTGGTGTGCGAGGGATGTCACTGCAAATGTACTCGAACTCAATTCGAAACCCATTCGCACCCAGTTGGCAACCCACACTTGCCCTTGGGCGATGTAGGGGGCTCATTGAACTTTCCCTACGTGACTGGACTCGGAACGAGTGCGTTGCGTTGACCGTAGCAGTAGAGAGGACGTTCGGAAGGGTTAAACCAGCTACAGCTCCCTAACGCCTTAAGTCGTTTCGAATTAAGCCCTACAACCACCCCAGGAAGGCAAAGCGGATGGAGTGTTGAACCCAAAAGCTGGATTTGTATTATTGATGTTCTCTGGTCAAAAGGGTTTCGGGATTGTTGTGTACTCTCCGCTTGTTGTGATCCACTTTTAACACTTTCTCTGAATAACAATCATACTTTTTTAAATAAGTTGGGCAGGGGGGATGTAATGGGATTACGGTCAAATTTGGACAGACTCTGGGCCGACGACGGTAGGCTGAAACATTTTTTAAGAGATTTCAACTTTTCAGGTGGGTAGTTTTTATGGCACGGCAATGTTATTGACGATGATGAACACACGAGGATGGGGTGGCGACAAGTCCTAAAGTCGTGCAATCAAATTCAAAGTGGTGTCCGTTTCCCTGATTGTGGAACATTTGCGGAATGCCTTTCGTTCATTTGCTCTGACAAGTGGTGTCTGAAGGGTCGTATTGCAAGGGGTCTGGTATGCGGTCTACTCAATTGAGTTGCTCTTGATGAACTTGATGTGCAGAAAACTTTCGTTTACAGATCCTTGCTAGTGGAATTCTATTTCAATTTCCTATATTCGATCTATTTGTGGCATCGCCTCCTGAGATTGCTGCCATGTCAAGGTGATTACTGTATTGTAGCGGAATAGAAATTCGTGAGAACCACCTCGTGACATCTTGTCACAGCCTCTAGTGCACGCGTTCTAGTGCCGAACTGCGATGGAGAGGGGGAAGTCTAATTCCAGACCATTAGCAATGTGTTCCTGAACCCATTGCAGTAGTGTCTGTTTAGTGGCAAATTGCCGAATAAATTACTTCTTCGGCCGCAACAGGGCAATCATTTATTCGGAAGGAAGTTAAATCAAGAGACTTCAGTGACGCAGCAGAAGTAGATCATCCACGGTTTTCTTTTGATTTTGTTAAAATTATACGACATTGATAAATTGGAGCTAATCATCCGAAAAATATGGACTTTAACTTTGATTGAACATCTTATAAAATTACTCTGAGAATTTTCAAGCTGAACCCATTTATTTTTTGGTACACTGTACGTGGAACTACGAAGCAATAGTTTATGGGAAATATCAAGTCATCTTGATTATTCTTATTAGTCCGGCGACCCATGGAGGGTCCAGCAATTGCTGTCTTCTATGGCTGAAGAGAGACCAATCATCGCTGTAACTTGGTGTTTCTACCGGAGATTCGGTCTTTCCCTCCTTCTAGGACCAGAAGGTTGGGATTCGATGACCCTCTTAGTTGGATGGTTGGTGTCCATGCGCTCCATGTGACCGAGCCAGTGCTGTTGACGAATTTTTCCTTCCACACTACATCCACAGCTTATATATAATTCGTGGTTATGTCTTCTCCTCCATTCACCCTCCTCGCAGACGGGACCATATATCTGACGTGGTATTGTTCTTTCGCAAACACCAAGAACCAGTTCCACAGTTTTGCTTAGACACAGACATGCCTTCATTTATCGCATGTTACTTTTATCATGTGTTCACACAAATTTGATTGCATCTTTTACTCCAACATGCGTTTCAGGCATCGGATACCCAGAGCTGAAAAAAATACAATAAAGAAAGGGAATGTGCGGAAGTTCACTCGAAAGCTGATACAATCTCTGATGCACACCAAAAACTAACGAAATCTATCTCCAAACCTGCTACATTTTACGCAGTCATGCGACGTGGGAGCCTCCCGCACGTTTCACTTCCCTTGCCAACAAACCTCCCATTTGATGCGATGAAATTTGATGAAATTTTACCGTGTAAAAGTGACCTTATCGTCCAGCTTTCGGCTCCATGTAGCGGAACTGGCAAAATGAGAATTTTGAAGAATTTCTTCTTTTCTTCCTCAACGAAATACCTGCCTCATCCAGTTCTTAAGCATTCGAATCAATTCATAAACAGTGCTAAACATTGTTAAGGGACAGTTGAAATGATTTACACCTCCAAATAAAAGCTCTTACATTCAACCGTACTCACCCGAACTCTACGAAATGAATAACTTAATGTTGGACCTTGCCGTCTGATGACAGGTGCCATGGAATTCAAAACAAAAAAAATATATTGCCGACTTAGATCGATCCACTCATTTCACTCTGCATTATTTTTCTTGACAACTTTTTAAAATAGAGTGAAATTCTATTGCGGTTATAAGAGTACTATAATTTTGGAGACAAGAATTAATAACTGTATTTTGTAGAGAGGTTAAGAACTAACTTTTTTTACTTTTTCTTAAAGGAAGGGTCCATCTCGACCCACTTAACTCATAAGTTTGGCAATTTTCGAAGAGAAAAAAAAATACTTAAAATAGAAAAAAGTTTTTTAAAACAAAAAACAACAGCAACACTATGACAGTACTATACCGAATTTATATAGAATATAGTTTTTGAGTAAGTTTAGACAAATATTTTTTAAATTTGTGAAATAATGCGCTGAATTGGCTTTCTCAGTCAATGCTTATATCAATTCTGAATCGAGTACAAATCAAGAATCAAGAATCAGTTCTAATCGAGTCTTCTAGTGTCTAAATTGAAATTGAAATTACGTAGTAACATTAACGTAGTCTTCCTTTGAAGTAAGTGAATGAGTAACAAATGAAATGTCAGCCAGACGTTTTCAACCTCTGGCTTTCTTTGTAAATGTTGCCGTTCTCATTTCCCATTTTAAATTACACCTAACTCCTAGACGGTGAGAGATGAAACCCCCTCCCACGGTAAAATAATGCATTGTAACCCCTCTACAAAATTCCATTATCAATTCATGGCGCCAAATTTACCGTGTTCTCTCCGTTATGAACTTTGGTGGCGGCGTCCGGTTATAGGAGAGTCCGTTTATGAGGGAATTATTGACATTCAAAAACGTTTAAAATTTGTTCGGGTTATTGGTGGTGTCCGATTATGAAAGGTATCCGTTAGGAGAGGGTACACTGTACTGACTAGATGGCAAGGCTCTACAAAAGCAAGTACAAGTACCAGTATCAGTTAATCCCTACTGGTACTATATGTTACCCAAGTATGTTTATAAGTACTTACTTTAAAAGTACTTGATCAGTATAATTAAATACTTGACAGTTTACATCTGAAGTACACCTAGTCACAAAATTCTACATACGATTTCAAATTATGAAGTTTTTTATTGTGTTTCTTTTTGTTTATTCCTCCGCAGTTGTGTTTCTCTTACGTCAAGAGATTCCACATCGTATGTAGATTTTCGTGATAAGGTGTTTGTATGAATGTACGCTCAAGTACTTCTCAAGGATTTAAATAAAAATACTGATACTTGAGAAAAATAAAGTACCAGTATCAGAGTACTGGCGTACAAGTATCAGTCCAGGTAGCGCTCATGGACATCACGATGGGTCCAACCGGACCTCAGTGAGACGTGGCCCCACCGCGTCAACCCACTGACCTAACGCAATCTATCCGTTCAAGTGCTTGTACTGAAAATACTGAAGTTCTACACAGCCCTGCCAGATGGATACTTATTGCACATAGTTCTAATCTTATTTTTTCTGATTACTGACTACTTTACAACGGTATGGGCTATGAGTTGTCTGTCAGATTTGTAAATGTGAAGTTTCTAAATACAAATTCAAAAATTAAGTTTTATAGAGATGCCCAGCTTCACAGCTGATTTATCCCTAGTCCATCGACGAGTTTCAAAGGCTTTTTGGCTTTTTTTAGAAAACGATATAAAATAATGGTTGTAAAAAATGGCAGACTTTTTAAGGGGAAAGAGAGGTAGAAGTTGGGCATCTCTGTCATACTTCGTTTCTGTACAAATTCATTACGTTGTCTAAAGCGGCGTTCAATTCTATGCTTACCGTTCACACACGAAAGATGTTGGCAGACTTCAGTCTTGAGAGAAACTTCGAAGTGCATGCATGTAATGGAGCAGCGAGCACTGCTTCCTGTTTTACTAATTGATGAAAATGTGGAGGAAGGTAGGACGAAAAAACGCGAATTTGCATGAAACTCCTGACAAAGCAAAGAAATAATTTCTCTTTCCTAAAAGAAGAAACTCTCGATGATTTTCGCACTTATTTGCGTATGAAGAGCTATTGAGGAGAATAAGCCCACACATCAAACGAACGGGCACTATTTTAAGAGACACTATTACCTCGCATGACCGTTTGTCTGCAATTCTTGACAATAGGATAAAGTTTCGCAGATCTAACACCAGTATTGCTAAACCCGCAAGATCTGTTAAATTCACTCATCTTTGCATTACACGCTTTTACATCCCCTACCTATACCTAGAAATTGTCTTAGCAATTAAAAAAAATCAGACAACATTATTTTTCCACATTTGATACCTTCTTTCATTCCGCCGATGTGCAGTCACATAAGTCCCAATCAGAAATGAAAAATATACTGAAGTTGTTCAACACGTGTTCACACCTAACTACAGACATAATGGAGGAAGAGATATTCGTCTTTCCAGTGGAAAACCCCCAGTCCACCTCAGATCTTAACGGTTGTGCTCTTAAGTCACTCATATTCACAGCTCACACGTATTCACAGACGCCTGTCTGTGAAAAGGTTATAAAAAACGCTGTGAGATGATTCTGAGGGGCAAGAAACGTAGAAGTGGCACGTCTCTTCCTCCATTATCTCTGCCTAACTACAAGTCGATCTATCAAGCTGAAAAGTCAAAATGTGTTGTCTATCGCACTACAAATCTGCGGTTTGGTTGTAACGAGCGTTCACATTGACGATGTGGCACATCAACCACGGTTGTCAAACAAATTGTTGAGTGAGAACGCCGCTTAGGTGAGCTCTAGTGCATCAAACTTCATGTGATATTCAAGAGATTCTCTCATATCTGTGAGCTATTAGTTGCGAATATAAGTTCCTCCTCATTCTTTAGATCGCTTAATTTCCTCCAAGTCTCTCTCTCTCTCAATGTGCATCTCCGTCCTACTCGCTTGTCTTTCATTCACACACCTCGCACCGTCATGTCAGCTCCCACTTGTAATCACATCCACCTCTTTCTCGAATCTACAAGTGCAGACGGTAACTATGCCCTCGCTTAGAACTTTCCTTGTCCAAATTTCCAGTTTCCCCGAAAAAAGCATGAAAGATCCAACAAGTTAACTCCGATAAGGCACGAAGACTGCAAGCACAGAGATTCCGGCCAACTACTCAGCTACCTTTCCGCATTTACAGTTCATCCCCAGTTATCCTCACCCAGTTATCCTCCTCCACTCTAGTTCCGTTAATTCCATCACTTTACGCCTCGCCCCCTCTTCCTTCCGCTGAGCGCACTCTTAAGCTCTCACTCCACACGCCCTATTTACAATAAATGCAAACTTCCTTAATTCGCAGATAATGTCCATAGCTGCGCCACTTTGCATCGATTTCCTGCGAGCGCTGTTCGTGCGCTACATGAACAAATACTGGTGCTGGGACATGGAGAAAACATTCCCCCAGGTATGTGTGTGTTTGTGCTTTTCGTTTGCACCGGAAATGCACTCAATGCTCCCGTTCTCTGCTCTTCGTTTTCTCACAGTATGGTGATTTCAAAATCGCCGAGAGCATCCTCAACCTGGTCTACAACCAGGGCCAGGTGTGGATGGGGATCTTCTTCTCGCCGGGACTGGTGATAATCAATTTTGTGAAGCTCATGATACTGATGTACTTGAGGTCGTGGATTGTCCTGACTTGTAACGTGCCGCACGAGGTGGTCTTCAAGTAAGTTTTGGCACCGACCAGATGAGGGTCTGCTTCAAGGGGAGCTCTCTCATTTCAGGGCCTCCAAGTCGAACAATTTCTACCTGTCGCTCCTGCTGACGATGCTTTTCCTGTGCGTCCTGCCGGTTGGTTATGCGATCGTTTGGTTGCGCCCATCGTGGCACTGCGGGCCCTTTTCAGACCACCAACGGATCTCCGACTTCTTCACGAAAACAATCATCAATGCCTTGCCGCCGTGAGAATCTGCATCAGCGCAACTCTGGTTACGGAGTAGCTAACTGTCTGCTTTTTCCTACAGAGAATTGCACAAACCATTGGAATATATGACCTCGCCCAGTACAGTGATCCCGCTGCTGCTGCTCCTCACCCTCATCATTTACTACTTGGTGTCGCTGACGGGAGCCCTGCGAGAGGCCAATCAGGATCTGCGGAATCAGCTGCAGAAGGAGCGTGAGGAGGAACGGAAGAAGATGTTCAAGTTGCCCGAGACCAAGACGAACGAGCAGGCCACAACGGCTCTGACCAACCGCTGGAGGAAGGTCCTAGAGGCCTCGTCGCCAGTCACGCCGACGGCAGCGGGACAACAACCACCAGACTTCGATGAAGCGTCCAAGAACCAAGCGAGAAAAGGTGCGTGACGACACCCGCCGCTGCGTATCTCAATATCTGAATACATTCTTCTTTTCACAGAACTCATTGCGAGGATCATGAAGAAGGCCCTGCGCAAGGGGTCCGCCACCTCAGACGACGAGAGTTTTGTCCGTGGTCGAGATGAAGACGACACCGACACAGAGCACCACGAGTCCTTGCCCCACGACGAGGAGACCAAGGAGAAGATGTTTGGGCTGTCCAAGCTGCAGAACATCCGAAGGACGCGCAAGCCATCGCTAGTCGACATCGTCCAAATCGCCAAGACCGAGCAGAACAGAATGAAGGAGCCCCACCCGAGGGGAAGATTCAAAGTGGACAAGGTTGAGAAGGGGTCCAGGCCTGAGAGGGCCCAGAAATCCGAAAAGCCCGTCGACGTTGACAACGACCCTGAGACCAACACGAGAGTAGTCTCCGAACGACGCATGAGCTTGCTGCGCAACCAGTCGGAGGAATCGGACGTGGCGTCGTCCAAGCCCAAGGAACCGTCCGAAGCTGTCAGCAAGTTTGCCATCGTCAACGAGAAGGCCACCGACACTCTCCGGAAGCACAAGCGGAAAGCCGCATCACAGAACTCGGAACCCGATGTCTTCAAGTTCGACGAGAAGACCGTGGAGAGGAGCAGAACCAAGGATGATTCAAAGCTAAGCGAAGTCCCCAAAGCCCCAGTTGAGGATGAGAAGCCCGACGCTCCCAAGCACGAGAAGCTGATGAACTTTTCCAAACAAGGACGCAAGAAAATCGGGTCGTTGATGACCCTCGTCCGGGAAGCCGTAAAAAAAGTCGAATCCAACGCCTCGAACGGCGAGCATGCCACCCTCAAGCTTCCTCTGGCTGAACCTGACCCCGAGCCGAAACCCGACGACAAGCAAGAGCACGCATTTGTTCCCAAGCCCGAACCCAAGCCAGCCCCACTTCCAGAAAAAGTCGACACTCCACCGCCACCGCCGGTGACGCAGATCGACATCGAGGCGAACGACCAGCCCGGAACAATTCCGCTGCCGATTAGGAGCGGATCGCTGCGTTGGGTTGAGAAGCCCACTCCCATTCGCCAGGACTCTCAGGCGTCGGTGTGGTCGGACAATATTCCAACAATAACCATAAGCACCACCGGCAGTGAGGAGTGCATCCTCGAGGGAGGAGCTGCGCAAGCCAATGGACAAGAGAAGGGCACTAAGCCCAGCAGCAGCGACGGCTAGAATGACTTTTAAGCAGCTAAAGTATTCCGGGTATCCACTTTAGTGTTGACATTTTTTTGTAAAGGGCGCTCCCGCACGGAGCCTCCATTAAATTGCATTTTTAAGCAAGAAACAATAAATTTATTAATAGTTGCACACAAATTAAATTTTATCTCGTATTTGTGGTGACACCCGGTGGTTAGTTTGTCTGAAATCATAGACACTCACCAAGGCTGGGTTGCTTGAATCCGTGGAAATGTACTCGGCGGTGACAAGTAGATGGCACTTTGTTTAGTAGATGTTACAACCAGAAGTGGAATGTGAGCGAGTGTACTTAGGTAGCGTATGTGGACTGGGTGTGGAACTCAATTGTTCGACTACAGTGAGTTGGAAATTGGCTTGAAAATTACTAAATATTTAATTTTCGAACTTTTGACGATGGGAATTGATGTGTTGAAAATGACTTGAGTTTTTGTGGTTAAACACTGAAAGTGTTAAAGGAGTTTCTAACTGAACAAAATTACGACATTTATTATTTACATTCACTGTTCCTTTTTGTTGTTCTTATCGTATTAACGGAGATGTAGTGCGAAATGGAAGAAATCCGTCACTGTGGCAAGATCTTATTCTACTTTGAGTAAATGAAGGACTCAAGGGTAGCTCAGTGCTGTGGTGGATTGTCGTTTGAGGCGACTCTCGTTCGAACTACTTACGAAGACGGTCGCTGTTCCGAGTTGGCCTAAGGTGATGGCTTTTATTCGACAGTTTATTTATTTGTCATTCGTCTGTTTTACAAAAGTGATATGTGTACAATCTTCTAAGAGAGAGTAGGAGGTCAGATGACGTCACGACATTTCGGCACAGAGAGATGGTTGATCTTCCATTCCTCTCGTGTGGACAGTAAAAATGATAGCCCCTTATTCGCCTTAATTGGTGGATTCGTGTCCTACTCCATGTATTTCTTCATTCGACGCTAGTAAAGGGGCGATATTAGACGCTAAATATAACGTCAAAAATGCAAATTCCTTCCAGGGAATTGCAGTGACGTGTCAAGAACGTTTAGCGACAATCATTTTTTTTATAATTTGCGTCTACTACCCTTAAGTGCACGGTCCGAAGGTGTAGAAGGAGAAAGAGAGAGGAGAGGTACCTGTGCTGTGCACAGTGGTCTAAAATATCTGCGTATTGTAGTCCATCGGAAATATTAGCCTGGCAATCGCATATTCGCGTGCTGCGGCTAAAGAACGAGACTCTAAATTTAACCGTGCCTCCGAAAGTAGGTTTAAGGGTAAACTGATGGGCATTCCTGCCGAGAACTCATGGAGATGAGGAATTCAGTTGGCTAGCTCACTTGAGCATCGTTTGTTAAAATACCGATAAAATATGGACAAATCTGAGACGGTACATCGATGTTAGAGCAAATCTAATGACCCTGCGATATTGTTGTAGTCGCTCGCTTTTGGATTCTATCTAGTAGTAGCCGTCAATGTTGTTCGACTTTTTTTACACTGATTTGAACATCACTGGTAGCAGCTAGTAAAGCACTATACACACATGCCTCGGAGGATTAAGAAGTCATATCGACTCCCACGACACCCCTAAGAAGCATTTATGCTTACCAAGACAGCAATTGAAACTTAAATTTGCCCAACAGTTGACGTAACCACTTCCGTAAATGATTATCGGCGTTCACACTGTACAACAAATCAAACAAGCAAGTTGGACGATCAGCAAATGGCTTTCGATATAAATGCCAGACTTCATTCGCGGGATTAACAGGGAGAAACAAGTCGTCCGACCAAGAGAAACCAAGGTCTACTATGCAGTCGCTCTGGACAACTCGTCGTAGGACGGTTCAAACTGCAATCAAAATCGGAAGTCTTCGGTCTGGGCACGGTCTGTAGTATGGTGTGAACGCCACACTCTTCGAAAATAAGGCAAGATTAAGTGTGACTAAAATATAAAACGATGCTTCGATCAGAGTTAGTTATGAAATAACACATCGGGCAAATGGCCTCCACGGCTTTGGTGGTACACACCGCACTCATTGTTGCCAACATTTTATTGTACAAGCTGTGGCAACCTGGGACACCTTTCATAAGTCGTCCGACCGATCTGAACGACTTGTCGTATGGGAAAGAGAGACATATAGAAGAGGAGAGAGGGAGAGGGAGAGAGAGAGAGATAGAGAGAGAAGGAGAAAAAGAGAGATAGAAAGAGAGAGAGAGAGAGAGAGGGAGAGAGATAGAGAGACAGATCAAATGAAAAAAAAACAACTATTATTTTGTATAATTGCCCGAAGTTATGTATAACGGTGTTGCGGCCGTGGCGTTGTGGGTTAGTGCGTCAATCTTAACTCACCAACCTACACAAGCCAGGTTCGATTCCCGGACAATGACAATGCTCAACCAGTCTACCTAGTAAAAGCTTCTAAAATTGGCCATTCGGAGTCGGCATAATACTGTAGGTCCCCTCCACTCGAGAAAGAACAATAGCATGCACAACACGAGTGGTTGCTGAGAAGCTAGGCCCTGGTCCTCTAAGAGCTCCAGCGCCGCCTATGTAGTTATTATTATTACGTATAATGGAAATAAAAGTTTCAACTCTGCCAGTGGGTAGGTCATTGTTGTTCAAGTTGTTGCGGATTCGACCGTATAATCCGGCAAATGTTGGCTTCCAATGTACAATCTTCTCTTGATAAGCAGTTGGGATTCTTAGTGTTCCCTCAATTTTAGGCTGGAATTTGGTTATTTTTCCGAGATATTCAAATGGGGAATAACCATGGGGCATGACTACAATCTCCAGGGGATGGATCACTAAAAGGTTTTACATATTTGTAGCCTAGCAGCGTCAGGACGATGAAGAGTATTCGACATGTTTTGAAAAGACAAGTTCTCATAAGTCACAACGGCCCGAGACATCATTCAGTCCAAGAAGGAGAAAACCAGGCAGATCCGGCGATCGTGGTTGTAATAAGGCAGCTGGAAGAAGTATGTTTGCCCTTTTTTTTCGAATAGCATTACCTCCCGCTCATGACCACCACAGATCGCTTGCATGACAAGTAAGTAAATTCACACAGGCGCTACACTACACTCATTCCTCTTCATTTTAAATTTTGACTTGGCTATGCACTGTCCTTAATAAAAGTCAGAGGGCCTCGACTTCGCCGCACATTAATTTGTTGAAAATGGCTTCTTGGCTGGTTATCATCTTCCATCGGTCAATTTATATGATTCTTGACACATTTCCGCTTGGGATACGATTTGTCACAGAAAACGTGGATTTTCACTCGGATTAAATGGACTATTCTTCAGACCTTCAGACGTACTTTTGCCTGATCTGCCATATTTTCCGCATCACACAATTATACAAAAATCATATGCCACAGCCCAAGTCAACGCAAGCGGAACTAAAAAACACTCCAAACGACCACTCAAAGGGGCCACAAACATCTTCATCCGCCTTCGATAAGCTTCGATAAACTTCTGTGCCATCTAGCAGAACTGGGCTGATAAGGGGGTCCACTAAAGAGTTTTCTCGGTCACTCTCTCAGCGGGAACTGCTTGTGCGCTGTGCCACCTCAGCTGTAACAAACCACAATTGCCATTTCGTTTTCTGCTGTTATCACGTCAGAATGCGGCAGAAATTCACATCACAATTAGTTTATTTTACCGATCTCGTGGCGACGTAGACATTGATGCGCTTTTTCTAAGCCGGAGGTGCGTGCTTAACGCCCACGGTCCCTTTACTGGATCATGATTGTAACTGTCGATGCGATAAGATGATCGCCTCGGCCAATTGATGAACGCTCGCAAGTACGACGACCAAGTCTCCAAATTTGTCCTTCACAGCGTTTCAGGCGTTACATTCTTTGCATGGCATGTGGCGCTGTCTTGTTGGAACCCCAAGTCAGATATTCTGATGTCGTCGAGCTTCGAATTATCGAAATCGCGGTATTCTCAGTTGTCGTCCGGCTTCAATTCTTGCGTCAGAACAGTCTTGTGTGGATGTAGGCTTAAATTCATCACCAGTAAGCCGGCAATGCCCAATTCAGCTGAGATTCTTGTATACTGGCCGCTACGAAGGCTATGGTTGTCTTCTTTTCCCACCAATCCTTATGTGATTGGTAGCTTAAGGTCCAAAAGGGTGGACTCACTCTACAACTTCATTCCCTAATCACGTCTTCGTGCAAGGAATTGCCTGTACACTGAAGCCATCCTGTCAAAAGACCTCGTTGCGTACATATTTACAAGTGAGACGGAATTTCGGAAATATTTTTCCATAATTTTCGCATGTTCGGCAAACACGAAACGATATATGATGCAAATTCTGACAAGCTGGGTGTCATTTTGACAGCTGCTGAAAAATAAGAATCGAAAAAAGTTGCTCTGGTCACCCTTGAATGAAGTATGTATGAGTGCTCGAGAGAACTTGCAATAGGACATCACTTTTGAAAGACCTTTAATGCACACTGAGAATAGTACCGTGCCGAGAATGGAACCTTGAGGTACATCATCACAAAATGACGACAGTTTTCATTTACATGCATCTGCTTTCATCGGCAGTGTATTTCTGCCACTTCTCCATTCAAGCCACTCTTCAATTCCAGTGAGTTGGGGTATATCCATAAGTGCAACCGCTGTGACGCTGCCAGCAATCACAATGAGTGTCGGTTGGTCGTTCGGAGAAAATTGCGAATTTTAGAATATATTTGCCGTCGAAGTACCTCCTCACACATGGGATAGCAGATTCCCACTGTTGATTGCTGTGCCAGAGTTCACAGCATCTCACTTTGGCGCCTGCTTCAATTTAATTAGTTTGTGTTATCTGGAATCTCTGACAGACATTAGAAATCATCGTCAAGGTTGTTGGCGTCCTCGCATCCATTTTCGTCTGAACGCAGTGTGCGTTCTGCATACCCAAGTCGAATCCAGCGCGGAGAAGGCCTTCAACTTCGCAATTATTCAATTAAATTCAAACGGTCTCCCTCTCGGTCTGAGGAGTCGCTCTTTTGAATTGAAACGCTCTGCAGTGCTGTCGTCGTCGGCATAACTCACAGTGCGACGATGAATACGTGACGGAATGCGAATGACAAACTTCTTGCCGCCGGACTGTGGGTGGAACTATCTAATTGCATCGCAGCCTTGGTGTTCATTCCCTAATCTCGCATTCGGATGTAACGCGAAATACAATTCAGCTTCAATTGGCGTGATTCTCTTCTAATTTCTCATGACTCTAGTAGTGACACAAGCGAAACCCTCACACGAGGAACGTATGCACGACACGACTTCCAATTGCAGATAAGCCGTCTTGGTTATGATCTCAGCGTGTACACTGTACAGGCACAGATAATTCGGTCAGCATTCCTTGTGGCAGCTCGTTGTTCGCGTTGAATAGTTTTGTGGCTAGAAAACGACAATTTTCAGTGCTCTGAGCATAGAATCTCTGGCACAATGAACTCTTATCAGTGGATGCTTATGCTGCCGCGGCGATAACCTTTGGCGCACAATCTCAGCGTTTGTCGTTCCTGGTTCCGAAGGAGGCCTAAAAATAGTTTTATTTTTGGACCGAGCGTTTTCTAATCACGCCCGAGAAGGAGTTTTGGGTTTCGCCAACCGAGATCCCACACCTTACGTGACCGGGCAACCGAAATGAGACGGGAGATGGCTTTGTTCAATGGAATTGCAAAGATCGTGTAGAATACCTGTGTATACCTGTGCTCCATACGCACGCACGCACACACCCGTGTGTTCATCGCGGTTTTGTTTACTAAACGTTTATAGTCAAACAGAGATTTTAGTCGTGCACACAATGGCATCTCATGCGACGCTGAAGCCAGTGGCAGCTAAGTCACGGCGGTGGCGGCGGCGGGGGAAGCCGAGACCACTTCTTCGATTCTTGTCACTCTCTTTCTTGTGCTCTCTTTCGCAGCGAATTGAGGTGCACTTGTATGGGTGTGTAGCGAGTGAGTATCTGAGATCATAAAACTCCCGCGAACCGGAATTCGCCCCTGGAATCAACGCCAAAGAAAGGAAAGAGATAGCGCTTACCAAGTGACTGAAACTTATCTTTTAAATGCTGTCACAGGGTTGCCATGGCGTGGGAATGAAATGAAGCGTGTGTAGTATGTTGGCTTGAAGAGTCAGCAAATGTGAAGAACGTGCCTAAGGCCCCTTGATGCTCTGGCTACTAAGCTATTCAATAAATAAATAAATAAATGAAGAACGTAAATACTGAGTAAGCCAGTGTAGCTAAAAGTATGCGATTCAAAAGTGAGGCATCTCCAATGCACTTGTGTTCTGTTAGACTTTCTATGTTGATAAACAACTCATAAGTTTGGTAAATAAATAATTTCGTTTACTCCTACAACAAATGCATATTTATTGAAAGCAAAGCGATCTTGCTGTGCCGTGCTATGTTTCTATGCGGACTTTTTATTAAAGCTACTCCTTTCTATTCTGGTTCTATTCATGTTACTTCTAGTTCCAAATGCCATGTTTCAATACAGCCCTTTTAGCTGCTGTTCAAATAAGGAGCATATGCATACGTACATTTAGTGACTTTTCGGGCCGGTGATTGTGGTGGAGTGGGAGAATATGCGTACATAATGGGCGTTATACGTGAGATTGCCACACTGACAGACGCGCTAAGAGTATCCTATCCCCAATTTACTGCTATGCAATGAAGCTCTGCACCACTGACACCACTGCATAAATAATGCCAACCCATTTTTGGAAATATTTCTGTGCTATGCTGAAGAAAGTACCTAGGTAACCCTTAGTGCCCGAGTTTGACTCAGAGGTGAGCGTACTTAGTCTTGATGTTTTTTTGTCAATTACTAAATGCCTCAAGGTATTGTTCCTTTTGTTAGCACACTTATTAATTAAAAGAAATACACTTCTCTCCCTAGTACAAATTGTATTTTTCAAGTTACGTTGATTGTCAATCTTGACACTTATTGCTAAGTGCCGCAGCCTATATTGCAGCCCTTTAGCAGAAGACTGTCTACACAATTCGAAGCTCAATTTAAAAGTCTAGTTTAAGGACTGAAGTGATGCTTATCATAATTAAGTATTCGACGGTGGTGGCCAACAAACATGTCAAAATGGAAACAGAATTGTGCATGTAATAATAATGAGTGGCTGTGGCGCTACAGAAGGCCAGGGTCTGGCTGCTCAGCAACCACTCGTGTTGTGCGTGCTATTGTTCTTTCACTAGTGGAAGGACCAACAGATATATGCCGACTTCGAACGAGCCAAGTTTGAGAACCTTTTTCTAGACATTTATACTCTTTAAGCAGTGTCAGTGACTTGAAAGAGGTGGGACCGTGAAAATTATTTGCTTTGTGCGTACCAGGGTTCAACCCAAGGCAAGGTGCGTAGGGGTCGACGCACCAACCTACAACGCTACAGAATCGTGAATATTGAACATAATAAAGCGCTATGTATGCAAATATGTCACACGTTTGCCGAATGTCCAAATAGCGCGTCCGTTGGTGGAGTTAGTTGGTGCGTTGCAGGTCCTGTGTTCAAGTGTGGCTGAGAATATTATTTTTGTTTTCCATTTATATAGGCTGTCTGTACCTTTTAAGTAGGCAATACCGCTTCCAATCCTGTTTTCCGAGGTAGCCTACTTGCAATTAATATGATGCATTATGATGATTGTCTTAGAAACAAAATACATTTAGCAGCGACGCTACATAACATCTTTCCTGTCGTTTTCTTGTCGTATGAACCGATGTAAGATGTCCTTTATGAGTTTAATTCATTTCGTAATAATCTTTAACTGGAGCTGCTGTTCAGATGCACTAGCGCAGAAGCTTCACAAGCGTATCAAATTTTAAAAGGATTCTCGGCGAATCTTGAGACGTGGAATTGTGTAAATGAAAGTCAGTCAATTTGAACTCGTCCACCGAGCTATTAGTTCACATAATAGTCTGCCACTGATTGGAACTAAATTTATTCTTCCCTCTTATTTCTGGAGCAATTGGGGACCAGTGTGTCATTGTTAAGTTTGGACTGAAGTAAATGATTACGATTTACGGTCACTGACTAGGAAAAACGTCTTCAATTTTCGAAAAACGACCGATATGGTACCTTGATGGTTCTTGATTTACCCGGATTATTTTTTAATGAAACGACACGAGCGTTAATTAGTGTTGTTTGTGATCGCACAGGTCAAAGTAAATGGATTTAATCAGATCAATGGCACATCCATGCCCGTAAGGCGAGTATTTTATTATCAAACACGTTTCTCTGGATTCACGTCTTATTCCTAATCCCATAAATTCCAATCTCTGTCAACCTCTGTTTTATTTTATAGTGTACTAATTGTTCGTCCTTTCTTTAGAGCAACCGTCTAGGAAATCTTTCATGCCACTGTACCACCACTTGTACTACCACTGTACATAGGGATCTATGTGGTTCATAGAGGATTTTCAAAACTACTCTTTCCCGAAACCCACGCAAGACCACGTGCCCGGTTCAGCATATGCAGCAAGCTGGTAACCCTATTCACCGATCGCTGGCTATGTAAATCCATCCGACTGACTAAAACTTCGCTCTACCGTACCCATACAGGCCTAGGAAGCAAAACATAAAAGAATCTCAAAAAAGAAGAAAGAACGAACAAGAAATAATTATCGCCGGACCTCCATTCGGTACGAAGTATCTTCTCATGTACAGTCCGTATTGATCGCGCGACGGCAACGGCGGTGGTTGCACTTGTGACTTGTTGTGTCTTGGTTGGTACAATCTCAAAACTCCCTGAGGAGTGTATAAAAATCTTTATTTTGTCTGTTCATAAGCCTCTCCCGTTCTCGGAATAAGTCCATCAAATGGATAACGATCGCGCGTTTGTACTTTAACTACTCGGCCATCTGCGAATGATGGTTTATCTGTGCAAGCAATCTAATAAGGGACTATCTTCTGCACTTTTGTGGATTAAAAATACACACGCTCCATACACAGCATACATGCATTTTCCGAGAAGGAAAATCAATAACCCCGAAAAAAGGGAACGAGGGAAAAAATACGGAGTAGCTGAGAAAAGTGAAAAAGTGTATTTCTACAGTCGAAACGATCGCTGTGTGTCGTCACTGAGCTGAGAGTGCATCGACGTGTTGCATGTGACTAAAGAGTGTGCGTGTGCTTGCGAGTTTGTGTGTGTGTTGCGAGTCAGTGTGGCTGTGTCGGTCGGTTTCCCAGTGCAACATATGGAAATCACGTTTTATTTTTGTTATTTTTCTACCCTACTCTTGAAACCGTGTCTAATCTGCATCAAAGTGAAATCCTTTGAATGGTACATTTGGTGTGAGGTCTTGTCACAGCAACAGTAATCGGAAATACATCGCCACAGCGAGCGCCCATACAGGAAGGAGGGCAAAAGTTTATCTCGTCGACTAAGGAAACTAATTTGATTTTGTTGTTGTTGGTGTTCTTGTTTTTTGTTCGTCTTGTAGTGTTCTTGTGATTTACAGCGGATGTGTCCCTATTCCAAGAATTTCTCATATCAGCACTGAGAAAGAGGAAAACAAAATTCATTTCGATAGACAGACAAAAGCAGCGATCTCGGCGCGGGTGGGGCGCTGCTGTTGCTCGCCCTGCCTGCATTGGATTTTGTCGGTATCGGAATTCGTCTGTGAACCATAATTGCACTCAACGATCCGTCGGTTGTTTGGGCGGAGAACGACCGCGGAGATACACACGACAGCACTCGTTTCTGGTTTTGGAAAATTCGTCTCGTCTCGTCTTGCGGGAGTGCGATTTCTCCCTCGATCGTCCATCGATCGAGCTGAAGATCCATAGCGACTGTTTGTTTATGATTTCAGAGTTCTATTTATATCGGCCCACTCGGAGGAACTGTAGACAGTACATAGTGTACGCGTACTGGTCGTAATTGAGTTGAGGAACAGCACGCAGTACACAGTCTACGCATCCGATGGGGCGGCATATTTGCGTTTCTGTTTAAACTTCAGCCGGCTATGTTTATTTTATGTGTATGCTTTGTCAAAAAGTGATTTGGTAGCGCACTCACGTATCGGTTTGGTCGCAATTGATTTGCGTTCGCTGAGATCACTCCGGCAGACACACACACACTGATTCGACCAAACCACACGCCGAATATCTCCTCAGTCGTTCTTCGCCGACGTCTAACGTTCCTCGTATCCCATCATCTACTTGCAGGCAAGTGAGTCTGCGCAACTGCACCGTGCAGCTCTTGACAAAGTGTTCATTCTCAGAACGTCAACAATTATGACGAATTAACCCGAAAGTGTTCAAACAAAAAACAAAATCAAAAATTCGATAAATACGTGAAAATTAGATTAATTTCCTTTATCACCGCGTAAAGAAAATCCGACAACAAAAATAAAATGAAAAGAATCAAGTGGACAACAAGGAACCTTGTGTCCTGCATACTGCTAGTGTCCGTGATAGTGCACAATGTCCCGTCGAATAGTGCCCACGAAGAGACGACATTCATGCCTGCCTTGGAATGCTACGATCCCTACGGCCGACCTCAGGTGAGTTCCCACTCGAGCTTAGAATAAACAAATATTGACTATTGGATTGATATATTCGGCGTGCGGACTTTGCGTGTAAATATTGGTTCTTTGAGATTCAAGCAGTATATTTGCTGTGCCTACCACTTATGATCTCATCCCGATTTCATTACTCAATCGCTGGGGTGTGAGTTGGGTGCTGACTTAATTTCTGTGTTGAGGGAGCGGGCGCTTGATTGAATTGCATATTCGGGGAGGTTATGTCATGGTTTAATTGAGGATAGACCGCGAGACCGGGGAAGTGGCGGATGTTTGAAACTCGAGTGGAGTGCAGGCCATATTGAGTTGTGGGCCAAAGGGGCGAATGGATTAGTTTCGTTTTGATGTAGCTTGGGTAGCATCAGACATCTGCAGAATTTGCAGCTCATCTGCATCCGTTCAAGGAATGAGTTAAGCTTATATTTGTAGACGCTCACTAGTTGACACAACCAGGATTACTCAATTAATGTCTTCTTCTCTTAGTGCAGGAGTACAACAGGCTCTCCTTTGGTCAAAAAGTGTGCATGATTTTGTTCTAAACTTTGGCAAGCAGCATCCTTTCTATTGATACAATTAGGTAGGTATTAGTATGAGTGAATAGGGTTATGGTGATCCTATTTTGAGTCAATGTGATTCACTCGGCAAGGCGGCTAATGTACTGAGCGTTGTATTTAGTTTTGGAGGGTAGTCCCGCAAAGATGGCAGATCAGATTTTAAAACAAATTTGGTCTTTCTATTATTCCTTAAATTGAGCTCTTTCAATGATATAGAACGCATTAAAGTAAATTAATCAATTTCACAAATATAATACATATTTGTGCTTATAATGAGTGTTTCTGTTTCAGAGGCTTTAAATTGGATTTTTAAAATTATTTTGAAATCCTTGCAATTTTGAGGCATACATTCTTCGACATGATTTCGAGCATACGACCGTTGTGGCTGTACATGTTCAGTGTAATCGGTTGGTCCAATTTTCACATAACCTTTACAGTACATCGGAATTCTTTAGAGCAGTGTTTTTCAAACTTTTTGTGTAAGCGACCCCTTTTTCAGTAAAAACATTCTGGCTACTCCCACATTATAATGTGTCAGTTATTTTACTTATTCGCGATGAAAATTATTCCCGTATTACCAAAGATAAAAAAATATTGAAGGCCTTGCAGTAACACAGTGTTGTTTTAATTCTTTAGTGTCTATCAGAGTTGTCCATTATAGCCCTATTCGGTCATACCTCTGTCACAGCTGCCTCCCAAGAGCGTGGTCCAACACAAAATGTGAGGTTTTCGAGTTCTGGGCAAAACTTCACAACTTGTGAGCATCACAAGAACTGTCAGTGTCTGTACGACAAGTATTTAGAAAGCTGTCGTGAATCCGAGATGGATTAAGGCAAAATGTATGGTGCTAAAGATTTGACGGCCAACAAAACTAAACTCATTGCAAAATTAAAATTAATAAAGACAAACATTTCATGGACCCACTGCTTACTTCATCGACAAATTATGCTAATGAGATGTGATCAGAATTATGAGCTCTAATAAAGGCAAGGTCTTGCAAAGTCGACTGTTTAGGGTCATATTAGATGAAATGGGGTCACTTTGTCAAAGTCTCCTTTATCACACAGATGTCGGATGGGTGTCAAGAGAAAACGAGTTGACACGAGTTCTCGAATAGAAAGCTGAATTATTGATGTTCTTCCAAGATGCAACATCTGAAATGCTTATAATTTTTCTGATCCCACCTGGCTTTTATAATTTTCACTTCCCGCTGATCTTTTCGACCACTTAAACATCTTAAATAATGGCGTCCAAGCAATGAAGAAAAAAGACAGCATAAGACAAAATCAGAGGATTCCTCCCAAAACTTCGTTCGTGGCCATAGTGTTTATAAACACAAATGTTTGATTATTTGCTCTGCGTTCAAATGATCCTCGAAGAAATTTCAACAGATGAATCGATATCAGTTAGCTGTCATGTTCATCTTATTTAGAGAACATAATATTAAGTTATTTTTCAAAACTTGATTCTTGAAGTAAAAGTGGACAAAGAATTATATTAAATTCTGTCAGTCGGTTGATGCGCCGATCTATCATCGGAAAAGGTGGAAGGAATCTTTTAGATTTAGCTACAGATGACATCTTGACAATGGATGACAATGATGAAATTTTAAAAATATTGACAATTTCTTGATAAGAAGTAGATATGAGTACCCTGAGCTATTGTCATTCGCCACTTCTTACCTGTGTGTAGTCGCATTCTGTTCAATGTTTGACATTAAAGCTAAGAAGAGGAACGGGCTAAATTTGGAAAACGATTTAATCTTAAAAGTCTGAAAAATTAATGAAAGCTTTCGACGTTTATTAAAAAATGAACAGACACGTATGTCTGTACGGCGTACTCAAAAATGTTGTTGAGTTTTTTCAGCACAGGAGTTTTGGTTATTAATTTTACCGGCTTGCGACCGTGACCCTTAGAGGAGCTATTGGCGATCCCCTAGGGGATCGCGTCCAACAATTTGAGAAACACTGGTTTTTGGCACAGCGACGAGGAGATGATTTAATCGTGAACCTGAAGACTGATTAGTCTGTCCAAATGGTATCGCGAACAAAGACCATATGAAGTGATTTAGGGCCATAATCCAGTTGCGGCTTGAGTTCACTTTAAGCTCAGAACTAAACCCAAGTGGTGTTCGTTCGTCTTGGAAAATTGTTATCAGGTGAACGCGAATTAGGAGGGTACTAATGTTTAAAAAAGTGTATATATATGTGGACATCGCATTGATTCAATTCAGTAGTTTATAAGTTGATCCCAAACAACGGCCGAATGTCAAATTTTGCCTTATTTTTATTTTTAAAATTAAATAAGATGTATTTGGCGCAAAATGAAAGAAAGCAAATACTTCCAAGTCAAAATTTGGAGTTATTTCAGAAAATAAGCCCTAATTCGTATAAAGGCGTTTCAGTCATGGCATGTATAGGATGTATAGGATTTGAACAAGTGGTTGCAAGTTTGTTCGAACTCGCACTTCTGCACATATTTACTTACAACACCAGCCAAGCATCCACAATGGTTAGACTAATGCGTTCTTATGACGTTTACGTTGTTTTGCATTTCCTCAAACTTCAAGCGAATATATACTCGAAACAGGAATGAATGTATCCTTCATCCTCTTATCAATTGACAAAATATTAAATTAAAATATCTCGCATGCATTTCCGTACAGAGTCTTGACTGAAATTGACTTCTAGATTCATGTTGTATATTTCAAAAGTGGGCCCATTTGAAACATAAAGCAGACACTTGAATGTACTCTACCCAAAGTGAATGCTCATTTAGTAGAGCACCATGCATGATTACCCCTGCTGACGAGTTCTGAGTTCGATTTCAAACAATTGTTCAGTCTGACCTGAAATCACTGCCCCAAGCGTTTGTTCCCAGTTCCATTCAAGGGTGATTGTTTTACTTCTAAAGACAAAAGCAAACCACGTTCTAGCGCTAGAATTTGCCAGGTAGGTGCAACCATCCACTTTTGTTTCGATGTGTTCATTGCTCAAAGTGTCAAGATGAATTCGTTCAGGTGCTTTAAAAAAACCTCTATCAGTAATTTCTTAAGTGAATGTATTCTCGCCCACACATGTACCAGCAGATATTTTATCTAAATGCTCGTTGTGTTAGCAATATCCCCCAATCTGATAAGACCCTACCTCCACAGTCGGCACTTGCATGATCTCATTTCTGGTATCTGTGCGCGGAATGTTATTTTGCTGGCAACCGAGCTGTGACGCGATGGTGAATTAGAAGAATTGACAGTTCACAACCCGTGGCGAATTGCCCGTTCGTACACAGTGCTTATCCATAAATTTCGCATGTTGTTTCAGTACGCAGGAATATCTCATCGTGACAGGCAAACCACTTAAGGCGGATGTTCATTATGAACGTAGACTCAAATTTTAAAATCAAAAATATTTCAAATGACATCATGCAAGTACTGAGATGGGTGTACGCATCCACATTCTTCGAAATGCGGCTGTCCTCCAATTGAGTTTTTGTTTCAAAGAGAACAATCAATTGCCCTTTGAGGCTAATTCAAACCGACCCGAAAAATGCCGGCATTGTTAACTTTATTGTTTCGCTCAAAGAGATATCGAGTCTTATTTTGCCTTCACAGAGCCTTTCATCACTTGCAACAGCAATGCCCTCTTAAATGAACATTGGCCGTGACGAATGCACCGTGTCAATTGCATTTTGCTGCACATCTTGAATGCTGCCATGAAATCATCCGACAGAATGTGCGAGGTTTCACACTGTTCCCTCACGGGGATTGACAAACAAAAAATGTGTGTTTGTGTTGCTTACAATTGTATGCTTTTGTCATTTTAAAGGCCAAGAAAAGTCTGACCTACGACGGGCAGGCAGAATGTTATGCGTCCTTGTCATATGTACATTTTGTTTCTACGACAATTTACATTATATTTATTGGAAATAGAAACCTGTGGAAAACAATATGAAATATTTATTCATCAAAAACAAAACAAGAAAAATGGTATTGAAAAAGGAAACAAATAGCATCAGCAAAGTTTGAACACAGAACTTGCAAAAATGCGTGAGCAACCCACGACCCGATATCGCTCAAAGTTTTTCCTTCACTCACATTTGGTGACATACTTACTACTTGTGTTATGATGCAATCTTAAAGAAGTCGATTGCTTAATGACTTCGAATGGTTCTAACAAGAGGCAATAGCAATCAAAAAATTTCAGATCTTGTCCAAAGGATATGAGATATAGGATGCGGAAACAGATTGGTTTTAGAAACGCATGTGACTTGCTTTTTAGGATGAATGTCCGTACATGTGGCTGCCCTAGTGGGTAGGTGTGTCTCACTCTTAGTTTGCTGGGTTCAATATCCGACACAAGCATCTCTCATAAACGATGGCTCCTTCTCTCTTGAGTCACTGACCATATTAAAAGGGTATGAACCATCTTGAAAAAGCTTTTTGAACATCGCCATTCGATGTCTGTCCGCGCCACTCGTGATGGAAGAATAGCAGGTACAACAGGAGTTGTTGTTGACTCTCGGTCTGTTGGCCCTTTTTTATTTAGCGCCCCATTTTCTGAAGGTTTATACTCTGGACTAGAGTTATCCGCATGAGGGTGAGTCTTGGATTACGAAAGTCGTACGCATCAGGAATTGAGCCTAGACATTTAGTATAGGAGTCGACGCTCGTGACCATGAAGTTGATATCAATTGTTGCCAAAATCATCTTAGTGATTTTGTTTATAATTTTATGACATCTGTACAAACGTGAAAACGGGAGTCTATATAATGTAGCGCTTCTCTTGTCTGCTGATGGTTTGAGACTGAAATGGGGTGCGCTTTTGCATTTGTTCAGCCAAGCAGACTCAGACTATAATTATCGGGGGGTGAGGGACTCATTTTTATCATTTCGACGCGCTGGAGTCACGTATTTGTGCAGAAATCCTAGCTTTTGTGATAAGTTTATTTGAACCATGCCTTCGTTATCGTCTTAGACCTCAATGGTTTCCCAAGAGGTATGGGTAGGTTTTTAAATTTATTTAGGACCAGTACATTATTAAAAATATGGAGAATAAGACTAACATAACATGAGCCCGTGTGAGCCCGAAAGCAATTGAAAATTCAAGTCGAACTAAATCATGCTATCTTTTTTATTTGAATGCCATTATGTGTGGAATATATCCGCATTGTTCAAATGTCTGTAGTGGCTTCTCTGTGTCTCGTCCAAATTGTGTTGAGTGCGAAAAGCATTTCAGGCTGAATGGTGATTTCGATGATGAGCGTTATTTTCACTTTGGGCGCACCATCTTATTGTCACAGACCTAAAACTTAAGAAAACCCCACAACAAAACAGCAAACGAGGCTTAATCTTGGTGGCCAGCACATCTTTGCGTCAGATACTCATGCCCTCAACTCGACCCTCGTGGACGGTCCGTGTGGCACGTTGGGCAGTAACACAGCCGGTTTACTGCCATGTCATCCATTTTGCGTCAAGCAAAGGCTGAAGAAGAGCAGTCGATTTTTCACTTGGTGGATCTTAGCTGAATTGATAAATTCGTCAACTTTGTGGGTAGGTTGCTGAAATCAGGGAGCCGCTATCAATTGTTGCAGACAATGGTCTTGGTCGTTTTCCATCAGCTTCTTGGTGATGTAAATTTTGTAAAGGCAGAAATTGAGCTAACATTTTCGAAGGTCCCAGTTCTTGTCAAAAATTGATTGCCCCGGGTTTATCCGAGTAGGATTTCCGCAGATGTTGACGTGCCAGACTTCGGGGATAGTTGATTTAACCGAGCCAGTACCTGGTGATGATACAACCACGGAACTGAGTAGATTCCTTTGAGAGGAACCAGGCTTCACCCAGCTTCACAGGTTATAATTTATAAAAGCCACTTAGCTATGGCCACAATGAGAAGAAATAACAAATGACCAACCAATCCTAAGAAGGAGTACGGCAAATCCCAAGAGGGAATGCAACTATGTCAATGGGTAAATGGGTTCTGGAAGAGAAAGCCGAACAGCACAATAGACCGAACGGTCTAAGTGGGCATGATTTTCTCTCAAAGTCATACAGTCACCCTCTTGCCCAATTGCATTTGATATACGCAATAGTAGTTTCTGAAAGCAAATGATTGCAAATGGATTGAAAGACCCGAATACCCAAAATGATGGTTAGTTCACACGGTATTAGGCACGTACTGACCTCTGCTAATGTCTTCCGATCCACAGTTTTAAATGCAAAAATTGGTTAAGGACATCTTGGATGAATATCAAGCGTTCCACATTGCCAGTCTTACCTTCAACTGCGAGTGTTGTGGATAGCTGAACGATTCATTTAGGCATACACCATGTTGAGTATCCTGCAGAGATTATCCTGAAAATGCCTAACTACCATCAAAAAAATGGAGTGCCATCAAACGAATGCTCTGCTTCCGAGCCAAACAGTTGGAAATAGTCAAAATTCATGTTTCTTCTCAGAAGAACTCATAACTTTTAATTGAATGCGTGTGTGACACGTTCCTCGCTCTAAATTATCGCCCAGTATGATTGGCAACAATTAAAGCGCTGGCCCTGCCTACTGATCAGAGGTCAAGACTCACTGTGGAATACTGAAATCAACACAAACTTGTTTGAGGCATATAAATATATGTCTTTCATTACATCAAACCGCGTCGCATACCAAGCGATAAGCTGATATGAATTTAATGTGTACTCTGTGTACTCTGCCCATAGATAGAGAAGCAGGAAGCCATTCATGATTCGAGATTGAAATTTGGATTATCTTAGGCTGGAATCGTGTTTGGTTTGATGTTTTGTGACTTTGAATGACTGTCAGGGCTTAGGGAAGGCGATTACATGAGGACATGATGTAAAGTTGGGTTCTATGAGAAAAGAGTGAAAGAGAAACAGAAATGAAATTGAATTATTTACAAGAATACTTGATATAAACAATTGGAGTGTCTATGACGATTCATTCAACAATCAGTAATGTGACTTTATGGCAGTAATATGAAGAAGGTAGTTTCCAGTGCCTTTTGCAATGTAACAAAAGTATCACTGGATAAATCATTGAGTCTCCCGCAATCAGCACTTAGAGGGTCTTATCCATGACGAGTAAGAGATTGTCAGAAATAGTTCAAATCGTCTGTCATTTAAATTGGAAGACATTTTTGTCGAATCCTTCGCCTATGCCTAAGTTCACTTCTCGACACGCACCATTTTCATAATTCACTGCTCCCAATTTGATGCCACTGAATGTGGTCAGAGAGCTGTCCCCATAAAACTCAACACAAGCAGTTACAGTAGACGCTTTCCCGAGGTCCATCTCGGGCTCATCTCTGGCTGTAACGCCTATTTTACTGGGTCCATAACTTATATTCGTGCGGTTTGCTAAGAGATGGCGTAACTTGTATTATTCCATTGGAACATGCGTTGGAAAGCGACTGTCATCGTACGTCATTTCAGCATATGTCATTCATTTGAAGCGTAAACACAAATTATTATTCCGTCGAAGAAATACAGATATCATCACATATGTTGCAATTTGCTACAGAATTTGTTCCCGTGGGAAAGTCATGAAAAATAATGCAAATCTGCCTCCTGTGTGTCCTATTTCCTTTTTATCAGACCACCCTTATTTTTTGCACTTCCTTTACTCCCTCTACCTCCATTGCACTCCGAGCTGACATTTGTTGGCTCCAACTATCTGAATCGAAAGAGTTTAAAAGGCTGACCTGGTGGTGGGGTGACCACAATGTTTATTTTAAAAACAATGCCCCACTAAGGTGAGGGTCCAATTTGCTGTCACTTTCGGCTTTATAACCTCGGTCCTCGTTACTGCAGTTTTCCTGTACTTTTCCATACTCAGATGTATGTTTTGAACAGTTTATAACCACTTGGTGGTTTTGAGGTATTTTACGATATCCTTGATATTTACGTTTGTCAAATCTTTGCGGTCGTATGTGGATGTAGAGCAGTACTATTTCCTCTTCCTCCTCAACACATCAGCTTCTGCGGCACTCTAAGGCAGCTAGCTTGATGCCGTATGCGGCACTGTCAAGTTATTACGCCTACCACACGTTACTTTTCTTCGTGTCTAAATTCAGGAGAACCCACCTATGGATGGTGTCAATATCAGAAGAGATGAGTTCATTGCTTTCATTGTGGGATGAGGGTGTAGTAACAGTGCATTGAAGCTTAAACTTCGTCGAAAATGTTGAAGGTGCACTGCCACCGGCAGAGCGAACTGTAAGTTGACAGCTTACAGCCTTAGTTCGAAGATGTGGGTCTAACAAGAAGCCGCCGCTTTTCGGACAACATGAACCTTTGTTGTTTTTATTCCGAGAAAAATGTTTTCGACAGTTTATGTTTCAATAATATGAAGGGTCACGAAGTCTTTGTAATTTGTCGCCATTGTTTGCAAAAGTTCACGTTCATGAACAAAAGTCGCAAAATCTTTGCGCTTGGAGAAATTATTTGAAAACGGATATCCGTCAAATTCTGACCGAGCGCCATCCCCAATTCCCAGTGCGAGAAACAATTTTTTTTTTTTAATAACGGCTCTAATTCCATCGAATCACTGAAAATGTGCATGAAGTATAACTGAAAGAGCTTCTCAAACCTTGCCGCTTGGAGTCGGCATAAAACTGTGGCGACTCAATTTACCACAATACGAGTGGTTGCTGAAATAGCATCTAAGAACCGAAGTACCATCATCGAAAATTGCCTGTCTGTTGCACCTGCCCTACAAACACTCCCGTGGAGGATATCTGTATGATGATGTATTCCATTTATGATGGCTAGACTCAAACAGGATATTGGGGTACAAATTTGATCGAAGTCTAGACCAGACCTGTGTTTTATTTGAATTTACTCTTCTCGCTAAAGACAAGGATAGAGACCATTTAACGTTTCTGTGTGGCATGGTGGAAAGTGTTGCCATATTTAATAATACAAAGTACATCTAATACATTTATTATATGACAATATACATAATTACGTATGTAAAGGGTGTTTTTTTAAGAGGTATAGAACCTTAAATTGGTAACACTGTTTTCTGTGGTGGGCGATTTGACGGTTCCCGGTTGTTGTGAATTTAATTTGCTTTGACAATTCATCAAGTTCCTTAAATTCTGAAAATCAATTTGAGGAACTCCAATTAAAGCCATTGTCGAAATACCGTTACATCCAGAAAAGGTCGGTTGAATAATTCGTTTCAATCACTTGTGACGATGATGTGCCATGATTTCTAGCATATTCCTGCAACACTTGGGCTTGGAAGTTGACATTCGACGCGTTATTGTCAAAACACATCCTGATTAACTGCGAAGAGTATGTGACAGCCGCAGCATCGCACATCCCAACATGATTGGCCACATGTCTGAAATTATATTTACTCCTTAATGCCATAGACAGATCTGTCAAAGAAATACGAATTCGTGGGTATTACAATATTCTCTCAAGCTTAATTTCTCACAAAAATAAAACACCCTTTATGGACATATTATAAAAGACGCCGCATGCTTTCTGAGATGTATTGATATCTTGCGTGCAGTTCTCTAGACACACCCATTGTTGGCATCGATCAAATATTATGTGTCGCAAAAAGCAATAATTCGCGCATTAAATCTGTGCGGAGGTAAACATTAGGGCCACAACCCCAGTAATAGTGCATACAGCATCACTGATTTGTAACAATATGCTATAATTCCTTGCCAGTACTCCAAGTAGTGAAAAATTCTAACTTCCAAGTACTTTCCGATATCATCAATTTGAACGTGCTTCGACTTCGATTCTCTTACTTCCATGAGTCTCCACTTGGAGATCACTTCCCGTGAGTCTGCGTCTCCCCCACATGTCGCGGCTAACCCCTTACATAAATTCCACAGAATGCCACCACAAACTAGTACTTATCACGACCGCCTTTACTCGGGAAGGAACTTAATTTCGTCGGTTGGACTGTGGTTTGAGTTTTGAGAACAACCGCGATAAGAACTGACATGTGTGTGTTTTATTAAACACGATTTTTTTCTGTATTTTGTATATTTCAAAATCCACTTGTAATTCTGGCCCCAGTGAGCGCTCAATCGTCTCTTTCCCAGACAAACAGACACACAATCGATGTTTCAAGGACTCATGCTTAGCATTCATCGGCTTTGCCATTGGAGGACTTACTCTTCTTTCGATTTTAATTAAATCCCAAAGGGAAATGGTTCAAGAAACTTGTCACGCGATTTGTTATACGAGTGAATCGAGATAACGCACTTCCGCTTGATGCCACACTTCGGGCCAAATGTGTATCGCTTTTGTCGTCGTCGTCGTCGTCATCGTTATTCAGTGACAACACTTCCATGGAGGGAAGGGATTATTCGAAAATACTGAGTCGTACTACTGCCGAGATCGCTCATGGCCACTGGGAGTTATTGTGCTCATCTTCAGTGTACTGGAACATATCCACGGCGGACGCCGCGGAGCTGCTCTGATGAAGCTTTGAATCAGCAGGCCGCCACCACGTGTGCGGAGACTCGATGGCGTGAGACATCAGTATCTAAATCCAGAATCAGTATCCAAATGATTCGATAAGACTTCCTTTGATGTGCGAGAACTGTACGAGTGAGTGCTCCTCTGAGTTGAAAGACGTAATCGCTGAATTGGGAACGTTGGCTGATAAATGCCTAAACGATGCATTCACAGAATTGAGATAACACACAGAACACGATCAAGATAGTTAAAAATTAAATTGCTCAACATTAGCTGAATTCATTGCGATTTAAAGAAGCGTGATATCTTTGAGAATAAGATACAAATGCGCGAAGACATGATGCTACCAAGTCTACGAGATTCGTTTGAATTGAAAATTTTCCCGAGAATTCAGATCTTGTGTCATTTGACGGGAAACGAGAGCATGACCTCATCAGATGCTGACACTCGAGTGGATGTAATTTATTCATGGAAGTCATGTTTAGGGAATTTACTTTGTTTCAGAGTTGAAGAGGTAATGGTAAACTCACTGAAGAGTCAAGGATTGATTTTGCATTTTCAACAACAGCCTTGGGAGAGATCGCTTTCAATATTTTCAGAGGTTCGTACGTAAAGGTTCGCACTTATCTGGGGTCGTTACAAATGGTTCATTATAACTCGAAGTTTATCGGAAGTCTAAAATCGCATTAGATGGGCCAATGATTGTTATTTCGTCTAAAAACTCAAGTCACTTGCATGTAGTTCTACAATCGTATTCCATTAATTTTTCTTACCCAAGATGCGTCTTCTTTTACGTAAACATTGAATAACTTTGACACTTATCTAAGTCTACAAATGGGCTTCAGTAGACTTTAAGTGGAGAAGGTAGGTAGGTAGGTTGGCTAGGGAGGGGGCTGCTAGTGAATTCACCAGCCCTCTTAGACTATGTTGGTCCATTGTGATACCCACAGTCAGACTACTACCACTGATCGACCACTCCAGTGATAGTGCCGTTAATTTGATCCCAATGATGCACTTGATCAAAGCGTTGCTTTCACTGTGATTCCAACCGGACACCCCACTAACCAAGGGCAGGCACTTAACCAACTGCGCCATCCAGTCGTTCGCATTTAGGTAGGTAGGGTGACTGGCATTGTTCAACTGAGCTCTGATCACTTCTTTGAACCTGCCTCTTGCGGACATCACTGCATTCTCCGTCTGTGAAGACAAAGTTATCGCAATCACATGTCAGTTTAGACCATTTTTATAAATATTGTGTGGTTTGAATGTATCTTAGGATGTCCTTTATATTCATCGTTAACAGAATAACTGCCTAACAGTGTTCTAGCTTCTGGAAAGCTTTTGGAAGGTCGGGTCAACTACAGCCAGTACTTTTTCTCCCTTTTGCCTCATCGATGGAGCTTGTAAGAAGTTGCTGTACGAAGCTGCAAGACTTCTAGCTTGATTGTCTATGAGGAAGTGTCGACTTATTAAGCCTACAAATTTGCCAATTTGATTCCTGTACGACCCTACGGGAGCTTTAGTTTTGGCCACATCGTTTTTAAGTCCCACCTACGGTTGGTGTCCTTTATGGCAGTTGCAATGATTTTATTGCTTTCAATGGGTGATGGTGTCTCCTTGCTCTGTGCCCATGAATATCCGAAATATCCTTGTGCCAGAGACACAGCCAATGGTTGTATTTGACCGCCATCTCCTTTAGAGGTAAGCGGCAGAGATTTGCCATCTTGGAGTTGAGCGAAGGTCTTTATGACATCCTGATCATCTATGTTTAAGACAATCTACCGTCTACCGTCTATCGGTCACATTGCTGTTCGAAGGGCTTAAACTGCCTGCAGTGCAGTCGTTCTTTAGACGGAGGGCCAGGGAAATCTCTGTCGGCATGGCATTTGTATCCATCCTTGTGGATTTGGGTACAACACGTTGGTCTAAGTGAGTCGCCGCCAATAGGCTGTTAGGGCACTCAATATACGTACCTGCCTACCTACCTTGTGGATTTCCATTGCATCCGGGTTACGGAAGCTGTCTCCGTATAAACATCTATCTAGATCGAATTCCCCATTTGAGTCCGACAATACTCCTGCATGTATTTAGGGCAACGATGCTTTCCTGATGCGATGCTATATAACTCGTCTCCAGCTTAGTGTGATGTCAACAGGAATACCCAGTTTTTTGCCATGATCAGTGAAAGACATTTCCTTGCCTTATAGTTTTCGTGGAGTAATGATTGGAGTTTTATATTCCCTTGCGAAAATCACAAGATCAATACCTTGACACTGAACCGGATGATTGGAAGCAAGTTTTGATTAATCACGAGGCCCATGGAACAGTCTCTGGCCCCCTCAACAAACGAGACTTGACGCATTAGGGAAATGGAAAATCGACATGATATCCGTGAAACACTCTAACATGACCAAGAAGTTACCGTTCGGGTCGGCGTTTGCGCCAGACTATCGTTGAGCCATTTTTCTTCAGAGAGGGCGAAATAGTCGATGGATGCACCACTGCACAAGGCCAACACAAACTATGCAATTTCGCCACGCAGGTGGATGTGTGGTGTCAACAAATGGTGACATTAATTGCCACCCAGATCTACAGATTTGACTACTCCTTACTTTTCATGGGGTTATTTGAAAAGCAAAGTGAGCGCCAGTAATCAAGGCAAACATTCGTGCCGAAATCGTCGGTACACCGCCCGAGCCGATCGGAAAAGTGATGAACTACGTGGTAAAAGGGCGCATTTTAAACAAAACTAGTCCAAATAGGTTTTAAAGCGCCAAATGAATAATTATCTGAATCGGTTGTGCTGTTTGAAAGCTACGAGTACAATCCGGCATCCTGTACATATGAGTGTTCAGAATTTGTAACAGACTTCACGGACAGTTTTGAGAGTTTGCCATCCGTAGGCATCGAAATGGAGCTGATTTCAGATCCAAAACATATCTTCTCTCATTCCTCCCATGCAGCGATTTCTTCTCCAAATACTATGTGAACGCTCCCCACAAAGCTGACTTGGCACAGCACTTGAAATTCAATGCAGCAAACAACTAGCAATCTGCTGAGTGTCGCTTTAATTGAAGGTCTTTTCCGGTCAATATGCCCCAAGTGACATTGCGCTCATTAAAACCGTTTCATAATAGACAAGGAATCAGATTCTGTGTGGCTTCTGTCTGCAATGGTGTTGTTTTAGTTTTGTTTTATCTTACTAAACGATGCCACTGACTGGTGCAGTGTTACATGTAATTCGAGTCCGCGTGCATGTAGGATTGTCGCCGTATCGGTGGACATGTGTACCTCTCATCATTCAAAAGAGTCATCAAATTGACATGCAGTTTTGTGGGCGATGTTTTGCTAGCGTCTGCAGCTTTTCGGATTTTTGTCAGTCTGTGATAAATTCAGATGACAGCTTGTAAGCTCGTAATAATTGGTTTTAATTTTTGACTTCCTCTTGAATCGGTTACTGTGTACAAGCACCGAACTAATATTCAGTGCATCTATCTTCAATCCACGACAGAGGCAACTTTCATAATTCCAAAGCGACAGTTGGTAGGCGGCCGGTTGAGCTACTCACCCGACTTCGTCGTTTAACTAAGGATACCTAAACAACTATCGAAATTTGAGAATCAGCCTCAATCCACGGTAATGCTTAGCGTAACTCTAGCACTATCCATGATTCACTTGCCCGTGGAAGCGAATTTGATTCCGGGATCTTGAGCGTAGAGATCGACAGCTTTAAGCCCCGCTTCTAGACCCTTAGCTCAATCTTCCTGCACAGAACAGCTGGACGATTGGAGTGGTCAAGTTCAGCACGGTCTTCTTTCCCCGCTAATTATTCCAAGCCCGTTCCCTTGGCTGTGGTTTCGCAAGCAAGCTACATTTAAGCAAAGCGTTTAAGCCTCGCCTAACTTAACGAAGCTTTTAGTTGATATACTATATTTCGGAGTGACAGTGACTTTGAGTCAGAGATGAAACTGTTTCCGGGACCCTTCATCAAAGCTGGATGATGAAATTGTTGGAAAACATGTTTGAATGCTACGAGGGCGGTCAGATCATTGGTAGAACGTGGATGGTGTGGACTTAGAGTCCGTGCAGAAGTGCGGTTCAACTTCCTGCCATAACGAACTCTAGCTGCGTCCAGTAACTCACAGGGTTAAGGTGTTCCTTCACTTGTATGCCTCAACGCGTCAGATACCCCGTCAGCTTACGTGTTATGCCAGTGATGCAGTCTCCTCCTCCATTTTGCCAGAAAATTATACAAAATCCCTTTTCCATTCAACCTAATTGAACACACTCGACTTCTGCTTCAAGCTGCTTGAGAAAACCGAAGAAAGTAGATATGCATGAAATCATGTGTTGCAACTTTCCCCAAGGGCTCACAAATATAACCGCCTTGAGCTTACTGCACTCTCCGCTCCATCTTCCCCATATCCGACAGACACCCAAGATTCATAAGCCCAGTGACCACAACCAGACACATTCATTTCCCCCACAACCCACAAATATGTGGGGGAGGGTTCGGTTGCCATATTGCAACCGAAACCCATATCCACTCGATAATCGGTGTCCATTATAAACGCACAAAGCTATTTCACACAAAATAAACCTTTAATCCAAAGCAAATCACTTGAGCAAGAGCATCCGGACACAGTGGACATCCTTCACGCCACAAGACCCAATTTGGTATCGATCAACTAATCCTTGAAAGAAAAAAAAAAAAGTCAAAAGAGGCTCCCCAAGGGTGCGCTTTGTCCACACAACAACCGTGCTGTGCTTGATTTGGTTTCGTGGAAAGGTCATCCACTCCACAGAGCATCTCCCTAATTAATGGAGCGTGTACAGAAGTGGATAAAGCATCTTGCGGACATCCTCTGCCACAAGTTGACCACCAGCAGGTTATTCAATTTGATTTGGGCACTCCCTCCCCTAATTTTCGAGGACACGCAAGTCACGCATTCGTCGATAGGGAGATTATCCAGTCCAAGAGCCCGCTGTTAGACAGATGTGAATGTTTTGTTTTTCCGTTTCAGAAATGTATGCCGGAGTTCGTGAACGCCGCGTATCAGTTGCAGTTCCAGGCGACCAACACCTGCGGCGACACCGGCGAGAAACTATTCTGCATTCAGACGATCTACTCGAACAAGAAGAGCTGCGAGTTCTGCAGGTTAGTATTACATTACCGCGCTACCTAGAGTGGATCTTAAAATTCTCGTCATTGCAGACCGGGAGACCATGACCCAGGCTACCTCACGGACTTGCACGACCCACAGAACCCAACCTGGTGGCAATCTGAGACCATGCGGCAGGGGATTCAGTACCCCAACCACGTCAATCTGACGCTCCATCTAGGTGAGTCTTGCAGCCCACTTTGTGAACGTCCGAGTGCCACTAATACAAACACTCGTTTCCCCAGGCAAGGCATTCGATATCACGTACGTGCGCTTGTTGTTCCGCTCACCAAGGCCAGAGTCGTTTGCGATCTACAAACGCAGCTCACAAGACGGACCCTGGGTGCCGTATCAGTACTACAGTGCGACTTGTCGCGACACCTACGGACTGCCCGACTCGCGATCGATTGCAACCGGAGAGATCGAGGCACGCGCCTGGTGCACGAGCGACTACAGTGACATCTCGCCGCTGAGGGACGGTGAAATTGCCTTCTCAACCCTTGAAGGCAGACCGAGTGGCATTCACTTCGAGCGAAGCTCTGAAATTCAGGTGAGTCCGCGCGAACTTTCTGCGCCACATCCTCTGACCGCTGAGTGATCTCTTTCCAGCACTGGGTGACAGCGACCGACATCCGCATCACACTGGACCGCCTCAACACCTTCGGTGACGAGGTGTTCGGCGACGCGCAGGTCTTACAATCGTACTTTTACGCAATCTCTGATATAGCCGTCGGTGCGCGCTGCAAGTGCAACGGACACGCCAGCAAGTGCGTTCCCAGCACCGGTTTGCACGGCGAGCACAAATTGGTCTGCGAATGCCGCCACAACACCGATGGACCCGACTGCGACAAATGCCTGCCGCTGTACAACGATGTGAAGTGGAAGATGGCCACTTCACAAGATGTCAACGAATGCAAAGGTAAGAGAACCGAGGGAGCACCGTGCCTAGGCATGGAGATGATTTGTGCCGTGATGCGTGTTGCCCTTTCGAGTGATGCAACCGGATAGGATGGCGATTGCCTTTTATGTCGGCATGACAATTGCCCGTTACGTAAGCCACTTCGATTGCAAGTTCGATCTCTCACTCCGCCGATGATTGCAATGTCTGCAGAGAGTCAGTTGGACAGCGACCGAGATGACATTGAGTTTAGTTTTGCTGTGGCTCCTTGTGAGCAGCGCCCTCTGCGAGTATTGGGACTTTGAGTCGAACAGTATTCAAATGTTCACTCCCTGGTACTCGGTCAGTTGTAAGTATGGTGAACACTGCACAGCTGACGTCACCCGCGGATCCCTCTGTTTTCGCTCTCATACAAAACCTTGAAGAATTCGCGCTTCCAACTGCTAGACTAACGCCAGGAAACTTTCTTCTTTTCAGCTTGCAACTGCAACGGCTACGCGGACAAGTGCTTCTTCGACGAACACCTCTACAACGTCACCGGACACGGAGGCCACTGCCTGGACTGTCGTGAGAACCGTGACGGCGCGAACTGCGAGCGCTGCAAGGAGAACTTCTACATGCGTGAAGACGGCTACTGCGTCCACTGCCAGTGTAACTCAGTTGGTAAGTCCCGTTTGCTAACACGCCCACTCCTTCTCGTTGCCTCGACTAACGATCTGCGTGTGCATTTCAGGTTCCCGCTCGCTGCAGTGCAATACTGAGGGCAAGTGCCAATGTAAGCCGGGAGTGACTGGCGACAAATGCGACCGCTGCGACAACAACTACTACCAGTTCAGCCAACATGGCTGCCAGCCGTGCGGCTGCGATCCCCGTGGTTCGTATGACAACATTCCGTCGTGCGACCCGTACAACGGCACCTGCTACTGCAAGGAGAACGTGGAGGGTAAGCGTTGCAACGAGTGCAAGCCGGGCTTCTTCAACTTGGACATCACGAATCGGTTTGGCTGCACCCCATGCTTCTGCTACGGTCACACGTCGGAGTGCCAGAGTGCGAAGAGCTACTACGTGGTCTCGGTGACGTCGAACTTCAACAAACACAAGGAACGCTGGCAGGCGGTGGACATCTACAACCGCAACGCCGACATCAAGTACAACCAGTATAGCCAGAGCATAGGGACCACGGCGCAGGGCAACGAGTTTGTTTACTTCAAGGCTCCCGACAGGTTCTTGGGCGACCAGCGAGCCTCGTACAATCGCCTGCTGAAGTTCAAGCTGCAGCTGGTGGGACAAGTGGGACCGAGCACGAGTGCAAGCGACATCATTCTGGAGGGATCGGGAACGAAAATCTCACTGCCCATCTTCGCGCAGAGCAACGGAATGCCCGATCACACTGGAAAGCTGTACTCCTTCCGTCTGAACGAGCACACCGATTACCAGTGGCAGCCCAGCCAGTCGGCAAGGGGATTCCTTTCCATTCTGAGCAACCTTACGGCGATTAAGATTCGTGCCACGTACTCTGCCATGGGCGAGGCCATTCTGGATGACGTCGAACTGCAGAGTGCACACCGTGGCGAGGCTGGCCAGCCAGCTACGTGGATTGAACAGTGTACGTGCCCCGAGGGGTACTTGGGACAATTCTGCGAGTCGTGTGCTCCAGGCTTCCGACACAGCCCGGCCAGGGGTGGTCCCTTCATGCCTTGCATTCCGTGCGATTGTAACAAACACGCCGAGTTCTGTGACTCTGAGACGGGACGGTGCATCTGCCAGGACAACACCGCCGGAGACACGTGCGACCAGTGCGCCAAGGGCTACTACGGCAATTCCCTAGATGGAACTCCGTATGACTGCAAACGGTGTCCTTGTCCCGACAACGGCGCCTGTATCCAGATCAACGACGACGCTGTGATCTGTACTGAGTGCCCCATGGGCTACTTTGGAGCCCGCTGCGAGCAGTGCTCCGACGGGTTCTTCGGTGATCCAACTGGCCTGCATGGCGAGGTGCAAATGTGCAAGTCGTGCGACTGCAACGGCAATGTCGACCCCAACGCCGTGGGCAACTGCAACAGAACAACTGGTGAGTGCCTGAAGTGCATACACAACACTGCCGGCAGACACTGCGACAAGTGCCTGCCCGGCCACTTCGGGGATCCCTTAGCTCTGCCGCACGGCCAGTGCGACAAGTGCTCGTGCTACCCGCCCGGCACCGAACAGACCGACGAGGGCATTTCGCAGTGCGACCAGGTCACGGGCAACTGCAACTGCAAGCCGAACGTAATCGGTCGCAACTGTAACGAGTGCCAGCCAGGATACTTCAACATCGTGTCAGGAAACGGATGCGAGAACTGCAACTGCGATCCCGTAGGCAGTTTCAACTCGACTTGCGACAAGTTCACCGGCAACTGCTACTGCAAGCCAGGTGTGGTTGGGCAACACTGCGACCAGTGTGAGGCGTACTACTATGGATTCTCGAATGAGGGCTGCAAGCCCTGCGAATGCGACGACAGCGGCTCCAAGGGATTCCAGTGCGACCAAAATGGCCAGTGCCCGTGTAACGACAACGTGGAGGGCCGACGCTGCGACCGCTGCAAAGAGAACAAGTTTGACCGTCATAAGGGCTGCTTAGACTGCCCAGCGTGCTACAATCTCGTACAGGACGCCGCGGACGAGCACCGTGCAAAGCTGCAGAACCTCACGCAGACGCTGGACGACATTTCGCGAACACCAGTCACGAATGACGATGAATTTGAGTCAAAACTGCAAGCGGTTCAGGAAAAGGTGGACATAGTGCTGGCTGATGCGAAGTCAGGCGCTGGCGAGGGCGACCAGACGTTGGTGGAGCGGGTCGATGGCCTGCATCTGCGACTGGAAACCGTGCGCAAGCACTTGGACTCGGCTGATGAGCTGCAGGACGCAGCTGATGGGGAAATCGACAAGGCGCGTCTGAACTACACCACAGCCCATAACATCATCGAGGACGCCAAGAACGAGTTGCAGGTAAGATAAGAAGTAGGACACTAGTCGCACCGGGTGTGCTGATGGCGTGTCTCGTTTCAGGTTGCCATGAATTTGGTCAAGGACGAGGGAAAGCAGGCACTCGCCAAGGCTCAGAACAAGTCCGCAGAATTCGGCCAGCAATCGGACCAAATCAGCAGCATCTCGAGAGAGGCCCGTGCTCTGGCCGACAAGCTCGAGTCTCAGGCGCAGTTTGATCTGAAGAACGCCAAGGATGCTAACGACGCCATCATCAAGGCTAACGATTTGGCCAGAGCTGCCATAAACTTGCAGCAGAAAGTCAGGTAAGTCCATTTTGGAATAGCCAGCGCCATGTTATTCATTCGCGGTGTCCTTCAGTGACGAGCTGCGAACGGATGTTCGCCTGGAGCTGGACACGGTCAAAATGAACCTCGGATCGGTAGCTCAGGCCACAAAAGATGCTCTGCGCAAAGCAAACGAAGTGTATGACGCCGCGCTGACCCTGCTGACAGACGTGAACGGCCTCTCAACGCCCGACATTGACATCATCGAGCTGAAACGCGAAGCTCTCGACGCCAACGAGAAGGTAATTCATTCGTCAACCTATTCACGCAAACCATGTGTACTAAGGGTGAGAGTTTATGTTTCAGGCCAACGCCCTCAAGGAGCGAGTCGATGAAGTGTCCAACAGCCACGGAGAGATCTTCGCCGACTACGAGGAGGAAATAAACTTGGCCGACACCATGATTGCTCGGTAAGTCAGGCAGCAGTTGAGCGCAGGGGTGTTGTGACGTGAAGTTCCCTTTCAGAGTTACTGTTCAGAAGCAAGATGACATAGACCTGCTCATGAGGGCCAAGATGGCATTCCAAAATGCAACCAAGGCCGTCGAGCAGGGCGACAACACCTTGAAGGAAGCCAACAACACTTATCAGACTCTTTCACGTAAGTTGCTTGTAATTCACGTCACTTGCACTCGCAATTTCACCACTTTCTACGAGCAGGCTTTCACACCGATGTCGAGATGTCGTCGCAGAAGGCGGAGTTGGCGCTGAAAACCGTGCCTGGCATTGAGAAGGAGATTGAGAATGCAGAGACCCTGATCCAACAGGCCGATGAAGTATGCTTTTGGGACTGAGTTGGTGGATGGGCGTGTAACCATTTCGTATTTTCAGGCTTTGACTGGAGCGAACAAGAATGCAAACGAGGCTAAGACAAATGCACAGGAGGCACAGGATAAGTACGCTGAACAAGCATCCAAAGTAAGTTCATAACAGGTGGTACCAAGCATTGCTTCTCTGGTGCTGTCTAGACCAGAGAGTTGGGGTGACTCCAGGCAGGTCCATTTTCGGGCTTCTTCTGGCGCTCAGAGCAAGGATCCGAGGTCATAGAGGGACAATCTATGGCTTTGTAATCTCGTTGCTCGTGATTGTATGGCTTTGTATTCCACTTGCACATATCTCTGAAGTGCTTGGCAACATCCGCCACGCTTTATGGGTTACTGTCAGAAATGCCCCATCTCTGCATTGTTTCTAACCGAATACAGTCAACACTAATTCATCTTGATCTCTTTGCAGGACGCTGAAATAATTCGCAAGAAAGCAAACGATACCAAAGTAAACGCCAGGAAGCTCCGAGAGGAGGCCGAACAGTTGAACCATCGCGTCAAAGTGACCGAATCCGACATCGACAAGCTCGAAGACCTTGCCAGCAAAGACGAAACGGTCGTCGACGAAGCCAAGCGAAAGGTTTGCCCTAATTTGCCGTTCGCCCCTCATTCTGGTTAACGATAATATCTCTTCAGGTTGGTCAAGCTAAAGCCGACACGCAGGAAGCTCAGAAGAAGATCAACAAAGCCCTTGGCGATCTGAACTCAATCAAGGATGAGCTGGAGAACCTTAAGGACATCAACACCGATGACCTTGATAACCTCGGTAACGTCAAATCCAACCACGTGAGGACCACATGAATTAATCATGGAATTTAACTTACAGAGACCCGCTTGGCGGCCGTCGAGAAGGAGCTAGAGCGCGCCAACCTCGGCAGCAAAATCGAGAAATTCCGCGAAATGAGAAATCAACAAAACAAATGGATTGACAAGTACGAAAAGGAAATGAGTCAACTGCAGGCAGAAGTCAGCAACATCAAGGCGATATCAGAGTCCCTGCCGGACGATTGTTACGTACGAAGCAAACTCGAGCCGTAGAGAGCACATCAAGTCGTGACGATCAACCAGCAATCTGTCCCAAGTGTCATTGACCAGTTGTGCCTTTGTCCAGTCACGTTCTGCAAATGCACAGATGTGCCGAAAGCATTTGCCTCAAGCCAAAAACAGCACACCGATACAGTTAAATTTAAAACAAAATCCACAGACCGAAGTCGGTACACACTCTGAATACTCTGATCCAAATCATTTCCCGCCCCCCAAATAGCTGCCATATCACCACCACCTGCACCCGCACCCCCCCATTTACTTGTGTAGTTCTCCTTCTTTCTCGAAAGTGTACATTGCCCCCGCTCACGTCCCTAGATTCCTAAAGCGAATACAATAATGTTTTCCATTGATTTTTTATTTGTTACTTAATATTACGTTATAAGCAATGCATTTTATTGTATTTTAGAAAATAATGCCTTTTTTTTAAGAATAATTTTATACCTAATGTTGTCATAGTGCATGCTCCGGAGTCCATAGGACCTTCTTTGTGCAAGTTAACTTCGAATAATGTAGACACGTTTGTTTTCTTTCTTTCTTGGACGAGAAATAGAGCCTAAAGCAGGAATCAGTTGCATATGCAAACAGTTCTCACAAGAAAATGTATCTTTCGCATTATAGTACGATTGCAAATAAAGATAAATTGAAATAGGACTCCGAAAGTTGTTTCAATGTTTTGTTTTTAATTTCAGATTCAGGGGATACGATTGGGACTTTTTAGTATGTCCGAACTTTAGGCTTCTTCTTTGGGTGGCGTTGTGGTCTTGGTCTCCGAGGAGGGAAGGAGCCCTACAGTCTTCTACCGACTCCGAATAGCGAAAAAGGAAGACATTTTTCTTGTGGCTTGTACTCTCTATGGATTGTCAGTGACTCGAGGGAGAGCCATAGATTATCGTGACGCATGTACCAACGTCGCCAGGGTGAACATTCGATCTACTGAACGAGCTGCCTCCCAATATTGAATGCCAATGAAAATATGAGAAATTATGGACATTAAGTTAATAGACAATAGTAAACGATGTTATCGTGGGAAATGTGTGTGTTTACGGCGACCAGATAAGAACGAGATGGTGTGAGATATAAAATTGATTCTGGACTTATTTTGAAGATTTTTTTATTGCATTTTGAATGGAATGGGACATCATTCATTCGGTGGCAGTACTTCAAGTGGTCGGTCAAATTTTGATGACTCATCGTATCTTCACATCACATATTTGTGGAGTGACACCCACATCTAAGTGTGTATTCTTGAAGTCAAGTGAGGTGACAAAAGACCGTCCTAATTCTTATCCCAAACAAAATTGTCTTCAACTGGCATCATATTCCTATTTAGCGAGTGTATTTGCTAAACATTTTTGTGGTTTTGTTGCAGAACTTGAGGATCACCTAAAAAATCCAGTCAAAAATTCCATGGCCCACAGAAAATCACGTATACTACGCATACTACTTTTACAAGTGGTGTCTTTTGATCAACGGATTACCCCTCCAAATCAATTTTGCCAATTATTGTGTCAAATAACTTTCCAGTTTGGCTCACTTGCCCACGATCTGAAAACATTCCATGAGTTATGTTCGTTATTTGTGTTTACGATAGACGTGTTTTATTGAGACTCAGTTATTGAACTCAGTACTCAGCGCAGCACTGATTCTCAATAAAGCACACTTCATCTCATTTTATGTTTCTGTGTCAAAAGTTGGGGCGTGTAATTTTATGGCATCAGATGTCAAAAACTCCTCTATATTTCATTTCTTGGCAATTGTGTTTTATAATGTTAGTACAAATATGGTTTTATTCACTAGAAGCGGTTGTATATTAAATAAAGGATGTGGATATCCTATGGATATCCTATGTCGAGAATTAGAACACGAATGCCGATGATTCTGCAGTATATTCAAAAAGTGTTGTCAGCGGCATCTGTGATTCAGTGTTGGAATCTGAATCGTAGGTGAGACGCCTTCTGTGTTTAAGACACTTCAACGCGATCTAATCAGTGTTGACTGTCAAATATGACTGAGTGGTTTCTGCTCAGTAATTTCTTTTGTTGTTGCTTCGCATGTGAAAGTAATACTGAGCTGAGTACAAATTCTCAATAAAACAATGTACGTGAGTGAAGGTTGTAACATGTAAAAAGAATATATATAACAAGCAATCCCATGGGTAAAAAACTAAAATCCCTCAATTAATGACTCCTGTTGTAACACCTTTATCGAATTCAGCAGGACAATCGGAGTGTTTGACTAATTGATAAATACGCAATGTTTAACCGACAGTACGAAAAATCAAGACAATTGTGTGATTTTCCATACAATTTTGTATTTTTGTAAGATTGAAACAAAAAAGGAACCATGTCAAGCATGTCAGAATACTCATCGCCAGCCGTCCAGGCGGCACGCGTCTTTTTGGAACTTGGATATTCCGATGTTGTCGAACATCGCTTTACACCTGAGACCATTGATGCTCGGTGTCTCGATGTCTCCTTCCTCATTTATACAGAAATAAAGTCCGCTGAGCCCCCATGCTATAAACAACACTACGAAACAGGTCCTTCCGAGACGATGATTTTTTGGCTAAAATGGTCCAAATGGAACCGCAAAATAAGCTGGATGATGCCTAATTCAGCTGATCGCCGCGAATCAACATTTCTGGGATTTCTTCGATACTGGATTCTACTATGGCTTTGCTTTGGTTATGTCGCACCAATCCCTGTCTGGTTGGTCACTTAAGGATCACACGCCTTTTCGGTTGGAGCGTGCTTGCACACCGAAGCCATAATGCCGATTGACTTCACGTTGAAATTCCCGTCGCGCATGTGCAACAGAATCAGAATTCTGATAGGTTGATGTCAAGGAATAGTACTCGTACTGGAACAGCTTTACTTTTTTCTTGGAACTACTGATGTAAGAATAAGATCTAAGAATCTACGTGAGTATAGTGGCCCATTTCAGCGAAGCAATGGTGCTAAACCCAAAGATTTCATTACAAATTGATCTCATCAAAAGCATTTGCAAACCCATCTGAATCTTAAATTACTCATAATATGTTTTACTCCTCATTACAAAACGACAACATGAATACGGAATTACACTTGACGTGGAGGCAGTCATTTAACACTTCTTAACGACTCGTGTCGTTTTATCTCGTGTGATATGTGATTACTATGCCACGTCGTTTCTTGAGTACAATAAGTCGACAGAAGATCTCGTTTACAATTTAGGAACTTAGCAGGGACGTAAAAGTTATCTTTGTGATTAAATTTTAATGGTTTATTCGTAATTATGCACGATTGATTACATTTCCATTATTTTTCGAGACGTATGCCAGGACGAATCCTCATTTTGATTGCATTCTCCTCTTTTCATCGGTTTCTTCGCATTTACATGTAACACAATATTTCCCTATCTTCAATCACTTCACCTTGAACACAACCCTCTTTCCACTTATTGTGACAGTTCATTTCAATTTCCTACATGAGATCAAGATAAGTTGCCTCTCAAATCGCAAAACACTTTAAAGCACAATTCGCTGAATTTCCCTAATTGAATGTCATAAAGGCATGGAAAAAAGGCGCTGCCTAGCGTGGCACCCTTCTCCAAACGCTAGAGCAGAGTTCAATTTGATGCAAAATCAAATTACCTGTCAAATTACCCAATGTCGAACCTATTTTGGTGGTAAGGATGTGCGCAATTCACACGATGACGCTAAAGGTCCTCCAGAAACGCTTAAAATTGATTGAAGAATATTTTTCGTCTGACACTGTCGTTGGCTTTGATCCTGGCCTTCAAGCGGCACTCATCGATATCCTTGAGGATATGCCATCCTCTTTACATCAACTTTAAGCGAGTGACAATGGCGAACATTTGTCGTACACATAGCAACAACGAAGTGGCATTTTTGACTCCTCTTTGCTCGGCCTACGTCATCGGGATTCGTCATCCGACAGACATCCCGATTGTCCTTCTTTGAGTTATGGCCATCTTGGCGTCAACTGAACAGCCACAAAAGTTTAATATTCCTCAAGTATGACGCACAATCCAGTGAACCCTAGACGTGACGGGAATCCTGAAAACAGTGCTTATGCGACCAACGGAGCACAAGTTTTTTAATTAGAGCGATTTCCTGAATCTCAAATGTTTTTTTTTTCTTTTGGGGATGACGCCACGTCTGCATCGTCATTGTGGATATAACAGAATTCACAGCGTGCTTGGTGAGTTATGGTTAAAAAATGCTTCATGTTGAAAAGTTTTTCTTTTTTCTCCTCACTGCCGTGTTGTTTGGGTGGAAGAGTTGATGCATATCGATTTGCGTTGTGCTCGTACATCAACACGTAGCACGTCACAAACAATAAGAGCGTCCACTTTTTGGTGGCGAGTGGACACAATGACGTGGAAAAGAGGAGACAGAGTCGAAAATGACGTAGTTTCTGTGCTGGCTGACATCTCATCACAGTGCATGCTTGAATATTCATACCGTCGAAAGGACGTATCGAGTATCCACATACCTCTTGGAAGTGCTGTATCGAAATACCATCGGTATCTACTCTTGACATTCATGCATTATTTTTTTAAAAGCATTTGACTCTCTTCTCCTCCCGTCTGTTTGCTTTGATAGCACTTGGACTTGTTGAAACTCATTGGGTATTTAAAATCAAATTTTACTCAGTATGAGTGGTGAGGATGAGGAGAGACGACTGAAAACGTGGTTCGGTCTTTGAAAAGGTGATGAAAGGAACCTTATCTCGATGACAGCGAGCGCGTTCCAAGGAGCGTCGTGAACTCTCTGGAAACAGTAGTGGAAGATTCGAATCTGACTTAGTTAGCTTAGCACGGTTCATATGTGTGTTGAGATAATCAAATTTCAGGATCCAATTAATTAAAGTTTACCATTCTACCTTTGCTCTTGAATATTGATTCGTCGCTGCCAACAACTTTGTTCTTGTCCATTGAAAATGTTGCTTAATAAATATTATATACTAGTTCGGCCAGTGGCTTATCGTGGGTAGGGGTCGCCCGGGGCAGACCCAAACTATGACGCCCCTAGTAATTTTTCCACACACTGAAAAACCTATTCGGTTAGGTTAGGTTGAAGTGGTTGACTGATGTACGGAAAGACAGCAGGCAAACCTAGACCACCACAGGTCCATTGTGCTACCACGCGGATCTGGGACGTGAAGCTGAAGGTGACACATTGGAGTATTATAGTATGTTCCCACTAGACGAAACTGACTAATTTCGGCATTTTGCCTAGAAATTACGATCGAAATTGCGCATAACGAACCAATTTAAAAATTGCCTGAATTAGAGCACTTGGTTGGACCAAGTGCAAAGATTCGCCTGGTTACGCTTTGGATAACTGCTGACGAGTAAGTGTCGAAGGCGGAGGATCGAGTTGAATGGAGATCTCTCGTGAGTGGTTTACACTCGCGTTGAGCATGTGGGTCAGAATATGGTGATGATGATAATGATCATGTATTATACCACATTATCCCAGTTTTTGTACATTTAGTCCTGACAGACATGTGTTTTTTTTCTAAAATTGTCCACACAATGTCGACGTAAAGACATGTGGAAGTGTGAATTTGTGTCGATGTAAAAAAAGAGTCCACGAAGAAAGTTTTCAGAAAAACCAGGGGCCTATCTACAACTTCCTATTTCTGAAACTCTAGCCTTGTCGTCAAATGTAAAATCTCCAATATTTTGACAATTCAGATTCTTAAGTAGTACGAGCACTTTGTATTTGATATCTAGTACAAACCAAAAATAAAACAAACTAATCCGAAAGAGCGTACCTGCAAACAAGCAATTATTTTGTTACTTAGAGAGGAATGGGAGTTTGGAGAAGAAACATTGTATTGGGTCTATAACTTAATTTGTGTGTTTTTTTTGTCTGGTCGCATATCCCGGGAATTTTCCGGCTACAAAAGGATTAATTATTTTCGGTACCGTTGTCCATTGAAGGTTCACCCGGTTTTAGCAGCTCAAAATAGAGAACACCCTTCTGATCCCACCAAATACAGAGCATTACCTTCGCGCATTGGATATTCGGCTTTGCAGTTGGCTTCCAAGCCAGCCTTTTAAATCGTGCAAACCACTTTTGTCACGTTCGCTCAGCCAGCGCATGCTCACCATTAACTTCCACCAAAATACGATAACTTTCGGCAGAAGTTTTCTTCATATTAAAGTAATGAAGAAGAACTCCCCGCAAAACCACTTTTTCAGGCACAAAGTTCGACATATTTGACTGAAAAAATTATTATTGTTGTTTACGCTTCAAATGAATGACATATACTGAAATGACGTACAATGACAGTCGATTTCCAACGCATGTTCGAATGGAATAATGCAAGTTACGCCATCTCTTAGCAAACCGCACAATTAAGTTGTAGACCCAATATTTATGGCTTTGATTAGATTTTTTTCGTTGGCGATGCGCTTATTTTTGGCCATACCTAGGTATTTATAAACATCTCAGCACTTTTCTACGCCAAATTTCATGTTGATGTTCTTGCTGAACATAGATACGTTATGTATTAGGTGATCTAAGCCTTTTCGCGACGATGCGTATAGTTGTAGGTCATCCATGTTCCAGAGGTGACTCAGTACTTCTTGGTTAGAACTGCATTTTATTTTGTATTCATATTTACAGTTTGCCAAGAGATTACTAAGTGGGTTAAGTGCAATGCAGAATCATAGAGCAAAATTGTAGTCGCCTTGAAAAATTGCACATCCCATATATTTTTTTACCATAACTGTGTAGTATGTAGGTATTTGAATATTCGTTCGCCAGTGTTGCATATTGTATGTTAAGACTTCAATTATTTTTGGTTTATCTTGTAGATTGTCAGAACTTCTATTAACCAGCTATGTGGTACACTGTCAAATGCTTTTTGGTAATCTTTATAGCTTGACTGTCTGCTCTACTATAATTTGATCAATGGTTAGTTGTTCTTTGCACTCTGTGTTTACTGCATCCCTTTTGTTTTTCACAGATGATATTATACTGTGTTAAGTGGAGGTTGGTGGTTGAGCCAAGCTGTCAGAATTTTGTAAATAGCAGCCAGGCAGTTATTTGAAGGATTTCCCCTGAATCACTTGTCTTTCGGTAGAAGATAGGCGCTACCATAAGTGGGGGCTTATGGAAATTTCCTTGGTTTTTGGATGCCATCATTAAGAAGTTCTGTGAGTTTCTGGGGCATTGCAGGAACTCTTTTAAACCTAAAGTTTTGTAATTTATCTGGCCGCGGTTATTTCCAGTTCTGCGTCTTTGCGATGATTCCCTTAACTTCTTCATATGTAAGGTTATTTGTTGACACTTGCTCAGGTTGCCGGTATCTTATTCTCTTTTCATTGATCCAATTTGCTTCATGGATGTAGTTCACTTGTCTTTATTTGAGTTAGCATATTTTTCGACATTCAACTCCTGACATCGGTTGGTCATTGTGGATTACGAGCAGAGCCGAAAAGCGTTTTACTTAGATATTTCATTGTCGTGTAATACGTTCGAGGTTCGTTCTCCTTTTTCTCTCTGAGCCATAATTGCCTACACAGTTGGGAAGTTAATCTTAGTGAAACCACTGAACCTGGAGCACAATTTAAACACCCTCTATGCACGGTGTAAGTATACGTCGCGAAGTAGACAACGACGTGTCGACGCTTACATTAGTTTACGTACCTTTAAACCGTTGAAGTGGAGGCTAAGCAAAGGGCGCCACTAAGTGGCTGAATATCAATTTTACCCTTGCATTCACAGAGATTGTTGATGTCATTAATGGAAAACTCTTTTTCCTGGATGCACATATGAAATGACACAATGCACTATGAAGCCCATGGAAAATTCCTATCTCAATTGAGGATCGTGTGACTTGATGCCTCTTGATTATTTTGTTTGGGCATAGTCCACCCTCACCAAATCAGCAACAATCAACGCATGGAAAGCCGATATTATTCGTCTTATTAATTATTCGACTTATGTTGGCACTCAAGTTCACTTAAGCCCATGAAACAAGTTTATTCGATAGGACCTGTATTCCATTGAAAGTGTAAGCGCTTAATTTATTAGAGATGATTAAAAAAGAAACAAAAATATCGTGTCACCCTGTACCACACACACAATCATTATTAATGCAATTCTTCTATCAACTTGCTATAATTCTCTCTTATGTTCTCAATTGTGTATGTTCTCTAAACTCAATTACATTGTATGCTCCCAGTTACACATGATCTTATGTCATACTGTTGTACAAATGTTATAGAAAACCTGATCGATGTTATTAACGCTCTCTGTTAAATAAAAGCTGTTGAGGAGATACGATTGAGTCTGTGTTCTATCTTGTGTTTTTTATGTGACCTTACAAAGGCTTGGTCAATGGCGTGAACATGAAGGTAATGAATAAAATTATTTCCCCTGAATTCCCCTGAATAAAGGAATTAACTCTTTTACAACTTCCATGAGTCATTAATTGGTGCACCCCTGTTAAGGATAAGCGCTTGATTTTCAAATTTCCCATTCATGTCAACACAATGCACTGAAGGAATGCCCATTGGTCACACATGATATCTTCATAACGACAGCTTTGACAAAGTAACCTGCAAAGATGTTAATTGGTCCTTAAAAAGTCAATTGCAATCTTTCGGTCATGGTAGCACATATAAACGGGCTTACAATGGACGAGGTTTTACGTTCAAGACATGCAGTGACGGCCAATGTTGTTACACGCTCCCTCGTGTCATCATTATTCCCGGCGACAATCTGTCATTAAGATCGTGAGATACCGTGCTTGTAACATTTTATAGTTCAGAGGATGAGCAAGGTTTATGCCAACGATCAACGGCAATGACTTAGGGGTTAATGGACGAGAGGCGATGATTTAAGATGCGATACATGGACTTTGTTTGGAGGAGCCGAGAAGTACAGAGCCATGCTTTACACCCGGGGATTTACAGACGGGGATTGAATGTCTGCAAAATTTAAAAATTTGTCAACAATCATGGGCTCCTAATGTATACGACTCTCCGATGTCCAGGCGGTGGGTGCCGTACGAAGTCGGCCGTCAGTCCAAAACTCAACAGTCCGCCAATATTGGCCTCAGTTGACGAGAAGCCTTAAACTTACTGGATAATTGTATCTTTCCATACACAACCATACACCAACAACAACTCTCACGTGATATGTCATCCCCACCATCCCATTGTGCATATCACCCGATTGTGCATAGAATCAATTTGCCAGACGTGCCCCTCCACACACAGTTAATTCAATTGCCCCTCAGGCTGAGTGCAAAGAAAATCACGTCGACAACTGGCCACATAAAGACATCAATTCGAATCGTAGACAGCGCCTTACTTAAGCGCCATTCGTAAGCAGTGCCAGTGCCGCGGCCAGCAGCAATTACTACGTCCAATGCATTCGACTTGGATGTGATTGAATTAAGAATGCAACCTCATCCATTCGCTGAAAAACCGCTCCGCCAATTACGTAAAGTTTACTGACCGCCACTAGCCACTAGTCATTCATACATCTCGCATATTTCTCAATGACCTGTTCGCATTGCATTTACTTACGACACCACCACCGCCGGCACCGCCGGTACTAAACAAAAGTTCGTTTTTACCGTAAAGCACTTCTCCATTCCGGAATCGGTCATGCGCCAACTACCCCTTGCACGGAAGTGTTATATCAAAACAAATGAATTTATGAATGAGAAGCTCGCGCCCGTTCACTGTGTCACTTTTGGCGGCAAAGCGAAAGCCACACGAAAACTGTTCTACACGCTCGCACAGCTGAACACGTGTACTAAAAGACAAAATCATCCCCTGACCGAGAGAACAATTCGTGTGGGCTTACTTGATATACTTGAGGACCGAATTTTCTATCCTCTATCACTGTCAACAAACTTTCGCTTGAGATACATTTTCAAATTGGCTACAACGGACTCTTTCAATTTCAATCTTTCAGTTGGCATCCAACGTGCTGCTGGTTCACATCGTCTAACCACACATCGTCACGCGACGTCCTCTCTCGCTCTCGGTTCCTTTGCGTGTGGGGTTCGTTTCGATTGCTGTTCACTAGGTTTTTTTTTCGCTTTTTTTCGGTTTTGGCATTCGTGTTCGAACTGCGGGCGAAGGAAAATTCCTCGCGCACTGACTGACGAGGTTTTCCCGTGAAAGGAATACGATTTACATGCGACCACCAGGACGAAGTGATGTCCCGAAAATTCGACTTTTATCGGTTTTGTCTTAACGTTAAATCATAAATTATCGCTTACGAAAAAAAAAAAAAATTCTTGTGTAAAAAATAAATAAAAATTTAATAATTTATTAATAAAAATAATATATTTGTTGTCAGTTGATAAGTGCTACATTCTTTGTATGTGTGTGTAAGTTGTCTTGTTAATTATCAAGATAAAAGAGTGAGAAAAGAGAAGATTGAAAGGAGCTGTCTAGATTTTTGAAAATTTATTAAGTGAAAGAGCAAAATAAAATATATAAATAAATAAAAATATATATAATCCTTACCGTGTGTGGCATCTAATGTAGTGTGATTCCTGCTCGTGTGTTAAATCAAAGAAGTTCGGCGAGAAAAGAGAAAAGAATATTCTCTAGTGTACAAGGCTACAAAACAAACAGGCATTTTTTTGGATAACAATTCAGCAGTTTTGGGGTACATAAGCACAGACACACAGTCACACGCCCGTCCGATCCCAGCGGGCTTCGCTTAGCCGATCGCTGCTGCTGCTGCGAGAACAAGACGAATTAATTAATCTCCTGTTCAAGGTACGTCTCCTGAGTTGGTGTTCGGGTGGAATATCATTCAAGCCAAGCGATTTCCTCTCATATTTAATTTTATTTATTTTTAATTTATGAGCTTTAATTCTCGTGCCCGAAGTGATTCAGTGTGTATGTTGGCCAGCAACAATGTATTTGTTGGACGTTTGTTTTTACCATTTTCAAATTTTGTCATGTACAAGCGAAAGTGTTGGTGTTAAGGAATAGGAAAAAATGCGAAAATTAATTTTCAAAACGAGGCGACAATTTTATTTTTAGTTGACATAGAACGGATAACCCAAGGCTGTGGATATGTGATTCTCTTTTTTTTTGCTTTTGTTCTTCGTTTTGCCTGTCTTCACGGGAAAGTTGATGGTGATTTGTTGTGCAGATACTGAGGTGTAATTAAAATGTATACATATCGAGCGATTCGCTGTGCTGCTGTGTGCGGCCTAAGGCAAATGAACAGGTGATGGGTTTGTCTGCCTCTCGCTTCGCAGATGCAGATGCGCACCGCTCAGTATTCGGTCGGGGAATCAGGAACTTTTTGCTAACACATGTCAGTCTACCTGCGACGATTGCCCGTGCAATCTTTTGCAATTTTGAACTCATTGGTCGATTTGAAATCGATTATAGAACGAGTAGATGTCTCTGTTTTTGGTGCTTTGTATGCAAGACCTGAGCCCCCCTCCAGATGTGTCCGAACCAAAATCGTATTTTTATAGTTTGCTCGGTCGGTGAATGACAATCGGTTTTTGACCAAACATCTAGCACGTGGACCTGTGCTGTGTTGTGATTTGTTTTGCAGAAGAAAAAACATTTGCATTTGCTTTTGTTATTCTCTCTTTGCGCTTAATGAAGACCTTGATTTTTTTTCCACGCCGCGCCGTACGTGCTTCCATTAACTTGTGAATCGGTTGGTGGGGGTCTCTTTGATTTTGGAAAATTACCGATCAATTCGATGATTTTTCAAAGAGCATCTTTCCTTGTGTAGCCCAGCGTCAGACGGAATGGCTTAACTTAATCTAGATGGATGGCCTTTTGCCAAAAGAGCACAAATATTGCTCAGTCATAAGACAGCAAAGGCTTATGGCCATCTGCAGGGGTCATCGTGGAAGAATTGTATATCTCTTAAGTGTCATGACTGGTTTATGGCTCAGTTTTTAATTTCTCTGCGTTTGACAATCCATCGTGGGCGGAAGAACATCGCTTTACTAAAATGTGTTTTAATTTGCTGCAAATAAAATAAATCATTTTTGACTCAAGTTTTAGGTGATAGTTATGTTCGCCTTAGTTGTTGGCTGACTTTAAGTGCCGACGAATTTCGCTGATTCTGGAAATGCTCAGAATGAAACAAGAACCTCTCCGTGGATGGTATTTACGTCGTTGCCATTAGTGTTCTCAAATTAAGAGGATTTGTGACGGTAAGAGTTAGGTCAACAAGGGTGGAACATGTCGCTTTGTTTGAAAGTCGCATAACCCCGTAATGTTGCACAATTTTGCAAAGCTTTCAATGCTCAGGACTGTTTCCCAAAGACAATGTGTTGCTTCTTATTAGCGGCGTTCATACTTAACAATTTGTCGCGACGATTTGCTTGACACCCGTGTTTAACGGGCTGGATCGTCAATGTGATCGTTGCAACCAAACCGCAGACTTGTAGTACAAGACAATTTGACTTTTCAGCTTCATTGATCGACATGTAGTAAGTAGTAAGGTGTGAACACGTGTTGAACAACTTCAGTGCATTTTTCATTTCTGATTTAGATTTTTGTAAGCCCACATCGGCGGAATGAATGATGAGATCACACGTGGAAAAATAATGTGCTGTCGATTTTTTTTTATTAATTACCAGAAGAAGGGGAAATAAAAAGTGAACCATGTTTAGAATGGATTTAGTGAATTTTGTAGATTTAGCAATACGTGTGCTAAATATGAGAAACTTCTTCTCCAAGAATCTTAGATTTGCAGACAAACGTCCACGCGGTGTAATAGCGTCTCTTAAAAGAGTCTCCTTCCGTTTGATGTTTTGGCTCATTTTCTTTAATAATTCTTTATACGTCGGTGCATGCATGCGCAAATAATTGGGAGATTTTTCATTCAATTCTCTTCGCATTATTACGGAAAAACGAAATCATTGCTTTATCCAGCGTTTCACCAAAACTCGCTTTGTCTTTGTCCAACATATTGCTTCATTTTCAAATATTTCATCAATAAGTAAAACAGAAAGAAGTGCTCATCCATGCAAACACTTCAAAGTTTCTCTCAAAACTGAAGTGTGCCAACATTTTTTGTGTGTGAACGCTGAGCACCAGCTTGTCGCCAAGCAAATCGTCACGACAAATTGCTGTACCGCTATCGGCGAGAATTTAAAAAAGTGCTACAAAGCATTGACTTCTTGACTTTAAAGAGGTCTGATTGAGACATGAGAGAAATTGACAAAAATGGAAATTGAATTTTGAACGGATCAAGTGAGCTTTAATGAGGGGAGTCCTGAGAAATCTTACTTCGTACAATATTCTGAGCTTGATTATTTGGATGACGCCATGAGTATGAATCTTGATCTTTAAGAGAGAAAAATTGTCCAAATTTTGCTAATCAGCCGTTTTCTTTTTGTGGGTCTGGGCTTCTTACAACCCGGCATCGTAGTTGCTAATTACGTAGGCCATGTTGACTAAGGCCCTTTTCCTTGGGTGTGCCTCTTTAAATGCGGGCGTTTCTTGCTGCGTGGTCCCACTGGCTCGGAGTCTTCTATGCGTAGCTTATGCCCTCTTTATGGCACATCCACCTCGTGCTTAGGATCTATAGACACCTGACTGGACTCGGTTGTTAGTTGAATCTTCTCCTCTAGATCACATCGACCAACCACTCGTGGTGTGTATACTGTTTGTGTCTCATGAATAGTGGAGAGGATACTATTTCTTGCCCTTCCAAATGACAAGACACTTTTCAAGACACTTACACCAACTGAAGTTGTTAGTAATTTGAGCTCTGTAAAGCGCAGTTGTGTCTGAGTTCGAACCACAGCCCATACCACACAAAATCCTGGCCCGAATAATATTCCAAGCAAACTGCCTGAAACTGGTTTCATTCGCTGCAAGCATCGATCTAATTCTAGTTCTCTAGATTCAGAGGACTGGTTTCTTCTGTGCTGTGCAAGGCGAAAACATTCTAGGAAACCTCTTCTGATTTAGATCGCAACTGACTGGAAGAAGTAAAGAAGAGAGGTGTTATTTAGAATGATATCCCCGCCTGTTAATGGGGAGTAATATGACTGAATCAGCGGCAATAAAAAGCCATGTGGGGAGAAGGGGTCTGCAGGAAAGCGATGAGCATATCAACCTCGACTCTGATCAAGTCTCCATGGTCAATACCTCAATTATTGAGCTTTTCAACTGGTCTCCGAAGCGTGAACTGGCCTCATCGACCGAGCAGATGACACGACATACATAGATGTCAATAACGACGACTGCCAACATTTGGCGGTTTCTTTAGATGGAATTGGACTAATTTCCATTACTTGAACTACAGTACAAGCTGATCCTTGGATTAGGTGAGAACGAGAAGGGACCAGTTTATATACAGTAAGCGGTTAAACCTTTAGAAGAATCGCATGACACCATCGGTTGCATGGGACATAAGATGTCGTAATCCAAGTTCACCCTTCACTGAACTTCCGTGTGGGAGACGCCAACCACTCTCCACAATACTTTGTTCGTGTATTCTCCTTCTCCACTAAAGGTAGTCTCATCTGACAAGAAGTGTAATTTAAATTATTTAAATCCTGTAGCTACTGTCTAGCACAAAGCATAGCGTCTTTTTTCTTATATCCATAGCTTAACCTACGTTCCCACCGGATGTTTCCGGATGTTTCATCAATTTTCTCCGAACCTGCTATACATTTTCGACGTCTGAAACCCTCGCGATTTCTAGTAAATCTAATTCATCCGTCCATGAGAGGAGACCGAACATCTATCTATCTTTCTATTCTCTGGTGTTCTCACACTATTAACGCCTGTCAACAGACAACAGACGTGTGAATAGTGAGAGTTGAGGCACAAAGTGCTACAATGTCCCAAGGGTAGTAAAATCGTTTGGTCATTTGTAAAAAACATAAAGAATTTCGGCTAGTCTTCAATTCCCAAGCTCATTTACAATGACATCCCTGTCAGAGCTGTCAGCTCTTTAGACAAAGTAAAGCAGCTAGCGGCGCATTTTGCAGCCAGCTCAACTTAGCCAGATTTCAATATGTCTCCACCCGTACTTGAGAGCGTTGATTTCACCAAGGGACAGTTCCACTTCCGCACTCGTTCAGTTGCAAGAGTACTCAAAGAGCTCGACGTGCATAAATCCGCTGGCCGGATGGTATTCCCCCTATACTTCTGAAGAGGCAAAACCACTTAAGCTTTTTCATCTATCCCTTAGTTCTCATTTTTGGCAGATGGAAAACAGCATTTGTCCAGCACGTCTGTAAAAAGGGAGAATCTACGTACCGACCCATAGCACTTGCGTTCCTTCTTTCTAAGGCCATGGAAACGCTGATAAATCCTCAGCACATGGAATACTTTAAATCGCGGAAGCTTCTTAATGACCGGCAGTACGCAACAGGTCCACTGGTGATCTGATAGCTTATTGGATAAGTGGGACCAAGCCTTGCACAATGCAGGCGAAAGCAAGTTCGTTGCGCTTGATTTTCTGAGGCATTTGACAGAGTTTGGCATCAAGCTCTCTTGTCGTCAATGCGTGCCTATGGTATCGATAAATCTTTACTTCTATGTATTAGAAATTACTTTCGAACCGTTCAATTCAAGTCTGATATCCACCAAATAAATGCTGGTGTTCCCCAAGGCTCTGTTCTGTCTCCTGCACTCTTTCTCATTTTTATAAATGATCTCTTGTCTGCTACTTCTAATCCAATCCATTGCTTCAACTTTTCATATTCGTTACAAGACTCACGACCCCGCTTTTCAGCCGTAGAATTGGTGGAGCGTATGTTAAGCTCATTGAATTCCGACCTTGACAACATAGTTGGGAAAAGAACAACCGAGTGGTATTTAATGCTTCAACAATTCAATGCTGCCTCCTGTTACTCAAGCGAACCGTTGATAGTCAGCCATTATCCATGAATAAATCCATTGAATTAATTTATGAGGCGTATATCCGTCCCAAGTACAACGCTCATATTTGGTCTGGTGCCCCAAAGACCCTTCTGTACCTTCTAGATAAAATCCCAAAGCGAGTGATAAAACTTATAGGAGATGCACGAGTCATTATACTCGCTCAAACATCGACGTACCGCCTCTTCTTTGTCCGTATTTTATCGCTAACAAACGATGAGTGAGCTAACCAACTGCATTCTTCGCCCCCATGAAGTCGACCGCAACACCCGTCTCGCCAGCAATGCTCATCAGTTTACCGGACGCACACTTAATTTTAGAGACTCGTTCTTCACACGCACCACTTTAATATGAAATGCTCCTCCCATCCTAATATTTCCCACAGACTAAAATCCGCAGATTTTTAAAACCAATGCTCCCTGGTACCTCCTCTCACTACCTCCCTCCTATACCATCGCCCCGTGCAGTGTCCTGACTCCGGGTAATTAAAGGTTTTAATAATCCCTTGTGCGCGCGAAAATTAAATAAAAAAAGCTGTTCTGGCTGCCAGTGCGAGTGACATTTGTTGTTTGGCCGGCACTTATAAATTGAAAGCGAAACCACTTCAAACTTTGCGGGGACGGCCTATTCTGGTTTCAGTAAAAGTTTTGCGGTTTCGGTTCGGTGGAAAGGTAGCATTGGTTTTCAAAGCTGGATTTACAACGTATTTGTGACTACCAGTTCGGAACGAGGTTACAGAGCCCCGAATGTTGAAGCTCTTTATGAAAATGTTCACGGCAGCCATAGAGAGCACATTTGGGATTGATAAATAGTCATCATAAGGAATCTGTGGCAGATCTTTTTTATGTCGATTTAGCATGAATAGTTTTGATTATCTATCGCCTTCAGGGAGGAATGGGTAATGCACCAGTCTTTAACCTACAATGTCTCCTGTAGAAACTGCACGGACGAGGAGAAAAACATGTTGGGCCCTCTGTGCATTTGTACCCCCTCTCTTCCCGATGGAACAGTTGACTAGGGACTTTCTTCCCGATCTAAGCAAAATTTGTCTCATGCATTTTATCGCTTTGCCACAAGCAAAATTGGTTTGCTAATCGGACATATTCGCGGGGTAAAAAAAATAGGCATACGCTGTGGTCGTCAGTTGAGTTCCAGTACCTGATGCCGGTCTCCTCAAAGTAACATTCCCTTGAAAAGTCGTCAGTGAAATGGCTCCCACTCACACACTGCAGCTGATGATGACATCCAGAAAATACTCTCAAGTCAGTCCCATATTCGCTTCGTTTTGGTGATAGAGAATATTCTATTTAATGACAATTTCTGGAGAATCGAAAGATTCTGAAATAAGTTTACCTAGGATTTAGGACTTCCACCGTTCACAAAATAGAATGTCTGAAAGTTTGTACGTTTTCCGAGTCATTTGAAACTGAATATCTTTGCGCAACAGTCACACAATCATTTACACAAGGCCTCCGTCAACAAAGAGTGTGAAAGCGGGTCTCGATTGACATTTCTGTTTTGTCTGTGCTTCGGGATTTTTTCTGAATTTTTGTGGCGGCCTTGGCGTTGTGGGCTTGTGCGTCGAACCCTACGCTCTTGAGCGATGAACGCAGTCGAGTTTCGATTCCCGGTGCGAGCAAAATACTTTTCACGGCCCCACCTCTTTCAGACAATACTCAAAGAGTATAACTGTCTAGAAAAAGCTTCTCAAATTCGCCGTTCGGAGGCGGCATAAAACTGTAGATCCCTTACACTCGTGAGAGAACAATAGCACGCACAGCACGAGTGGCTGCTGAGAACCTAGGCCCTGGTCCCCTACGGGCTGCAGGGCCACCAATATTATTATATTATATTATCTATACGAGTACATACAGTACATCCAAGCCCGTGCTGTCATTTACGAGCTATAGCTCCAAAAAGCATCTCAAACAATGAAATTAGATAAGACGGGTGTCTTGCAATGAGTGTCGATAACAAATTCTGTAATTTCAGATGAAATGGGACGTCAGATAAGCGGAACACTCTCTTTCAAAATTTGGTTACTGCACGGGCCCGTTCGCACGTCATGCGGGATTGACAATAATTGTGCGAGCTATACCGTCACCAGTAAGAAGTCATTTGCCTGTTTTAGATCTTTTTAAAACTGATTTATGCGAACATTTCCCGACTCATAAAACAACCAAAAACAAGTTGATTGGGCACCAAACTGCACCACACGAACAATGGATTCAGTCACCAGAGCATTTTCAGGAATTTAGTGCCAGAAATGAGATTATCGTAAAAAGTACAACTTAATAGCTCTGTTTTCCCAGAGGTGTCTGCCGATTTTGTCACTCCCCAGCCAAACAACCCGGACGTCTGTGCATAGCTGACTGAAGGTCGGCGATGTCTCTCGTCGCCCGCATCGAGTGATGCGCCTTTCGGGTGAATGGATTGCCGATTGTTCACATTAAGCTTGGTCACTGTGTGATGACAAATCGTCTACTCATTGTTTTCGAGAGCAGAACAATTTGGTTGACGCCAAATTAATGAATACATGGTTCAACGATTTTAAAGCCGCGTGCCGCATGGATGTGTTTCGGATCATCTCGAAATTGTGTACAAACGCCTCTCAAGTTTCATTTGAATTTAAGACGCAGTTTGTTCATTAGGCAAAGTCAAATGAACTGTGTGAGCTCGGGGATATGAAAGAAATGATTAAGGGGCGAAAGTGTCATCGAAACATACGTTTTCAGACAAAAACACGCGTCATAGTAGGTGTCTCGCTTGTAGAGACGAAGGACGGTCTTTGGTTTACAATCGTTGTGTCAAGGTCACAGTTTCCCCGAGAGACTCGGCCAAATTGCTTATTAAACTTTTAAGGTTGCAGCTAAGTCCTAGGATGGCGGACTTAAGTAAATGTCATGGCAACGTCTGACCCTGATGACATTGAATGGAAACGCCGCGCACATCTTCGATGTTGTTCTCAAGTTTCAAGTCTCCGTCTGCTCTCACTCCTCTCCAACCTCGACTGGACAGAATTTTGGGAAGTCGCGCACTGGAGCATAACAATGAATCTTGTCCGCGAAATGGAATGGCATAACTTACGAAAATTCTTACAACACCTGGGTACATTGCGAACCCGCCCCACTGCCGTTTTATTGGTTTCAGAATGATTAAACATCCGCAATTAAATTTGTTTATCGGAGAGATTCGTCGTGATTTTCTGAAAATGTTCATATTTTTGGGCTGTGACGCAACGCCCGCAGATGGGCGAATGAATTTCACTGCCAAGTGATCTATGTGTTCTAATTGAAGACGCGAGTACAAAGCGAGCACAGTTTAGTTGTGAATGAGCTTATTTTGGGCTTTTGTTTAATGTGAAATAAACAAAAGGAGTTATGCACGCATCGACTTTAATTGTAAACAGAATCCAAGTTTTGAGTTGCCCGAAGAACAGGCGTCTCTGTTTGTAAATATTGTGTTTCTCATCACAGGCCACTGGATTGTGTTCATTCTTGTCGACAAGAACAGAAAGTTGTGCTTGAGCGGTGACTGATTTGACAAATCTTCACGCGGACGGAATCGCTCTGAATGTCTTCTGGATTTGTTATATGCCCCGGAGGCAAAGGTCCTTTTGGGAAGGGACTAATTATGGATAACTGTGAACTTTCAATGTGGTATTCACATTTCCGGCGTTGAGTAAGAATTTGAAACGCTCATAAAGCGATAAGTGTTAAGGCAAAATTCAGTGGAACAAGTGCTTAAAGCATCTAAGTCTTAAAGCATCCAAGTGTTTTAAGTGAAGTTCTAAGGAACTCAAATTACACCTTCATGTGAGACATAAGAAAATTGTTGAAGTGGTCAGAGTTAAAGTGACAAGGATCACGACCAAGTTGCTGCATGAAAGCGAATCAAGACTTCGATCAGTTGAACGTGTTGACACACGCAGCGAAATTGTTGGGTCCATTGTGCCCTTAACGCAAAATTTTTTTCTACGGTGACTTCTTTTACTCATGAAACTATTCACCCATAGAGAGTTTTCCAGCCCTACATCGCTTAAGCCCCCAACGATGAAAAAATCTTTTCCTAAGACTGGGCACCTGTGCCTATGGCACACTGCTCGTTAAGAACTCCTTTTACTTACTTCCTTACTCATCAGGCTGGCGATCGTTGTTCCATCGTTGACGCTGTTTTGTATCCGTGATACTTTGTCCGGAGATCTAACGGGGATTCAGTCTTCCTATCCTTTTCGAAACAGGAGACTCGGATATGAAGACCCTCTTAGCTGAAGCGTTGGTGTCCATTTGATCGATGTGGTCGAGCTTGTGCAGTTGACGGATGTTTGTCTTCCGAATTACATCCACATTCTGGTAGAGCTAGTAGTGTTCGCGGTTGTGTCTTCTCCTCCATTCACCTTCCTGGCAGACGGGACCTTATATCTGACACAGAATTTTTCTTTCGAAGGTACAAAGAATCTGCTCTGCAGTTTTGCTAAGCGTCCAGTTCTCGGCTCCATAGACAAGGACTGGCAAAATGAGAGTTTTGTAGAGCATGATTTTGGTCTCTTGAGTCAGAAGTTTTGAGCCCAGTTGTTTCGATAAACTTAAGTAGCACCGGGTGCCAAGGCTGACTCTACGTCGGATCTCCACTGTGATGTCATTTGTGGAGTTCACTTTTACCCCGAGGTAGACAAACTCCCTTACTATTGTACCTCTAAATTTTAGCTGCCGATCGTGATGTTTTGTCCAAGGTGGTGTGCGAGGGAACGATTTTTGGTCGACAGCATATATTTGGTTTTGTCTTCATTGACCTTGAGACCAGTTCGTTTCGCCTGTTCTTCAATCGCCGTTACGGCATGTTGGCAGTGCGCGGCGATGTCGATCTGATCTGCGTACGCCAACGGTTGGACCGACTTGTGGAAGATAGTGCCTTTCGTGTTTACAGCTGCCCGCCGTACTCTCTTCCGGATTGAAGAAATCACACGACAGCGCATCTCCTTGCTGAAATCCGGTGCAGGTTTCAAACGGCTTGAAAATCCTTGAGCCGAACTGCACGGTTCATAGCGCGTGTGTGACACAACCGAATCAGTTTTCCTGGCATCACGAATTCTGTCATCTGTATAGCTCCTTGCGAGAATGCCTTCGTATGCAAACCAATGAAAGGATGGAAGGACTCCTATTCCTTGCGACTAAAAATTATGAGTGATGTTGATTACTTCTTGTACAGCGTCGGCCACAGGGCCCTTGCTGTTGCTCCGATTCCTATAGCAAGCCATTAAGTCCTGCCTCTGTGCATTGCTTGGTTTTCCGGTTTTTTTTCTCATGCATAAGGGACTGCACAAGATTCTCCCAGCATGGATCCAAAACTGTCCACTCTTGTGCGATGGTACCCTGTTATAGTACACAGCATAGGGTCACCCTGTTCATGAAGGATATCTCACTAACGCTGGATACCCTGAACACTTTCGATGTCAAAATGTCCAATGGTAGATATGACCTCGGACAGAAATGGTCATCGATTACATACATGAGTCTTTCAATGCAAGTGCTGCCTCTGTGTAGCAGCCGTCTCAGCTTGAAGTAGGTTCCTATCGTTTCTTTGTGCCAGGAATTTGGTCACAGAAGACAACTGCGCCTGTACTCGCACTCGTTTTTCAGCCGTCAGTGTACAGGGATATTTGGCCTCCTACTCCTTCTTCCGGACAACCTGGTGGAAGGTATTCCGTTTGATCGTTGCACTGTGCTGCTGTCCAACCTTCCAATATGGAAGCATGATGGTGTGGTTAATCCCTCAAGAATCCCGCCTCTCTCATCATCGCCTGGGGAACATTATTTTTGAAAGAAAAGTGTCAGGTCCATGACTTGAACGGAAAAATAAAGTACCTATTTTAATTTAACGAATCGCGCATAAGTTCTTGCTGTTGAAAGTAGCAGAGTTCATAAATGATTGTCAACTTTCTTCGTAAGTAGCTATAACATAGCTTTAAAGTTCGCAAAGTTCCATGGGTAAACAGTTTCTTAGTCTGCCATGACTGAACAACTTTACTGGGTGTGTTTATTTTTCCACTCGCTGTGTTGTGTTCTACTTTGCGAACTTTCCAAACCCCACCCCTCTTCTCCCACGGCCGTGCTCCACAAAAACATTTAAAGGTGCATCAAGTGTATTTTTTTGGAATTACCAGCGCTTGTTGACTTTTTGTGGATTTTGTTGAGTGACTCCTAGAGGTGTTCTCGTTCGAGGTGGTGTTCTGTGTTCACTTTCCACTTAGCCACCGCATCAACATTAGATACTTGAGATATTTAGGTAGAACTATCAAAGAGTGCGATTATTGAGGGTGTTCATTTATTCTATATGCCCAGGCTCTTACCATTTAAAGGCGGCTGATAACGCATTATTCATAGATCAATCTTGGTATTACATGATTCCCATATTTCACTGGCCTACAACAGTAACGCCCTACCCTCAGTTCCTTACAGGATTTAATCCTTACAGGAATGCTCCGAGAGTAAATTTTGTACATTCCTCATGCTTTCTCAAATTTCGCCGTTTGATTGCCTGCACACAGTGACGTTCACAATACGAGTGCATGCAAAAGCAGCGGAAGGAAACTGCCAACATTTAATGCTTTTATAGATAAAGTTCTGATAAGTTGCATAGCATGGACTGCATGCTGGCGTCGACTTAATACTCCTGTACAAACCGAAGAAACCCGGCTTGTTCAACCTTAGTTTAGGCGATCCATATCGACTCCATTGATGAGTGTTCTTTCCTTTCTATGGGACCTTGGGTCTTTGATCATCTGGAGCTTGAGTTATTTTGCCATGTTGTTGGCCGTTTGCTCAACGATACAGGGTGACTTGCTGTCTTGTCAATGGTTCCGACTCGATATGTACGTCCATTGACTCACTTGGACTCAGTTGGGTGAAGTTTAACAGCAGCATTTATCGGGGGGTAAGTAGCATCCCACTCTCCGGAATTGACTCATATATTGGTTTATTGCCCACCTCTGTCAGGAGATCGCCCGCCTAGGAAACTCTTTCTATGTTATGTCCGGCCAAGGGAATATTGAGAATTAATTCCGTTGTGCATCGACACCATTTAAAGCCATAAAATGGTGGAATTTTGCGTCTTTCTGTAAGATACTCTCGTTGCAATCCCGGTCTCAAGTTATAAGTCCAAGTTAGTTCTATATCGCTTTTACCTGCTCAACGGTTCGGCACATATTGTGATGGACCCAATACGATTATAATAATAAAATATGTGGCGCCACAGCCCGTAGATGACAAGGGCCTAACTGCTTAGCAACCACTCGTGTTGTGCGTGTTATTGTTCTTTCACGAGTGGAAGGGATCTACGGTATTGTGCCGACTCTGAAATGCCAATTTTGATAAGCATTTTCCAGACAGTTGTAACTATTTGCCGTGAAAAGTACTTTGGTCGTACAGAGAATCGAACCTTGGCTGCGTAGGCTCAAGAGCGTAGGGTGCAACCTACCAACCTACAATCCCACGGTCGCCACCCGATCTGATAACTTCATGTTATTTTCCCAAACCGAGGTCTTGAGACGAAGTAGTTTTTCTTGCTCTACCTTGGACTTGGGCATATAATCTGCAGCAATCACTGGTGTAGTCTGAAGCAATAATCTTCCCCGAAGGCCAAGGGTTGACGAGATTTTCTTCACAGGCTCTCTGGTCATTGTCAGGAAATGTTGTGCCTAAAAAAATTTGAGTTGGTGTGTCCTACAAGCAAAGGGGACATCTAAGACGGGAGTGAGCCTTCATCTATTATTTTAACATGCAACACAGGAAACTAGCAGGACTTAACTTAAGAAAATATAACGAAAACAGAACCAAACAGAGTCGGCTGTGCACCTTAGAAGAAAGAGAGTCGACGAACCGATGGCTTCGGTTGTAACTTTGCTGTGGCGTCCTTCATTGAGCCACATCACGTGAGTTCTTTGGCTTGGACGAGTACTTTGGCAATCACATGCACATATTCGGCTTGGCTGGATTGTACAGCTCTTGTTTGAAAGTGTGTTTGGGTAATTGTAAGCACATGACATTGGTTTGGCTTGGTTTAATGTAAGTGCTTGGGCTTGGACGCATGTTTGGATAAGAAGAAACACAGCCAAGCACAGTCTGCACCTAATGCCCATAGTAAGACATGTTACTTCTTGGGCACACGTCTGTCTGTTATGGAAATAATTAAGTTAGTTTAAGGTTTATGTTAGAAGAAGTTAGTTTTCAAGGTTTTTTGGTTTAGTTAGGTTAAGCCAATTTTTTCGGAGTTTGCTTGGTACTTCAAATTCAATAATAATTTTCTGTAAAGACTTAAAAAACCAACGTAGTTAGGCACCGTAAATAAATTAATTAGATTAGCTTAGATTACTATACAGGGTCAGGAAGTTAGGATTAAATACAATATGCTACTGTTAACTGAATTCGTGCGGTTTTTTTTTTTCAAAATTTTAACGTTTATTTAAGAAAAACATGTACAATAGTATTATTCAAAGTATTGTCCATCTAAAGGTATGACTTTGTACCATCCATCTGGAAATTTGTAGATCCCATCCCAAAAGAACTGCGCCGGCTGGGCAGCCAAGATTGAATAAAGCCAATTTTTGAACCGTATTTCCATGAGGGCGTTCTGCATCAACCGAAAGAAATGGTAGTCAGAAGGGGCATGGTCTGGGCTATAAGGCGGGTGGGGTAAAACTTCCCATCCACAGTTTTCCAAATAGTTCTTAACCGGAATAGCAATGTGGGGCAGAGCGTTGTTATGATGGAAAATTATTGCCTCGTGTCTGGTCGCATATCCCGGGCGTTTTTCGACATATTTGAGTGAAAAAAAAAAACAATTGTTGTTTACGCTTCAAATGAATGACATATACTGAAATGACGTACAATGACAGTAGCTTTCCAACGCATGTTCCAGTGGAATAATGCAAGTTGCGCCATCTCTTATGAAACCGCACGAAGTTATAGACATAATATTAAAGCTTGTTCAAAGTATATTATGCCTGGCAAGTAAGTAACTTTAATATCAATAAAAACAAAATTTAATTGAAAGAAACAAATCATAACCGCGAAACTCAAGCAAAGAATTAACGATCAATTTTTCATTTAGTCAAGTGTGACATTCAAAGACATTCAAGCCAGTGATGGAAATTAATGATATTTTAGATTAATTTAATTGGCGTGAGATTTTTTTATACTTGGCATGTGAAATGCTAACGATGAATTAATATGAAATTTCATAAGTGAATCGCATTATTCGCATTACTTCCCCATTCACATCGTCAAAAATATGCATTTGCTTGAACAATAACAAAACGCAAATGTTCATTCATAACAATAAGCGTTACTAATGGTAAAATAAGCAGAAACGCTTAGTTTTCCGCCTTTGTTCAACGAAACGAATATGCAACTAGAGCAGTGGACCAATTTGAAGCGGAAATAGACATAAGGTCTGAGTGTGTCCGCAATATTCATAATGTCTGGTTTTGAGTCTTCGTTTTGAAAAGCAAACTTTCGCTGTGTGTACACATTACATAACGCACCGCCTACTGCTGGAAAATAGCTTCACATTTCATCAAATTTAGCAAGGGATTTTAATACTTCTAATGCTGAAACATATTTCATCGTGAATTGATTTTGCTATTGCTAACTACACCATCACTAGTTCAAACTAAACTGAAAAAGCACCATCTTCCATCTTCATGACTAAAGTGCCTTTTCGGATCATTAATGAATTAATATTGTAAAAGCCTAATGACAACGGGATGCCGTACAGCCCCCAACTGAGTCATATTTCTTCCAAGCAATTAGGAGCACATCCACAGGTGTCAGTCGGACCACCGCCCACGAGGCGGTAATTTATTTGTTTTATTTCCAATTAGCCGCAGTTATGCTGAATCAAAGTTCCCTCGCCACACACACGCACTTCGTTTATATCCCCCTGACATGTCTTCTTTCGAAAAAAGAGACAGGGGAATGAGGATGGCTCTTTGCATAAGAACGCCTGCCGCCGCCTCCGGGACAGACGTGAAGACTATCCATTCACATGGAGCCACAGCTCCTATTCGTTGGCGTATAATTCAATCAAATTTATTAGGGATATAAAAAGTTGAATCTGAAAAAGAAAATCATTTCGTTAGCATGTGTCGTTATGGTTTAGGTTTTTCCTTGCTTGTGGTGAGGCACCCACACAGTGAATCTTGCCCGTATCCTGACTTTTTTATTTTCGTCGTTTTGGTGGGTTGAATATCGACATGGGCTCTTATAGGCACGGAACAGGGAAAACTAATAACCTCATGCCACATGTCAAAGGGATGCTTTGTACGTCAGCTTAAGCAGCAGCAGATGGAAGGAGTCAAGTTCCCTGTTGACACACACATGTCATTAGGAACATGTCAATGTTTATGCTTGAAAGTGATTCCCAGCATGAGACACGTATGATTTCAAATTGGCATTGCCTTTGGAACGATAAGACAACAATTAGATAACGAACAGCACGACAACCAGACTCAGGCGAAAAAGGCAGTGTCTGTTGCCGCGATTTTTTTGTTCCTCTGTATCAAAAATTGCGAAGATATTTGGACACATTTGAGAGGAAAATTTTCAATATTTCAAAGTAGGTACACTTAACACGTCACTTGTCCGTTGTTTCTGCTGCGAGAGTGGGCGGGGATTTATGAATTTACTCTTTTTTAAGATTGTCGCACTTGGTCGAGATAGAATTTTTGGCAAACGTAGCGAGCGACTTATTTTCAGACACACGTTTCTAGAATAAAGTCTAACTAACAGCGGACGGCAAAGAAGTCCGCCACAAGTTTGGCCTGTGGCAGAAGTTTTGTGTATTGTTTTTGGAAACGTCTGTTTTGATTGAATTTTTATGTCTGCAAATGATTTGGGTTGGTACGTAGGGCATCTGAAACATTTGATGCGTACGAGATGGACAGACGTGCAGAAGTGAAGTTGCCGGGGGAATTGGCTTCGTTCCTCTGGGAATCAGTCGGGCGGAATGGTTATGCAAATAAACGTGCCAGTTGAATGTGTTGGGGACAACTGGATGTGATGTTGAAATCATCTGCTGTTCGTCTTTGATATTTGGACGTCATGCGGTCAGTGATTCTATCCTTTCGGAAAGGGTGCTCTATGATAGCGGTGGGGTCAAGGTTATTCGTTTATGTTCAGATGTGCGTCTGCTCTTATCTCCTTTGTAGTGGGTGAAGCTTTTATGTTTCTCAATAAAAATGTTGACATTTCTGAAGAAACCCGAGAAGTTTATTGAAGGCGCTCGCAGTCTGTTCTTCAACCGTAGGGGTAGCAGGATTTTTTTCCACGTACGAGGACCTAAGTAGTCTCCTTGTCGTGCTTATGAACATAAATATTTAAATTTACCTATGCAATGCGCAGTCTTTGATAATGCCAACGATGTAGGTGCAGTTACCGTCAAATGTGGACTTGGGCCTAGCTTACACAGCAACTACTCATATTCTTCATAATATTGTTATGTTCTCAGTAGTGGAAGGACCTACAATTTTATGTCGACTCTAAAGGGCATCTAAGAAGCGTTTTTTACGGGTTCACACTCATGGCATTGTATGCTGCTTGAGGGACCATGAATTAGTCGGGAATAGAATACAGACACCAGCATAAGAGAAAGTGCCCAACAAAGCCTCATGAAATCACCATCGAAGGTCGCAAGCCACAGAATTAAGTGCTGACATGGGTGACGAAGATATCATTATTCTCTTAATATGACATTTATTTGAAGGACTAACCCATGTCTTGTGTGCCGTCAATGAGAAGTTGCATTAGCACCCTAATAATCTATTATGGGGGTCCTACCGCCAATGGGACAGTAAATTGTTGGGAGCACTGGAAAAAAATGCAATTTGACAGGTGATGGCTTGGGATTATTAAAAATGGAGGGGGAGAGTACATGGAATAAAAGAAATATTAAAAACTACGGCGTAGAAAAAAATTCTTGTTTCTGACCCTCTAAAAAATACCGTTACCAATTTTTGGCGTCAACGTTGTCAAACTCGTGCCAATTTGAAATTCACACGATAAAAAAACGCGTTTTTATTGTTGAACCAGATCTCACAAATAATGAATGTTTGGTGGCCACAGTTCGAAAGTTTCATACAAAATACGGTCGGAATGATCTTACTGGGCGCCTGAACTCCAGACGCTGGACGGTCTTCTTCGAATCTTCACAGATGAATCCAAAATTGTAGAACGAGTGGGTGTGGAAGTCAACTCTGCATTTTCAACTGTCATTCCGACTACCCCGCCCCCCACACTGTAGCGTCTTTCAGGCAGACACTGATTAAAAGATCTCTGTCATGGCTGTTCGGATTGCCATGCAGCGATCAAATCTCTGAGTACAGTCACATTTAACTCCAAACGTCCCTCTATTGCCGCGTATCTCTTAACTAGATGGCCAAGTATTTCAGAATCCAACTTCCTCGACGCAGTGACATCACAGAGAATTGCGAAGCAGACGACACCTGCAAAAACACTCTCACGAAAAGTTACCACCTCAACACTCTTTCCGAACGGAGAACTGCCGTCCATCGCTACTACAAAACATCTACTAAAGCTTGAAACGTTTACTCACACCAAACGTAGATGGTCTTCCGGCACTGGTTGCCTCATAACAAAGCAATTACGGCATACTATTGATCCAAAACGCTCACGCGACCTGCTCAGAACGAGTAGGTGGAACCTCACAAATCTCATCGGTGTTATAACCGGGCACTGTGCCATTAGAATTCACGCCACAAGAAGAAGCTGCAGGTATGAAGAGGAAGAAGAAGCCTTGCACACCTTCTTTGCAATTGCAGTGTCCTCTCATTTGGACGCCCCATACTTCTACAAAACTAAGTAGTATTAACATCAGTCGACATCATTTATTAAAAGCTCCAGATGGTTCGCGGATTAGACCTAACTACCTTTGGCCTAAGTGTGGCCACCTGTTGGGCAGTCAGCCACTCTAACCTTACCTAACCATGGTCGGAATAGTGTTCCACTTTCGTCAATTGCGATGAGATTGTTTTTTATTGCGGCTTAATAACGCAGTTCTTTCTGCCGAAATTGGATGGTATTTATGTGTAGTTCCAGCAAGACGGTGCCACATGTTACACAAACCGTGCAACAATTCAATTACTGCATGAGACAATTACTCCTGGTCGTGTGCTCTCTCTTTTCGGTGATCGGAATTGGAGTGATCGAGTGATGTAACACCATTCTATTTCATTGTGTGGGTTTATTTGAAGTCATAGGTCTTTGTCAAACGGCTCACAACCACCCATGCATTGCAGGAGGACTGGATCACAATGAAATTAAGCCACATTTGTGTACAGTGGTCAATACTAAATTCGGACGAAAGAAAGAAATACAGAAACGGTCTAAAGATTAAAATCAGTTAATTTTGGGATCTCACAATATTATAAATTATAAGGTTGGATGTTTGGTTGCTCGGTTTTGTTTGTGGAGCTCTTTTCCCATAACACGCAAGTGCACGATGACTCGAAACACGCGTTTTGGGTCCTACTAAAATCACCACTGTCGGTCGTACCGTGTGTACTTTGTTGTTTTGCAAAAACACGCAGAGGTTAAATTGAATTCGAAGAAATGTATAAGCACATCACAACCCTTCGGCGGCCTGTGCAAATACTGTACAATGCAATGTGCGAGTTTGTGTTGCTCGTATTTTTGCTGAAAGAAAATCGATGAAATATGCTGAGCGCTTTAACTAAGGCACCAAGAAATCGATGGGATGTCAGAAATCACATCCCAGAGGGTAGTTTGTGGGGAAATTCAATCGTGGAGTGGAATGAGTGTAGTAACGTGTGTTGTAGGAGAAAGCGGAATTTCAACAACTGCATGCGAGAAGCGATAGAATGAAAATTTTGATATGAAAAGGCTACGTAGCTTTGAAAAGCGTAACCAAAAAAATTTCTCAGAAATAATACAGAATAACACTTAGCCCTGGTCTGGCCAGACCAAATCGACTTTGAAGTGTGCATAAGTGGCCTTTCAGAGTAGCTGCCGTCCCTGACTTCCTCACAATACGTTTTCGATATATTTATAGAGACAACAATTGATTTTATTTATGCACGCATGGGTCTGAGCAGACCCACACGAACAATCGTAAGGAAATAGGCCGGTCATTTGATTTTTTTAAAGTTATATTTAGTTTCCTATCGACAAAATTGCATTCTATCTTTAGTTCACGTGGTTTTTTTATTATTTTGCGATATATTTTGATGCCTCTCGTGAATAGCGTCCGCCGCGTGTGTCAACTTTTTTTGTGTGTTTTTCGTTTTAGCAGCGAGGGCGATAATAAATTCTCTAGCCATATTTAATCAGCATAGGTCTGTACAGACCCTTACACTCCACTTGCCGCTGCAACACCTCATCGGAGGATTAACCCTGCACAGTTACCCTTTGGAAATTTCAAGTTCAAGGTGGCCCTAGTTGGGAGATGCGGAAAGTTTAAAAATTGTCTTCCTTGATTCGACAGTTTGTGCTAACTAATGGTAACCGTCCAGGGTTGATAGTATCTGTGGCACACTGACTAGACGGAATGTGTGACGCAGTCAAAGAAGAAATAAATGTGTTTTGATAAGACAGAGAGGATTTTCGTTCGGCAAATAAGACGAATATCTCTCCAAGTAGTCTCGTTTTAGATCAAAACCTTTGGTCCACCGTTTTTCCAATTTTTGTATTCCCTCCGAGTATTTGATTTATGTTGAGATAACCTTTTCATTAAAATCTTTCACCGCACACAATTTCTTCACGTTTAGACAAAACATTGTATGGGTGTTGGGGACTAAATTTTGTTAGAAGATCATTGTCAGAACACTTTTTTTTCCTGAAAACCCCTGAACACTGTCAGGTATTCCAGGTAGAAACCATTGCGATAAAGGAGGCATTGTTCTGGCTCAAGAACAACGTAATATCCAAAAGAGATATCACCATCTGTACGGACTGTCAGGCCACAATCAAGCCCCTGGAACATGTCATGTTTAATTGAAAAACATCTCTTAATTGATGGCATACGAGCGTTTTAGCATACACCTCATGAAGGTGCCGGGACACTGTGATATACCGGGCAAAGCCGACGAACTCGCTAGGTTTGGCACATCCTCCACCCAAACAATAGGAGGTGTTCCGCCTTCCATGCCAATCGCTAAAGCCTACCATCTACTAAAAAAACAGACAATCAACACCACTAATTGTGAATGGCTAGAAGGCACCACTTGTCTTAAAACAGAGCAAATATGGCCATCGCTTAATATCAAACGATCACTCAATCTGCTTAGACTCAGCAGATCTTCACTCAGGACGCTCTCCGCCGCCCTAAAAGGCCACTGCACAATTGCCTGTAGGTTGGGGTCCCCTATAATGACTTCTGTAGAAGCTGCATGGATGAAGAGGAGGTTGAAACCACAGATCACCTACTCTGATCGTGTAGCGCGCTGGCAGGTCGTAGATACTTACATCTAGGGGCCTACTACTTCAGCAACCTCAATGAGCTAAAAAGTGTCAGTATTAGCCAGCTAAATTGCTTTGTCACAAGCACAAACTGGTTTTAATTGTTAGAGGGAATCAATCCGCGTGGTATCACAATGGGCCTACTTTTTTAAGTGTATATATAACCTAACTTAACTATTTCGTTCTCATTGTCTATTATTTAATTATTTATTTATGGGCTATTTCAGCACGCCTAAACTCCTTCAGATTCCGTGGCGTTCACTGCGATGTAAGTACCCAAGGGAAGCGAAAAGTGCGGGTAACGCAGAAACTGTGTCAGCTTTCAGGAGAGCGTTCGCATTTTTCCTATATGTTTTATAAAGGGTGATTTTTTAAAAGCTATAGGAAAGTTTTTCAACAAAAAAAAAAAACACATAAAATTCAGAAAAATGCATGAAATCTTTATTTGAATCGATAGTATGGTCCATATAATTTAATGTTTGAAGATTATTTCATGCAAATGTTGACCTTGACTGCGCCTCAAATGGTCCATCCGCTTAGTCCAATTTTGGCATACTCTTTCCAACATTTCGGCCGGTACCTCACGAATAAATGCTTCAATGTTGCCTTCCTATGCGTCAATTGAAGCGGGCTTGTCTGTATAGACATGAGCTTTAACATAGCCCCACAAAAAATAGTTCAAAGGCGTTAAATCGCACGATCTAGGCGGCCAATTGACCGGTCCCGAACGTGAAATAAAATGTTCACCGAACTCGCCTCTCAATAAGTCCATTGTTGCGCGTGCTGTGTGGCATGTGGCACCGTCTTGTTGAAACCACATGTCATGCAAGTCAAGCTCTTGTATTTTGGGCAAAAAAAAGTTGGATATCATCTCACGGTAGCGCTCACCATTCACAGTTACGTTACGATTCGCATCATCTTTGAAGAAGTACGGTCCAATGATGCCACCAGCCCATAAACCGCACCAATCTGTGACTTTTTCTGGGTGCATTGGTAGCTCTTGCAATGCTTCTGGCTGATATTCACTCGTTGCGTTGTTCGTTTGTAAGACGATTCATGGTTAAATTATAGACCAAACTGAAGATGTTTGACAGTGAAACAAAACACGAAACGTGCGTCAGCTGTTTAAACCAGTGTTGCCAAAAAGATAATAGCTAAAAAATCACCCTTTATTATTATTCTCAGCGTTAAGTATAGGATGGTGGAATGTAACACTTGTGTGATTAACGTCCATTTCATAATGCTGCGTTGGTGCGCCGGTCGCTGTGTTTCTCAAACCACACAATGCTAAACAATGCCATTCACTGCATCATGCTGCGTTTTGACTTTTATAAGAAAAATAAGAACTGTGAAAGCAAAGTAAGCACTCTATCACCAAATTGTGTTCAACATGCTGAGTAATTCTGGTGTTTTTTGACATTCACATTGAGCAGGAAAGCTGAACGAAAAAACACATGATTGTGATATATTTATTATTCAAAGCAGATATCGTGAGGCTGCTTCCACACACGGTAAACTTGTCTGCGACTTTTCCATCTTGTGGGCAAGGGAGGTGACACGTGCTAGGCTTGCGGATTGGTTCTCTTTTATCGCTCATCGCTTTTTCTTCGAATTGCTTTATTCAATGTTGGGTATGGGAAGCAAACATGTGTGACAAGGGGTGGGAAACAGACACCATTGAGAATTGAGATCTCAGTTGCAGGGATTGAAAAGTTTTCCTGTGTGAAAGTGGCTTCGGATCACAAAAGGGAATTTGAAAAAATCTTGCTCAAAAAGTCCTCAGGGTGAAAGCAGCCTAACCAACACTTAGTCGAAGCACCAACGCAACGCATGTTTGGGAAGGAGAGAGAAACACAAAAAAATCATGTGCTATCGAAATTTGATAATTTGACCGCTTTATTTGATGCAACAGAATTGTGATTGTGTAAATTCGTATGTATGGGAGTATGGCAGCATGTTGAATTAGACTGAAATATGTACAGGGAAAATTCAGTTAATTGAGCAGAAATTGCTTGAATTGTGTGCATTGTGTAATGATCAAAGTTGTGCCACTTAACACATCTGTACAGTACGGAACATTCAAACTGCGAGTTCTACCCGGATTACAGCAGTACTTTTGTACGTGCTTCCCCCTTAGGACAGTAATAATACTACCGAATTTAATGCAGTTTAAGAAGAAGACTCCGATAGCATAAATCCCACTTTTCTCAATCTACTTTCACTGATTCGAATTGTAGTGCTACAAGCAATAGTATTTTTAGTTTAGTAGACACTGGACCGGTATCGTTTGATTCCACTGATATCATTCATACTCTTATAAATTCAAATGCCCAAGGAAACCGATTTTGATGAACAAGATAAATGATATGAATGGGAAAAACTACAGAAGCAAGCAAGTCTTATCAAGTCGCATGTCTTTAGGAGGAGAATTGGATGAATTTGGCTTTGAGCGTTTGGTTTGAATTAGTGATTGCAAAGATGTCGGTCTCCCACGATTGTTAGGTTCCTGGAGGCGTGAATTCCATTGGCACAGTGCCAGGTTATTACGCCGATAAGGGTTCTAAGATTCTTCCTACTCATACTTATCAGGTCGTGTGAGCATTTTGGATCAATAGTATGTCATAATTGCTTTGTGATCTTCTGCATTTGGTGTGAGTGAACGTTTCAAGCTTCAGGAGATGTTTTGTACTAGCGATAGACATGGACGGCGGCAACTCATCCGGAAAGTGTGTTGAGGTGGTACCCGTTATAGCGAGTGCGTCTACTTTGCAATTCATTGTGATGTCACTGTGTTCCGGCAACCACATAAGTAGGATCTAGGATGCAGAAATACTTGGCTATCTCTTGAAGAGATAGGCGGCAATAGAGGGACGTCTTGGAGTTAAAAGTGACGGTACTAAGATTTGATCGCTGCCTGGGAATCCGAACAGATCGCAATGACTATATGAATTAAGGAGAAGGAGGCTTTATTCCTACATATGTTGACAGGAGATTGACAATCCGACAGGAGACCTCCAAGATATGGACGTAATATCCATGCCGTGAATATAAGCAACAAATTCCTGGCTCGTTCCACGTTCGCACTTCATCACCGTCTCTGCTTCCGATAGCTTACAGTTTTTCATTCTGTTACGACGTGTAGTGCCAGCTGTAAGTGTGCCTTGGTGCAGAGATATACCACCAAAGGCATGGTTGTATAGTGGTTGTCACAGTATATAGTTTAATTTCTACGCACTTGTTAGTTTTTTGCACATTGTCACGAACACAACTACTCTCAATACACAACAAATTAAGAAATAAGCAAAATTTAACCGCAAAACCCGGTGTATCTTTACAGGCACAACCATTTACCGTTCTCCTGTATGAGCTGACTGTGTCATATTTGGTTGAAATAATGCTATTTTAGTTTCGAATGAGGATATATTTTTTCTGCCACAGCAGTGTTACCAACAGATAAAGTTATTAAAGAAAAAAAAGTTATTTTCTTTAAAAATCTTAATTATAATCATTTTTTTTTTTTTTTGCGAGGGTAGGTGAAAATCTTCAAAAGACACTATGGGGACCGTTCCCACATAGCGAAAGGGATTTTTACCCAGTAAAAACACCTCCCTTCAAATAAAATATATTTCCACTACAACTAAGTCTTACACTTATCCAGCAGTTTTACTTTCTTGGTTTAGGCGCATTTGGCAAGAAATTCTCCATTGAGAGTTCTTGCTATCACTGCAGCTAAGCGCGGGTCGAATTCACCGTGCTAGGTCAAGGGGTTTAGTCCTTTGAAGACGGCGGAAAGCGTTGGTTTCGTCGAGAATTGGAAGGACAGCAGAGTTTATGTGCCCTTCCAGACGACGTTTATGCTTACGAGCAAAATTTGTAATTTCATCATGGACTGATGGAATTCCAAGATCTCTGTGGATGTCGCTGTTTCGTATATACCAGGGTGCGTTGACGATGGCCCTTAGCACTTTATTTTGAAATGTTTGTAGTATGTTCCTATTACATTCTTTGGTACAACCCCATAGTTGTATACCATACGTCCAGACGGGTTTTAGCACTTGCTTCTATATAAGCAATTTGTTGTCAATACTTAGCTTGGAATATTTTCCAATAAGCCAGTACATGTCTTTGTATCTTAATTGGAGCTCTTCACGTTTCTTTTTGACATGCTCCTTCCACTTAAGCTTTACATCGAGAGTCATTCCGAGGTATTACGCTTCATTACCGAAGGGTATTTGAACATTATTTATAAAAACGATTATTCACGTTCTTATACGTAAAATTTATATTAACGGATTTAGCTTCGTTAAGCTCAATTAGCTGAGTGTTCGTCCATTCGTGTATCCGGTCTAGAGCACATTGTAATTTTCTGGTTGATTCTTCGACTGTTTTGGCAGTTACTAAAATGGCAGTGTCGTCAGCAAATGTGCCTAGCACGGTGCCTTATATTTTTATGATATATATTATAATCATAAAAATAAAAATTAAAATAAAATATTTAGTTTTAAGCAAGTAAAAATATTTTTTTATTTGGCAGTGGATACATTTTGTGTCTATAAACCTAAAATAGCAAGCCATAAGCAAATAAAATCAAAACTAACGAAAAAATATTTGTTTCAATGGTTGCGTAAAGATACACTGGGCATTTGAGGGTTAAGGGCAAGCTTTAATTGCGGACAGGGAAAACCATCAATCATCCATAAATACTGTTTAGACTCTCCTATCCTCTATTACTGATTTTCAACTGTTCTCAATCAGAAGGAGTTTTTCTTGATGAATGGAAAAACAAGTATTTGTAGTTCCAATTCATAAACCGGGCTACAAAAGCAACGCTGGAACCTATAGAGGAGTATGCAAACTTTCAGCAATTCCAAAGTTGTTTGAGACTATGGCGAAGAGAAAACTACACTTTATAATTAAAGAACGCATTTCGAATGCTTAACATGGCTTTATATGTGGGCGTTCAACGTTTACTCAATCTACTCATCCGTCGTGATAAATGAAATGGAAAATAACAAGCAAGTTGATTTTAGCTAAGTTTTTCACTCTGTTAACCACTCAGTGTTGATTAAAAAGAGTTCGGATTCACTCAGAGTTTCTCCGTTGGGTCTCATCTTTTCTTATAAATCGCACATAGAGAGTAATACCCATATCACAGCGGTCGTGCCATGACATTTTAAGTAGAATACACGTAAATCCAATGAACAAGTCACAATGCAGCAGTCGCGCGTTGATAGTTCACAGACCGTAATATCGTACGTGTGAACAGAAATTTCTAGGTAGACCTAAAATTATTTCACAACTGTCAAGAGCATGAGTTTGTAGGCTTTTGACAGTTGTGAAACAATTTTCTTTTATTTACTCATGATTTTTCATTTTTCGCGGGCTAAGACAACTGTTGGTGTACATCATTAATATTTTGTACAGATTTTATGTAAAAAAATTATTTTTTTCTGGTAAAATGGATTTTAGACCAGACTTGTGAATTGAAATTCTTTATCCAAACTAGTAAAATGTTCCTCAGGGGTTCCACAGGGGAGTCATTTGGGAAGTTTACTTTTTATAATCTTCATAGACGACATTATCCTTTCACTAAAAGCACAGTAAAAGCTTACTATTCGCCGATGATATGAAAATATATAAGCATTTTTCAAAGATGTTAATGACTGCTAATATTTTCGAATAGTGTAACAGTCTTTCTCTTAATTTTAAGAAATGTCTTTCAATGTCAATCAGCAAGTCAGCCTCTTCCATTGGATATAACTACTCCATTGGATCTGCAAATCTTTCTGAAGTGAATAGTGTTAGAGACTTAGAAGTACAACAATTAATATTATCTAAAGCCAGCAGTTGACTCCATTAAGCGTCACACCAAAGGCTTCACTGATCCATTCGCTTTATGAGCTCTGTACGTGTCCATCCTGAATATGCGGTAGTTGTATGGAACCCGTTTTCACGGGTGCTCAAAGAGTATTCAGCAGATAGCAGAATGCATTTCAAAATTCAACTATTAAGCCTATTTACGTTTTAAGTTTTTGTAAATTACAAAAATGCTTCCATCACTTTTTCACGTACAAATCGTGGGACTAATAATCACTTCACGGAAGAAGGCGTTTTGTCTTACTGTGGCAAACAATTGTGTTCATTGTGAAATTGCATGCAAAAAATCATCGATCGATCCTTTGACGACAGACGAACAGCACCCACATATCCAATACGCGAGAGCCAGCACTATGTTGACGACGACACTGATTCGGATAGGTGCAGGGTGTAGTCAAAAAATAGATGATCTCTCTTAGTCGTCTCGGATCTCCTCCTCACACTTGAGGGTTCCTCAGATGTCTAGATATGTCAGCACCACCCTTGAGACTGGGCAAGTTTGTAGAGCCACTTCTTCAATGTTTCTTTTCCTGAGTCAGCAGGCTAAGCCATTGTCGATGAGTACAACACTTTTCAAGAGGCGATCTGCTGCATTCCGAAGCAATGAAAATGTTTGGTTATTTCTGTTTATTCTGTATGACCTATCTCACAGCCCGTGTAATTGAATCGAATGATTTTTCTCGCACTGGGAGGGGTGCAGATGATGGATTTTCATCATCACGACCAAGGGTGACGTGCTTCAAAAACGTCCGGTTAAAGAAGATGGATGGATTATTGCGGGTGACACTTACAAAGTTCCCTGTGCCGGCCATCGGGGAAATTGGTCCGCAATTACATTCTGGGTCACTCCTCCATTCATTCCTTACTGTCCGCTTTCGACAGTCGTGCTCGTCAACCATGAAAGATTGATGATGGAGACACTCAAAAACAATCATTTCTTGGGTTCCCTAGTGACACATAAAGTGACAATTGTAGAGGAACGTCCATCCTCTTGGGCGCGTCTTCGTCTGGAGTAACAGTCCGGGTGTAATCATTTGTGAATTTTAAATTCATTGCAAAGTCCATTCTCGACAGAGGATTGACAGGAATTTAATGCCTTGTCATGGGAGATTGCTGGAAAGTTTGTCCTTACTCAGCCACTGCTGATGTCCGCCTCCCTCTGCGTCCCCGTCATGATGGAACTGCGATCGATGGACTTACTCTTTCATGGCAATTCATCTCACCAGAAATACGATCTCCAGTCTGGCTCTGCGGAGCCATTTTATCGCAAGCACATCCGTTACATCCACGGACTGTCGATATATCACACTTAGAATTCCCTCTTAAATTAAACGTTCACCTCTCCCGCCGACAGCCACTGACATGCTTCACTTCGAAATTGTGCAAACAAACATTCTCCGGCATTGTAGGGCCCGGGCGGCAGGCTAGAATAAGAGCCCTCACACCAAATTTAGCACGAATTGCTAACCCACCGCAGGACACAATATTGCGTTTCACTTAACAATTTACTGAGCAGAATAATTGCATTTAAACACCCCACGTCTCACCCACTCACGGCACAACGTGTTGATTACCTGCATGCGGGCACTATTTATAGTCCATGCAGTGGTGCAGCAAGGACTGTTCACACGGAATCTGAGGACGCCTTGCAGAGGAGCTCCGGAGACTCTGCGACCCCTTCGATGCGAATAATTACTCGGCACAGGTGTTTGTGTACGTGTTGTAGTTGGAATTATCAGCGAATAACCATAATTTATCGGGTTGTGTCGCATGATTGTAGTTTCATTTAAAATCCTTCCCAGGAGGTGGCACGGATCTTGTTCTGGTTTTAATGGGTTTTGTGAGATTAAAAAATTTTCGAATTAAAGTTTACGAGCTCTTTTAATGGGTGGACCATTATGAGACGAATCTTGGATGAACCACATGGTTATGCTTTTAATTACGAAACCGGGATTACGGATAAGGGATTGCTGTTGTCGGGGTTTCTGAAGAGCCGCAAGGAAATTCAATTGAACAGCACTCTGCTTCTGTAACGAAATGTTTGAACTTTACCCAGTGCGCCGTGGTTTGCTATTGTTGGCAATAGGTTTGCTCGTAATTGGATGTTCTAAAAGACAACCGTTTCCGTTCGCGTATCTTCGATGTGTGGTGCATGACATGAATGCGAGGCTTATGTAATAAAAATGGCATTACAGCGTAAGGGGAAGTGTTTTGTGGTTTCAATGCCGCTTAATGGCGAGTGAAAACGCAAAGCTAATGTGGAATAATTGTACTTTGGTCACAAAAACTATGTTCACTCCTTTTTATCAGAATCGGTTTAATTGAGGAAAAGTACACAAATTAATGGATTTTGGTGGATTTAGGCACGGATACATATATTTTCTGGGCCGTGATTTGTGATTCTGCAAGAACTTAAGTTTCATTCAGACAATTGAGGCGTTGTGGGTATGTACGTCAACCGCTACGCAACCGAACCTCGATGCTTGGGTTCGATTCCCGGTACGACCGAAATAATTTTCTCAGTCCCACCACTTTGAAGTCACTGACAATGCTCAATGAGTATAAGTGTCTACATAAAACTTCTCAAATTGGCCGGTCGGAGTCAGCATAAAACTGTGGCTGGTGCTTACATCAAGTCCGTGTGTGTGTCCTTTTGGGATGTTGTGGTCGTGTGGTAGCTGATTTAGCCTCGATGGTGATTGCTACCTTGCTGGTAGAATGCATGCAGCTCGTTGTTCGACGTCATTGGAAAGCTGCTCGTTTAGCAGATTTAACGCGTTGAGGTAGCGTTGTGTTTCTCGTTTGGATGGTTGTTGAACAGTGTCACCATGTACTGTTGCAGGGGGATGATGCGTGCTTGGTCGTATTATTGCTGTGATGCATTTGACGGTCCCTGTAGATGGTTAGTCCGGTACATATTAGCAGTATTTTTCTTTCGAAAATTGCGAGCTTCTACATGCTGGTCTTAGGGATGGTGTGCCATATTGGGAGGCCTTACGTTAAGATCGGCCGTATAAGGTACTTGTAGTATAGAAGCAGCTTTGTCCTCTGGCTTTATCCATTTTGAGCATCAAGGGTTAGATGTGATGAAAGCCTAGGTTGGCCTTCCTAAGGGGCAGTTTCGAATGACTCTTGAACTTCAACCTTTCCGTGAAGTGACCGCCAAGATACTTGACCTTTTAGTTAGGGATGATGTGACATGATACTTCTGTATCCTTGGGGAGCACTATCTTTATGCCTCGACATTTGGCTGCTGATCTACATCCACGTCTGGATGGTCTCCTTAAGCACATAAGTACCGATTTCCCAGCATTGATACGAATACCCCATTTGGTATAGTAGTCGAATTTGTTCGTAGTCAAATCTGTGGTGACTTCGAGCTGGTGTAAGTCAGCGCGTCATCTGCAAATAGACAGCAGTTCACTGTGTAGGTTAGATATGGTGGATCAGCCGGGTAGATGTTGAAGAGCCACGGTCCCAGCTTTGTGGAAGTCCAGCCATTGTGCTCCGCTCAGTTGATTTGCTACCTTCAATTTGAACGCAGAATCTTCTGGAATGCAGAAATATATAAATTATTCGGGTGAGGTTGGAGGGGAGTCCCATCTGGTTCAGCTTGTAGATGAGTCCCTCAATCCAGACCGTATCGAAGGCCTTTTCTACGTCCAGGAAGCAGGCGACGGTGACCTCGTTATTGATCAGCACAGCCACATGAGAGGACATAGCGTTTAATGTTTTTCCCGAAATCCGTACTGAATATCCGGAATGTTGTTTAGGTCGTAGACCATCACTTTGGATCTTGCCTATATTGCTCAAGAGCCATATTGGCCTGTATCCTGAAGCACTGGCAATGTTCTCCTTTTTTGTATTGTGACAATTTTTGCTATATTCCACTTGCTAGGAAAGTAGCAATTATTGACGCCATTGTTCATGAAGATTGTAGGAAGTATCATCGCCGTTTGTGTCATTCGCTTCAGGACAAAATTCGAAATATTGTCAGCCCCTGCTGCTTTCCTCGTTGGGCTACATTGAATAATTCCAGCAATTTCTTCGCTGGCTAGCGATATCCTGAATTTGTAGGTGTGGTTGATGCATTTTATAATTTTGAAATGGTTTTATAGTTTTTGATTCGTGTCTGTGCTCTACTTTTATTTATGTTTCGTAATGTATTCGTTTCATTGCTTTTTTTTTTCGTTCGATGAAAATTGTGTTTGAATAATTTATTAAGTAAGTGTTATACATTGATACAATCGGTTTGCTACACAATCGAAGATTGTGACATCAACTTGACTGGTTGCCAAAATAATGGCGTCGGTGCTGCCAAAATTTTGCAATGAATTATAAAGCGCCGATTGTCGTTTTTTTGTGCACTTATAATTTACACGCCTATTATTACATTAACATTAAAAGTTCGCCGACATATTACGACTGTTTGCAATTTTGTAACAATTACTGATGTCAGGCTGATGACCCATCGAGAGTCTGAGTCCAAGCTACAGATGCCTTATGATGATCATTGCTGACGATACCGGGAAAGCTGTTTCTAATTATCCAGACCAAGCGTTTCGTCTTTATAACTGCGTACAGTCTTCCTGCCCGATCCAGAAGATTTGGACTAGAAGACTCAGCTGGAGTATTGCTGTTAACACGGTTTGAGCAAGTCAGTGTAGGCGACGGATTTGTGCCTTCTGTACTACATTCACAGCTCATACAATTTCCATTCACCTTTCTCGCAGACGGGAGCATATATCCGCAGCAGAGCTGGCAAAGTAAGAGTCTTCTGGTCTTAGTCCTACTAGCCAACACTTTTGAGTCTAGTAGTTTTGACACACCGAAGTAGCAGCAGGTGCCAAGGGTGATTCTACGTCTCCACTAGGATGTCGTTTGTGGAGTAGACCGTTGCACTCAGGTAGACACACTTCTACAATACCTCGAAATTATAAATAAATATATATAAAATAAAATATAATAAAAAATGAATAAATATAAAAATATAAGAAATAAAAAAAATTAAGAAATAAGTAAATAAATTTTAAAAATAAATTAATAAATGGTAGCTGCTCAGTGTGTGCTCAAGGTGTTGAGCGACGAGACACCACGCCACGTTGGGAACGCGTACAATGTCGATGTCATCTATGTAACCCAACAGTGCGACTGAATTAGAAGAAGATAGTGCCTTCCATGTTTTCAGGAACCCACTGCACTTTCTTCTCTACTTCTTGAAGTTCGAAGCAGGTTTCAGACAGCTTAGGTGTCCTTCAGCCCAACTGCTTGTGCATCGTGTGTGGTCCGACACAAACAGATCAGCCATCATCGTATCGAATACGTAGTTCGTGGCGAATGAATAACTTGAAGAGTGTCAGTTTTTTGAGGCCATTTAAGAATAAATGTATATTTGCGTCTAGTTTCTGCAAATGCGGGGGTAATGCAGTACTGTTTCTTCCTCCTCCTCATCCCTGCAGCTTCTACTGAAGTCATTGTGGGGTGCTCCAAGACACCTGCCTTGACTGCCTGAAACCAACTCATAATTCCGTGTTAATCATTTTGCTAATTGGCTGTCCGTCTAACTCTTGGTGTTGTCTGCGTGGCCTGGTGCCTGGTCCTATCTTAATGTGGGAGGATCACATATCGAGTTTTCCGAAAATTCTGCGAAATATCTACGCCTCGTTAATCGGTGCAAGAAATTTGTCTTCTCCTTTAATTTGGATCCAATTTATAAGACTTACGGACACCCCAAGACCCCGCTTGTATGTGGCCTGGTACCCCTAGGCCTTCTTGCACCTGGTAAATAGAATCCAACCACAGCGACACGCTTCCAACCACAGATGACTCTTGTCGGTTTTTATTTTCAGAGGCTCAATGGGCAGCCTTATTATAGATAGATCTAAAGTCAGCTGGAAAATATTGATCATCCTGGTACTGCTCTATGGAGCAGAGACGAAGTCTTGCTATCGAAGCATTGTTAGAGACCTCAAAGCTGGTGCATTCCAAAATCCTTGACACACTGCAGCAGCCTTTCTGACAATCTCGTGATGCAATGAACTGTATTCGTCCTTGTTTCTACAGAATGTTGGCTGAAAATCGTGTTCTAACAAGACCCCGCTTTGAATAATTGTCTGCATTCTTCGCTCTTTAACTTATCTGGACTATTGTCTTGTCTTTATGAGAATTGTTGCGCTCGCAAGGACAGTCCACATACAGTGTCCAATAACTGTGGTCACGTGCGTCGACTTGATTATGATTCTATTCTACGAATAAACACTAGGATCCAGTTTACATTTTATGGTCATGTACACAAGAGTCTTCAAACACAGTCCTTCTTCTATGCACCTGATTCCATCTCAGAATTCTCAGTCCAAGCACCCTCATATGCCAATCCCTTATATGCTCGTACCTCACACGAGACTGTCGTTAGGTAATGCACGACTACCACTCCACGTAGTGGATGCATGCATATCAATGAGATTGGATTCTGGAATTGGAAACAAATAAATTTCAAGCAAGCACTCGCTCGCCCCAGTGGGACAAAGACAAGAATCCTTTTCAATTTATTTCGGAAATCAAAATGGCCAGTCCAATGCTAGATTGAATGAAATCCATTGAATGTGTAATCATACATAGACAGGATGCAAGTTGAACAATTTTCGATCGACTTAACTCGAAAACACCATCACCGAGGGCGCTCGCTCCCCTCCCCCGAAGCAGGGATGCATCCGACGTGGCGTTCATTGGAGAACATCCCAAGGAATCCCTTGCATTGTTTCTCGATCTTGACCGAATCGATAAAACATTCGCCATTCTTGCAGGTAAGTGCTGTTCGAAGCCATGCATTCTTAAAGCGAATTAGTGGGGAAACTATTTAAGACGCCGCTCAGCTATTTGGGGCGCAATAGATTCCTGGGAGATTGCATAACTTGCTGTGGATGCACATGCCAGAGTCTGAAAATAAACCAGGATCCTTGGATCAGGAGTACGTAATCTGCAACTTAAACACAATCAAAGTTTGAGCGAATTCCCGCTTCTCGTCCTCGTGAGAGTGTGGAAGAAATGAAATTCTGTACGTGACTGGTGCGGATTCCTTTCATGGCCGTATGTGCTTCTGGTTGTTTTTGTATTTTTTTCTTTTGAAGTCACGTTCTCATGCGATTGTTCTAATCGCTGTTAGCATTGTTCTTGGCTGCCTTTTCCCAGTCGAGTTTGATGTTTTGCGGAATTCCCAAGAAGTATCCGCAAGCAGAGTGTGGTGTATGTGATCAAACATGAAACACAATGAGATGGGGGCTTGGATGAGTTTTTGCACTGTTCTCGGGCTGAATGGGTGATAGCACGTGGCTATGAACAAATTGGAAATCCAATTGTCTCGTCAAGTCAATCTTTGGACAAGAAACGGGTTCCCACCCGAACGGAATCACCACCTCGGCGTGCACCTTAAGCGTCGGTGTTTCGGATGTTGGTCGCTTAAAGACGTCGGTGGGGTAGATTTCCATGTTATGTGGTGCCACAGGAAATTGGACTTGCTCATTAATGTCAGGTGAAGGAGAAGCTGCAAAAGCAAAAAGTGTACTTTCAGTTTGATGAACACCTAGTCTCAGGTTCGTGACAAGAAAAGCGAAATTCTTTCCACATGACGTTGTTCTTTTGCAAATCCCGGGAAACGATTATGAGAGGAGGATCATCTGGACGAATGTGTAGGGTTTATTTTATGCTCCAGCTCGATTTACTTTGAGCGCCACTTTGGTTGGGCAGTTGGAGAGAGTGGCAGATAAGAATTTATTTGTATGGATGCAATGTGACGTTAAACCGATCAAAATGTCATATTATTAAGGCTACATACGTAGAGGACTTGGCGTGTATTTCTCGGTTCGGTGAGCATTTTTTAAGTGATCAGAGTTCGAGTCAAAGTGGAAGCTAAGTTAATAGACTGGTACCTAGTGTTCAAATCTGATCCAGTCAACATTCGACGTTGGGATCAAATTAAAGGCACTAGTGGTCAATCAGTGCTAGCAGGCTGACTGTGGGTATCGCAATGGATGGTCTAAGTGTGCTGATGAATCCACTAGCAGCCCCTCCTAGCTACCTACCTACCTGGTACTCAAGGACTCACCATTGGGCTATATCTCTGGAAGTAAACTGTAAGATACACGTCTCAATAGAATGCATAAATAATGTGAGTTGCATCGTCTAACATCGCAAACTTGGACTGGATTTGTGATGCTGTTGCTCCTAAAGGACTGTTCGGTGCTTATGAAGCTTGGTGGCTAGGCTGCTTATATTTTGCTGTAGCACATAGAAGATAATTTGAAATGGTCAATGCTGGAGGTCCTTTCTTGATCAGAATTTTTTCCGCGTTTACCGTCAGACCCAGCTGCTGTCTTCTCAATGAAAGCAAACACCTCAATTACTGCTCGCTGCGGTCTGGCAATTACGTGAATGTAAGTTTGAATGTTATTTTGGGAAAAAACATGCGCAGGTACACGACAGGTATCTAATGGACGAAATGAGAATCAGTTAGGATTGCCAGGACAGCATTTTTTTTTTCTAGTTTATGTTTGAATGGGTACGTCAAAAACAAAAACTACACTTCTAATCCAAACCTTGCAATGCAATGAAGATTTACTCGCTGTTTATGGTCGAGCGGAATCACTAGATTGGCGGCCGTGATGTTGTGGGTTATTGCGTCGACCCCTACGCAACCGATCTTCGATGCCAGGGTTCGATTCCCGGTAAAAGCAAAGTCATTTTTCACTGCCCCACCTCTTTCGAGTCACTGACAATGCTTAAAGTGTGTAATTGTTTAGAAAAAACTGCTCAAATTTCACTTTCGGAGTCGGCATAAAACTGTAGTTCCGATCCACTCGTGAGAGAACAATAGCACGCACAACACGCCTGGTTACTGAGAAACTGAGTCCTGGCCTTGAGCTGACAAGAAGAAGTGAGATGATTTAAAAATTTTTTGTGTCCAAAATTAGTTAACTGGACCTGAGGGACATGCAGTTCCAACAAGACGGCGCCACATGACCAGAGTACGCCATTCAATGCAAAGGATAGTTAGCCGGCTAGGTCGTGAGATTAAACAGCATTGGATAATATTTGTGAGGATACAATAATATAAGCCAATGTCAATTGCAGCCGAGGACGACGGATGTGTTATTAGCCAGATACCTGCCAATGTGGTCTGAAAAGTGACTCAAAATTGGAGAGTCCAATTTGAACATGAACATTCAGGACAATGAAATAAATTTAAAAATAAATTACATCATAGACTTATCAAGTGAAATACAAAATTCACACTTTTCCGATTTGACACTGTTTTTGGCAAGTAACACCAAATGCTTACAAACCTGCCGTTTTTCTACGAAAGGTAACATATCGACGATGCTTTCTTAACCTAAAAATATAACCTCAACCGTATACATGTTACCCACTGTAGTCACCTGTCTCATATCATTTTAATGATTGGCTACCGTTGGCAGAAAGCGGCTTTACTGGTGTCATTCCTTGGTACACTATTTCCTACGACGAGCAGAGATCGTTCTGCTGCACCGAAGAGGATCATCGTGGCTGCGAGTGGCAAAGCACTGTCGACTGTATGGGAAAAGATGTGCAAAGATAGGAAAAGATCATTGCAAATCCTGGAGCAGGTAGAAGAACTCACTCTTACCACGGACATAAGAGAATTTAACATGAAAACGTGACGAAGATTATTTTGTGTTTCTTAATGATTGTAAACACGACTATCCTGCACTTTCTAACCTTCACCTTCAACCAGTCTCCAGACTCTTTTTGTGTGACATTTATAATTACTTACACGTACTTTTGTCATGATCCATCAAATAACTCTTGAAAATAGACTTTTGGCCAAGTTTTCGTGTTAAATAGGTGCAAGGAAAAGTTCATATTTCAAACAAATTGTACAAAATATATTAGCTTACGATAATTCCAATGTCATTTCGTTTCGAGTGGTATCCTGCAGTATCGGGTGGCTTGCCTGCCGATGTAAAGCTTTGAGGTACGCCAAGGGATCGCAGATGACTCGCATTTGCACAATTTGTTGAAATTGTTCGTACGGAAAATTGCCGAAAATAACATAAAAGCGTAAGTTGAGTCTAATGTTGTTGGAACAACAAAACCTGTAGACTTAAGTAACCCAGTTTGGGCACATTCAATTTTCCTGACACACGGGACGTAATCACTATTATATGGTAGTTCATAGATTCAACAACATGTGAACATTTAAGTCATTAACTTACAAAACAAGTTTATTGCCGCCGTCGGGACAAGTGGCGCCCAACGCAAGTACCCATCAAGTACAAAGGGGTTTCCGTGAATAAACTGAGGCTTGTCGTCATCCCAGTCGAGGATTTTCTATTCACTTAGGGGGTAGATAGTTACGTGGGCTGCTAGGGTACTCACCAGCACACTTATGGCATGTTGCGCCATTGTGATACCAAGACTCAGATTGATTTAACCAGCGATAGTGTCGTTAATTTGATCCCAACGGCAAATGGTGACCGGACCAGATTTGAAAACCGGATATAATCTTATTAACTTTGCTCCGACTGGCATTCGAACAGGGGACTCCACTAACCAAGGGCAAGCACCAATTCGAACCAGAGTCAAAAGTTCTTGAAGTCTGATATGAGGAACGAAGCCAGAAATATGTTACTGGGATGGATTATTTAAACGTCGTGTACATTTGTTTGTCCCCATTGTTGCAAGCCGCATTAGCTGAAAATTGTTATACATTACCGTAAAATGACTTGGTTAACCTTTAACTAAGCCACTGACCTTAAAGGGACACTCTTGTCAAGCTCATTGACAGCTTAACTGCAATATAAACTTAAATGCCATCGAAGCGTTAGAATATATAAACTTAAATGCCATCAAAGCGTAAGAATAACGAAAGTTGAAAACGAAAGGCGTCGCCGGTACCTTATGACCTTCGTCAAACTTTTAAGTCAACAACTCGGCCCTCAGACAATTCCCTTACACAAATACCTCAATTAACCATACGCACCCGAGAGGCCTTTTGAAATAAATCAAGTTGAGCACCACCTGCCGGCTGTGTTGGCGCGAGAGCACGCATTACGCAGCGGCTTTGATAATTCCCAAACTTTTGATCAGCGCCCCCAGGTCCGGCGGGCTAGTCATTGTTTTTTCCCAGACTTCGACAGCCAAGCGATAGGACCCGCATTAATCATTCTTATAAAGTTCTCAGTCAAATTTCCAAATCTATCTCAGAGGCGGGAGGAGCGAGATGAATTTTAATTGCAAAGTTTGAATCCCGGTCGCTTGTGGCATTTTAATTTGAGTGATTATCAACTAAGTGGACCAAGTTATGGGATCCTTTTCGGTTGAGTGGAACTTAATAAATCAATCAACCTCGGGCGCAAGTTCTTGGGGTTGCCACATTCCCAGATATGGATGTCCTTACGACCGCAAACTACAGTCCCTCTCCATGCTATGGGATGTCACCATCTGTGGTCGGGGTTATGAATTATTTGCTCTCCTGGTTATTTTGTGTCCCTTCATGGGCTTGCGATGGGATAGTGTGTGTGGTTGGTGGGGTTTCGTGTAGGGTCTTTGCCTTGGGGATTATGCTTTACGGGCTGGGCTGTGGTTGTGCTTCGGTGGTGTTAATTGGCGAAGTGTATGCGAAAATGTTTATTCAATGTCGTGGCATTTATTTTGGCTCAGATCATGTTTGCAGAGGAAAGTGAAGAAAGAAAGTGACGGATGTTCATACAGTCGCCTCCAAGTTTGAAAAATGTATTGCATTACTGGTGAAAAATTACCATCTTACCGATGCGGCTTCAGACGAATTGACGGCAGTTAGATTCGCCGGGGGAATTCATCATCACTGCAGTTGGATGTAATATAATGCGTGATTAGTAAAGACATGTTGTAATGTACATTACATTAACTTGGATGGAGGGGACCTAATTACTGTCTAAAAGAATGCTGCCTGACATTTACTTGTTGAATATAATCTCGGACAAATGTCGTCCACCTCTACGCTGCACAAGGTCCTTTCTGAAGGTCCATTTTTGGCTCGATTCTTTTAGCGTTGTTAGCGCTAGTAATGTTGGCTTCTAAGTCCTGGATCGGTGATGGCTTATCGATGAAGCCTTCTGACTGCACATAATAATAATCATATGAGTGGCGAGAGAGTCCTAGGCGGACCTGGGCATAGCATCAGCAGCAAACACTCGTGGTGGGCGTGCTTTATGCAGACCCCTAACGAAAAATTTGAGATTTCTTTTTTCTAGACAAGTATACTCTTCAAGCATTGTTAGTGACTCGAAAGAGGTGGAGCCATGAATTATGAAAGTTGTTTAATTAGGGGACCAAACCTCCGGCTCCTTTTGCGTAGAAAGCAACGCACCAACCAATTACGCCACCCAATAGAAAAATATCTAAAGGTTGTGCCTGCGGATGGTAATGGAACTAATGGACTCCGAAGGTCGATGATGCACTCCACATGTTACTCGAAGTTCACGAAAAACACTTTTCACAGTATGCTGATTTTCGTACCACATCTCAGTACATTGGGTATGTTCTTGAGGTGTGAGATGATTTGTCAAATAATATAGAAAAAGAATAACATGACACCCAAGAGGCAGTTACGTGTGATCTGTTAAAAAAACCATCCATTAATCAGACGTTACAAAGCACAGAGAAAACGTAGATCTCGAGTACAACGGTTGTGAGCGTCAGTCGGATTAGCGGGAGCCTAGACCTAGTCCTCATTCGTCAGACAATAATAGCAAGCACGTCAGATAAAAGCCCTCAGTTCACCTCAGACTGCAGGGCCACCCGATGGAATTTCAGTTCAATTCAGTTCAGTTCAAAAGAACATCAAAAACGGACCCCACCAGCAGCACACATTTAAACTCAAATTAGCTCTCAATTAATTCCATGCGATTTCACCTCCCGTCCGAAGGACTGTCCCATCAATCGCCGCCAGGTTAACGTCCTTCAACCGTCAACACGTTGAAATGCAATATTAAACGTCCCAGCCGATCGTAAACGGCTGATTACATTCAAATAGCCGGTGTGTACTACTTTTCACTTCGTTTCTAGGTTTATGGTCCTTATTAAATGTTTTTTTTTGTTCGAACTCGGCCCAAGATCATAACACGTGTACGGTGCCCGCTGAAAGGCCGCCACCGTCGCCGTCGCTTGGCATTGCCTGCGTTAATTCCTCAGCCTCTGTCGGCTGTTTTTTCGGTTTTTTATTTTTACTTTTTTATGAAAGATTTTTTTCTCTCCATTTGCTTTAATTTTATTCCCCTTTGATGCAACCCCATCCATTTCGATTATTAAGTGAAGCTGTTCGCCTATTTTTTTGTTGTGGGTATGTATCTCTTCGCTGTTTGTTGGCAACGCGATCGGGTTTATGACAAAAACACTGGCGTGCTGCCAAACTTTGTTCAATTCAGAATGCTCTGTCGGGTGTTTCGCGTATCGGTGTATGCTGGGTGATTTCATTGTTTTATTCCGCTTTATTATGCGCAGAAGTGTTTTATAATTATTACGATTGCACTTAGTCACTGCGGGGTTTGTGCAGAGTTTCTAATGGCAAACAAATTGATCGTTGACGCATTTCACGAACTTTGAAGAAGGTATCTGCACCGGGAGACATGACATTATGAAATTTGAACGGCTATTTATAGAAATTGATATAAAATTAGTGAATGTGTGTTTTCGTTTTTTCTTCTCCGACAGTCTGAGAAATTTGACTGCAAGAAGTGTCATAATGGGTGATGGCCAGCAAGGTGACATTAGCGGGCAGCGTGCTCGCTTTGCAAAAATTTTCACACAACATGTTTGGTGTGTCTTCTGCGTGGCATGTTATGAGAATTCAATTTTCGCACTTGTGCTTAGACAGAAAGTAGCCAAGTGCTTGTGCTAAATGATCGAATGCTCAATTTCACCGAGACGAAGTGCCACGGACTTGTGTCACATGGTGAAGTGGTGGTCTTTTGATTGTCATTCTGGTTTTTGTTTGAACAACATGTGCACTTTGCCAACTATAAACAGTGGCTACATGAGTGATGACTATGTAGAAGACAGTAGTAGCTGTATGAAGCTGCATTTCGACTTGTACTGCTCTTGCATCCACATGTAATCCCCTCACGAATTCATGGCACCGTTTCTATGCACCAATTCGAGGGAAGGAGAAATCTGAGAACAAAATTTCAATAAAAAAAATAAAATTGTCATCGTTTGGTTACTTCAATTTGTTATCTTTGGAGTCATTGCAGTTTTCTCGACCCAAGTGGGTTTCAATTGATTCAAAAGGTCCACGACCACGGCCTGGTACCAACGTGTCTTATACAACAGAATGTGGCTTGTTAATTGTTACCAGATCTTGTCTACTCACATTTGAATTTCCGTCTGTTAATGTTCTTAAGCTATTCGTGTTCCTCCTGTTTTCTCACATTTGGAAATCCTTGTAATAAGCCCTGAAGGGAGGAGCGCCGCTTTCCCTAAAAAATTCGGTATCGTTATTTGTTCTCACGTTACTTGAAGTGAATATCCGGGACATAGTTAAGGTAGCAGGGTTTGATTGTTCAGTAGTTAGCTACGACTACTTAACTCCGTCATTAACTCATCAATTCATAGCACGGCAAAGTGTGTCTCGACAGCAACGACGAATTTCAAGCTTCTTGATTACAGAGATGATTTGAAGCATTTCATTTTGTCTGTCAAAAATTTGCGAATAAAGTGCTACTTAGATATCCTTGGCATAAATGAATCCTTTCCACTCTACTGAAACAATAGCAAGTACATGTCAACGCCAGCAATCGTCGATTCGATATGCCCTGTTTAGGGGTTACTCATGAATCAACCCCAAGAGACGTGGATTCATGGTTCAAGATGACAATACGTTCATACGACCGTTAAAAAAAAAATGATAAATCCCCTGGAGCTCGGATAGAGAAGTCAAAGATAAGGAAATTGACTGACCACTTGAGCTCAATCGATCGACGATGATCGATTACGAAAGTAATGAGATACAAATTGAAACAACAATCGAGGCTGTCTCCAATATGACTAGAACGTGATGTGTTCACCGCCGCTAGAATTTAAGAATCTTTTTTTAAATAAAGGTTGTAAGACGTGTTTTCAATTCATTTACTCATTTTCTTTCCGGTTATTTTTTTCCGATAATTCATCCAAGGTTAAATATATAATTCACACAACAATGGTTGCCGTAGAAGCCAGATTTATTTCATCACTTAATGTCATGTTTATTTAAAAAATTAAGAATGTTTCGATTTTTGTGGAGCTCTATCTCTCATTAATTGTTTATATTCTGGATTAGGATATGAACACATAGTTTTTTTTTAATTCAAAATAGTAATGAATGTTGAAGAGATCCATTCCCTGAATAAATTCCTAACAATATGCTTGTTAAATCTAGAGCGATATTCGCGGTGAATTATAACTATGGAGCACACAATTGGACCTCAATTACTTGAATTTGGCGGATGGATCTTAACTGTATGTTTGGTCTGAAAAGTGGGGTTGACCTGTAATGACTTGTAGGAGCGCCTTCACTTTCTTGGCACCTGGCTCCAGAAAGGAGACACCATTCATTGTGGCAATTATCGAGGGATTCCATTTTTAGAGTTCGCTTGCCATCCTTACCCATGAATCCGATGACACAGACACACCGGAAACACCGTAGACAACTTGCGTGACGCAAGTAGAGACAACTGTGTAAAGATCGTTTCTGCTGGACAGACTTGTTGGCTGCAATTTCGAGCCAATCTCTAACTGTAGCGCCTTCAAACGAAGAAGAAGGGTACTTGTAAACATTAGCAAGGTCGTAAGAAATAGAATAATTTGGTTGAAGATAAAAATACCCTTCAGAGAAGGTGGCAGATGAGAGAATGTCGGAAAAAAATGTGTTTCTAATCCATTTAGTTTTGACTATACACCCAATTCTGTTTTTATGTACACTGCCTTTTTGTACACGAATTTGAAATAGCACGGTTTTAGAAAAAAAAACAAAAATATGAAGTTATTCACGTTATTGTTCGACTTAGCACGATTAAAAAAAGCTATATTAAATGAAAATTATTTCGTGCGGTTTGTTAAGAGTTTGCGTAAATTGTATTATTCCATTGTTACTATTCCATTGGAACATGCGTTGGAAAGCTACTGTCATTGTACGTCATTTCAGCATATGTCATTCATTTGAAGCGTAAACAACAATCATTTTTTTCACTCAAATATGTCGAACTTTGTGCCTGAAAAAGAGTTTTTCCGGGGAGGTCTTCTTCATTACTTCAATATGAAGAAAACTGCTGCCGAAGGTCATCGTATTTTGGTGGAAGTTTATGGTGAACATGCGCTAGTTGAGCGAACGTGCCAAAAGTGGTTTGCACGATTTAAAAGTGGTGATTTTGGCTTGGCAAAGCCGAATATCTATGGCGCGAAGGTAATGCTCTGTATTGGATCAGAAGGGGTTCTGTATTATGAGCTGTTAAAACCGGGTGAAACCATCAATGGACAATGCTACCGAACACAATTAGTCCGTTTGAAGAGAGCAGTAGCCGAAAAACGCCCGAAATATACGACCAGATACGAGGCAATAATTTTCCATGACGACAATGCTCTGCCCCACGTTGCTATTCCGGTTAAGAACTATTTGGAAAACTGTGGATGGGAAATTTTGCCCCACCCGCCTTATAGCTCTTCTCACTACCATTTGTTCCGGTCGATGCAGAACGCCCTCACTGAAATACGGGAGTATCAAAGATTGGCTTGATCCATGCTTGGCTGCCAAGCTGGCGCACTTCTTTTGGGGTGGGATCCACAAATTGCCAGAAAAATGGGAAAAAGTCATAGCTTCAGAAGGGCAATACTGTGAATATTACCATTGTACATGTTTATCTTAAACAAACGTTCAAATTTTGAGGAAAAATATATATATATTGGTTATATACCCAATATATATATAAAATTATAATACAAAACTTACTCATATTTTTTACGAATCATTTATCTAAAGTATTGCAGTAAAAAATACAACAAGATTCAAAAATACAAAGAATGCAAATGAAAAAGAGGAATTCTTATTGATATTTGATCGCCTTTCTTTACACGCTTTTCGTCTTTCGTGGAATGCCATTAGTACCGACCGAATATCTGTATTACCCTTGCTCTCCAATTTCGCTATCTCTGCGAGAAGGCTTATGAAACGATTGGAATTGTAACACTTCCTCTGGTCTTGATAAGGTAGCCAGAATATAAACAGCAGCAAGATGTAGCTGTGCTTAGGGTTTTCTTCTTTCTCCGATTCATTGATACACCCGCTCGACTTTATTTCACGCTACCATCGTATGGTTCTACTTTGGATGAAAATGTGTAAAAGGCGTCTTGTAGTTGATTGAGAGCCTTAATACTATTTTAGCAGCTCTAGTTACGCAAGAAGGGAGATCAATTTGACTGCGCCAATTATCGAGGGTCAGTCTCCATAACATCGCTTACAGGACACTCTCTGCCGTTTTGTGTGAACGCCTGAAACTATTCATCAATAATCTGGGAAAGACCACCATCGACCAGATCTTGGAAAAGACCCAAGAGATGCAGCCTCCACCTATTCGTTGATTTCAAGGCCGCATATGACAGCGTGCGTAGAGACGAGCTATATAGCGCCATGTCGAGTTTTGACATTCCTGTCAAACTCGTCAGGTTGTGCAGGATGACGATCGCGAACTCTCACTGCGCCATCAAGTTCGGTAACGAACTCACCGAGACCTTCAGTGTTAAAAATGGTTCTAGACAAAGCGACACGCTGTCATGTGATTTCTTCAAAATCATACTTGAGAAGAAACTCGCACGTCAACACCAAAGAGCACGATCTTCCAAAAGTCCGTTCAACTGCTTTCTTAAGCGGACAACGTTGGCGTGATTGAACGAATAAGTGAGCCGTCAATGAGGCGCTTTCTGCCATTAAAGCGGTAGCGGCTAAAACGGGTCTGGCAGTAAATCATGGCAAAATAAAGTACCTGCTGGCATCACGGAAGGATGCACGACATCCACGTCTCGGGTAGAGCGTCATAATGGGCAGCAGAAGCTTTGAGATAGTTAAGGATTTCGTCTACTTCCGCTCTGCAGTAACACCAGAACCGAGATCAAGCGCAGTTTCGCTGTTTTTTTGGGCTCAGGAGGCAGTTGAGTAACAGCGCCATCTCTCGAAACACCAATCTGACTTTATATAACACACTTATCATCCCTGTCCTGCTGTATGGCGCAGAAACATTGACGCTATTGAAAGCGGATGCACAAGCTCTTGGTCGTTTTGAGTGAAAAGTTCTGAGTGCGATCTTTGGTCTTGTTGCTCCTGTTTGGTTTTGCTGCTGCGGCATGCACGTAGCTAAACGTCTTCGGATCCAAAGCTCAAGTTGCTAGGTCATGTAGAGCGGATGGTCACCACAGCTCCGGCCGGAAGGATTTTCGATTCCGAGCCAATAAGACAAGACAACAGAGGACTTTCTTGAACGAGATGGCACACTCAAGAGGAGAAGGCCGTCCGATCTTCGTTTGTTAAGTCACTTGTCATTTCAATGAGGTCACCGGAAGAATTGTCATGGGCTTTTTTGATACTTCTTTTGCGCTGTCATTAGATAATCATATCTGCTCGGATCGATGCCACGACTGACTCAAAATTCTTGTTGGATGGTGTTCATGGCCCATGAGATGAAACCACTCAACCGCAGGGTAAGATTCATATTTTAAAAATTCAATTCATACGATCTATTGCAGTCATTATGTGAGTGACTTAAGGTTCAACGGTCCATGGTCCTCAACAGACACATTTTCATCTCCTGATTTAGCAAGATTGGAATATGAGGTGTCTGCTGTTCATTAAAGGCGGTTCTATATGCAAATGTCGAATGGACTGAATTCAGATTAGCAGTAATTTCCACTTCATAGAAGAACATGAGACAGGTCCAAGCGACGTGAATAATCATACGTATCGCTCAATTAAACCCCTTCGTGCTGTGTTAACTTAGATAGAAAATACATCCCGTTTCCATGCACACATTCAAACCCCAGCACATCGACTTATTGGGGCACTCATGGGTAGGAGTTGTATTGCAGCTTTTAAAACCCGGCAGCAAAACAGCACATCCAAAGCTGGATTTACATTCTTCTGAGCACGTAAATAACAATGTCTTGCCACGAATCAAATTTATTGGATATTTCTTCCGTTGGCTCACATAGTTCGCCGGCGCTCTTGTCATGTCGCGCCGTTGATACGCATTGTGCTCAACCATATCTGCCATGGGCGTTGCAGTAACGTTTTATCGACTTCCAACCTAATGTTCAGTAGCAGTCATCAATTTTGTTAATGATACACCAGCGATATCCGCGTGGGTATGTCGGGTGCTCCATGTGCGTCGTAGCCCTACGCCGTCGATTTTATACGCGATTCAATGCGAAATTTGCTAGGAATGGGATAGCGCAGCGAACATATTCAATTACTCGTTAGTATGACTTGGCATATCTTGGGTTCTGTCCTACGTCGATGTGTAAGCAAATCCGATTAATCTAGTGATGTGAATGTCATTCCCATTTGGTCTCGAGACCCCCTCAGTACTTGGGGATGTTCAGCTTCCGGGCCAAAACCGCGCTCATAAAAGCGTGGTGGTGGAATGTTCAACTCCTGTGTGACGATGTGTATGAAGGAGTAAATACATTTTCTTGGGATATGTTTTATGTCAACGTCCTTGGTAGGATCTCGTTTCTCTCCTGGGTAATCAAAGGCAGTGTGTTAAAGGGCACTCGGGAGGAATGACACACTGGCAGTGATGGTGGCGGTGAAGGACGTGTGCACATTCTCGTGGGCTGCTCTTCGCACTCCACAGCTCAGCAGATGAAAATATGCCGTGAGTGTTTTTCTCGTTAAGATACACGCGGCGGTTGGTGTATTTGTATTTAATTCTGTGAGAACGTGGTGAAGATAGTGTGAAGGACGAAAACAATGTTTGCTTCCGCAAAAAGGTTTGTTGATAGGTACAAGAGAAGTGTTTCAATAAAACCCATAAAGCCAGAAAAGTGTTTACAGTTGCGTGGTTTTTTTTACGCAAAATGTCTGCATCAACTTTAAGTGGGGAAGCACATCCATCGAGTGGTACATGCAGAGTTCCTTAGTGAATGAAGAAATTGGGATAAACTAGTCGCCTTAGAAGTTAATTGCAATGATGGAAGCTGTTATGCAAGAAACAAGAAATATGAATATAGTTCCGCATGCAAATGAAAGAAGGAAATTTATTCATGAACACGATGTGACATTGAGGTAGGGAAAGAAAAGGAGGCACTTGCTTTTTACACTCAGTTGTAGTGAGTCACAGATGCCGGTCCTTGACCAGAATTCATGCAAGACAAGTTATTTCGATAAACTTTTCGACATTTCATGGAGCAATAACTCCGGAATCAATTGAAGAATATTCATTTACAAAGCGTCGTCAGGTGGATAATCACTATAGTCTGTTCAGTCGAGTGTATTCATACCCGGGATATAAAAGTACTCGTTTAGGATACTATTCTCCAGTCATACAGTCAAAATGTGATGTGAGATGTGACAGCGACATCAACATTTCCCATTTGAGGTAAAAAAGATTATACGATGATTATAATTGATCGCTAGAAGTTTTCTCGTTTCGAAGAAAAGGAAGCAATGCATCAACAGACCGAAATGCACAGCATGCAGTCACGTTTTGTGGATGCAATGGGCTTGTTACATGTGCACTTTCTCCTCCCCATATGCGACAATTCTCTTTCTTGAAGTCGTTTTGTGAAGATTGGTCTCCCAAACACTGATAATTATGCACCCATCGACCGCGTTTCCGGCAGTTGGTTGCAGTTATAGAGTGAATTGAAATTAATAAGGCTTGCGAATGCATGCGAAAATGAGAAATGACGCCATATTATTCCGTAGGACAAGTCCAAATGTCTTGCCTAGATCTGTATCTTTTTCAATACTTCTAGAATACTACTGAATTATTTGTGTAAGCCGGAATGGCGAGGTTGTCCGCTGAATAATATCGTAAGCCCGAGCGCAAAATTCTAGGTAGAGCCACTCTCTTCTCGCTCGGGCTTTTTCGAATTTGTGAAACAAGTTTTATTACAATTTATTTCTTAGTTTGAGTTTTTAGCAAACTGCACGATTATTTGCACAAATAAAAAATAAAATTCTTGAAAATTGTAATTCAGATCTGTTGAGTAGGTCAAACGCGCGCGATAATTTCGTTATGGAAATGTTTTTTTCTGACACAACATTCTCGTAAGCTCGATGAAACGCGTAGCAACGCCTATCAAAGACCGACCGTTCATAATATGCGAAACGATTCCTCAGACATTCTTTACTGCGATATTAATCTATAAGACTGGCTGTTGTGGGATCTTCATAGGACTGACTTTCTTCAATTGATTGAACTGCCTGTTTAATTGTCTTTTCTTACGTTTAGGATTACTAAGTTTTTCGAGATTTCCCTGATGTCATAGACCTCGCTTGCCTCAAGTTTTTTGACGATATATGGTTTTCTGCTTCAACTTTGTGATGGTAAAACGAGATCGCATGCAGGATAGATGGCATATGAGCAGAGTCATCTTCACTTTGACCATGATTGGTTTCAAAATACCGCCAACCGATTTCCTCAATAGGAAGCTTTGCAACTGCCGAAAGTAGCATTGCCAGGCCGAGTGTGTTTTTGCTGTGGCCGCCACAGCCGTCACTGAAGAGATCAAAGTGAGTGACTCCATTTTGAGAGTGTAGTGCCAAAAATTGAAAAAAAACACAGGATGGTACTTCGCATGCCTATCTTTTACTGATATCCTCGTGCCAGAAGTAACAGGGGCTGATTTCCGATGTTCGAAAATCTTCTTTTGTAAAATTTTCAAAAACTGCAAAGACGTGCTTTTGAGCAATTTCCGTTCCAAAAAATTCGACCGTCTATCCGTAGTTTCAGATTTCAAAAGGAGTTCACCATTAAGCTCAGCACCAAAAGAAAACTACATCTGTATCCTTCAAGCAGAAGTCTATGCCATAGACAGATAAATCTTGATAGGAACTATACCAAATGCGACATAGCAATAATGTCGGACAGTTGGGCCGCTATCCTGGCACTTGACTCCTTGCTTTCCCGCTCGTGTGGAAATGTCTACAAAAGCTTAAGGAGTAGGAGTAACAGACTAAAATATTGTTAGATACCTGGCCATATAGGGATCTTAGAAGAGCCATTTATTCCTGATATAAATTACGTTTCTGATCTGACGCGGCGCGCTTTGTCCATAGTTCTTGAGAAATCCTCACATTCTTTTTCAGCAGGCAATTAAGTGCTTTCGAAAACTGCATTTAAGTTATTTTTTCTTGCTTGGAGTCCCCTTTTAAAAACATTTTTGTTGCGAACCCAGACACCTTTATGCTGTGTACTTACTTTTGTACTTGACTGTGTATATCAGAGCCAATCTCTTCCAATCGTTTACTGGTGTGTCTAAAGTACGCTCAGACGGGCGATTATGTCAAACCATAATTTGCTTGTAATGACTGACACGCGTAACCTCTCTGTAGTGAGCACACGGTTCCCACACCTCAACATCCATAAAGGGACCTGGCGGTCACCTGATCAATCAACCGTCAACCAGATTGATCACATTGCGATCGACGTCAGACACTCCTCCAATATTCTCGATGTCCGAACTTTTCCTCGTTTTGACGTTGGAAAGCTACAATCGCAATCGATCGTTAGGAACTTTGCCTACCGAGTCTCCCTGAAACTCTCCGAAAGTTCGACCCTGCCTACAACCACAATAGACCAGGAATGGAAACGTTGTCAAGAAGCCATCAAAGAAGCTGCCACTGATGTGCTGGGTTTTACGACACCACCAAAGAAGAACCCATGGTTTGACGACGAGTGCAGGCAGGCACATGCAGCCAAACAGGAGGCCTACAAGGCAACTCTGCATCGAACAACGAGAGCTGTTCGTGAGCTCTACGAGCAGAAGAGAAGGGAAGAGAACCGGCTTCTCAGAAGGAAAAAGAAAGAGCACGAGAAGCGCGCGGTCGAAGAGATGGAGAGATGTTACGGCAGGAAGGAGGTCCGAAAGTTTTACCAAAAGGTAAAACAGTTATCCGGAGGGTATAGACCTCGGACAGAAGCCTGCAGGGATGAAAATGGACAACTAGTAGTAGAATCGCAGTCGATGCTGAGAATTTGGAAAAATCACTTCTGCAGACTGTTAAACGGCGATGAGGACACAAATTCCGCTGTCAGGCAGAATATTCCACTTAATTTGGACGAGGATGACCAAGAATTCCGTCCCCCCGATTTAGGCGAGGTCAAGATAGCGATATCTAGGCTAAAGTCGAACAAAGCTGCTGGAGCGGACGGACTGTCCGCGGAACTGTTTAAAGCAGCTGGAGATGATCTGGTTGGGCGCATGCACCAGCTCATCTGTAAGATATGGTCGGAGGAAAGCATGCCCGATGAGTGGAATCTCAGCGTCGTTTGTCCGGTCCACAAGAAAGGAGACCCTTTTGACTGCGCCAACTATCGAGGGATCAGTCTCCTTAACATATCGTACAAGATCCTCTCTGCCGTCTTGTGTGAACGCCTGAAACCATTCGTCAATAACCTTATAGGTCCTTATCAGTGCGGTTTCAGGCCGGGAAAGTCCACCATCGACCAAATTTTCACACTGCGGCAGATCCGGGAAAAAACCCACGAGATGCAGATCGATACCCACCACCTATTCGTCGATTTCAAGGCCGCATATGACAGCGTGCATAGAGACGAGCTATACAATGCCATGTCTAGTTTTGACATTCCAGCCAATCTCGTCAGATTGTGCAGGATGACGATGGAGAACTCTCGCTGCTCCATCAAGGTCGGTAACGAACTCACCGAGACCTTCAATGTCAAAAAAGGTTTTAGACAAGGCGACACGCTGTCATGTGATTTCTTCAACATCATACTTGAGAAGATCGTGCGAAACTCAAATGTCAACACCAGAGGCACGATCTTCCAAAAGTCCGTTCAACTGCTTGCCTTCGCGGACGACATTGACGTGATTGGACGAACACAGCGAGCTGTCAATGAGGCCTTTGCTAGCATTGAAGCGGAAGCGGCTAAAATGGGTTTGGCAGTTAACCAGGGCAAAACAAAGTACATGCTGTCATCACCAAAGGACGCACAACATCGACGCCTCGGACAGAGCGTCATAATGGGCAGCAGAAACTTTGAGGTAGTCAAGGACTTCGTCTACCTTGGCTCTGCAGTAAACAGGGACAATAACACCAGTACCGAGATCAAGCGCAGAATTACTCTTGCCAATCGCTGTTTCTTTGGGCTCAAGAGGCAATTGAGTAACAGAGCCATCTCTCGAAACACCAAGTTGACTTTATATAACACCCTAATCATCCCCGTCCTGCTCTATGGCGCAGAGACATGGACGCTATTGAAAGCGGATGAAGAAGCTCTTGGTCTTTTCGAGAGAAAAGTTCTGCGTGCGATCTTTGGTCCTGTTTGTATTGATGGCGTCTGGAGAAGGAGATTCAACCACGAACTGTACGGGCTGTACAGCGGCATGCACCTAGTTAAGCGTCTTCGGATCCAACGCTTAAGATGGCTAGGTCACGTAGAGCGGACTGACACCACAGCTCCGGCCCGAAGAGTCTTCGATTCCGAGCCTTTGGGACAACGCATAAGAGGTCGTCCTAGAACAAGAAAGTGGAGAAGGACCTCAACCAACTTGGTGTGCACAACTGGAGGCAGCTGGCGAAAGATCGTGCTGGCTGGAGAGGCTTGTTGGTTGAGGCCCAGGTCCACCCCGGACTGTAGCGCCAAACAAAGAAGAAGAAGAAGAAGACTGACACGTCCCTTGGACACAAACACTATCTGAGCAGAACATTTTCACAATTAACAACTGGCAAATCTTGAGGTAAGCATTTACAATCTGAGGTGACAGTTTATCTTAATCCGGACCATAAGTGGGATGGCCCTATATCTTGGATATACGCTTGGGAACAGGAAATCGTTCCCTTCAATGCCAAGGAAAAGCCACAAGCACAAGCGGATTTTAGAGTTACGTCAATATATTCAATCCGACTCTTTTGGAGCTATGTGAGTTCGGCTTCAATCTTCAGTTAGTCGATTCTTCTTCTGTGTTTAAAAGAAGAAGGTGAATGCAGAAGGATATCCAAACCTGAACTCTATGAGCTGTACAGAGATGTGGTTGTAGTCCCGAATACAACAATTTATCGCGTGTAGTATCTTGGCCACATCGAGTTCATACACACCAATGCTGCAGTGCATGGTTGGTGAAAGAGATGAAGTCCGCGGACGTAAGATAGATCAGGTTCTGATGACGGAAAGCAGCGCCCCTCACCGGCATGGAAGAAAGCTATCCGGCTCAGCCTGTCCATATCGCACAAGCGAAGTTCAACTGCTTCACACATGCTCAAACGAATCAATAATTCAAAACGGAACGAAGGTAGTTGTGTCCAGCGAGGGCTAGATGGGTATAGTCGAGGCATAGCTTCTGCGGCAACCACAGGTGTCAATTTAAAGTCGACTCCGGATGGCGAAGTTTGATAACTTGTTTTTATATGACTCGATATTGATATTGCCTTGTGAACCCAAGTCATGTCATGACGCAAGGTATCAACAAAACTAGTCAGCACGACTAGTCGATTCCCACTTCCGGAATTATATGATCCAGGCTGTACCAGATTAAGCGTGGGTTATTTGGAAGGACTTGACATAAGACATGGCGCTATCTGCAGATGAAGCACGGACGAGGAGGAGGTTGAAAGCGTCCCGCAACTCCTCTGTGTCTAGGCAAGCAGACTTTCTTTGATTTAAGTGATATATTTACGGATTGAGTTGGAAGTGGATTAGACTCCTCCTAATCCGTGAGACGGTCTAAGTACATCCATCTCACCCTACCCAGCTTGAAAGTAAAACAATCCTCTCATTCCTCTCCATTTTCCTCCTTGAACAAATTGACAGGGATCGGTTCGTATGTTTCTTGGACTGCTTGAAATCCCTCCAAAGGAGTTCCCCGGAAGCGATTGTGGCGATTTGATTCCATGCGATGCCATGTTTGGACTGTGTCCCATGACATTTACAAAACAAATTGATCTCTTTAATAAATTTCGACTAGGTGCTATCGCCTAATGATGCGCAAATGATTCCATTCTTCTCAAATCCTCTTACGGAAACCTCATAAATTCAATAGAAAATACGAGCCCACCTGGCTTGCACATTAAGCCGCTTTGAAGCATCTTAAAAAGAAAAGAAGACGTTTCTCCAAAGTGAGTTGTTTGCTAACCCAATTATTTTATGCTTTCTATTTTCAGATTTAAATACTCTTCCTGGAGAGCTGCCGAAAGGTAATGATGAAATATTGAGTGGTTGTGTATGTAGGTCGGATCAATCATGTTTGGCCACGAGGCCGGCATATGCACACGATTAATTTGCTTAAATTGAATCATTGCGACCACAAATCGTCTAAAATTAATATTAATCCGTCCCCGAGGTGGGATTCGATTAATTCATCCATCAAATTGAACAAATTGATTAATCAATACCAATTATCTCTAATTAAGGGTGGCCAATACGAAAGGAAACCACTCGAGGCTACATGGGGACACAATGTGACTCCCTGGGGATTACTCTGGAGCAGCCTTTCAGCTGGAAATTGTTTCGTGGCAAAAATTGACGAGATGGAGTTGATGGAATGCGATGCGTTGAGGTGTGGGCCTTCTCATTTTATGTCGGAATGACCTTCACGACAGGAACTAGTCGCGGTACTTAATTGTTATCAAATTTTATGAGCATTCTTCTTCTTAATCCAACTGCCATCTCGTGCGTAAAAATAGCTTTTTTTTCGGTTTTTAAGACCGAACGCCTATGTGAATTACAAAGCAGTTCACACACGTGTCATGCTTGCGAATCTATTCACGTTCACTGCTGATGATTTAAGCAACGGACACGTGTCGTTGCTTTGTGTGTGTCGACAGCTGCTCACGATGCCAATGGTATTCTCATTCTTCACCGTGGACGTCGTTCGATGCACGCTAATGGGACAGAGTTTCATCTTCAAGTCGTCGTCGGAATGACTATGATGATTGATTGCGATAAAATTGTTTGATGATTATACACGTCCGCTCCAGTCAAGAGTCAAATAAGCATAAAGACCGGCCGAACGAGGTCGAAAACTCAGTGACAAGGATCAGAGTTGTGTATGTGTCGTCGAAGGAAACTCTAGACAATCGCTTTATTACCAAGAACTCAACTGTTCCACCTCATTTAAAAAGCAGAGCATTTCTCAAAACGTATGCAACCACAGTATTTTGAACTCTTCCGGGCCATTTGATTCGTAAACCATTCAGCAAGGTTGTTTTTGCTTCTCAAGGGGATACGAAGACTGCCGCGTGCCCCGGCGAATAGGAAATCCCAGTCACGTATGGACGAATCCGAAAGGAAAAGAGGTTCCTTATGCACTACTGCCTAATGGATTTCAATTCAAATCGAAAGCAATCAATGACGGAAATTGAAATTCTAAGCGGTATCCTTGGGCACTCTGTTTGGTCTCTGCAGACCGACTGTGTGGGCGTGACACCACTGAATCGAAACGCAAGTTACCCCATCGAGCAATTATCTGCCGGGAACGTCAGAACTTGTTTGAAATGTTCATCTTGCGTGTCGCTGCAATTTTGAATGATTGCAATTCCTCGACACCTTTGCTTTGCTCTAAGGGAACATCAGATTGGAGTGTGAATTTAATGGATATTAAGCTTAAAGGGCTGCAGCCCTTCATGTGCATGTGGATGATTCGATACCGGCTTGTTAAGGTACTCTGATGATGAGCCCTAAATAATAAATAAACAATTAAATTGTGTCGGTGATATTTTCGACTAACGGACTTATAGCAGGTGGCTAGGCTTGCGCCGTCTGCCCTTGAGACATACAGTCGCAGCTCACTATTCCCATTGAGTTGGATTTCTTCTTCACAAGAAGTATGTAACTAGACCATACTCCAGCTCTTCAAAGTGTATTGAAACTTCAACCTTTCTCTTACTACAGCTGGTCACTAGCGACTACTACAGTATTATTAGCACACCGAAGGTAATTTCAACTTTGATCAACTATAACAAAGTTTTAAAATATTTAATTTCTCGTTGATTGAGTACTTTGAATAAAGATTTAATAATTATTTTGACACCGAGTGCGGTTTTCCGCGATGAGTCAGCCAACTCTTCCCTTTCTTCTGCGTTATATACTTATCGGACGACACGCTATTCTACCGTCTTGGGTTAGCGGGTCCCACTGCCGCCTACATCCTGTTTTGGTATGAAACTGTCGCATTTTCGAATGGTATGATCAATCCATTGCCACTTGCGTCGTTGAAGTTGATGTCTATAGGTTCCTGGCTAGTCCTCTGATGGAGTTGGTGGATTGGCATGCGGTTGGACCAGACAATCCTCAGGATGTGTCTTAAGCGGCGGTTTGCAAACATCTGTAGCCTTCTAGTGATGAAGGCGGCCACTTTCCAAGTGCTGCACCCTTATACCAGCACGGCCTCAACGTTGGAGCGAAACAGTCTTAGCTTGGTGTTTAAGCCAATAGCATTGTGGTCCACACACCGAATGCTAACTCTAGATATTTCTTTTGCGACATCTGCTTCGGTTCCGCCATTGACCGAAACAATACTTCCGAGGTATTGGACACTCTCTACCGGTTATCCAGCGATGTCTATTTGAACGAGAGAGTTATGTGCGTGGCCGAGTATCTTTGTCTCTGACATGCTGATCTTCAGTAAAAAAAAAAAAATTGGGGATAGGTTGCAACCTTGCCTGACTCCACTTTGGATTTCAAATTCTTCTGACAACTTTCCTCCTTGAAGAACGTCACGCTTGGACCCAGTCGTCGCTTTGATAATAGCTATACGCTTATCTGGGATGCTTCTCCTGCGCAAGTAAGACAAATAAACTCTCTGTTGACACTGCTGAAAGCTTTATTGAAATCGATGAATGACAGGTGAAGTGGTGACCGATATTATCAGCATTGCATTGAATTCGATACAGGAGAATCCACTGCGGAAGCCCTCTTGCTCTTCATTGAGTGTGCCTTTCAGATATTCCTTTATATATGCTTCTTCCCCCGATTGAACTGGTCCTCATTCGAAATGTGTAGGGGACCGTCTAGATTTCTTATACCGGGTGTTTGGCTGTTAGATCGTTGGTGATTATATAGATGGTGTGACTGTCTCCTCCTACTTGCTTCTGTAGACAATTCGTTGATATAGTTAAGCTTGTCGATATAGTATCTACAAATTAAAAATATGCATATATAATTTGCTTAGGAACTGTCATTCAGTTTGCAGTTTAAAGGAACGAAGATATTTAATTAGAGGTTTAATTAATAGATCATCAGGCATTGAGCTATACAACTCTTGTGGCAGCGCCAACAATTGAAGCTATATAGGATGTAATTATTAAAAATAAAAATATAAAAATTTTCTCTGCAGCCAATTGGAACCCCTTTTATTTATAAAATAATAACTTTTTATACAAAGTATACATAAAATGGTTTTTTTGTTTTTTTTTTGGAAAACGGAAAACAAAATTATAGGTCCTTGAATGAAAACATGGAAAATTTCGGAAATTTTTCAGAGAAACAGAACTAAAAATGCCTCCAAACTAATGACGTAGGTATGTGAGCAAAATTTGTAAATTGAGTTATTTGGACCAAGGGCTACTGAGAAAATGGGTAAAATATTTGGCTGTCAATAATTGTAGTCGTAACGCCACGTCTTATCTTAAGATTCGGCAGTCGTTGCTGGCAACATCATTTTAAATGTATCAGCATTCATCGTTGAATTGTCGAATTGAACACAGAATAATTCAATAACTAAGGGTCATTCCATCAGACAGTTTGAAAGCGCTGCTTTTGGCATTTACATCGCTAATACTTTGAAAGCGAATATTCGTCAAGCTTTGGTTGCGCTTTCGCCTGAGTGTGTCAATTTGACCTCAGAAATGTACACTGTCAGATTTGAATCCTGAAAGAACTCATGTTATACTCCATTTAAAAGAGCAGATCTGATCATTATAATGAATTAACTCATTGCATAAAATTTGACCCATGGCTGAAATTGATTGGGTTCTGTTGGCAACTGTGGCCACTGTAGCTCATGAGAGCCAAGAGAATAACGTTATTTGGTACCGTGTTATTGAATCCACATAGTCGCCACATCAATATCAGGGATTTGTTTCAACGAGCAGAAACGCGATATCATGTAAGTAAAGCACTCTTTCGTTGTCGTCAAAGTTTCAGAGGAGTAGTTACTCCAATCGCTTATCGCCAGATCCGAGATTCCTAGGATACGTGTATTGTGTCTTTCTTACAATAGAATGCGAATGTCGCATATGTCGAGGGCCTTTTGTACAGATTTCAATCGATTTCTTAGAATTACTTTCAATTCGCTTTGACACATCTTTCGGAAAAAAAGTTCCAGGAAAACAGGACTTTTTAAAAAAGGAAAATACTGAGCACTGAAACAGAAATTAAGTATTATAGGCCAGCTTAACAGCTGATTGACCCCTAGCCCATCGACGAATTTGAGAGGCTCTTTGACAGTTCTTCATGCATTTTTAAAAGTTATTCACGAAAAACCGAGAATGTCGTTCTCTGATTGGTGAATTTGGCTTTGGAAAACGATTTAAAAAATTGTTGTCAAACATACAAGAGGTAGAAGTTGGCTGTCTCTGCAATGCAGAGATATACAGAGATTTTGTGAACCGATAAACACTACATGAAAGAATAAACACATAACTTATTGAACAACCTAATTGACCACGTTGTCCACATTTTAGTGATCCAGCAGGTAGATGATCTTGTCAACCACTAGAATCCAGGCGAGTAGTGTGACGACTTCTCCCTGTGTTGACCCTCAGTTCGCCATCTCAATACAACATAGATACCCTCGGGATGACTTGATCAGAGGTGCAGTTATAAGTTCGTTTTTTTTTTTTTTTTGGTAGGTCATAAGTCCATAATTGGAGTGTTGACTTATAAATCACATAAGTGGGTCTTAAGTTCACACTAAATTTATGTGGATTTATGATACTTCAATTCTTAGCTAATGGACCACAAAGGATTGGTTTCGATAGACTATAATGGAGCAAAAGAAAATGTAAAATTTGGCCTTACAATAATAAGGGCAAATTGGTTTTATTTCCATTTCCAAATCGAAATAAGGCTATACTAGAAATTAAGCCTGTGAGAGAGTCTGGTGAAAGTGTGGGGTGGGTGGCTCGATTCTAACCCTTTTCTAACTGCCAGGCAGGCGCCTGTATTTACATAATATTTTCAGCCAATAAAAAAAGACAAAGTGAACTTTAAATTATTCAAAATAAATAAATCCAAATTGGCCTTATTTCGTTTTATAAAGTGAACTAAATCCAAATCGGAAATTCGGCCTTATTTCCAGATTTTAAAGGCAATGAGGCTCTTATATCACCTCACCGGTGCGACGTTCTGTGTATGCAAAGTTTCCCTTTATTGAGGTTTTCCATAGACTACCGAAATTTAAATCGACAGAACCTAGCGCCTAATCCAAATCTGGGGGGTTGCAGAGGAGCGCATGCCTTCCAGACCAGATCCACTTTGTCTATAGAAAATTTAACTCAGCAAATAAATTTATTGGTACTCCCCCGATTTCTTTTAATATTCATCTACCTGGAGAGTCATAAGAATACTTGTGGGCTTATGACCCACCTGTGTTTAACATTTGTGGAATTGTGACTCCAAAGAGTAGGGACTTATGATTCACCTAAGTGTACAATTCAACTGTGGGTTTATAACCCAGCCAAATGTGTCACAAAACCATTGTGGACTTATGAGTCTCCACTTTCATCAGATGCGACTGTAAGTTAAGACCGCCAGCTACGACTGCTCTTTTCGAAAGGCTTATGTGCATATGATCGTGGGTTACATTGTTAATCGATCCCTTTCCTCTTATCTATCGAAAAATTAGCTTCAAGTGAACTCCTTTTGTTTTCCAACTGTGGAGTCTACTTTACAGTTTACGTTGGGATTTGGGATGAGTTACTGCTTAACAGACACATACACTCCTATCTGTCTAGGTCCACAAAGGTGTTTGTTTTGGATTCCTGTTCACTTTGGCTTGCATTATGTCTTCATACAACCGCTTGAGTGTGCACTATCCGACCTCGATTTAAAGAAAAACGCACAGTTTCCCCCAGATCTGCTTCACACAAAACGTGTTGGAGTTCAAATTGCAGTCACGTCCATAATAGCGCTCTCAAAATCTTCAGTTCAAATGTCTCCACGAGGATAAGCGATTCTAAGCCCCGCCACTGGTACACTTCTTCTCTAAGTCTCTCATTAAATGTAGCTCCTGCACGGACGCCCTCCAGAGGAAGGAAAGAAGGAAAAAATAACATTTTATAGTTCCTTGGCTCAGTCAGCCCATCAACAGCTATTTGCCTTAATGATTCATAATTTGTCTGACAAAGCAAAAGTAACCTTTTCCATTGCGGTGATTCGGAATCCCTCCCTAGCAACCTCAGGGCTTTATTGCAGTCATTAGGTTTATGCTCAGCTACCAGAAGATGTCACAACAGCTCCTCTTTGCGTACCACTGCTTTGGAAGCGGAAAAAAACCTGACCTAGTTCGGCTCCTCCATATGATTTCATTAGATATTCAAAGGGAATAACAATGCGTCCCATCTTCCCTTCCACAACAGCGCCAGCACCCGCAGAATGATAATTGAGAGCGCGGGAGCATCTCCACCGTCTTCAGAGGGGAGCGCCGCTGGCAGGAATGTATTGTGTGGGGCTCCGTTGAGGCAATAAAAGATACATTTCCACACTTTATACACGTTCTAGTGTGAATATTTCATACGGATGGCTTCAATGCTCTAATGGAAAGCACCCTGCTGTCATGAGTTGAGCAACTTTTAACAATTTTAGCGTCTGCCACTGTCAAGTGTAACTGCAGAGTGTATGTGAATTAGAATGACCATCCTGGGCTGTGATTTATTTCCCAATTGCCACTGGGTGGGGACTCAGTCTTTTTGAGATTTATGCTTTCATTTTTTCACTTCTGGGTGGCAGAGTAGTGTGCCGTATGGCTGTGTTTGCGAACGTGCCCTCAGCTGGGGAAAGAGTATGCACGAGAAGATGACTGGGAACTAGGATTTATTTCACTCGGATGTGGGCATCAGGTGCGTTTCAGATTTGTGGGTCCCCAGCTGGGGACATGTGTATTCTATGAAAAATTCTCCCGTGGTGGACGGCATAATGGGAATACTGTGGCAAATTTGGCGATGGACTACAAATCTTTTAGCAGAAGGCTTATTTACTTACGTTTCCGACGTCAGAGCTTATGTTGCATTTGTCTGAGAGGAAGTGCTTATGTGTTCCCAAGCGGAACACAAATCTTGGCTTAGCTTAGGGAATCAGCTAGGGAATCAATAAATAATGCACAGAAGCTAGTCCATCTTTATGTTGGCAACATCACATAAGCGACGATAATCTTGAGTTATTAGCCGAGCTGATACCATTTCTTAAGAGATCTAGTTTGTCGGGGGAGGTTGTATATGGAAAATGGGTACTGTCCAAGATGTGGCGGGTTCACGTTGTGACATATCGATTGTAGCGGCGTAACTCTAGGGAGGTCTTGAAAAAAAAATTTCAATAAATCTAGCACGAGCGAAGCTGCTGGTTTGAAGCGAATGAATTTTATGAGATGACGACCATTCCCTGACTGGATATTCAGGGATTTGTCAAAGAGCGAAATGAGAGAGAGGGAGAGAGAGAGAGGGAGGGGGGGGGGGGGGAAAGCGAGAAAGGAGGGAGGGAGAGAGGGAGAGAGAGAGAAATATCTAATTTTCAAGAGGAACACGTGACGCTATTATTCATAATTATTCTTATTTCCAGTACTGGTGGTGCTTGTAGTATTTCTCTTAGTACCGAGGTTGACGAAGTCCCTGGCTGCCTCGAAGTTTGAGCGTCCGCAACGCCGATGTTGCGAGTCAGCATATGCTTTCTATTCTGTTCCAACATACGCCTCCTGTCCGTGAATGCCACCAGTTGTAGGGACTTTTGGAAGAAATTCAATCTTGTGTTGTTCACAATATTCTCACGAACGATTTTGAGAGGTCACATGAAATCGACTCGCCTTGTTTAAATTTGTTTGATGAAATAAATATGATAACGTATGCCCCATCCACAACAAAAAGCGATCCTATCTCTTGCAACATCTATCTATCTTTTACATGTCAGTCCAACTGTTGGGCTATGCAAATGATATCGACATTGAAAGCATTCACGGCAATTAAAGGTGAGCGAAGCGCGCTTGTCTTAAGGTGCATGAGGACACAACGAAATACATGCTGTCGACCCACAAAGGTTCCGTCACCTAGGACAAAACATTACGAACGCCCGCTATGATTTTGAGGTAGGGAATATGTTCGTCTAGCTCAAGGCATACGTGAACTCCACACACGACGTCACATTGGAGATTCGACGTAGAACGGGCCTTGGCAACCGATGTTACATCGGTTTGTTGAAGCAACTGGCCTGAAAATCCCTGAATCGAAGGATCTAGAACTTGCTCTACAAAACTCTTAATTTGCCAGTCCTGCTATATGGACCCGAAATCTGGACGCTGAGCAAAACTGCAGAGCTGATTCTTGAGGCCTTCGAAAGAAATGTTCTCAATTCGGATATATGGTCCCGTCTGCGAGAAAGACCAGTGGATGGGATTTGGAGGAAGGATTTGGATGTTGTCCCGAACGCTCTAGCTAAGGGGTGATCGAATCCAAGCCTCCTGGTTACAGTAGGAGTGGAAGACCGAATCTTCTGTGTAAAGACTAAGTAATCGCTGATACAAGACAGTTTGGTCATGATGACTGGAAGCAGCGTGCCCAGGACCGTCAGCGATGGAAGGCAGCAATTGCTCAGGCTAGTAGCCTTCATGTGTCGACTGCCTGATAAGTAAGTATGTAAAGTGAACTAAGTGCGTTTGTGAGATGGACGATCTTGGTGAGTTCATTACTGGAATTGACGGAGCAGAGAGAATTCCTCATCATCACCGTGCATAGACCGACGAACTTTGCAGGAATGTCAAAACTAGACATGCCGCTGTAAAGCTCGTTCACGCTGTCACATGTAGCCTTGAAATAGACGAATAGAAGGGATGTCTGGTACACTGGTTGTGGTCTAGTGGCTCTAGTCTAATCTAGTCTAGTTGTCTAGTGGCAACCCCTGGGACAAAAATGTCTCTTTCTCTCACAACGGACGAAGGTTCAAAGTCTAGGAGCGACATGATCACTTAGTTTGACACAAGTCCCAGCAGTCGAGGTTATTATATTTCTCAAGTTCATCGACATCGCCTGTACAAGCAAAGCTGCCACACCTGATCTGAGGCTGGGAGAGACTGTGTTTACGAATGATTAACTCTTGAGCACCTTTACTGTCACGAGACAAACAAGTAATAAAAATACCGACAAGCTACCACCAAACCAGTACGTGACTGAAAACTGGCAAAAATGGTAGAAGGGAAGGCTGTTATTGACATTGAGTTCGATGAGCATTTTTCGTTCCCAGATTTAGAAATTAATCGGAACGGAAATTTGCTTATCTAATCGGTTTGGATCCCGGTACAAGTACAAAAGTTTTCACGGCCTCATTTCGAATTGGCAGTTCGGAGTGGGCATTAAACTGTAAGAGAGAACAATAGCACGAGCAACACGAGTGGCGGCTGAGGAGCTAGGCCCTGGCCGTCTACTGTCTATAGCGCCACCCGCATTTTTATTATAGTCGGGCTCAGACCCATTATAGGGTTACGAGTATATCACAGTAAAAGGTCGGAAAAAATGTAAAGTCTGGATTTATTTTTCAGTTTATTTGAACGCTTAAACTCTTGTTCAAAGACAATGAAGACCCAGGAAATTGATGTTGATTCGGCTAGATCCCGAAGACAGCATTGGAACTTCACGTCACATCGTTTGACAATCACGACATGCAGCTTTAATTTTTGTTGATCGCTTATGACGAACAAGCTACGTGTGGAACAAAGTCACTTAAGCCTGAATTCATTAACCACCAGGACTTAATTCGTGTAGATTAGAAGGGTCCAACTATAGTCGAAGTGGGTATGTGCGTCGCCCCTACGCTGGAGGTTCTTAATTCAATATTTGGACTTAGCAACTTTCATAATTCACGACTCAACTTCTTTCAAGTCGATGACAATGCTCCCAGAGTATAATTCTTTAGAAAACATTTGTCAAACATCTTCGTTCGGAGTCGAGTGGGTGCTGCAGAAGCGAGGACCTTTATCGCGCTATCCATTTTATTATTGCTGTATATGAATCTAAGCTTCAGCTGATACTAGTGGGCCTAGTGCACACGCAGCCGCTCAGGAGACAATGACCGACAGACATTCAAACATTTCGTAAAACTCCAAGGGCGTGCTCCACAAAGATTGAAACATCAAAAAGAATGGTGACGTTTGTACTGTTGCTTCATTAAGTAGTGGTTCTGTCAATTCGTATCGAAAATTTCACGGACACCTTGGGAAAACCCTCAATCTCAAGACCCTTATATCTTTCACTTCCCAAATTGAATTATGTTGTCTCACGTTTTATGAAATCGTTTAGAGAGTCACTCCAGCAAAGGATGCAGCATTAATGGCTTCATAACATTTACCCGCGAAAATAATTACTGCCTCATCCACAGAATGCAAATCCCATCCATCCTCGTGACATTCAACGCAGCAACAAAGTCCTCATCGTTCCGTTCACCGCTCGCGGGACCGAATAATGACTGTAATACTTTATCTGCTGCTGGAATGGAATCTTTGTGAAGTGCTGCCCGTTGATGGTTCCGAGAAGTTATGATGACATTGTGCAAAACTTCCAAGTCCAGACTGTTGCATAAATTGCCGGCTATTTCGCTGCGAATGATAGGATAATGGCCATCTCAGGGGGGTGGCGCAGTCACTGCGATTTTATGAAGAACAATAATTATTTCATGATGTAATTACTACTTCTCGACACAGTTTGTGTCGTGATTGTTGATGAGTGGGAGGGCGAGGAACTTCTTTGGGTGACGGAAATGTTCCTGTGGTCCCATGGTGACGGAAAATTTTTGGGGAAAGAGGAAAGAATCCTGTGATATGCTTTAACTGGCGTAAGATGAGCACTTTAATTATCTGGGAGGGTACAGAGCTAGTTCATGGATATTCAAATTAGACTTGCAGGTGGTGTAGGCGCAGTGGCATTTAAAAGATGTGAAGTTTTGGTGGGGCTTACGAGAAGTGAAGTATTAAAAAGAAATGGAATACTATCAAGAAGTAAGTGGGCATTTGTGAATGCTTGGCATTATTATTTTCGAAGTCTGGGAATATTTTAATCTCCAGATGGCCACTGGCTTGTTAAGCTTACGATTTAGTGTAGGATGTGGCTTCCGAGACTTGTGAAAACTTGCAAAAATCGTACAATGATCAAAAGCATGTGTACAGGAACAGTGGCAAGTCGGAAACTGGGTGCACATGACCATCTGTACCGAGCGGCAAGTGATCAGTATTTTTGCGTAGTCCTGACTACAGAATACGCAAAACCACACCTACAAAAAATCATATGAGTGCGTGGGAATGCCAGCGAATGAGTACAGAAGAGTTCCCTGAATTCACCGGTAACTTGCTACTCGATCTGCACCGACTTCACGAGTTGTTGTTCAATGAAAAAGGCAAAGGTCATCGGGAAACATTTCAGAAAACAGAGAGAAAAATTTTAACGTAATTTATCTGGTAGAGTGAAACTTGAGTACGTTGGCCAGCGGCGGTGCAAGCATTTTTGAGGTGGCCAAATTATAAGGGTGCCTGACAGAGAACTAATGAAGTCATTGGTTTGCGAAGTGATGGCGTAACTTGTATTATTCCATTGGAACATGCGTTGGAAAGCTACTATCATTGTACGTCGTTTCAGTGTGTGTCATTCATTTGAAGCGTAAACAACAATAATTGTTTTTCACTCAAAAATGTCGAACTTTGTGCCAGAAAAAGTGTTTTTGCGGGGAGTTCTTCTTCATTACTTTAATATGAAGAAAACTGCTGCCGAAGGTCATCGTATTTTGGTGGAAGTTTATGGTGAACATGCGCTAGCTAAGCGAAAGTGCCAAAAGTGGTTTGCACGATTTAAAAGTGGTGATTTTGGCTTGGCCAACCAGCCAAAACAACGGCAAAGGCGAATATCCTGCTAAAATAAAAAAAATCAATGGACAACGCTACTGAACACAATTAATCTGTTTGAAGAGAGCAGTAGACGAAAAACGCCAAGAATATCCGACCAGACACGAGGCAATAATTTTCCATCATGACAACGCTCGGCCCCACGTTCCTATTCCGGTTAAGAACTATTTGGAAAACAGTGGATGGGTATTTCTACCTCACCCACCTTATAGCCCAGACCATGCCTCTTCTGACTACCATTTGTTCCGGTCGATGCAGAAAGCCCTCACTGAAATACGTTTCACATCAGAGCAGGATATCAAAAATTGGCTTGATTCATGCTTGGCCGCCAAGCCGGCGCAGTTCTTTTGGGATGGGATCCACAAATTGCCAGTAAGATAGGAAAACGTCATTGCTTCAGATGGGCAATACATTGAATAATACTATTGTACATGTTTTTCCTAAATAAACGTTAAAATTTTGAAAAAAAAATAAAACCGCACGAATTAAGTTATAGATCCAATACATATATCCCAACAATATTGCGCACACATGTTGAGAACGGAAAGTTTCGACATAAATCGAAATGACGCGTATCGAAACACACATTTATATTTTATTTCATTGGTTCCATGGCCCACTATATAGCTAAACACAAAATGGATTAAAAAGAAAATTTGTTAATATTTTTAAAAATATTTATTTTTGAAAACAAGTTTTTATTTAAAAAAATGTAGTAATTCATGAAAAAAACACAACAAAAAGAATAAGATAACAATTAAGAGTAAGAATTTAGACATCCTTCACAACCAAGTTGAGGTTCCGCACAGTTTAGGGAATTCACCACAAATTGGCAAGTCTACAACAAGACACACATTTATACGTTGTATTTACGTTAACAAATCGCGATGGGACGAACATTTTCGTGTTATCGACGCAAATCGAAGCCATCGTCGCAAACCGAAACAATTTAAAGTTACAGAGCATTTTTAAAACACGGCACAAATCGAAACGACGCAAACTGGGGTATTGTGTGTGAGACATAAAATTGGGTTTGGCTTTATTTGTGCCCACCTTAATGCCATAATCATCATCATCTGCTAACCCGCATAATCCATTATAGGGGCCCGGGGCAAAGACCGCACGGGAGATATCCAGTCTAGTCGAATTTCCGCCATCCACTCACACGGTCTACTCTTGGGTCTGCCAAGGCAGCTGCCTAAGCAATTTATTTCACTCCTCCGATGTTGTGATGATGGTGACAATGCATCGAAGCTTAACCCTTTTCGTTCGAAGAAGCAGCTGCTCAATATTGAATTGCGTGTGTACTGCCGAGTTTCCCACCCTATCCCGGCACGCAATTCCCCCAAAAAGCTCTGATAACTCTTGTTTCGACTGCTTGAATTCGCGATACTTCATGACCACATTTGAGAGTTGGAATAAATACTGAGTTGAAGACCACTAATTTGGCCTTGCCAACGATGTCGGCCTTCCTGAACTACCTTCCAAACTCTTTGAAAATTAAACCCGCCAGTACTCCTCCTATCTCTCGTGAGCGATACTTACAGTTCTCCAGCTTGAAAGGGACTCGCCTAACATGTAGAGTGCAATGCGCAGACTTTCTGGAAATAATCATAACCTCCAACTTGTCCACGTTAACCGTCATCCCAGGACAAACATCCCAGGTATGCGCCGTTCCAGGTTCCGTACGGGAAGTTGTGGGGATAACTAAGTCTTCTGCAAAAAGAAGATGGCTTACCCTGCAAGAGTTTCATTTCATATCTTTCAAGTATAGAAATCGTACATCATTCAAATGGCACAAGCTTCAAGCGATCCAATTTTTGATGGTTCTCCCGGCAATAACGTCATAAATGTGGACCTAGAGCTCGTCTAAAGTGGTTTTACTTGCTGTCGTAGACTAAAGACTTGATGTCGCATGATCACTGCAGCGAATTGGTGTAAGCTCGCCGTGAGATAACCCAGTCGCCAAATTTCTCCTTCACAACTTCGAATGGTTCCTCACTTGTGGTTCCCACAAAAACATGTCATACAAGGGCACAGGAAGTGGGCTAACATCGCTCTATACCTACAATCATTGACGGTGCCCGTGTTTCCTTCTTAATTTCAAAATAAATGAAGTCCGATGAAGCTGCCATGCCATAAATTGCACCAAGCAATAAAGTCCCATTCATATGAACTGCGAACTGGGAAACAAGCAATTTCAACCGAAAATAAACAAAAAGTTATACTTCTCGGTATGCAAAAAGGTAAGGATGGAATTATCGAGTTTTTTTTATGCAGAACAATTTCAACAATTCTTAAGTTAAGTATCCTTATGAAAATGACTGCCCTTGGTTAATGGGGTCCCCGCCCGGTTCGAATTCCAGTGAAAAGCAGGCACTGGCACAGAGGTAGTAGTCGGACTGTGGGCATCACAATGGACCAACATGGTCTAAGTGTTCTGGTGAATTCACTAGCAGCAGGAGAATTATAACTGTCCTTATCAACGATTTTAACTTTTTTCTCCACGAATCAGTCATTCTATTTGCGAGTTGTCAGTCTGAGTTCGCAGTACACATGAGGGGAGAACACGATCCACAAATTCGCAATGTCGTGCCTTTTTGTACTCATTGCTCTCTGCGAATGAGAAAATGATGTGTCAGAGTTTTGCGAAGTTCGCAATTCGTTGAGTTCATACGAACGGCTCTTAAGTCTTTGTTGATGCATTGATGCTTGTGGATTTTGTTCGCTTCAATAACGGCAATTTGGCTTGCTGACGTAGACACTGAGCTAAAAGTTCCCTGCCCGCCAAAGAATTAGGGAACACTTGCCGTTGCCCAAATCCCATGGCAAAATAAGCCACAGAATCTGGGGCAATGGCCAAACGCGTTCTTGTACTCCCACCCTGTATAGAAAAGTTCGTATTTCAAGAAATTTATGTATATCGGTTAGATTAGGTTGGAGTGGCTGACTGCCAGGAAGCAATAATCACCTTAAGCCGAGTGTAGCCCAATTGAGTTGCTCGGGTCTAGTGGATCATACTCCACTAAGCAGTTGGTATGCTTGAGATGTGTTGCTCAGTTCGACCAGGATGTTGAAGAACTAAATCCAAGAAAAGATACACAGCAAGAATATCTCTGCTAGAGGTCATTGTTGGGCTCATTCGATTAAAGTTCTGTTTGATCGTCTCGAATTGAGAGTATGCCATGATTGCTTTGACGGGAGGAATCCTGTGCCAATAGAACGGATGCGATTTGTTTGAACAACCGTTTCAAGCTTGTTTGTAGTTCAGTGGCGACAGGCATGTATGGCAGATTTCCATCCGGAAACAGTACATAAAGCTGTTCCTGCACTTCGCAATAAAAGTACTTGTGGGCTTGAGTTGCCTGTCATTCATCAAAGCTAAGTCTTCATCTAATTAACCACTTAACTTATTACAAACCTTGCACATGTTCTTCTAAACACCACAAGTCATGATGATGGATTATGAGCATACCCAACTTGTCATCATTGTCTAGAGACTCAGCCCTGTAATATCTCACTTAATTCTGTAAAGCGAATAATCGCGCTGCCGAAACACAACGCCCCATTACAAACAGCCAAAGCAGTCATAACTGCCAGCAATTAACTATTTTCTCAAATTAATCGCTCGTCTCAATTCAAGCACGCTCGGTCGTGCCTGCCCAAAGGCAATTAGTACGCCCTCGACTTGCATTCCATGGACTCTCCAGAAACTCACCACAGGAGCACTCACTCAGCTCCGCCACATAGTTCAGTTAATTTCCATTTCAAACACTACACTTAAGACTCGACCGCATCAAGTGGTTACTCAGTTAATTCCAGAAGAAGCATTTTATATGCCAATCAAAGCTTGGAGCGTGATTATTTTAAATTATCATCCAGCCACAAATATGAGCCCTGGTGCCGGAAGCGCCACTGAGCACATAATACAGAACTATTCGAGAAGCAGGACGAGGAATGTACGTTTTATGGTTGCAATTCAGAGCTGAACAGCTGACAATTAACCCCAAACGGCTGTGGAACGTGCAGAAGTCGGCATGGCGGCATGACGCTTTGCAGCGTTTGCTGTTTAGTTTGATAGTTAATATTTTACAACCAACACACGCGCCGGGCGCTTGACTGAGTGGATTCCCTTAATCGGGTTGCCAGTTCCGAGTCGCCCTTAATTCCCTCGGCCCTCTTTGCGAACAAAATCCAGACGTGACTCTATTGGAAATTGAATTCCGTTATGTACGAGTACATTCATTTGAAGCCTGCAGTGCCTTTGGCAGGAACGTGAATTTCTTGGGCGGCAAGGCGAAGGTGCTCCCGAAACTTCCTTCGGGAGAAAGATATGACGGTAAAGAAAATCTATTGATAAGTATTAACGAATTTAAAATGAGAACAGCAGACGGCGGAAATTGCCACGCGGGGTTTTTGGGCATTTTCTAGTCGAAGGAGCAAAGAACTCGAGATGGGTGGGAGCCCATGTTTGCACAGCATTCAAGATGAAAGGGTCTTGTGTCTGGAAGGCCAGACGATGTCAGTGTTTTTGCCGAAGTGGAATAGATCGGGCATCGTACCGTAATAAAATTCTTGCATTTGTAAGGTAAACTTTAATCGCTGTTTGCATGGGATTTGCCTCAACATTTGGCACAGCAGAACGTACGAGTATATATGGCTACCTGCTTTGGGGCAGGCAAAGCCATCGCAATAAACAGTCTTGAAGATTTTCACAATGCCAACGAGCTGCGCAGATTAAGAACTGCTGGAGGGAGCTTAAAAACACCCGACCTCACTGGCGAGCCAGAGGAACAATCGGTACCATTGACTGCGACGGGAGGCGTGTTCCGAAAAAATAAAAAGTTGACTGGGATGGCAGTTTTTTTTATTTGCATCTTCACCGATTTGTGTTCGTCGCGCGGGGCCGGTAGTAAGCTTGAGCCTAATCTGATGAGCATTTATAGCGAGACGAGTTGTGTGGGTGCATTGACGGAGCGAGCGATTGCTGCTGCCTGCTGACTTCAAATAGGGTGTCAACGGCGAGATGTTATGTTAGTTTTGTACTGACTCCGAATGGCCAATTTTGGGAAGCTGTTACTTGATAGCCAGACGAATAGAGGTATAAAGATTGAAACATAATGTGAAAAGATTGAAACATAATGCAGGTGTGGTGCAGATCTGAGTTTTAAACTGCTGTACACTCTCGTTTACCTTAAACTACAAATTGAACACAGTTTATGGTTTCAGCGAATCTGTGAAACCGAACAAATCGTGAACTGAGGTTCAAACCAAAAGAGGAGTACTGCGGGGCATATGTTTCCAATTTTTTCCCCGATTGATTCTTTACCCAATTGCCATCAATTTGTCGCAGAGACTTACTTCGTCTTTGACAAGTGTGAATTTATTTGTTACTGTATGACGGTGGTGTCTTATCACTCGCATCACATGCTTCATTTTCAGTTATACACAATGCCGCTATATTAATTCCGCTGCGTGTACTTTGATTTACACCTTCCGTATCGACCTCGCGGCAATCAATCACGTAAACAATACCACCCCCGCTGCACGGTTCACAGTGAGAACTTCCTTGGAAGCGTTCAAAAATAAATTTCTCAAAAAAAAAAAAAAAAAAAAACAAAAACGTGCAACAAATTGACGTTCGTGTCCGTCTCCATCACGTCGCCTCATATTCTATTTTAAACATTTTTCCAGACTCCAAAAATAGACAAACGTTCACTATTCACCACACGCCTCTCCTCCTTCCAAAGTGCACGACTAGAACTATTCGCCGGAGATAAACCCAACGTCGAGGAGTGATGTGCGGTTGCTATTGAACGTCGTGCTTAAAAGCTCATAATGAGATTATAATGAATTCACTTAGTATCGGGAGAAATTACCGAGACTAATCACTTGGGACATTGTCAATAAGTGGATGACGTTTCGATTGTAACCGCAATCAGTGCTCATAATGGAGACTGGCATTAACATTGAATTCAGTGCACACACACTCCGTTCTGTCACAGGCATGCCCGTCAATCGAATACGATCGAAATTTAATTGGATTTCAATGATTCATAAAATCTTCCGAGCTGCAAAGCGCTATCGGCATTCGTTCTGTGGCGAGGCGAAGGTTTTAGCTAATCCAACGAAATTGAAGTGAGCATAAATCATGGCTGGCCTCGGTCGACTAAAAGAGCATTTAATCAAAATTAAATGGTGCCACTGTGGACTGCCCGGATGGAGGAACAACGTGTGGGTGTGTGGGTGGATTAATCAAATGCAGAAGTGTTTGTGGCTGGCATTCGCTGATAAGGGTCACCAAGTGAGGGCTGTATCTATTTGAATTCATGCAAATGACGTTGATACTTGTGGTGTTTGCACTGCCATTCGATAATTAATTCTAATCTATTTGATTAATGCGCCTGATGGGCTTTTGACTCTACGTAAATCTCTGCAGAATTTATGGATCGGGAAGGCACTTGTTTGGTGATGTTGATTTTTGGAACCCTTGCTCTGTTAACTTCCTGGCCAAAAGTTCCTTCGGGCAGATATTTTTTCTGTGACTACATGCCTCACATGACGGTCAGGAAAGGCAAGAGAGTAACGTTTGTGACTGGATGATTCAGTGGATAACATTGAATTCGATATTTTTGCGGAATCCTCAATCACGTATCCAGAAATTCGAATGTTGCAAAAAAATCAAGAACTCCTTTTCAAATGGAATAGAAGACAATGAAGAAATTCGATATTCCAAAATCGTACTTCTATTTGAAGTCTTTATCCTTTTCAAAGCTGAAAAGCTCCTTTCAGTCATTGTGGTGTAGACGGAATAGTCATAATTAATTTACCAGGTCTTAAATTTTCAGAAAATGTTTGGATTGAATTTAGATTAAGTATAAGTTTTGTGATTTGGCGTATCATCCACCGAAAGCATTCAATTGTAACATGCACTCAATTCGGGGACTGCCTCAAGTTTGTTATACAACTAAAATAAGGTAGGACCAAGCACACTCCCTTGCAGGACTTCAGCGAAGACAATGGACAAGGAAGCACATCTCTGCTCAGCTGTTCATCATTGAAAAGACGGAGCAAGTTTTCAGCGTGCCTTCTACGAGCATCGAGAAGGAAGCGACTAAGATGGGTCTTGCTTGGATGGAGGGTAAGACACCGAAATCTTGGACAATGCGTTAGGCATCGAAACTACGAAGTTTATTCAATCAATGACACTACCATGAGGATAAAATGGAACATTTGAGGAATAAAGCCATCTTTCGAAGAACCAAGATATCCTTACAGACCATAATAGTCCAGTACTGCTGTATGGCAAAGCAAAGCCAAGCCTCGTGTTTTGTCTTTGGTCTGGTGTGAGCCTATGGTGGAGGACTATTGGGGCTGTTCAGCGACATCGATCTTGCCCAACGAGCCCTAGTCTCTAGCCTTAGATGGCTAGTAGTCATGTAGAACCAATGCTCAGATCCAAAAAGTCGTCAACTCCAAACCGTTGAACAACGCGGTAAAGGAAGCCCACGCCTTAGACGACTGGCAAGTGACTATAATCAGATGAATGCCTGATACATACTGGATGGAGAGGCATTTTTGCTGTGGCCCAGGCGCTCTGAACTGTAGCCCCAGCCAAAGGTTTGTTGTTAAGCTACAGGCACGCTGAGGACCACCAAGTGTTCGTGAAGTAAGGGAAAACGGCTCATGTGGCTGATTTTGTTTCGAGTTCGGTAGAGGCCATGTCAACTGCGCTGTGGGGTAGAGTGTAAGTACATCGACTCCTATGCATAAGGACGTGCGTTTTTTAATTGTCTCAAACTTCACGGCTCCACCCATTGCAAACCACTGACAAGCTTAGAAAGTAGAGCTGTCCAGAAAATCTTATCTTCCCCTCTCGGAGTCGAACACAATCCACAATCCTCTCCAAGTAAGTGAATAGTTTTTGTAGAAGCGAGGTCTATGTACATTAGGCTCGACGACGATTGGTATGTGATGCAAAAGGGCGTTGTGAATTATGCAAAAACAGAAGCATCTTCTCCACGGGCGAGACGGTCGGTCTCGGTCACAACGTCTGTCGACTGGTCTGCATGATCTTCTCGGTTGTCCCTGTCGGCTTCTCCTTCTTAACTAAACTAACTACTTACAGGAAAATGTGTATATTAACTAAACACAAACCACAAACTTCACGCATGACGTGCTGAAATAAAACGAGTAGTCTGATCGATTTATTCCAACAATGTGCTCTTGAGTGGCTTCTCATATCGTACAGAATGCTGAATACGAAATATTCGATCAATAAACGAGAAATCATAAAAATGTGTCTCATTCAAAATTGTAAACACATCGGCCTTGAAAAATTAAACGTATCCGGCCCTTAACGAGTGAAACCGTGTGACCTGTTGTATCATGCCTTGTTCAAAGACCAACACTTTGCATTCAGAAAAACATCCCTCAATTAAGCGTCACATAAACCGCCTGGCCACTCATATAATGTGAATTTGTGAATGCAAACAATTCGTGTATCCTTAAGCACAGGTGCCAGCCAGTCAACTGCGTCAAACCCAGAGTCGAATATGACTCTGTAAAACCGAGTGCACTCCAGCGAATAAAATACACAAGCGCCCACGGTCGGATGAAAAACCCTAAAGCCGACTGTGAAAAATAAGAAGTCATAAATGGGCCATCCCTGGGGGTATTTACTTCGCTCCGCGAAACATGATTTTTCCATTCCACCACGTCACGGCTGAAAGCCCACCAAAAGGGAGTGTCAGGCGGACGTGAACGTGTCAAAGCAAACTCTCAACAGACCACCCACAACGCCAGACGTCCAAACAATGATTACTCCTAAAATTGAAAAAGCGATGATAGGGCGGTTTTTTGCTTTCATTTTCATCACAATGGCGCAACAGATTTGTTTGAGAGCGTCCTTGTTTCAGTTTTTACTCGGCATATCGCATGTCCTCGCCTATGAGTGCCCCGGGGTGTGACTTTTGCTGGCATCAAGTGCCCGAGAGGGGCGAACATGGTTGGAGATCCTTGTCCATTCGTTTCTGCTCATGAATGATTAAAGATTATTTTTCCACTATGATTCCTGCCCACTCATCGAAATTGTCAGAGTCTCGGCAATCTTTTACGAAAGTTCAAACACATCTGCGCACCTAAATGACGGCTGGTGGCGAAGTGGTTGAGGAAGCATTATTTCAAAAGTCAAACATCGAGGGCTTAAAGTTTTGAATGTTTGGTCAAAATGGGAGACGCATGGTGGCTCTTAAAATTCCCTCTCAACCAACCAACAATCCAATTACGACTAAATTTACTGGTTTTTCCGTCGGAGGGTGATTATGTATTTATGATCCCTTAAAATTGACTCATTCCGAGTACAAGTTGGGGGAAATTATGTTTGTTCTGTTTCGGGCTCGGGCGTAAAACTCTTGGAACTAGACACGTCAAAGTTCTACAAATATTTTTGCAAGCATTCATTATTACGTTGGTTTTTGAAGTACGGACTCTACGCATGGTCAAGTTACAAGTGCATAGAGGGGTCTGGAAAGTGGGGCCATATTAAGTTCTAAATGTTTAATGTACCACTTATTTCCAAATTTCTTATTAGCCAAATTATTTGAGTCCCTTCGTGATATATTGCCTTCTGAGAAATTGGTTCTGACATTTAATTCAATTAGGAATAGCAGCATGCACTGGAAATAAAGTGCGTTCGCCTGTTTTATTGCATGTGGTTCCTGACCTCAGCCTTGGACAGCTCAACATCTTAAAGAATTACACAATGGCACTCAAGGATATCGTTACATCGGCTCCTTCGTATATGTACGACGCGAACATAGGTAGGGAGATGAAGCCAACTCTTGCCAATCGTTTTCTTTTCAGGACTCCACGGCAATTGAGATATGAACAAAAGGCGAAGTTTACTTTGAAGACGACCTTTATTACTCCAGTGCTTGTCTATAGAGACATGAAGAGGATGAAGACCCTTAAGAAAATTTCCGCAAATTCGCCTGTCGGTTGATGGCACAGCCAATGAAACTGGTCACCAATATACGGATGACGTTTCCTGCTCCAATCCGCCCAAGTCTTTGATTCTAAACCGTCCACGATTAGGTAAAGCACCCACGCAACTAATGGCATCAGTCAGATTGGTGGGCATAATTGGGCGAAACTACCAAAACATCACACTGACTGAAGAGCTTGTGGAATGAGGCTCATGTCCAGCTCTGTGTGTAGATTACTTCAAAGAGACGATGTCTTGGCAGTAGTCACACTGAAAGGAGTTACGCACCATGGAGCACTTGCCACAAAGTCGTAATGGGGTGTCACAAAATCAGGACCGAGTTAATCGCACTATGTGTGTTTATACTACAGCCCAATTTTGTTTATAATTACGTAAGTTATTAATTAACCTTAGAACCCTCATGCTAAATATAGACAGTTAATTAGCTCCTTTATGGCTGTACACTCACACTTCGTACGCGTAGGCCTTACAATTTCCTGACGCGATGCTTTGTTACGTTCAAGTTTATTTAACATACCTTGAGTTAAACTGTGGGTGGCGCTACAGAACGTGTAGGGCGAGGGCCGAGCTTCTCAACAACCAAAACTCGTGTTGTGCGCTCTACTGTTTTGTCAGGAGTGGAAGGGGCCTACAGTTTAATGAGGACTCGGAGCGGCGAATTTGAGAAGCTGTTCCTTTTCGGCAATACTCTTTGAGCAGTGTCAGTGACTCGAAAGACGTGGAGTCGTGAAAAACAATTTTGGGTGAACCAGGAAACGAACCCAGGGCGCGTAGTTCAGTTGCGTAGAAGTCGACGACCTAAGCCTCTACGCCACTGGGTGGTTTGGCTGTAGTAAGGTTAGATGGAATAAATTTTATAAAATTACCAAAATTCTAAAAGAGGAATTTATTATTGGGTCTGTAACTTGCTAAGAGATGGCGTTACTTGTATTATTCCATTGGAACATGCGTTGGAAAGCTACTGTCTTTGTACGTCATTTCAGTATATGTCATTCATTTGAAGTGCTAACAACAATAATTTTTTTTCACTCAAATATGTCGAACGTTGTGACTGAAAAAGAGTTTTCTTCTTCATAACTTCAATATGAAGAAAACTGCTGCCGAAAGGCATCGTATTTTGGTGGAAGTTTATAGTGAACATGCGCTAGCTACGCGAACGTGCCAAAAGAGGTTTGCACGATTTAAAAGTGGTGATTTTGGCTTGGCAACGGCAAAGGCGAATATCCCTGGCTCTGTATTTGGTGGAATCAGAAGTGTGTGCTGTATCATAAGCTGTTAAAACCAGGTGAAACCATCAATGGACAACGCTACCGAACACAATTAATCCGTTTGAAGAGAGCAGTAGCCGAAAAACGCACGGAATATGCGACCAGACACGAGGCAATAACTTTCCATCATGACAACGCTCGGCCCCTCGATTCTATTCCGGTTTAGAACCATTTGGAAAACAGTGGATGGGAAGTTTTACCCCACCCGCCTTATAGCCCAGACCTTGCCCCTTTTGACTTCAATGCACGAGCATGCGGTAGGTCTGTTAAAAAAAAAAAAACATTGCGACGCAGCCATTTTCCCCTATTTATTGAATTATAATTTCGAACCAAAATGTAGGCTCTTGGTGAATGCCCAAAATTGTAGGCAGAACGTCATTTCCTTTCCTTTCCTTTTAATTTTGCTCAAAACGTTGTTTAATATTTTATGGTATTGACTTCCTCTAGCATCTACGTCCTTGTTGCATCCTTGATAGAATGCATGACTTCCCTTGCCACATTCCACTTCACATTTTAGCTACTCCGTGAATACGGAGAGAGTGGGTGTATTGAACAACATTCCTTGCATTTACAACCACGTTTCTTGTCGGAGCGTCGTGTTGTCTTGCCTTGTCTAAAAATACGCATTATGTCGACATCTTGCTCTCCACATTTCTGGATTCACTACAACTGTGCACCGGCAGACGTAGTGCCATTCACGACAAGCGAGTAATAGTAAACAATCAGTCTTAGTGCGGATATCGATTAAACAACAGATGTTGCCTCGGCTGAAATGTGGCTCTGTGATGGGTGATGGGGCGGGCGATGAGTCTCGTTGGTAGCGCCTCAAGTCATTTACGAAAATAATTCGATGTCATTAAAAATCAATCAAGTAATGCAAATGGTATGTATAGTGTTTTTTTGGTTGACGTTGACACATATGGAGGGCTGTGCTGACAGCATTTCATTTGCCAGGCACTCTGCCGACTGTGGGAGTAACAATTGTTTGGTTTTTGTGGTCGGCTGATGGAAACCGTACAAGAAACATTTGATTAACAAATGGAATGGAATTAATTCAACCAGCGACATCACACCAGTAAACACATCTGGTTTGGAAGCATTTTCGGTTCGAGATGGAGTGGGATTGGAGCTGTCGCAACTTCACTGAAATGGTCCTGATTGGGAAACAGGCTTCTGACGAAAATAACGAGAGACCTTGGTCGTCTGTCCTTTTCAGCTTAGGTCTGAGGACATGCCGTGCAGTAGACATCTTCTGCAAATCTATGCGGCTACGAATTAGGACCAGAATATGAACACATTGATTATATTGATCGTGTTATACAAATCTCCGAATTATCATCAGATTACATTGAATTTCAATTCCAATAAACATACGGTTTATCTTCACATGTACATGTTGCAATTTGTCTGACACGTCATATCTGTCTCTGCACACCGTTGGCCGTGTGGTCTTCAAAACTCCACAGACGTGCAACTGTGCATTCCTATCTTCCACAAGGTTCTGTCCTGTCAGCCACAACGCAATGTGGTGCTATATTCGTTACTCTCCGATTGACTACAAGACCTGTCTCTGATCCAGGCCGCAGGGTTGGAGATACCTTTTAGCATAATGCCCCAAAGAGTTGGTCACACATGCTTGTTTAAAGTAAAGAGTTTGCATTCCCTTAAGCAACCAGTGTGTTGGACTAAACCAACACCAATATTAACTGCGGCTCATTGGCCAACATTTTGAAGAGAAGCGGTGCGAATACTCCTCCTTGTGGGATGTCTCACCAATTTTGGAGTTGGTGATGTTGATGGATCATGTGGTATCCATGTAGAAGCAAAAGGCATTCCCTTGTTCTAGAGTGAAGTTGGTTGACGGTTAGTGCATCTACTATAAGAGGAGCCTTTAGAATGACTCCCAGCGATATTAAACCTTCCCCCTAGATATTCTTGGCAAGCAACTAGCAACCAACCTTCCAATCCGATTAAAAGCATGCTCTCAATGGCAAGACTATACATTCGGTCATGCCAAAATCTGAATAGAACAAAGCCATACCTCTACTACTCTGGATCACACCTCATCTGTATACTTCTCAGGGAAAAACTTCGAAACCCTAATTCCGGAAAGAGACCTGTGGTATGGCGGCAATATACCTTTCGGTAACGTCATTCATTTCTACATAAATGGATCGAAAACGGATGACGGAGTAAGTAGTGGGGTATTCTCTGAACATTTTAGGCTCAACAAATCTATCCATGCACCTAATCTCTGGAGTGTTTTCCAAGCGGAAATAATGGCGATCAGAGAAGCCTTGTCCTGGCTGAGGTGGAACGTGATTTCTTTACCAATAGCCAGGCAGCAATTAAATCATCTAAAACATCTTTCTGTACAAGCTCCAACTACAACTCTAAAATAGTTATAAGCTGTAGACCAGGCCGTAGACCAGGCCATAGACCATAGACACATTATGGGAAACTGAGAAGCTGACAAACCCTCAAAAATCGCCGCAACACTGCCAGATGACGGAACCCTCGGTAACGTATGTACTGTCCATGAAGTTACAACTCAAAAATCAAAGCAAATTAAAAGTCAATGCCAGATGGAATATAGGCAATACTTGCCAAATTACTAAACAAATCTGGACCAGTCTTGAGCCTAAAAGATCTGATAGTTTGATCACCTTAAAAAGATTCGAAATCAGAACCGCAATGGGAATAATCTCCAGACACTGCTTATTGGGGCTGCACGCTTAAAAACTAAGACTATTTTGTAACGATTTCTGCAGAAGCTGTCGAGACGAGGAAGAAGAAAGTGTCCAACACCTCTTCTGCAGCTGTCCTACACTCACTTCAGCCAGGAAAGCCATTCTAGGCTCCTACTTAATCAATAAACTAAGCGATCTCAGAGAAACAACAATCCAATCACTATTAGACTTTACTGACGAATCTGGCTGTTTGTCGTAATAACCCCCTCTTTTGCGTAAACCCACGTCTATGTGCATCTAAGGCACTTACTACCTTGTGCATCTACTAAGTATTCGCTACCAAATAGTGATTATTTTCCTGAAATTGAATGTGATTTCTAGCAGGTGACCACTACGCCTGGCTCCTACATGTCTTAGGTAGGTACGTAGGTAGGTAGGTAGGTAGGGTGACTGCTTGATTAAGAGAAAATCAAACTCACTTAGACCATCCGGTCCTGTCCGGTTGTGCTGTCACTTTCGGCTTTATGTTACCCAATTACAACAAGGTCATAGGGTAATACCTTGTTGTAATTCCCTCTTGGGATTTGTTGTCGTTTGTCATTCCTCCTGACCCCTTTTATAGACTAAATGGCTATAAAAGGGGTCAGGGGGGCTTTGAGAAATTGTACGATATCTTTTGGATCTGTGTTATTCGGATCCTCCAGGTTGTTGCAGTAATATACTCCTAGTAGTTTTCTTCTGCTTTCTGCTAGTGCAGGGCATGTTCCAAGGCAATGTAATATGGTTTCCTCTTCTTCTTCATCCATGCAGCTTCTGCAGCAATCATTATAAGGTGCCCCAAGTCTTCTGGCATGATTGCCAAAAGACAGTGGCCAGTTAGCACCCCTATTACCTTAGTGATAACCTTCCTGTCTAACTTTAAGAGATAGTCAGTCCTTCCTTGATTTTGCATACCCCAAGTTCTGACCATTTGCGGTATGCATTGTTAACAATCGCAATTTTATTGTTTTCAGTGGCGGGTGGGGTGTCTACTAATCTAATGCCATTGCCATACACGCCCCCTTTCTTGCTAGGGGCGCTCTTTGCTTGCCTTTAATACCCTTGCGCCCGGGGACCCAGCATAGGGTAAGATTGAATATGGCTGTCTGCCTTAGAGATAGACGGCTGAGTTTTATCATCTTGGAGTTTATTGATGGTGTGATGGTCAGTCAGAGGTTTTATGGTCGCCTGATTGTCACTGTATAAAACAGTAGATCTACCGTGTACGGCGCTCATTGATAGCCGGATAGCTGCCTATTGAACAGCTGTCACTTGCGCTTGGAATACACTGCAGTGGTTCGGAAGCCGGAGGATTGCCTCAGAGATCTCTGGCATAAATGCCTGATCCCGTGCCGTCTACCAATTTGGACCCGTCAGTGTAGATTTCCCATGCAGTTGGGCTACATAATTTATCCTCGTCCCATTCTTCTCTCGTGGGGATCAGAGTCTTGTGCTTTATCTCAAAGTCCATGAAGGGTGTCAGATAGTCTGTTTTACTGTATCACCTTGTGCCCTTTTCCGTTGGTTTTGTCCCATCGGTTGCCTTCCAAGTTTACCGTAGGAGTCCATGGGATGGAGATGTAGCATCATTTCTAGGGCGGCCGTGTGTGTTGTTCTAGTGACGCTGTTATACAGATGCATGCCGATCTCTGCATGCTGCTTATCTTGGTAAGATTCTGTTTTACTTGCAGTGCCGTCCACCAGACTAGGACGCCTTGCTATGGCGGTGTATAGCCAATGTGCGAGTACATGTCTTAACTGAAGGTCCAATTTAAACACACTATCCACAGTATATCAGACTGTATGTCGGCAATAACGCGCAGAATGTTGGCTTCCAAGTCCAAGTAATGTACGAAAAAGTTACTCATCATATTTCTGTACACCTCACTCTGTTGAGCGTTTCGGTTTGAATTGAACATAGTCCTTTTTAACGACATGTGCCTTTGGGAGGTAATAGTGCTTCGACAATGGCTTTATTTTGAGTGGCTAGAATTGAACCGTTTCATCACCATCAGCTTCTGCAGTGATCCGCATGTTCCAATTAAGGGGTCGCGAGACGAGAAGTTTTTAAGCAACTTCGTCCACCGCCATCGACTCTAACTCGGCAGGAGCTATCACTAAGCTCAACCTGGCGAAGAAGCAGCTGCTCAGAACTGAGTCTCTTGTGCAATGCCGTGTTTCTCAGCGTATCACGCGAGCGATTCTCACAAGAGCACGAAGAAATGTCAACTTGTCAAATTTCATGACCATAAGAACTTCACGACCGCAAGCTTGGCTTTGACACCAAACTCACCCTTTTGATCACAGATCTTCCAAGGGGATTCAAAACTGACCCAGTCTGGCCAACCCCACATGAAAGATCAACACTACTCCTCCCGCCGCTAGTGAAAAAGAGCAAGAGATACTTAAACATGCTTAAACCAACTCGAAAGTTTAATCAAGTTTGTCAAAATAAAATTTCCAAACATTGTTTCGCCGTGAGTCTATTCGAAGAACAGCTGTCCCAGAGAGCAAAATTGCCAATTCACAGTTTTCATCTAAAAAACCACCTTTTTCTAAAAAAGCCTACCCAACTTCTCATTTCTTGTGTATTTCACAATTTGTTTCAACCACATGTCTGCATCCCCCACGAATTGGGAAGCTTTCGAACACTTAGTTCGTGATTAGAAAATTGGGCAATTAGATCATTGCTGTGTGGACGGTAACAGTTGGTGAAGGACGATAGGCAAATAAGCCGATTGGTTCTCCTTCTTCGGGTTACCCTCCGTGAAGACGATCATTATATCCAATTAAATGTAATACTCAATCCAGCACCGTGCGGCATCCTTCACCCGCTGCTGTCGGGTAAACCATGTTTGTTAATGTTTTAGTCAGACACTCTCATTTATCTGAAACATCGAGGCCTTAATGCCTGCTATTAATTTTCGCCTTCCACGCTCCACTTTGACTCCGCCTAAGTGCAATTGGATCTGCCTCAAAAGTGCTCAAGTATCAAAGCAAGAATCATCGTCTAGCCTCTTCTCGAGTTGATGACGGAGCGGTTATAAATTCCTTTGCATCTTCGTGAAACTAATCGACATCATCATAATCATCACATCCTCGAGACGTGTCGAAGATACATCCATCATCACAGCGTTCATCCATTCCCAGCATCCCATGTTCACTTTTGTTAACGAGGATTTCTAATCGTGGCAATGAGTTCAGAAGTTTCGCAGTCCTCAGCAGGGCCGACAAAGTATTAGTTACGGACCCAAAGCAATTTAAAATGAGGTACGCCTTGCAGTTTGTTGTGCACAAAGGGTCGTTGTATTGTGCTTTCCGTCGGACTGAGCAGATGCAACCTTTGAATACATGACCTACAAGAGCACTCGGAACGATTGCATTTTGTATCGATTTTTCTCTCCGAGTTTCCGAACGAGGGACGCATTGTTCTCAGCAAAGCCCTTGATGCCACCTTTGTTCAGAGTTGAGTCGCCGGAGTTCGTTGGTGTGTGTGTCTGTTGAACGTTTCCTAGTTCAGAGGCCTCGATTACATTTCATTGGTGCTTCATAGTCAATAAGCAGATATACCTTTTTTATTGTTTTATTTCGTTTCTCTTCGTAAGACTCGCATTTCCGATTTGCGTTGAATGTATACCATGAAGGGCGGCGTGGGTTCTCTGAAACAAGGCGCCAAAGGCTGTGGTACATGGAGTGTGGTTTTCATTTGGGTGGAGTTTAAATTAATTTTAGAAAAAATAAAAAATAATGTAAGACTAGACCGAGTTGGCTTGTGCTCCTTTGAATCACCCCCACACAGCTGGTATTGGTGGTATTTTTGATTGCTGGAGTGTGGATAATACAGCCAAAGGAGGCGACCATGAGAACACCATTCCCACAGCATTGAGGGCGAGAGGGGAACTTCGGCATTTAATTAGTGTAGCTTTGAGAATGAATTATATGTGTATGGTTTTGGGTGTAATTAATTCTATTAGAATGTAGAGTACCTCTGGAGAGGTGATCTTTTGCGGACTTTTGCCTTCCAGTCTGCATCCACATCTCGGTAGAGGTCGCAGAGGTCGCTGTTATGTCTTCCAGTGAAAACCGTATACAACGACATCGACCTCAAAGTACCCACACTTAAAATATTGAAAACCAAAGATGAGGAAATATCGGATTTTACAAACTAGATGCTCAGTACCTTCGAATTCGTTATAACCGCTTTTCTCTGTATTCGATGTAGTCACCAAGAATCAGCGTGCAGTTTTGCTTATCGTCCAACTTTATAGCAGGACTGGCAAAATACGTGTTTTGTAGAGCATGATTTTGGTCTTGCAGCAGTTTCGAGGGAAAAAAACGTAAGGGTCTGCCCAGACCCATACCAGTTAAATACGTATATTTTTAGGACAGGGAACGTGAGATGACAAGAGATGTTCTTAATACTTTTTTACTTGTAGTATCACCCTCTGTCTTGACACACCAGTCAGGAAAACGTATAGTGCACCGCTTCATTGTGTTCAGCTCAGGATATTTGAAGACGTCACGGACTGCTGCTACTCAGAAATACTAAGAAAAAACCTACATATGCACACTGCAGAGCCGATCTGGTCTGGCCAGACCCACTCTACTTTTGCCTAGCCTGGACAAGGGAAGATGTTCGATGACATATGTTCCTAACATTTTTTAGCTCAAAGACAAGGACATAAGCTATTCAGGTAAAAAGGTTCCCAAGATCACGATTTTGATGCATAACCCATTCATGATAAATGCAAGAAGAGCACGCCGATTCGTTGTGATTGACAAAGACAGCCATTTCCAAACAATCGAAATCATTGCGATTCAACAAAAGCAAGGGAACTACACAAGTGCATAATTCCCGATCATCACAATTCCTCAATCTCAATTTGACCCAGCGCTTAAACACTCTTGGCAATTCTGGCGATTTAAGGTCTTATAGCACCCGCCATACTCTGATTTTCTGTCAATGAAGATGCTAGCACAGTGATTCCTTCATTCTGTCTTCGGCTCAAAAGATGTAACGATGGCAAACGTTTGCTACGTTACCATCGAATCGAAACCGCGAGGTCCGGATGAACTTTTGCTTAAACCTCAAGAGGCCGTTCCCACCGAATTTGAAGTGGTTTCGCTCTCAATTTTCAAATCACTTGCTCTCAATTTATATGTGCCCGTCAAAACAAATGTCACTGGTCCCCGGGGCAGCTGTCGGTTGACAGGAAATAATAGTGTGCGAACACCAGAAAATAGAAAGAGACATTATAAGAAAATGAACCCCAAAATAAACTGAAAGTCACGCCGTAGGCTTGTTCGGTTTCACAAGCTGTCATGGGCGGATGAATTTAAGGGGTTCAACTAGATTTATCAGAAACCGCAAAGTTTCCAGACCCGCAAATGCATGGCGGAACCTGGTAGGTTCGAAGAAAATTGATGACACCTCGAAAACACCTCCAACAACGCCCATCGGTCGCTTCTTGTGAAGTTGATTGCAAAATTCTTCAATTTAATTCGCAACATTTGTGATTAGCTTTGTCGAATCAAAAGCAGCAACCATTTGATTTCACTTCCCGCAAAACGTAATGCTTCATCTCGTTCCATATTTTCCACGTCTGAGGGTGATTAGCGAATCATCTTAAATGAAATACGTGCTGGAGGGGGATATGGCGATGATACCAAGGAGATACACAAAACAGAACATATGTTCTGTAACTGTTTTTACTGATTGAATTTCTTTTATTATCTCCGTAAACAAAGGAATTCTCAAAGCAACAATTCATTCGGTTGACATGTTCCTTCATCGTATTCCAAGCACACATTCCCTTCTTTCCCTCCTCTCATCCGAATCCTATCGGATTACTGCCGATGGAATTAGCTGGCAAGCATGTACATGCACCTCGAAATAAAATACTACAGCATCGATTCATCCACGAACTCCGTTCTCATTCCTGTAAGCAAAGGCTCTAACAGATTGCCTAATGTCTGCGTTCCGCCGAAATGGGGGATGATTAATGAAACATTTCTGTGAAATAATCCGGGTAATTATTAGCGTTAAATAAGCACGAGCACTGAGTGTGGGAACGGTAGGTGTGATCCTGTGAGCCCTCCGCCCAGCTGCACGCCCCACATTTGTGGGCTTGTCTATCGATTTGATGTGTCGCACAATGGCACAAGTAGATTAGTGACACGCTGTTTGTGTTCACACGGCGCGAGGGGGTGCAGTGATGGGTGCCCTCAGACAAATGTTCCACTTCTTTTTGTGATGTGCGTGCGGTGGCAGTTGTCGGTGATGTGCCGCTGTTTGACGGTGTTTATTGCGGAAATGTAATAAAAGTCTGAAATGCGACCGATAGGAAGGTGTCAACGTGGAAGTTCTGAAATGAATTGGGTGTCTGTGATGCGTGCATGTTCATGTGTGAAAGTGTGCAGAAACAGTTACGTTCTGCTATCGGCGTCCGATTATCGACGTATTGTAATGTACATAGTTTCAGAGTACAATGAAGTCTCAACTGTGATACTAGGGCCCCAAGGTAACTAAAGAGCGGATGTAATAGTTATCTGCGCCAAGCATTGAATCTAGACGTTGGTTAAGCGATTTAGGACGTGTGGCAGTCATGCATCAGGCATCAGGCACCAGGCATCAGGCATCAGACATCAGGCATCAGGCACCAGGCATCAGGCATCAGGCATCAGGCATCAGGCATCAGGCATCAGGCATCAGGCATCAGGCATCAGGCATCAGGCATCAGGCATCAGGCATCAGGCATCAGGCATCAGGCATCAGGCATCAGGCATCAGGCATCAGGCATCAGGCATCAGGCATCAGGCATCAGGCATCAGGCATCAGGCATCAGGCATCAGGCATCGGGCATCGGGCATCAGGCATCAGGCATCAGGCATCAGGCATCAGGCATCAGGCATCAGCCATTATCCATCAGGCATCACGCCATTATGTCGTCGAACCATAATTCCCATTCCATCATAATGCTAACATGTCGTCATGCCATTATTCCAACAGTCCATCATTCCATCATTCCATCATTCCATCAATTCATCATTGCAACATTCCATCATTCCATCATTCCATCATTCCATCGCTCCATCATTTCATAATTTCATCATGCTATTCGAATCAGGAGATTTTAAAAGAAATTTAGTCTGTTAATTACCAGATAAGACTTAATGCTGAAGTGAAGGGACACCATGGCTCTAGTTTCCAGTGGGTCCAGTTTATAAGCCGGGTGGCAGCCCGAGTAAGGCAAGGGTGTAAAGACATGTGCAAGAGAAGGTTGAAGTGAGAATTGAAGAGGAAATGAAAAGGGGAAAGAAGTAAAGTAAAAAAAAGCACTCGCAAATAAAATGAATAAAATTGAGTGAACTAAAAATGTCGCACTATAGTGCCTGTAGACCGCACTAAAAAATAAACTTTGCTTCTTTAGAAAGGTCCATTGCTCCTTACTCGTAACCTTCCTCTCACACTGGATGATAGGGCTCATGTTTCACGTCTTTTTCATACTTTTTGAATCGTCCGAAATTTTAAAATGTTGCGGAAATGTTTCCTTGTCTGCATTACGTTCTTTCATGACTCGTAAACTTCACTCGCAGTTGCGTGGTTAACTTGTCCATTATTCTATACCCAAAATGTCATTGAGCACTCCACCAACTAACGTACTTTTAAAAATATCCCCACGACGACGAACGAATTTCAAATTTGCCTAAGCACTTCAAAGGGATTTTGAATCTGCGTCTTGACACGATTTTCATTAAATATTTCGTGTGATTAATGGTTACACGCGTTGCTTGTGTGCCGGTTCGAAGTCGGAACCGATATTAATAAATCACCACCAGCGTGGCCGCTTGTCGTATTGACTGCGGCCGAACACAAAACTCTTCCGGAAGGTGGAAGTCCAGTCAATTAGCCAGGAACTTGAGATATGTTGTCGACAAACCCGATCGTGTTGTCGTAAACCCATCATCTTGATAATTTTATAAATGGTCTGGGTTTGACGAAGGATAATGGGCTAAGAAAGCACATAATTATCTTGAGGGTGTTGACAGCTTGCAGAGAGTTACTGTGCAGGCATGAGTTGTTTTCATTTTTAAAGGAGCCAGGATGGGCCTGTCGACAGTGGGAGGGGTGGGTGGTTTTGTTCTTGCCTGCATTCCGTCATGGAATGTGTTCTTTTCGGAAAGGGAGTAGTTAAACTTTCTGTGAATTGTTGATTTCTTCGAGGTAGTGAAGTACTTCGCCTACCTCGGCTCCCAAGTACAGAGTACGAAAACCACCAGTACCGAGATTAAACGCAGAGTAGCTTTTGCCTATTTCTGTTTCTTTGGGATCACGAGGCAATTGAGTAGTAGAGCCCTCTCTCGCAGGACCAAGCTTAAATGAGGTAACACCTGAAGAAACATGAACAATGTAAAGAGCAGATGAAGAAGCCCTTGGCGATTTTGAGACAAAAATGCAGTATTCAATCTTTGATCCTGATTGCACAAATGGTTTTTCGAGAAGAAGATTCAACTTCGAACATGAGACATGAGTCTTCCTACACTACGTCTACGAATCCAACGCCTAAGATGGCTAGGCCGTCTAGCCGTGTAGCGAAGAGCTTTCAAACCAAATGGCGCACACAAGTGGAGAAGGACCTCAACCAACTTGGCATGAGAAATTGGAGGCAGCTGGCAGATTGTGCCAACTGGAGAGGCTTGTTGGTTGACACCCAGGTCCACCTCGGACTGTAGCGCCGCCAGCTGAAGATGAAGAAATGAAACACAAACGTCTTGCAACTCACGGGCAAATGGTATATTTGACTTATCTCCTGTGTATAGTAAAGTTTGGTTTGCCTTGTTATTTTCTGAGCGAACTTGCTTGCTCCTCAGAGTGCTGATAGTTTGTAACTTTTAAAAGCATTTCTGGTGCTACCAATCGTTGGTAGGTATTGAGCTTTGGCCCTACCCAGTTTGATAGGTGTCTGCACTTTTTTTCCCTTTGTTTGCTAAGTTTCCGTAACACAATGTTAAACTGCTCACTCTAAGAGAGGTGCAACTACGGAGGAATGCCAAGATTTAGAAAAGTCAGTCTGTGTATAGCACAAGAGATCTTACAACCTGCCAAGGCTGTTTGAGGTACCCAAGTTCAATCAAATCGAAATATTATTGCATTGCATTTTATTGGTAATTGTGTTATCTTCATGATCTTGCTTCAGCAGACCTAAATACAAGGAATGCTGTGAAACTCCGTTGTGCCACACTCACATTGACTCAAATTATGTACAACATCAGTACACAGCTAACTCGTAAGTGTTCGACTAGCAGTGGATTTTTGAGGACCTTGCTCATGGCATTTCATTTCAACCCCAGTCTTATGTATATGCCGCCTGACGCCCGCACACCAGTAATTCATTTGCGGCACAAATACAAAGCCGACTTTCCCTACACTCAGGACTGGCTCTGGCCAAAATCTGGCTCCAAATCCAATAAAGCATCTGGCACTGGCTCTTTCGTGGAGGGCGACAACACTAGAGTGCACACCTAATTAGGTAAATTTACTTCGGTTTTCCAAGCGGAATCCTGTGCGATCCTAAAGACCACGAACTATATTGTGAAGAAAAGGTGGAAGGGGATTGTTTGTATTGACAGCCAAGTTGTACTTTAGCTATACTTTAGCAAAGTTCTTCAATATATTTCTTCAGCAGTCATAATTCACTAAGACTTGTCTGGGTCTCGGGTCACCACAGGATCGCTAATGAACTTTCTGGACAAGGATTAGAGGAGACATTCTCGGTGCGTGAACCTGCGCAGGTTCCACCTGAGACCTTGATTAACGCTTCCATCGATGGTTGCGCCTCTCGAGAACGCAATTGGAGGTTGCATTACTTTCCAGGATGCACACAGGCCAGGAGCTTGCTCCTTAAAGTCTGTAAGAAATCCGCGGCGTTCTAGTTATCCCTTGCAAAGGGAAGACACAGTCTCGGGTCCCGAGAACGTCTGCAGATGACGTACAGCCGTACAAACGGGAAACTGCACCTCTGAAAAACATCTAAGTGTGCTTGGCATAAGCGACGAAGCTCTATGCGACGCCTGTGAAGAAGCCAACGACACTGCAAAGCACTTCCTCTGTCAATGCCCGCCTTTGCTCGGATCAGGTGGCATGTTTTCGGGACTGAAGTGGTGACAGCTGATGATGTAGTCTAGGACAATGGACCGGTTTTTGAGTCTTAGTGCCCAGCATCAGAGGAGACAGTACAAATAATTTTTTTTTATTTTGTTCACAAAATGTAAGCATTGCTGCAGGTTGACTTGTCTCATTTATCGATCTTAAGCCTGAATTTAAGACTATTCGTAGAGTATTGACAGTATTGGAAACTCAAAAGCTCAGGATGGGTTCTAACACTCGAAAGACCTTAGACTCAATATCAAGTCAGTAGCTTCGCGTTTAGTTTCCAATTGTTTTTGGCTGTGTCCCCCAGAGCCAAGATGACATTTCTGTGTTACAGAACCCTTAAGTTTTTCTTTAATGTTAACTGCATCTCGTCAAACACTTTGGAAGTCTTCAACACATACTTTTCCATGAAACTTCGAAAACAGCCTGCCTGTGTTCTAGGCTATAACATGGGCTAGTGTTGCATGAAATGCACTCATCGAACACGTCAAATGAATGTCAATGATGTGAACAAATGTTTCGTTCTTCTTCTGCCTACCATCATACGTGCAAGTCGTATTTTACTTTAATTACCACTGAAATCCCAGCTCACCAGTATCAGCTTGACCTCAACTCGCCAAGAGTCACAATCAAGGTAAACGAGAAATCGAAGCAGATAACGACTTCCATCGAGTTGATGTATTGATCTAGATCATTAAGGCCTTTACGCAAGTACTCAATGCGTTTTTATCAAGTTACTCCAAAGCCACGATGATAGTGCGAGCACTGATTTGTAGCTCATAAATTAAAACTCCCATTAACCACAAATCAGAGGCATGCAAATAAATCCCCTTCATTGTGCACACCTATCATTGGAGGGGGGGGGAGGAGATTTTCGGTCAAGCATAAATATCAATAACAATAAATAACGTCCATCATTTCATTGTAATAACCACATGATTTATTTTCTCTTCCAGCACTTAATCCGAGCGCGGCACAATTACATTGGAGCCAGCAAAAATCCCAACCCCCACAACCGAGAGCGGTTTGAGCATGCACCGCAACCAATGAACGAACAGAAAGGTGCACGACAAAAGCAAACTAGAACCTATGATGAGAGCACAGTCACACGGCACGGCCATCATCCATAGAATGTACATCTGCTACACCGATGAGCTCCCAGCCAGCAGATAGTAGGGATATCGCAACAGTGGAAACAACTACCTGCACTCATCGCCTCCTGCGCCGTCACTGAGCGAGAGTACACAGCAGAAGACAACAGCCCATCCATCCACCACCCACAGCCGAACAATTACCATCCATTAGAGCAACTCTTATGCACATTGTTCCTCCGTCTAAGCTGTTCAAGAGGATCAAGTGCAAAATGAAAAGCTACTCAGCAAAGCAGCACGGTAGTTCGTATATCTTAGCCAGTAGGAAAGCACATTGTAAATTGTAAATTGTAAATTGTAAGTAAGCCCAGCTCACGAAGGATTAAGGATCACCTTCGTTTTGTAGACCCATTGAAACCGGTGGCAATCGTGAACACACACAGACCCATTCACGTTGCAACCACTTAACCGATGATTGACTTCAATTTAACGGGTAACTTTTACCAAAGTGCTGAAACTGAATTTGGTGACGTTGGTAGGTTCATCCTGGGATATGTGGACTCTGTAACGAGTGCGACAGCGGGCACGACGACGACGACGACCAGCACAACGACTACAGCATCGACGATAGCTGCGAAATTTTTCAACCTGACCTTTGGCAATGGCATCTATTCGAGCGGCGGCGACTCGTACAACGAGTCTCAGTACAATGGCTCCAGCGGCCGCGACGACTTTATATTCAGCGGCGTCGGCGATGACGACCTGGGGCCGACGTGTGAGCAGGTTTACAATCCCTCCTCGGACCTCACCAAGCTAGAGTTCTGGGTGTGCGGTGTCATCCTGAACGTGGTCGGCATCCTTGGCATACTTGGCAACATTCTGTCGATGGTAATCCTGTCGCGACCTCAAATGCGTTCTAGCATTAACTACCTTCTGATCGGGCTGGCGCGTTGTGACACCGTTCTGATCATCACCTCAATGCTCCTGTTCGGCATCCCGTCGATATATCCCTACACGGGGTACCTGTTCTACTACTACAACTACATCTACCCCAACATCTCGCCATGTGTCTTCCCCATCGCGATGGCCGCCCAAACTGCCAGCGTTTACATGACATTCACGGTGACCCTCGAGCGGTACGTGGCCGTGTGTCACCCGCTCAAGGCGAGGGCGCTCTGCACCTACGGCAGAGCCAAGATTTACTTCATCGCTTGCATAGTGTTCGCCGTCCTCTACAACCTTCCGCGGTTCTGGGAGGTGATCGTGGTGACCTACACGCCGAGCGACGACAGCGATGTGATATTCTGCGTGCGAGCCTCCAAGCTCAGGCAGAACCCCGACTACATAAATATCTACATACACTGGTGCTACCTTGTGGTCATCTACATAATCCCCTTCCTCAATCTCGCCATCCTGAACTGCCTTATCTACCGGCAGATCAAGCTGGCGAATCGCGAGCGGCAGCGTCTGAGCCGCACCGAGAGGCGCGAGATAGGTCTGGCGACCATGCTGCTCTGCGTCGTCGTGGTCTTCTTCCTGCTGAACTTCCTGGCCCTCTACACGAACATCCTCGAGGCCTTCTACGGCATTATCGACGACTACTTGACCAAGATCTCCAACCTCTTGGTCACGATCAACAGCAGTGCCAACTTCATCATCTACGTGATATTCGGCGAGAAGTTCAAGCGCATCTTCCTGCTGATCTTCTTCAAGCGCCGGCTCAGTCGCGACCAGCCCGACCTCATCCACTACGAGAGCTCGATATCGAATGGCGACGGGACGAACCGATCGTCAGGAAGGTTCTCCCGCCACGGCACGCAACGCAGCATGACTCGCAACGGCTCGACGCTGAACAGCGTGCGCCTCTCCACGGGCGCCTCTGGTACGGTCAAGATCAAGCGCAACCGGGCACCGTCACCCGGACCGTGTGTCTACTACCCGGCTCGGGATATTCAGCGCTGCGGCATGAGCACCACCACCACAGTGCTGACGTCTAACACCTCCTTGAACTGTGATTGGGACACGAAGAATGGCCAGATGACATCGGGTTTTTGAGATAGGGCTTGTGTGTTCGCACACAACAACGCGGCCACTCTCTGATGCAGAACAGGAGACTTTGATTTAGATACTTTTGGCGGTGACGTCATCGATTATTGGTTTGACGTGGAAAACTCCTCTGACGGTTATTATTGAGAACGTTCCGGTTCCGGTGTGGTGGTGCCCAACTGTCAGAGGAGATTACTGTGAGAGGCGGCTTGTTGGGGACTTGACGTTGGTGGTGCATTACGGAACCGCATTACTTGTGGATTAGAAAGGGCAGGTTATCAATTTGCTTGCCACGAGAGTAGGAATGAGTGACGTTAAGATGCAGAAAGTGACATGGTTTCGATGTCTTGAGGTATGTCGATGGACTGACGACTGACAATTTGATGAGTCCTTGAGATTTCGACTAAATTCGTGGGGTAGACGTAGGACGTAGATTATGGTGGACAATCTGGTTGAACTAAATTTTGAGGAATAATGGCTAGATAATGATTGAATTACATACGATGTATTTTTTATGCAATCTAAGCAATGCGAGTGCAACATACTCTATTACTTATTATTTTCCTACTGATTTTGAGCTCAAATTTAGTACAGGTGCACTACTTTACTGCTTAAAGGTTTTTGTTACGATTATATAATTGAATTGACTATTGAGAGAAGGTTTGAAAATTGGTTTGATCACAAAATGAAGAAATTCTGTCAAAATGTGGTATTGACTTTTTAGTACAGTTGTACTAAAACCTAACTTTCCTTAACAGAGTGACTGTTTAAAGGTTTTTGTAGCTCTTATAATACTGAATCGAAGGTTTAAAATGTGGCAGAATTTGAAGAAATATTGATAACCTTTGTACTTAGTTTACACTACGTCTTCTAGCGTGTTGTCCGCCAGCTTATGCGAAGAAAAACTATGATCAGACAGTCTACTTCGATTCTTACAGCCACTAAAATCTAATATACTGCCACAAATGCCACCAAATAAATATATTCTTAAAATTTCGCTGCAATCTGTCTGGTTTGAATTGTTATGACGGGCACACTGGAATTAATGTTTTCACATCTCCTACAGACCCAGTTTGCTCAAATTGAGTTAGTCTGAAATTGAGAAATGTCAAATGAAATGCAGAAAAAAAATTGTATGTTTAGGTGTGGTTCACATTCAACATCGGCCCTTGAAATATATAAAACCACTCTTTATATATTTCTACTAATTCTTGTCCTAAATATAACCTAGATGTACTAAATTCTTAATATTTAATAAGAACAGTTGAGAATTGTTTTTCTAGTCAGTCCAACTGAACTCGCCAGAACAGAATTTTAAACATAGAAACCATGTAGTTGTACTATTTTTCTCTATTTTTTTTGTCACTATTTTTCTCATCAATTCTATGTCAAGGAATTTAGCACTTCAAAAAATGGAACCACTCAAGCGTGTTGTTGTGCCGAATTCTGAACTATTCTCGACATCATTTTCATAGTTTTTGTAACAGATACATTAGTCGTTGCGCTACAAAATACGTGGACAACCATCCGTTGGAAGAATCAGTTTACCTAGTCCTAGGGTGGGGTTCGTCGAACCAACAACTTCGGGATTAACGACCTGTTTTCTGAGATGCTAAAAAAATACTCTCTCCTGCGAAAACTTCTGTTCTCTTTCGCCACAAGCAGGACATTTCCTTTAATGCGTCACCGCTATATTCACCCACCGTTTCTCGTCCTAATTTCCAGCTGATTGTTCAAAGATTCTAAAATCAAGTTGCTTAAACTGACATCTGATCGCTTAAGCCACAAACACCCCAGAAAATCCCCCTCACTGGGAACCTTAAACAAATAAACAACAAGTTTAGAAACTCGTTCATTAAGACACCACCCGCACCCATATCCTAATTAAAAATTCTTCTCCACACTTTTATTTTTAATTATGTTTCACTGTCCACAAGGAAGAAGGAAGAACAAAGAGAAAAGGAAGCAAAAAACCTCCAATCCTCGAAATTAACCACTTACACCGTCGTTTGAGGGGCCGTACTCCGCGCCAACGGCACCGCACTAATTTGTCGGTCTATTGTGTTTCAATGCAAACGACATCACAGCTGAAGGGTACCCACGAGAGAAATAAGAAAAATCAATAGATGAGCGACTGGTCGTCGTCGCAGCCGCAGGACGCGCCGCCGCTAAAGCGTGCTTTGTGATTGCGAAATTTGAGATCTTGTGTTGCTTGTCGGGCAAAATTCAATCACCCTTACTCGGCGTGGCTCTGGGAGTTACTTTTTGCTCTAGATTTCCAATGGCAATTGTGGGGAATCTCTTTGACACGTAAATAATTTGAGGATTTTAATTCCCCTTCCTTGCCTGGACGATATTTGCGCTGACGGAAATCTTCAAACTTATCCGCACTTGGATTAACTTCTCTTCGACACTATGACAGGATTATTCTTCTTTCGCTTTCTCTCGTTGCTGTTATTTCAATTTGCTTTTCCTACTTCCTCCCTCCTCCGTTGACTCTCAAGGATGAGTCCAGCCAGGACTAGAAATGAACCCGTACGCCAACCAACGCCACTAGAGACAAGGCAAGCCTTTGGGAGTTTTGTACAATTTCTTGTAAATATCGAAATACACAATAAAATCCAAGAATCCAACTAAATTATGTAAAAAAAAGAAAACAGAATTACAAGTAAAATTAGGAAACAGAAAGAACTAAAGTGAAAATGTGATTTGACGTAGAAAACAAAACAAAATAAGAAACTAAAAATTTCATATATAAATTATTTTTGCATAGAGAAAACCATGTATAAACTAAACTAAAATATATACATAATAAATATACAAACTTCTATCGATACTTTCTAGCTGTAAGGATCTTTAAGATAAGAGTTCACTGAATAAGCTTTAAAGAGGAGACCTATGAATTACTCGTTACCACTTAATTGTTGTTAAATAATTTAAACGAATTTTTTGTAATTTGAATTTTGCATTGCGGATTTTTAATTTATGTTCTACTTTACGAACGGATGTTTGTCATTTATTTTTTGTTAGAAAACACATAAGCACCCAAAGGGTGAGAAGTTGTCCTTTTTAAATTTCTTGTTGACGGAAGAAGTCCGTTTAAAATGTTATCCAACAAAAATTCATTTATGTAAAATAGATCAAACAAACCTAATAAATGATATTGCCATCGAAATTTTATACATGTTGTGTTTGATTATTTATGAAGGGAAAGACGACTGGATGGTGAAGTTGGTTAAGTGCCTGCCCTTGGTTAGTGGGGGGACCCCGGTTCGAATCCCTGAGAAAGCAAAGTTAATTGGCTTTCAAATCTAGTCCAGTCACCATTTGCCGTTGGGATCAGATTAACGGCACTATCACTGCAGAGGTCAATCGGTGGTAGTATTCTGACTGTGGGTAACCCAATGGAACACCATGGTCTAAGTGTGCTGGTCTTCGCTAGCAACCGCTTTCCCTACCCTACTCTCCAAAGGAGTTTCCCACGATGTTTGTTTGTTTTCCAGGTCAATTGTGAGGACGCCATTGGGTGATTTTTTAGGTATTATCTTTTTGGCAACACTGGTTTAAACAGCTGACGCACGTTTCGTGTTTCGTTTCACTGTCAAACATCTTCAGTTTGGTCTATAATTTAACCATGAATCGTCTTACAAATGACCAACGCAACGAGTGAATATCAGCCTGAAGCATTGAAAGAGCTACCAATGCATCCAGAAAAAGTCATAATTTGGTGCGATTTATGGGCTGGTGGCATCATTGGACCGTACTTCTTCAAAGATGATGCGAATCGTAACGTAACTGTGAATGGTGAGCGCTACCGTGAGATGATATCCAACTTTTTTTTTGTCCAAAATGCAAGAGCTTGACTTGCATGGCATGTGGTTTCAACTAGACGGTGCCACATGCCACAGCACTCGCAACAATTGACTTATTGAGAGGCGAGTTCGGTGAACATTTTATTTCACGTTCGGGACCGGTCAATTGGCCGCCTAGATCGTGCGATTTAACGCCTTTGAACTATTTTTTGTGGGGCTATGTTAAAGCTCATGTGACAAGCCCGCTTCAATTGACGCATTGGAAGACAACACTAAAGCATTTATTCGTGAGATACCGGCCGAAATGTTGTAAAGAGTATGCCAAAATTGGACTAAGCGTATGCACCATTTGAGGCGTAGTCAAGGTCAACATTTGCATGAAATAATCTTCAAACATTAAATTAAATGGACCGTACTATCGATTCAAATAAAGATTTCATGCATTTTTCTGAATTTTATGTGTTTTTTTTTTTTTTTGAAAAACTTTCCTATAGCCTTTAAAAAATTAAATTAAATTTTATAAAGGAAAATCATTGCAGAGTCAACCTATAACATCAAAAATCATAGATCTAGTTTTTGCACTGATTACAAGCCCATGTCGCATGAACCACTTACTTCTCGACTATAGCAACTAGGGGTAGTTGCAACTATCGAGTTTCAGTCTACATTAGAATCCGAATAATGGTACAAAATTAAATTTAGCTGTTGCCAAAACAGAATAGTTACGTAAATTTAGAATTGTGTTAATCGAGAACGCACTGTATCCCTAAATCATAGTTAGCATCTGCAAAAAGATTGGAATAATTGCTATTTTAGTACTACAAGGATCTATCAGGATCCTTCAGGTTTCCCATTTCCGAATTTTTCTTAATATTGAGTTGCCCTGTAAGAATTATTACTTCATTGAATTATGGTTAGGTTAGGTGGAAGGACAAAGCAAAAGATAAAGTTTACCTCAGAGTGCCAGCCGAGTGCCAGTAAATGATAATAGTGTATTGCTCGTGCAACCAGTTTTAAGCATATTTGTCTAGCAAGAAAGTTTTAAATGAATTTATAAATAAGAGTGAAAAAAAAAAACGACAATTATGTATCGTCAGAAAACGCAGGAATTTTACGGTTAAAGGATTGAATAAACAATAAATTTACATAAATGTGATTGGACGCTGCTGAAAGCCCATATCAACAAACTTAGGGGAACTAAAACTGTTTTGGATTTTAACTAATTGTGTTCAGCTTTTTTAAACCACAAGGCAAAGTCTTTAAAACCCGCGAGACACCAGCCCTCTCTCAGCTCTCAAAAGAAAACTTCTACGACAACGTAGAGGAACTAGGCTGTGCATATATCGCCAGCCACCTCGTTTCTTTTAATAACGGTCGTATGATCCTCATGGTATTCGGCTTCTAATACACAACCTAACCTATATCAAGAATCGATTTGTTTTCCACCTTAAAAAAGACGCAACCCACAGTGAGAAGACAAATAAAAAAAAAATCAACACTTTAAGACGAATCCCCGGCACACACTTGACACAGTACGTACGGTCGGATAAGTCGGTTAACAGATACTTTGCAAACTCCTTTTAATCGGAGCCATAAGCACTTGACAGCGCCGAACACGTGTGCCAGTAAATCAAATCGACTTAATTTATGGGAATAATTTAATTTCAACCGAACAAGCGGCAAGCTGCAGCGCTTCAGACGAGAGAAAGGTGTCCCGGCAAGACATATAATCCTCTTCTACTCCGCTACTCGTCTCGAATGTCCCACATGTCAAGCCAAAAAGGAGGCTCTGCCAGTCGGAGGGATTTATTACTTCATTTTGTCAGATTACGTTAGCTTGCTTGATGAATTTGCTGCCGTTTTTTGTGAAGCCCTAAGGATGGTCTAACACTGGCAAATTAATAGTAATCGAACATTAATCAATTAAGTTTGAAGCGAGTTTTGCGAGACTTTAAAAAATGTTCTATTTTAAATGGAGTGTAATATCATTCAAATTTTCTCTCTCAGCACTCGACTCTGGCAAGGCAATTTCCGATGACTTTTCGACACTTATCGAGCAAGAGCTGGGCCATAACTCGATGATGGTTTTGTCTATCCATCACTGAGCACACAGACCGCTGCGATATCGAATTGTTGACTTTCAGCATCTCTTGAGATGTGACTTTCAGCATGTCTCTTTGATGCAACGAACAGTGTATGAATACATTTGATTGTACATAGTTTCGGCTCGAATAAACTGGAATTTGCCAATAGTCAGTAGGCTTTGGAAATGTTCAGGTATTCAAAGAACCCAACTCCGACCCCGCTCTTAGATAGAGAGATAGAGCATAGTCAGTCACAAATTGTGAGGTTTTCGCATTCTGAGCAAAACCGCACTGCTTGTGAGGCCTTCAGAATTGTGACGTTACCTAATTTTGTAAAGGAGAATGTGGCAATAGTGCAAGATCTCACCGAGCCGTTGTCAGCTGCCTTTTGCTCCCTGCACGCACTGGTTTGTGCATGGCGTGACTTCCGCCAATCCCCAAAGCGGCCAGCGAGGCCACTGCTGGGTTGCTCGTAGTTCCTTCGGGCTAAGCCCAACCGGCTGCTGAGCGGGACTGATCGGTCACCAGACGCTCCCATACTTCAGGTGGTTCAAATGGGGCCCTGGCACACCAGGGTAGGAAATATCCGAGGCAAATCGTGTTCTTATTGTCATTTGTGGGGTTGCGCTTGCGAGGTGGAGAAGTTTAAGTGACTCCGGGTCTTTTTCACGAGTGATGGAAGGAGTAATGCTGACCTTTCCTGTAGGATTGGTCAAGCTGGGTGAATATTGAAACAGCTATAGATCTACCAAGCTGCTTCAATATGGATCAAAATCAGGAAGGCCGAGCTTGGTGTCAAAGCTATGTTAGCGGTTTTCAACTCAGTATTTGTTCCAATTCTTCTGACCTATGGTCATGAAACTTGAGTAATGACCGAACGAATAACATCGCGAGTCCAAGCTGCTGAGATGAGAATGCTCCGTGCTGTTGTGGGATTTACTCGCCGAGATAAGGTGAAAAAGACGGTAGTTCGAGAGGAACTCAACATTGTGAAGCTGCTTTTCCGATCGGAGAGGGCTATGCTTCGTTGGTTTGGTCACTTGGCACGAATGTCCCCTTCATCGTAATTTCCGAGGCGGGAGTTGAATGCGATTCCATCAGATAGGCGACGGCTTGGCAGACCCAGGACGAGGTGGTTGGATCATGTTCAAGAACTCGCCTGGTTACGCTTGGGCATAACTCCTGGTAAGTTAGAGCCGATGGCGGAGGAACGAGTTCCTTGCAGATCTCTCGTGAGTGGTTTTCCCCCGCGACTGCTTTAGTGGAGCATGCGGGTCAGAAGATGATGATGATTATTATGATGAAGATCTGACCGAGCATCTTTCTTCAATTCGAGAGCGTCCCCGTAAAAGATTTAAGGAGTTCAATACTGCACGTAAATATTGCCCTCCAGGCTGTGCTGAGTTGACATGGTCTCAGCCAACATTCCATGGGAGGAAGTTCCATTACAAAATCCATCATGTTTCCATCTATTTGCCTATCAACAAGTCCATTAATTTGATATCGCAGCCGTGCAGACCTATGCACATCTCCGACACTGAAAGCACCATTCATTCACCGATCTAATCAAATGACGTACAATGACCTCGTGCCATCACGTGCATCCGTATCGTCATCGACACAATGCCCAACCAACTTCGTCAGATGCATGCCACCCCGAGAATCGGCAGTCATATGCCTCTTATGTAAGCTTGCGTGATGAATCGCATCGCCGCTTTTGTTCTGGACAAGAATTAATAGCATGCTTCTGTGATCCCGAAATATGAATGCATGACCATATTTCATTGTTCGAAGCTCACTGATAGTCACAGTTGGCATGAATATTCGTAAACCGATTTGCATCATAAAGACGGTTTTTGCATGGCGGCAGTGCAAGAGAGCATCCGCAGTGGAGTGGGATACCTAAAAAAGCAATTATTGAGATAAAAGTCTGCAGTTTCGCGATGCTGCTCGAATGGAATTGCTTTGGGAAGAAGAATGAGTAATCGATTATGTTGCCTCTCGCGTTGGTTTGTCTGGTCTGGGGTGTAGTTCCGTCGGACGAATGGACCAAATTAACATTCCGTTTCTGTTTGCTTTTGCTCGGATGAAACTGTTTTCAAAAGAATTCTGCGTTTTTTTTACGGTTTCGATGCAAAATTCAGTGCAGGCGGGGAAATGTTTTCGTCGAAGTGTTCAAGGTCAAGAGAGCGGAAATGGATCGTATTAATCAACACTGTTTTTTGCAAGTCTTCTGAGTCAATGAGTACATCAAAGGACCGTGCGGCACCTGTTTCCTTAAATTATCTGAAAAGCGTCAAGATCAAATGGACTTCCGAGACGTGAAATGAAAATGACTCAAAAGACATGCGGTTTAAAAAAAAAAACACTTGTGATATTTCTATTTGAGTTGAACAACATCACAGCCGAAGATGGATGCAGTTGGCAAGCGATTTAATTGCAGCCACAACTAGGACACAGCTTTCGTCAACAGCTCTGTGGACTGCGAAGAGGCATTGGTGATACGAGAAACATGCGCTCTTTGTGGTCGTCAAATGCATCCCACAGCTGGGAAGTTACCGACTTCTGAAGAGCGAAAGCGAGTGCACGTGAAAAACGCTCAGATTTGTGGAATTCTTCTGAATTCTTCTTCTTCTTTTGGGTCCAAATAAGTATGCCCAAGTGTATTGTGATCACTGTTTGCAATGTCACGACCTTCAGGACATTGGGTGATACTGGACATGACAGGCGCTTGAGCACACAAAACAACAAGGAACCCAGACATTTTGCTCGAGCCATCACCAAATCGATGATAGAAGCGCTTACATCTAAAAAGAGAGAAAGCAATCGATTGGTTTCAAGTCGCATGATCACGAGGCGAATTGGTTTCTGGTGTCCGGAAGCCACAGTCGCCAAATTTCTTATTCAAAACCTTGAGTGTTGCCTCGCTTGTATGGCATGACGTTCTATATTGTAGGAACGTGTGTGTACTGGCCGCGACGGCATTTCCTTCCTTATTTCGAAAGGAAATAAATAAGTCGGCGAAAAATGCGTTTAGAAAAACTTTTCGTTTGCGCTCGCAGGTGAATATTTTTACCGACTTACCGTTTCAAATTTCCACGCCACGTCACTGCTGACTATGACGCAAATCCGGGCAACATTAGAAGATGCTCCTGGATATACCTAAACAAAAAGCAGGCACAGGCACTTCTTATGTTTAATTACACTTCAACGACTACTAAAGGGTGATTTTTCAGCTATTATCTTTTTGGCAACACTGGTAAACAGCTGACGCACGTTTCGTGTTTTGTTTCACTGTCAAACATCTTCAGTTTGGTCTATAATTTAACAATGAATCGTCTTACAAACGAACAACGCTTGCAAATTATTGAATTTTATTATCAAAATGCGTGCTCTGGTAAGAAAGTCCAACGCGCGCTTCTTGTGTTCACCGACGAAGCTCATTTTTGGCTCAATGGATACGTAAATAAGCAGAATTGTCGATTTTTGAGTGAATCCAGATCAGCTAGAAGCATTGCAAAAGCTACCAATGTATCCAGAAAAAGTCACAGTTTGGTGCCGTTTATGGGCTGGTGGCATCATTGGACCGTACTTCTTCAAAGATGATGCGAATTGTAACGTAACTGTGAATGGTGAGCGCTACTGTCAGATGATATCCAACTTTTTTTTGCCCAAAATGCAAGAGCTTGACTTGCATGACATGTGGTTTCAACAAGACGGTGCCACATGCCACACAGCACGCGCAACAATGGACTTATTGAGAGGCGAGTTCGGTGAGCATTTTATTTCACTTTCGGGACCAGTCAATTGGCCGCCTAGATCGTGCGATTTAACGAACGCCTTTAGACTATTTTTTGTGGGGCTATGTTAAAGCTCATGTCTATACAGACAAGCCCGCTTCAATTGACGCATAGGAAGGCAACATTGAAGCATTTATTCGTGAGGTACCGGCCGAAATGTTGGAAAGAGTATGCCAAAATTGGACTAAGCGGATGCACCATTTGAGGCGCAGTCAAGGTCAACATTTGCATGAAATAATCTTCAAACATTGAATTATATGGACCGTACTATCGATTCAAATAAAGATTTCATGCATTTTTCTGAACTTTATGTGTTTTTTTTTCTGTTGAAAAAGTTTCCTATGGCTTTTAAAAAATCACCCTTTATTACTTTATTCAAAGTTCTTTGCTGCCTTTCAGGCTGAACCGATTAACACTTTGAACACTCTAAAATCCCAAACTGAACTTTGCTAATCACGACACTGAACTGAACTGTAATAATTTTCCAACTGAACTGACTCGCAATGAGCGTCGTCTCGATATTTATGCCTCCCAATAGTTCTTCTACGAGTAGATCATGCTGTCGCCACGAGTCCATGGAATTTCCCCGCCGACTATTACATACATGATTATTTGTAATCTATCCGTTTATAGGTGGCGACATCTTTTCTAGCAGATTGTGTAACAATTTCGGGAATACTCTTCAGAGTCGATCGTTCTTCTCCTTGCGTATAGATGGCGTTTTTGTGATGGTTGGTGTCCCGATTATCTCATCTTATACACGTTATACTATTCACGTCATGATATGCTTTATAGTTCCAGTTTCAAATAAAAATGTAATTTCAAACAAAAAATTATTTTTTAATTATTATTGAATGAAGTCATTCGTTGAGGAATGTGCTATGTTCGTTGTATGTTGTTGGATGTATGTTGGAGCTTGAATCAACGAAAAATTCATTAAATATAAAATAGTAATTTTTTACCCATCGAACATCACCGGAGAAGAATTGATGAACTTTTCGTTGGCTCAATGTAAATATTCGTTGTATCCACGTACCTTTTTGGTTGAGGGTAAGGTACTCGTAACATGCTCTCTTCAAGGCACTTTGAAGCTCTGGATGTATGTTTGTCATGCTGTTTGTAAGTATTTTATACGGATGTAGATTTTTATGTCACAGATTATTACAATTTATTAATCTACGTCATTGCATATTGTATAAAATGTATTTCTTAGAATTTATGCATGGAAGCTCTTGGTTTAGCGCCGCTAAACTTGCTGACTGAGAGGAATCACCACTGCTTACATTTTGCTTCTGCTCACATTATAAGACTCACAGTACAAATTTGTCCAATCTTGTGATATATGAGAAAATATGCTGATACAACATTTTTTACGCAAATAGTTCAATTACTTGTTGTTTGTTCGCATTAGTTTTGCTACTTTGTTTTGTAAATTAAATTTAACTAAATCCATAACTCCATGCTTAAGCTCTTAACTCGAACCGAATCGCTTGTTCCTTGGCACAAAGTTAGAGAAATGATTCATTTCCAACTGAAATCGGTTTTCCAGCGTCAAGATGGCTTGGTCAACCTTGAAAAGACATTCGTGGTAGCCTTGGCATTACACATCTTCATCTTTCCTCGACCGTGACGAAATTCACATTGTGATCCCCTCATAAAAGTTCCCATATTCAGTGAGGCGCGAACCTTCCATCGGCTTCATATTTTCGAGAGTTCCTTGTCCATCTGGAAGGTTCCCGAGCAAATTGCAAGCATTCACAACTCCGCACTTGCCTGGCCCATCCCCATTTTCATAACATCGTGTTCAACGCGAAACCTACCCTCTATCTTAACGGAAACACAAATAAATTCATCGATTTCCTCTCCACAAAACTGTGCAAGTGACCATGTCACATAAACATCGCAATTTGATTTATATTCGTCTGATACAAAAAAAAAAAAATTCCACACCCTCGCCCTTGAATAAGCACTTGGAGCAACAGTTTTGCGGCCGTATCAGCAACAAACAAAAACGCTTTTATCAACTCGTCTGGCCGGAATTTCCACAAATTTGTCAAGTGCTGCAAAAATGTAACGTCAAATATGAGCTGTTGATGGATCCAGTGTGGATTACGTGTGGATTCACATGGATCATCAGAAAATAAATTTAATCTCCCGCACAATCGACTGACACTTAATTGATCGTCCACTTGAATGCCATAAGTGGAAACAATATGCGACATATCTTGTCATCGGCAAACGACAATTCCCGGTTATAAATGCAAATAAACGTCATGCATCCATCATCGCATATCCCCTAGTAATTGCTTTCGTCTGGACAAAAAATCAAATTACTGTCACGCATAAACGTAGTCACATTTAACGTGACAACATTTGCCTTGTGCGGCACGGTTCACGGTCAAAGTTGACGTGCGGCGGCCTCTCTCTTGCATCTTCCTCGCAAAAGAACCACGAACAAGGACGAGCACTTCTCTCAAAGGCAATACTCTGGAATGGTGCCATCAAGTGCGTCGGTGGATCCCTTGGCAAAGGGAGCGCACATGTCGGTCGCACTGTGGAACCGGAACGAAGCTAATCCACGTAAGGGCCGGCCAGTTACGAATGATACGTTTGGTCGTTACTTCCACACCCGTCCTTTTTCATGTTGATGGGGACGTGGTCTTCGCAGTAATTACCCTCTGATTCCAGGGAGGGACTCCATTAGGGAGGCAGAGAGGGAATGAGAGGGTGCTCTTAAATATATAATTGCGGAGCAAGGCCAAGTGTGCGTACGGCGAGTGCTAGTGCATGTAGGATATTTAATACGAGTTCATTTATGCTGGCGGTGTTAAATATATCTGTGCAAGGTCATGCGAGTCCGTGCCCACGTCATGGCTTCTGCTGTATCTTACGAGATGTTGTCTTATGTAGTTCGAGCGATGAAGTCTTCAGTCTGGCGGTTTCGATTTGCTGTTTGAGTATGCAATGAACTATCACCTTTGAATCAGTAACGGGCTAGGCTGTGGGGGATGGTCTGTAACGTAGTATTCAAAATAAATCCATTCTGTGGTGGTGGGGGTCGATGTTCAATTCCCGAAACGACGAGCAAGTTTAGTCACTCAAAGCTCAACATCTTTCCAGTCACTGACTCTGTTCAACTCAAATGCTTGCTCTTGAGGCTTGGCGAACTGTAACCCCATGTACATTGGTCGTTTGTTCACAATCTGGTTCAAATGACCCCTCTTTTAATGGCTCACCACCCAACAGCAGTCTGCTGTGAATGTACCTCATTTTCGTGACAGATCCCTTGTTGTCCGCAAAAAGTCACCATCATCGTGAAGATGAACACCTTGCCCTGATTGCTGGAGACTCCCATTAATTTCATTCAACTGCAGTCGCGGACAATTTGTCATCTTGCCTGGACATTCACCTCTGCAGGGCAAGCTGCTCCCAGGGCGTCACTTGAAATCTCTGTGCTGGACGATGTCAACTTCAGTGCACTTGGTCCGGCACTTCACTGACTTCTCTGGGTTCAGGCATGCTACAGATTAACCATTCAACACGTTCGCGCGAGTCCATCATCTCTGCCGAAGCTCCGTCCTGTGTGCAGTTCCTTCGTGAAATGAATGACCCTCATCAACACAAATCCCAAAAGCATCAAACTCAATCATTAGCCAGTGCACAGACTATTATTCGTTGGCCGCTGCTCCCCTCTCCGTCCCGTTGTATCACACCTCAATCATCACTCAAGTTCAGCTCGCATTCAGCTCCCAAATGATAAATCTTCGGCTCTTACCGTGCTTTCAGACGGCAGAAACGTAATGACCGTGAGCATGGTCCACTGGAAGGCGAATCTCAACGAGTTCCTCGATCCCATTCATCACACGGCTGACTTCGGAACGGTGCCACTAGATATTTCATCCGACAGGAGGTCTTCTTAGTACCTACAGCCACCCAGTGCCCAGCGCCACTCCGTTGCCCTTTCTCAACATTCTCTGCACAGGCTTTGGGGCAGCTATCATCAGTCACCCATCGCCAACCCAGTGCTCACCGGCCTCGGAATTACTGTGTGTCACCTAATCGAGCCTCCATCATGTGTGCGGCATTGTTCGCTTCCGCGTTTCAATCTTCCGCACACGAAATAAATTTCCAAAAGGGCTGCACGAGGAGGGCGAAAGATTATCTATCGAACCACATCCTTGCGAATATTTAATTTTGAATTTGCATTTTAATAGCTGGCTGTCGGTGGGATGTGAGTGAGCGCGGTGGGTGGTCGGTGGGGAGGGGCGGAATTCTGGAAATGTGTGCTCGGAATACATTAGCAGCCAAGTGACAAACTGCTCGGGGAGAGGCGTGAATCCAGTGGTGCGAGGACATGATTATAATGCGATGTGTAACTTGGCGTCAGAATTACACTCGAAATGAAATGAGTGGAGTAAGCAATTAGAATTGTGCGGAGTGCGCACTGTAACAAAGGCTTGCCGGGGCGGGTGGTGTGGGGTGTGCATGCCAAATGGGGCACCGTGTGTGCTGTATGTTTCTCGTCTTACTTATGTTGAATGACAATGGATTCGTAATGTATTCACTAACGGCTTTGTTGTCTCACTGCGGATGGTTGGATTTGGCTCTGAGCAAGGGGAGAGGGGTGGTTTCCTTGCGTGGTTGAATTTGAGACATGGCAATGTCGGCGCGAGCAATTGCAATGAAAGTCTTTGAGCCCGAGATAAAGCTGTGCGTTATGTGATAGTGTAGACCACGAAATTTGGTTTTCTGATGCGATATTACAAGCATTCCCCTCCTGAATGGGGGATATGACGCGGTCCTAGCTTTCAGCTCAAATTAATCACTGATGCGACGTTGCTGTGATGTTGTCTGAGATTTGTGTACACCCCAGATGTGTACGGCAGAAGCATCGTCAGAAATTTGCAAATTATAATATCCCATAATTATTTAGTAAACATTTTATGTGAGAAGGGAGATGTGGGTTCCGGCGATGTACACTGTGAGTTCAAAGATAAACTCTCTCTTTATGTGGACCTTCTTCGAGCAAACATGCAAAGGAGTGTTTCCTGCAATCAGCAAGCTGTGAGAAAATGGAGTACAATGAAATGATTATCACATACACGTACTTCCATTTGATTACATTTGATCACGGCAGCAAAAGCTATATCGACAAACATGCAGTGCACGGGCAGTAAAGGCAGTAGCGTAATAAATGCATAATTACAACAGCGGGGCGTGCGAAGAGTAGGCATCATCAATAGTTTATTAATTCTAAGACAGGATGGGCGAAAAGGTTGATGGCAAGGGACTAGCTTCTGCAGCAACCACTCATATTGTGCGTGCTATGCTTCTCTCACGAGTGAAAAGGACCAACCGTTTTAGGCCGACTCGGAACGGCACCTTTTCGAGAAGCCTATTCTGGACAGGACTACTCTTCGCGCATTGTTAGTGATTCGAAAGAGGCTGAAAATAATTTCTTTATAATCGAACCTACCCAATCTTTAATCGAACCTAGATGCCGTAGGGTCCAGTGCGTAGGAGTGGACGCACAGACCCACAGCGTCACGGCCAACACACAGCAGTCATCAGTCCCGACGTACGCTTCGATCTTTTAAGCTACACAGCGGATTTGAATACGGTTTCCGTCAATAGATAGAGTGAGTCAAGAGGAAGGTTTATGCATAACGCCCCCATTTATCCTGTACTTCACGGGATTATCCTGGTCCCGCATGCCAAAATGTCAATCCAAACAGCCTTCAAAAATCACTGCAGGCATCATTTCAACTCACAACTTCCTATTCAAGGCTGACAGACTTTAAAATTATTGTATATCCATCTCCTTTGCACTACCATAGCAATTAAAAACTCACTGTTGAGGAAGTTATGACACGTTTGAACACAATGCTTCTCCAATGCGAACGAAAATCGTCTCAGTTGAACAAAGAATTTTGTTACATCAGAAATAATCGTTCAGCGACACATGTTGTTACATCAGAAATTATTGCTCAACGACTCAAATTTCAAAATGGAAAGAAGGAAAAGCACCAATAACAAGGCCATGGGGTGAGCGCACACGGCTTTGGTAATACCCTTAGGTGTCCGGGGTCAAGACACAGCACGCGCCGAATGTTTAGAGAGAGAATGGGAGAGGAGGTACCTGTGCACATTGGTCTCAAATGTCTGCGGATTGTAGTCCGTGGGAATTATTAGGCTGGGAAGAGCATTCCATATTCCGGTGGTACGTGCGTCCGAAAGAAGGCTTAAGGGTAAACTGAGGAGCATCCCTGGCGAGAGGGGTACAACGCTCATATCTGTGCACATTGGTCTTAAATGTCTGTGAATCGCTGTCTTTGAGAAATATTAGGCTAGGAAGAGCATTCCATATTCGTGTGGTACGTGCCTCCGAAAGTAGGCTAAGGGAGGAGGAATGCAGTTAGCCAGCTCACTTGAACATCGTTTGTTAAAATAATGACAAAATAGCAAAAAGGAGAGACAGAACATGCGAGTTCGAGCGAGATTTATGACTTATTCGTGATATTGTTGTGTCCTAGAAGATTTTGGATTCTATCTAGTAGGAGCAGGGTGGTCTTGGGGACACCAGACCAGATATGATCGTTGTACTCAAGTTTGGGGCGGATTTCTTGCATCGATTGAGGAAGACTAAACATTTTGCACCATTTTTGGCGACCTCAAATATGTGATCATTCCAAATAACTGCAGTGTTGATACACATAACAAAGATGGAAAGTTTTCCGGTTTCATCGAAACAAGCTCCGTTCATGGATAATCGCTGACTAACAAGGGTTCACTTAAGAGATATCTGACAGCATTGAATTTTTGAAGCACTAAATTCCACTCGGTTGTTCTATTTTCAATTAATAATGCTGTCAAGATTGGAATGTAATTTGCTTAACACACGCTGTCGAAGGGTGGGGTCGTGAGTCTTGAAACGAATATGGAAAGCTGAGAGTGCTGCCATCAGCGAAGGAATCGATTGGATTAGAAGCAGCAAACAAGAACATTCATAAAAATGAGTATGAGTGTAGGAGACAGAACAGAGCCTTGGGGAACACCAGCATTTATTTGCTGGATATCAGACTTGAACCCAGCCAAAACACGGTTCGAAAGGCAATTTCTTATCCATTGAAGAAGCGATTCATTCGACACTATAGGCATGCATTTTCGACAAGAGAGCTTGATGACAAACTCTGTCAAATGCCTCAGAAATATCAAGCGCAACGATCTTGCTTTCACCTGCATTGTGCTACGATTGGTTCCACTTTTCGGTGAGATAAGCTATCAGATCACCAGTGGACCTTTTGCTGCGGAAACCATACTGCCGGTCATGAAGAAGATTCCGCGATTCAAAATATTGTAGAAGCTGACGATTTATCAGCGTTTCCATGACCATGACGTTTCCAAGAAGGGACGTAAGTGCTATGGGTCAGTACGACGATTCGCTCGTTTTAGGTACGTGCTGGAAAAATGCTGTTTTCCCTCAGCTCGAAAAGAGACCTAAAGAGTAGGATAGATGAAAAAGCTTACGCAGTGGTTTTGCCGGCGCGGAAGAACCTCCTATTCTTCAGAATACCCTCCGGACCAGTGGGTTTGTGCACGTCGAGATCCTTAAGCACTCTTGAAGCTGTACGAGTGTGAAAGTTTATCTGTCTTATTGTAAAATTAACGCTAACAAGTATAGGTGGAGTCGTAATGGGCTCTGTCAGTATTGAGCAGGCTGCAAAATGTCAGCTCAGAATCTGGTATGTCGACCCGTTTTTCGAGAACTGATATCCCTTCCTTCGGGTGTTGCCAGGCCAAAATGTCGAAGCCTATTCGAATTGTGTACATTAAAATCGCGGGCAATGGCAAGACGAGGATACAGGAAGCTTGATAGCCGCAAAAGTTGATTGCAATCCAGGTTTGAACTTCTATTAATAAAGCGGTAGCGGATTAAATGCGAAAGGACATGGAGTTTAAACCAACGATAATTAAATTCCGGATTGGAACAGAGGCAGTATTGAGGTTGAATTTGGCAAGCTACATCACTACGCACATAGATGGCGAGATCACGGAGTAAAAAGAAAAGCGGCGCCAGACTATATCCAGGCAGGTTCAAATCCGATTCTTCCGCATTCTCACCTACTACCTGTGTTGCACTGAGCTTCAAGACCAAGACAGACCAGAAAAAGTGGACCTACACACCGAGGAGATTCGCTCGAAGCCCACACGCCTTGGTTACATCGACTCTATAACTTCCCATAAAATACAGAACGGAGATATAAATATACCTTCCTTGACTGCTAGTGGTAAAGCAGAACTGAGAAGTGCAATTAGTTTCTCAACAACAATCGATCTATGTAGGTCTAAAACTGTCTGTCTAAAATCCGCAACGTCAGATGCAACGCACTAAACGGGAGTTCCTACCGAGAATGGGACGAGAGGGAGCGGACCGAATGCATTCGACACTGAAACACTTCACTGCACTTGGTTTTTTTTTTAATTTTGTTCCCCCTGTAAGGCACCCGCCAGGCTTTTGTAGTTGGAAAGACAGCGGGGTTTTCGTTTTGTACACGTGTAATGCACCGACGGAGACAAGTGCACGCTTCGGAGGATGGCACGGAACTCCTAATCTTACTACCAAACATAAAATGAGTTGCTTGCAGATATTAACTGCATAAGACCACAACTAGAAGTGCTTACAAAATGCAATCAAGCTTAAAGGATTCCGAAGAGGTTGAAGATTATGCATAAAATTAAGAAGAAATATGTAATATGCATATCCTGCACATGTCCTGTATTTTTCGTTTTCAATCTCGTTAAATGACACATCTTCCAATGTATCCTGAATTTCAGCGAAAAATATGGGAACTTGATTTATGCTTCATGTGGGAGGACATGAGCATGTTTTTGCTCTGCGACTGTTCTCCAATAAATGACGGCCTTTGATGTGACGAAATCGGATCGCGTAGACTGCAATACCTCTTAGAGAGATCGGCAAGTATTTCAGCAACCAACTTATCTGGGTGCCGGGACATTCCAGAGAACTGTGAAGCGGGCAAAACGGTTGCACTGTCGAAGTGGTTCCGACCTCTTTTCGAGATGTGTCGCTACCTCAAAACTGAAGCTCGAACAGCTTAATCATAAAACTCGTCGATGGTCTACTGGTACCACAGGCGAAACAATTCTGTCCTGCATTCGATCCAAAACGTTCACGCAGTCTTGTTAGTCCAACAATTACAAGGGCACTCATTCACCTTGACTCGATAAGGCAAGTGCGAGAGTTAATCGAAGTGTTGCTTCGCTCAACCCAGCTTTACGATTGCTACCAATGTTTGCCGTTATACATACATATTCAAGAAAGCAATTTAAATGTTCCCCCCTCGCGTGAAGTGTCCACGTTTTCCTTACAGGATTGGGGGTGCGCTAAAACCACTAGCAGGTGCAGTAACAACTGTCCTCCCACAGACTGTCGGTATGCACATAACCTGCGTCCATCAAGCTTTTTGTCACTGCGTTTCGTGCAACCTTTTCATAATTAATGACCTCGACCCAGACCGAAAGCCAAGTCAATGCTAAACATCGGATACTAGTTGATTTCGGGACTTTCTTGTATTTTTAACCATCCTCGTGGACAACACAATGAACGCAATTGTTTATCTGTCTCGGGCGATGGGAACCACCTGCTGTTGGGTCCTCCCCCAGAACTTCGAGTGCCACCCCGACTGAGTACCACGAAGTCCAATTTAAAGACGGAGGCGTCAAATGAAACTCATTGCCATGCCTGGATTGAATTTCTGGAATGAAAGAGCGAAGTGAGATAAGAATCTCCGAAAAGATTTACTAACCCATTGTGTCCCATAATTGTATCGATTCAATGTGACTCCATTATTCCGTTCCGAGCAGTTGTGCCGTTGTGCTCCTGCCTCCTGTAATGAAGTTGTGTGTCACTCTCCCACTGAAATTTGTTGAAGATCCAGCGCAAGTTCCACGACCACCACACTTTGGCATCATCCGAAAAGTGCAGAGGCTCTGCCTCTGTCTGGTCGGAATTTCCATTTGCTTGTCCGCCATCAGAGACGTACACACACATGTGAGAAGAAAAATAAATTTCCCATCTCCCATCTGCAAAGTGGCTTAGCTCGTTCGGATGGACACATGAACAGGAAAAGGCTTTCGCATGCAACGTGAGAGGACACACGACACAATCATGCCATAGATTCGAGAATATTGAGAATTTATGTGTCGCCCTGGATTGTAATGACTTAATAAACGAAGTCAATGAGACGCTCTCAGGGTGGCCAATTAACTTCGACCGACGTGACATATGAGATGCGATATCCTCTTAGGCGAGTCGTCCCCAATGTCATGCTTTGTTTGCCGTAAGAAATTGAGTTTCTTTTAAAGCGCTTGCCATTGTATCGAAACTCTGAGCGATGCGGCATTTGATAGCGCTGGCATTTCTGCTCTAATTGGTCCTCTTGGGCGCGTGGACTTAAATAAAAGAAGTCATTGGCAGCGCAGAAGGTATTTAATTAAATGAGACTCATTAAAGTTCATTCCTACCGGAGCTTAGCGAAGTGCTGAAGGAGACAAAGGAAATTGGTTTCCGTTGAAATGGATCCGTTGATTGTTTTATAAGAGTGAAAAATAGCCCACCGAGCTGAAGCTGAAAGGATTAGACGTTGTCACGGAATTTGCTGAAGCGTTATTTCCTTCTCAAATATCCGGTTGTGGAGGTACGTAACCTTTTCGGGAGGGAATTCAAAACACGAAAATATGGCGTTGTTGTTGTCCGGTCTTACGAGAAGTGAGTGGTGGGAGTGGAAGGCATTATGTGATGGACTCGGATGGCGGATGGTTTGTTAGGTAAACGTTGGATGGACCAATGAAGCAGCAGGAGGAACTCCATCTACAGGGCTTGTCTTAAACTTGACACTGCCCTATATTATGAGGGGCCCATGACGGACATCTTCAAACACCCCTCGTGGTGCATTCTGACTTGCTGTACTTCCTTTACTTCAATCCTCAAAGTGAGAACAATAAATACCAAAAAAGAACATCTTTAAAAAATTGTTGTAATCATTTTCAAAAAGTAGAAAACATAAGGCCATGCGGTTTTTCACGTTCGATTCAGAATTGGCAGAAGTTTAAACTGCAAAAAGCCGATTTAGCAAAGCATTTCATTTTGAAAAATAGTGTATGCCTTATTGCAAGTCTTGCCGTTTTTTTTTAATTTTTTTTTTCTCTTTTATCTTTTTTTTTCGCTTATGTAATTTTTACCTAAAATTGCCTTAACCTCTAGCCGGGGAGTAACGGTAACCCCTCCACAGAATACCGTTATCATTTCTTGGCGCCAAAGTTATCGTACTCTCCCCTATACAGATGACGCAGGTGATGCCCAAGTTCAACTTAGCTTCAGGCTACGAATGATAGAAGATGAAGCTCATGAACTAAACTCAGATCTTAACAGAGTCCTTATTTGATGCAATATAGCAAACAAAGAACTAAGTTCCTTTTTCGAAAATAAAACTTTCGCATATTCTACTTGGTCTTTTATATGACCGCAGTCAAGAGTTTACATATGTCAGAAGGCGTTGGAGCAATTTCCATCCTTTCATCAGAAAAGACAATCTCGAGCAAAATGCAGTTCGAGAAGGTTTACATTTGCCATTAGATTAATAAAAACATTCTCTTCTTTTTTGCTCTAGGAGAAAAATGATCCTGGATTATTTACAACTAGATTATCCGTGTAGCTATAAAGGACGGCATTTAATTTAACTTAACATTTAATCGAATATTCAATTAATTTACTTTTACAAATTGTATAGATTCAAACAAGATTAGTGGAATGAAATGTACTTACAGATGTCACTCAAACTTTTTGACGCAACATAGACAGAGCGTAGTGGTATGTCAACTCCGGCTGGCAAACCGTGTTAAGCCGGGTTACATTTATATCAAACCGAATTGACAAAACCGACTACATGAAAACGAAAATTACAGACAATTCAGCTCGGTGTGAGCTAACGATGCCGCACCAAAACCAACCCGAAATAGAATGGAATTTGAGAATACCCTCATTCCATATTGGTTGGGAGCACCTGTAGCATTCCACCACAACCCGCAGCATTTCGGCAGAATTTCGCGTATTGTGTGTTTTGTATGTGTACACATCTTGTGTCAAAACAAGTTAGTTCCGTTGCGATCTGCGAATCGAAGGAAATACGGAAAGTACTAAAAGAAAAAACACAACACAATAGTCTGTGGATGCACATAGTACACCAAAACCAACCCGAAACAAAAAATACTTGAAGAAACCCGATTTGCATTCCATTATCCATATTGTTTGCTTTCCTTGTTTTGCATCATCAAACTGAGTTCGTCAACCCGGGTTACACCTAGGTGTGCTTCTATTCTAACCCGGGTTGACTCGGTTTTTAAAACTTTCGGGTCGGTACATCACTAGTAAGGGGTGTGTACTGGTGTCAAACTGTTTTCAGAATTCCACTTTCTAATTTCCATATTCGGCTCAACATCTTTAGTGTCACTGACACTATAACTGCTGTCAAAACCTTTCTCAGATATTATCGTTCGGACTCGGCATACAGCACACTGATCCGACCATGAAGAGACCTTAGAGAATAAAGAACTTAGTCTGCTGTGCAGGATAGCCCAATGATCTAGACAGAGTTTGGGTCTCAGCTCAAGCTTGTGGTCTGTCTACTTGGTGAAATCTAACAAGTATCCAGCGATGGTCTACGCTTTTTTATCTCTTTTGAATGTCATTGACTACACTCAATGGAATGTTGGAGCAAGCTAACAGACCTGAATTTGCTTATGGAACTGCACTGCCAGTGATCATTATGATACAAACAACCGACCTTGATGACGAATTATCGTCGACCATGGCACAATGTGGAAACTGCGGAATGTCGAGCTTAGGGCAGGATTATCGCAATTCATGTGATCAATAGATTGGGCAGGTCTCTGCTATTTGTCCTCCAGCATCAACGATTTGTAGACAAGATCGATAGTACTCCAAGGGATGGCTAGGTGGGTAAGTGGTACGACTTCTATGGAAAATGTCCACGGTTCGACCAAGACCACAGCAACTACATTCTCGTTTAAATAGCAGTTTTCAGAAGGCACAACATAGGAGCAGAATATAGGACATAGGAACATAGGGACCCAAACTTCACCATTCGGATTCGGAATACGGTACAGGCTCCTCTCCACATCTGCGAAGACAACTGCGCACAAAACATAAGAAGCGCCTCCCACGTAAAGCGAACAGACCTGGCCCGCCAACTTAACTTCTATAAATAGAATACGTAGCAGCGGAAATTGAATCCTTGGGGAATACTAAGAAAGAAGTGGCAGTTATCTCTCGTAAAACAGCGAAATAACTTTTCGAAGATAATTAGAATCGCATTTGCTGGAAATAAATGTAAAGCTTATGCATACTCTGCTGATGTACACGAACTTTTATTTTCTCATCAAGAACACGATTGAGTATCTGACATCAATTCCAGCTACATGCTGCATCTCATTCTTCAAGAATTCATCCGAGTCTTAAATTGATTTTAAAGTTCAGGAAACTCAAGGCGAACTTCAATTTGTATTCGACCTTCTGATTTGTCGTCAAAGTTTGCCGCACCGGCGGCTGCTGGATGTTGGAATTTTTATGCAAATCCCAAATAAGAGACGCATTGACCTGCGGGAGAACGAAAAGAACATGGTCAGATGTTCTGGGCAAACTGGTGCGGAACTTAGGGATTAAATATTCAACAGTTATTATGGAGTGATATTGAAGAACAGCTGCAGGAAGTGGTAGGTAATACGAGTTAGTTCTTTACTGACGGATGTGAAGGAGCCGTAAGTAAAATTGAAAGGACAATCTTTGTGGGGATTTAGAAGCAGATGGTGTCCGAGGCCGAAGTTAAATCTGGGAATGAAAAAAATTTGCTGCACAGGGTAAACAAATGGAAGAACGGATATCGTGGTTCGACCAGTTTACTATTTTTTTTTATGTATTGCGACGGTACTGTCTATAGCTTTCGCAAAAACGATTCGTGTTCCGGCGAAGGGTAGTAACGCAAAAATGGAAGTCGTTGTGTCCGAGATCGAATCACGAGCATTTTGCAAGGACTCAACTAGCTTGCTCATAACCACACGATGGAACCAATAATGGATTTGAATCTCTGCAACAGTGGTGAGGATAAAATCGATTATGGCGACTACTATGAAGAGGAAGGATCAGGGATTTTGTGTAGGCAGGATTAGCCTGTGTCGGATGGACGCACGAATCTTTTGCATATGTGTGAACCTCCCTCTGGAATCACACTATCTATTCATAAAACAGCACAAAAATCCGTTGCGAAGTTTAGGCGATCCAAGCGTACATCCCTTTGTTCCGTCTATTGTCTTATACTATGTTTAGATGGTACTTTTAAAGCCTGGGAGTCTTACATATCATGAAAAGAGAAAGTATGATATAAGGTCCGATGGAATTCGAGACAGTGAAGAACTTCGTTACCACGACTCAGCATTAAACTATACGCCCAGCATCTATGCCAAGATTAATCGCAGAATAAGAAGGGAGGTAGCTGCGTTGGGCTGCAGCACACTTAGACCACGTTGGTCCATTGTGATACCCACAGTCAGACTACTGCCACTGATTGACAAGTGCAGTGATAGTGCCGTTTATCTGAACCCATAGGCAAATGGTGACCGGATTACAAAACCAGATACACTCGTACTAACTTTGCTTTCACTGGGATTCGAACCGGGGTCCCCACTAACTAAGGGCAGGCGCTTAACCAACTGCGCCGTCCAGTTGTCAGAATAACTGCTGCAACTCCGTGCTACACTTTCTTGGCTCAAGTGGCAATTGAGTAACAGTGCGGCCACGAAGTCATTGGTATCTTCGAAAGAAAAGTTCTGCGTTCAGTAATTGGTCATCTGTGCGTTTAGACATTTGGAGGAGAATATCCAGCCAAGAACAGTAGGGGCTGTACAGCGACATGAACCTAGTCAATCATCTAGCTCTGGCCTGAAGAGTCTTCGACTCCGAACCACACCAGAAGACTCCACGTTTAAGGTAGGTTAGAAGGACCTTAACCCACTTGCCTAGCGTAACTGGAGCCAGTTTGTCAGCGATTTTTCTAGAGTTCTGGAGTTATTTCAAGACTCCCCCAGACTGCAGCGCCAAACGAAGACACAAGAAGAACAAGGAGGTCCTAGTATTCCAGCTTTACATTAAACCAAGTGAAAGTGGCGTTATATTTCAGTACGATCTTAGTGTCGAATTGCACTCTCTGCGCCCTTGTTCGAAGACTTTGCAAACAAACCTTGAGACAGAAAGTTACCAGGCATTAAATTTGGGAGCTAGGATGAACGTCTCGGGAGAACACGAAGATCTGAAAAGTGTTGTACAAGATCCCCTTCACTCTTACCAAATCGATGGGGTTCCAGTATAAACGCAGATAAAACCACAATATTCCCCTTCACTAAATCCCACATTCGGCTAGCTATAAGTGAATGGCAGCAGCTGAAATTCTTCGAAACGGTCAACCTCCTGGGGACCACTTCTGACAGGAAACTCAGGTCGAAAACCAGAACGTACTTGCACGTTCTAGACACGACACGTATTGCACGACTCTAGACAGGGTCTTGTACATTGTCGTTGACCATTATTTTAACTGGTTGTGATTTGATGGCCAACGCTAGGCAATGCGGTTAATCACAGCGCCAAAGACAGATAGCCGTCAACAGATCCATGATAAGTATGGTAATTGCTGCCCTTAAAAAACATTGTTTGCTGAAGAACAAGGGAATTGGACTTCCTGGACTCCTTTGAATTTGTCGATTTACCTAGAAAGTAAGGTCCAAATTATTCATTACCAATGTAGTGTAGATTAAATCCAGATTATTTCATCGCAGCCCTACACTGCACCATGTCGGGTATACGAGCACTCTTTGAGCCACCACATACCACCTACCCACCAAAATTAAAATTTCCATAAGCACATGCAAGGACATACACCAGTGCGACGCACTTACTGCCCGTCTTCCCTTAAACCGAAGGACCTTGTTTATTATCAAAAAATAAATCACACATCGACGGAGAAATTCTAGGAATTCCCCATAACACCAAACAATTGCTTTATAGTCTGCAACACAACGACGAAAGTTTACATCGATGAGGGATAAGCATATTTTGCTCAAACGAAACAAGATTGAAATGCGTCAGAAGCCACTTACCAAGATGACGCGTAAATTTCATTCAAGTATTTCATAACTTTATTATGAGACGCTTTGAGTACGTGACATTTGACTGAACTGTCACCACTTTACGGTACCCATGTACGCAGGCAAACGAAATCCACTGAATATTGAATGGTGATAAAATCCTCATGAAAAAATTCGCATGAAGCACTTGCTATTGCGGTGAGGCGTCCGTTGCATTGAATCCGTGCCGAGGACGTAGGTGTTCAATAATATAATTGAAACAAAGTCTATTCGGTGGCGTATACGTAATTTTGTGCTTGTTATGTTTTTCATTTCATTTGAAGAATCCATTTCGAAGCGAATTTTTAATGCGAAAATCCATAAAATTCCCATAAATCGCCAAGGTAATATAATAAGGTTGCCTTGAACTGCAGCAGGTTCAGCCAAACTGGCTTACATTTTCTATGGGTTAAAGTATCTTTGGCGCCAGAATGCCCTTCACTGAAGATGTTCAAGAACATGTTGTTCGAAACATCTGCCGTGTTTCTGGAGGGAGGAAAATGTGAAGTACACTAAGTCCAAGGGATGTTCAATTGCTGGAAAACTTGTTTTGAAAAGTCGATTGGCTTAATGAAATTCAGGGCTTTTCATAACAATCTGTTGCCCACTACTGCTGCTCCTTATGCAGCATATTATGAACATCATTACGTCGACGAGCAAGCGCTGTGTACATTCTAAAGGAAGTCTTGAAATTCGTCCAGAGAAAGTCCATCGAGCGTGATAGCTCAACGACCGATTCAATTAAGCAGAACAAGTGGTTACTGGCAATTAAATGGAATTGTTGGATAGCTCGAGATTATTCCGCACTTTTTAAAAGTTATGAAGTCAGGAAATATAGGAACTGAGAAAAGTGGAAAACAGGCATTGGAAGGACATTTGAAGGATTTTTCTGAATCTTGAGAAGCTCCAAATGAGAATGATGAATTTAGTACGATGGTACTCTCACTGCTCTTTCTGTTGTCATTGCTGTTTCTGTCGCTGCTGCTGTTGCTTTTGCTGTTGCTTTTGCTGTTGCTGTTGCTGTTGCTGTTGCTGTTGCTGTTGCTGTTGCTGTTGCTGTTGCTGTTGCTGTTGCTGTTGCTGTTGCTGTTGCTGTTGCTGTTGCTGTTGCTGTTGCTGTTGCTGTTGCTGTTGCTGTTGCTGTTGCTGTTGCTGTTGCTGTTGCTGTTGCTGTTGCTGTTGCTGTTGCTGTTGCTGTTGCTGTTGCTGTTGCTGTTGCTGTTGCTGTTGCTGTTGCTGTTGCTGTTGCTCTTGCTGTTGCTGTTGCTGTTGCTGTTGCTGTTGCTGTTGCTGTTGCTGTTGCTGTTGCTGTTGCTGTTGCTGTTGCTGTTGCTGTTGCTGTTGCTGTTGCTGTTGCTGTTGCTGTTGCTGTTGCTGTGGCTGTTGCTGTTGCTGTTGCTGTTGATACTGATGCGTTCTTCATAAATTGTTGACAGCTTTCAAAATGAACAACTTTCGGCAATCACAGGCGAGATTAATGTTGGAAGTATTAAGTTTGTGTGTACTCAATCCTCTTCATAAATTTTGTGTTGTGAGCATTTACTTAAAATGTCTGCAGGTTACCGACTTCAGAATAGCACTAGACGCACATACTTGTTATGCACCGCACTTAAGAGTTCGCCATGAAGACCGTCCCCTTGCAAAATCAAATGAACGCATACTTCCGGACCTATTCATAAATGTCTCCCCTCATTATGTGCCCTTCAAAATACTGAATACAGCTTCGGTTCACAGCCATGGGCGAAGTCGTTGAATACTTTAGTCGTTTCAACTAACAAGTCACTAATTGACTTCGTGACTTCCAACGAGCAAATCACTTTTAAGACTCCTTCGCTTAAACAAGATGCCCTAATCAGCTTGTCAGTAGCCAAGGGACGACTTGTTGACAGCACCTCTCTTCCCCGAGTGCATGAATAAAATCAAATTACTTTGAAAAATCGCCAAGGATTCCCGGAAGAAGATATGATGGCTTCCGCTCTACTATTCTCCGTTTTCCATACTCCCCAGTGTCCAGCCAAGCGTAAATGAAAAACATATAAAAAAACCAACAGCGAAAGGGCTTAAACGTGCAGTTCAAACAAAGAAAAAAACTTTGATGTGAACAATCCCCCAGCCACCAACACTCACATCGACACCAATGCTGCAAGAAATATATCTCGTTGAGGTTGCGAGTAGAATTCTAACGTGGCTAGGGTGGGAAGCGCTCATGCACAACCGTACGAGAGCCTTAGTGGTTGTAATCTGCATGAAATGACATCGCTCCGTGAGTAAAGGAGAAGTGACATGGAAGCTGCGTGCATCAGCAATTAGGACTCGTTACAGCGCACATTAATAACTCTGTGGCCTTTGGCTATACGCCCGTTTTGTGGTTGCTTTGTGTTGATTCAGAGTGAGTGACAGAAGAGCATTTAATTCAATTGTGCGCCCAGGGCCGTCCCACGTTATGACTGCACTAAATCATCCTTCAACTTACCTGTTTCTCACAATGACCATACAAGGGAGTCTCGAGTAAGTTATCTGGTTATTCCATCCCTCCGCGTACGGAATTTGCGCCCTAATTGAAAATACCCACTGTCTCTTGTCTTCCAGCGATATCAGCAATTTGGGAGACACAAATTTGTGAACTCATAAAACCTCTTCCTCACGCTGCCGCCAATGTATCCTATCCCAAGAGCCCGTCCTAAAATATTCGAGTTTACAGCTTTCGAGGGCAATTTTATGAAACATAAATCTCACTACTAAGCCCACGTCCTTACAGCACACACGTCCCATACATAACGGATTCTGAGGCGATATTGATGACACACAGGGGCCTACAGTCAGCAGCGAGAGCGAAACTGGCGTCAGAGTATTGGCCGGCGAGTTTATGTAGGTCAGCTTTGTTCGCTGGCGATAGCGCCGTCATCCCTTATTGATTTTAATGTTGATATATTGGTCACTGTTCGCTTTTGGCATGGATATGACTACTTGATTCCTGTTGCTTATAGTGCTTAAAGGAGGCCCCTCGCAAAGGAAGTATGTCGCGGGTTGCAGTTTGATATATGGACTGACATGTTGGTCGTACCCGTACGTCATGACGTATATTGTGTGTTATGGTCGGGATTGTTTCTCCTTGCGAGAGGACATCGATTGTTTTTTGTTGTCTCGTTGTTGGTTCAGTTAACTGCTGGCGACGCTAGTACTTCCGGCTTAAGGGCGGTCATCAATTTCGAAGAAGGGGATAAAGCTGATTGGGGATGGAGCTATGAAATGTGATGACTTTGCGAAAAAATCATTTGTCGGAAGATGAGAGCATTTATACGAGCGGTTCAGCCGTGACCAAGCTTGATTTGAGAAAAATAGGTTTAATCCGGATGAGCCTCGGGATTATTGCAATCCATTTGTGCAAAGTTTTCTCTTCGGATTCCCTTCATCCGTCTATTTCGTCAGGAGAGGAAAAGGAGAGCTCCACTCACTATCACTGGCCAAAATCTTAAAAATACTTAAAATCCATTCACTCTTCCCGTTCTAACCAACCAACAAAATGAGGCATTTTCAATCAAACCGATTGTTCACATTAAATTTTGACGTCTGCAAGTTCCCGTGGGTTCTATTTACAAATGCACTGATTTAAGTGCAGTTCCGTAATGATATGGATATTGCATTCTATGACGACGTTCCAGGCAAAATACTGCCAGTCGGACTAAATCTATTCCCTTCTCAGGGACTGTGTCCTTTGACAAGGGTCGACTGCCAAGATATAGAATAGTTCTTCACTCGCAAAGGACGGAAGGATTTGTCAAAGCAGAAAACGTGTAAGAGCCCTCCCGCAGCAAGCAAACTAGGATTTCTCAAAAGGTCATGCGGCCCTCTTCGCTCCCAGCCCCTCCCGCCAACATTCACTACTCTCAACCAAAGTTCACAATGAATTGCATAGCCCACACTAAAAGCTTAATCCATTTGCTCCCGAACAAATCACTGGCTATTCATCGTACTCCATGTGGTGCGGTGTGGAGTTGCGAGCGGGAAATAAATAAATGAACACCCTTTCCATCAAATGGCTACGAAGTACTGAACAACTGAAAAGTTCTTTTGTTCTGCCTCGTCTTTGCTGTACTCTTCCTTGTGTCCAGGCGTGAGATGAAGCAGGCTACATTATTAAGGATAAAGTTCCTGTTGCTCCACGGGGAAGATTGCTAATTACTTATAAACTTTTTCCATTTTGCGAACTCAGTTAGATGGAAGAGAAGGGCGTGTGCACTGGATGGCCGGTGGATGTCTGCGGGAATGGGTCGTGTTAATTTTTAATGGAACTCACAAGTGGATTGTTTGCGAGTAGTTTCCGAATTGAAACAAAATCCCTTGAATAAGATATGGGCTTCACAGGTTCCGGGGGAGTTGTTAGAATTAAAAGTTTTAAAGCGGGCTATGGGAGATCTCTGCAAATCGGAGTAATATTGACATTTTTACCATGTGTGATAGGTGAATGTGGTGAGGAGTACTGACTTGAAGTCACTCCTATTGCACAACTTAACGGGAGCATCACTACAGTCAATCGCCAGAAAGTGGGTTAAAGTAAGTTAAAGTAAGTCGTTGAAAATTGGTTGGCCAGAAATAGTTTCCGCCATCAATCCAAATTCTATCCACTTTGATTCGCTCTGACTGAACACATTTTGTGAAGATTGATTACACCACGCACGACGTCCCCAATTGGAGAACGTCCAGTCGTAGCAGCGACTCTTAGCCTGAAATTTTGAACATAATTTTTGTTTGTCCTAGTATCGGTATCTGGAGCTAAAGTGTAGTATCCGACCGTCCAGCACCAAAAGAGTATGCGTCTGCACAGACCGAGTTACAGAGGCGAACCTGGAAACTGCGAAGCGGACTAACTCGCCAGCCTGGCAACTACCATTCCACTTGAATCTGAGCACTCCGACATAAATATATCCTGTGATACTTGTGGATCAAGAGTTAAGCTGCTGTCGGTTCGGATCGTCGACCACCACGCGCTTGAGCCTACTTTACCCAGGTTAGATTCCCTGTACAAGCAAGGTAATTTTCACGGCCCCTCCTCTTTCGAGTAATTGACAATGCTCAGTGTCTAGAAAAAAGCTCCTCAAATTGGCCGTTCGGAGTCGGCATAAAACTGTAGGTCCCTTCCACTCGTGAGAGAACAATACCACGTACAACACGAGTAGTTGCTGAGAAGCTGGATTCTGGTGCTCTACGAGTGGGTGAAAACTGCGTAACGCAAATGAGCGGTTATCATCCCTTGGGCTATTTGCGTATCGTCGCATATTCATCTTTATACCCACTCACCACAGGAAGTTTTTATTAAATGGAAATGGTGGTAAGAGGTATGGGTGATCTTCAGTTTGTACTGGGTCGTGTGGTGAAGAGGACTGTGGTCCGTGTGAATAAATTTATGTAATTAATTGTTGTGGAAAAGGCGAGGGAGAATCCGTGACGGGACCATTGTGTATTATTGGTGAGTTCGCTCACTGAACAAGTGTATCGTTCATTGTTTGCTGTAGTTAGTGGTTATTTTGTTATTTTATACATTGTTGTACTAAGGGAGAGAAAACCGACGTTGCACATATTACGTGTTGTGTATGTTGTATTGTTTTTAATTAACGTCGGGCGATGCTATATTATCCTTGGTTGGTTAATGGTTCCTGCCACACATCCAGAGAGGTAAAAATAACTGAGGTTAAGGTGTTTGCTTCCTCAGTTATCTGTGCTGCCAGGGTGTAAGTGTGGTTTGTGCCGTTGATGGTGCTTAATCCAGTGTGAAGTTAATGTCACCACCAGAATAAGTTGATTGTTTGTTCACTTAATCTGGTGGGGGCGGGGATTGTTTGCTCTCGTTGTACTGGAGTTCTGCATTTGAGAAGATTCTACAACTCAATTGAAATCAGCAAGTCAACAGAGCGGAGCACAAATGCTGGAGTTGCAGAAGAATCAAGCTGGAACCGTGGCTTTTCAACATCTACACGGTAGATCAACTACATTTAACCAACTCACTGAACTACTGTATATTTGCAGATGACTCGCTGGCATATGCCAGCTCGACGTTACCACAGAAGGGTCGAAATCCAAACAACGAACAAATTGGAATACTATACCAAATCTGGCATCGTACTCAGCAGCAGCCAAATGTCGAAGCATAAAGATAGTGCTGCCTAACGGTACTGAGATATCAACAACCGAAAAGGTCAAGTATCTTGGGGTTACCTTCACGGAAAGGTTGAAATTCAACAGTCACTTTAAACTGACCACAAAGAAGGCCAACCTATACTTCCATCGTGTCTATCCCTTGATGCGCAAGCGAAATTTATTAAGCCAGAGGACAAAACTGCTGCTATACAAGCTGCTTTGACGGCCGATCTCAACGCAGGGCTTCCCAATATGGCACATCACATCTAAGACCAGCATGAATAAGCTCGCAAATTTCGAAAGAAAAATGCTGCGAATATGTAAAGGACTCACCTTCGATAGGCACAGTCAAAGGCACCACAGTAACAAGCATCTTTACGCCCAAGCACGCCTACAAGTGTAGTACATGGTGACACTAATACTAACGAGGAAATCAGGTACCTGAGAAACACAATCTCGGATCTCTATCACTACCCGCTTAATCTACTAAATGAGCCGAATCTTAAAACGAGGTCGAACAACGAGCTGCATGGATTCTACCAGTGCAGCGACAGCAATCACCATCGAGTCTAAATGGGCTAAAACAATACCACCTCATCCCAAAAGTACCACCTCGTACACACGGAATTGAATAAGCCGATGTAAGCACTAGACATTGCAGGACATGTAAAATAGATAATAGACCGACAAATTTACGAAATGTTAAATTATGCATTGTTGTGCCAACACCCTAACCTTTAGTTTGTAAGCCTATCAATTGTAAAAATAATTTTTCTGTTTAACAACATTTTTTGAATTTTTGAAGGGCAGTAGCATGGATGTCCATGCTAGACCGGGTGTGCTTTGTGCAGTTGATGGTGTTTAATCCGTGCAAAGTTAACGCCAGAGTAAGTTGATGCTCTGTTATCCTGGACACTGTAGCGCTGATGGTTTGCTCTCGTTGTACTAGAGGGTACCTTTGGAGGAAGTCCATGCTAGATAGAGACCAAGGCTAATGGTCCTGTTGGGCGGTTTTATATATTTCCCTTAATGGAATATCCAATTGGGATGTAGAGTTCTGGTTTCCGATCCCATTAGATGTTAGCTAGTATTGTGATCAATGTGGTTCAGACGTATTATTTGTGACTAGTAGAATAGCCTGCCGTACGAAAGGAAGAATTTCATACGCATTTATGTAATCAATGTAATTAAGTCATTTTTATTAAATAATATATGATGATGAATTAAATCTTATTAAGTTTAAGACTGATGCATTTATGACGGAAGCGTTCGCTGAATATAAATGTATATGCATCCAAAGCAAGCGACTTGGAGCCACTGTCATATTATATTGTTTTTTTCTTTCAATACATTTTTTCAGTTTGGATTTACTTACCTTATAGAAATTTAAACGTACTGCGTAAAAGTTTTTTGTGAAAATTTATCACCGAACCTGAATTTGCTTCTCCTTGATGTGGACCCAGTATAATTTGAATTTTCAAGTCACTTGCGCGACGAACTCTGTTCATGGCTAAATACTGGTTCTGGTAAATAAATTCCGACCTTTTCAAATGTTTGCCCTTGTAACCTACTGATTGTCAGATCAAATGTTTATTTGATAGGGAATTGTCGTCTTCTCAAGACAAATGGAAGGTCTTGATTAACTGGAGCAAGATCGTACTTCTGCTATTACTATGTTCCTCTTAAAGTCTTTTACAATAAGACGTACACCATTACAGAGTCCCCTTTTTTATCTTTAGAGAGTTCTTAGAGGAGTTATAATTCCTCCAATCTTCCTTAAGAAAATCCAGAAGCATTCAAATTATTCAAAAATTCCATTCCATGCCTCCTCAGAAGAATCATCATTAGAGTCGGAACTTAAATAAGCTTGTGATACTCTATCAAGTATATTTAAAACAACATCAGAGAAAGATTAGCAATCTTAAGGAATGGGTCTACTTCATTTGGTCTTTCTCCAAATATTTCTCCTACTAATGAAGTCTCACATAAACACCTATCCGGTATTTCAATGAAGGCATTGTGCACTTGTGCATCGGAATTATGTGGTAACTCACTGCCACCAACTTTAATTAAAAAAGCGCTAAATTGTGGATCGATTAGTAGAATCGAAGATTGTTTGTCCAGTTCAATGTTTTAAATTGCTTCCACTGCGAAGTGAATTTAATGTTTGCTTCAACTATTGTGGAAGTGTTGGTCTTAAATCAAGGGCCAAGCAATAGTAGTATACCTGCAATAGGTATATCATTTTGCATTATAAGAAATATTTACAAGAAAGAACAAAGCAAGTGGTATGACCTATAACAAAAAAGAAGGTATGACTCCAGCCAGATTTGAACACTGACCCTGTATCCTATACAAAATGTTAGAACGTACCAACCCACTCGCCCAACCGATCGCATGAATTTCATAGTTTTGTTTTCGTTTACATTCAACATACTTACAGGTTAGTACGTGTCCATGTCCAATACATCTGCGGACCTATGATAAATGGCTATGTCCGCACATACCTCTGACTCAGGTACGCATGTACGCTTGTGTGTGCCATGTGTGCGTTGGTAGAATTTTTGTTTATAAATTGCAGCATATGTCTTTCCTTCGTTTCTTACTACCTCTGCGAACTCGGGACGATATGAAATATGTACATGGACGTAGCCGTGTTTAGCTTGAGTTTACGGAACGATAGTAAATGTTTGACATGATGTCCGGAGTGTCAAACTCCATTATTCTCACAGGACAAAAAAATATGGTATTGCCTATAGCAAACAAATTACAGCTACAGCCAGATTTGAACACAGAAAATGTGAGTTGTGTACCACTCGGCCAACGGACCCGATAACTTCAAAGGGTTTTGTTTTCGTTCACTTTCGGTATAGGTGTGACATCCATACAAAGCGCTTTATATTGTGACGTGAATAGTATAACGTGTATAAGTTGAGATAATCAGGACATCAACCACCACAAAAACGCCATCTATACGCAAGGAGAAGAACAATCAACTCCGAAGAGTATTCACGGAATTGTTGTACGTAGTGCTTTAAAGAATGATGCCACCTATGCACGGACTGATAATTAAAAATCATGTATATAAGCGCCACCGGGGAAATTCGATGGACTCGTGGCGACAGTATGATCTGGAAGGACTATTGGGAGTCATGAATATCGGGACGATGCTCGATGCATCGTGCAGGTCAGTTGGAAAATTATTACAGTAGAGTTCAGTGTCGTGATTAATAAAGGTCAGTTTGGGATTTTATAGTGTTCAAAGTGTTAATCGGTTCAGCCTGAAAGGCAGCAAGGAGTTTTGTAGTAAAGTAAGATGTGTGGCATGTGGCACCGTCTTGTTGAAACCACATGCCATGCAAGTCAAGCTCTTGCATTTTGGACAAAAAAAAGTTGGATATCATCTCACGGTAGCGCTCACCATTCACAGTTAAGTTACGTTACCAGCACATAAACCGCACCAAACTGCGACTTTTTCTGGATGCATTGGTAGCTCTTGCAATGCTTCTGGCTGATATTCACTCCAAAATCGACAATTCTGCTTATTTACGTACCCCTTGACCCCTTAGCTTCGTCACTGAACACACCATAAAATGGAAGAAGCGCGCGAGGAACTTTCTTAACAGAGCACGCATTTTGATAATAAAATGCAATAATTTGCAAGCGTTGTTCGTTCGTAAGACGATTCATGGTTAAATTATAGACCAAACTGAAGATGTTTGACAGTGAAACAAAACACGAAACGTGTGTCAGCTGTTTAAACCAGTGTTGCCAGAAAGATAGTAGCTAGAAACCCTTTAGCTTGGTTTTGTCCATGTTGTATTCGGGCCAGAAGATTTTAGTTTTGAGACATGAATTAGTACACCTCCACGCATTATTTGCTGTTATTAGTAGTTCCTTTAAGAAGAATTTGAAATCGGAATCGGAGATGCTGTTCTTAGTTTATCAGTAACATTTTAACGCCACACTTAGCTAGTTCGTCAGCTGTTTACTTTGTTACGCCTTTTCTCCCACGTCCCATTGATCAACTCATTAATATCTACGCAACACAATACTTCGCCAAGTAAATTCCAAACAAAACTCTTGAATGAGAATGGGAGGGCGGAATCGGTTTTTACTTTGTTTTCACTCATCACTCACTCAATACTTCATTTGTCGTCCATTCTCAGAGAGAAATAAAATTGTTTTGCGAGAAATGAAGGTTGGCCCTTCAGGCGACGCGAAATACAACAGAAAATCGTCTAACGAAGTACCGTCCCCTATTCTGATAGAGAAGCAGCTATCAATTCACAACCCTCTGCAGCCAAATTCTGCTCAAAACCTTACCTGAATTGCTGCCTACCTCTCAGTGAGATGACCCAGTTTTTTTTTTTTTTTTTGTGGTTCTGTGACATTTCAGAGAATTGTGATGCGGATGAACACGCCGGAAAGGGCAGTGTTTCCGTACTCTCTCCAGATGGAGATCTGCCATTCATGCCCAAGCTTGAACCGATAGCTCTTACAAATTCCGTACGGTCTACTGCCATTGTCAATTATGGTCTACTCTGGATCCCCATCCCTCATGCAGCCTGATCAGAACGAGTAGACAGAATCAGCTATTTTCGCCCTCATATATGCATTGCTTACAAAAAATTCAACAAGTTGCAAAGACGAGGAGGAGGAAGAAGCTCTTCGTAGTACCCACGACATTAGAGATCATTGAGAGTCTTCCACATGGTAACATGCTAGAATTACAACCAGCTTATGCAGTGCTGCGTCTAGGTAATGCACGTGATCCCAATTTTCTATAAAGTGCATATTGATAATTTGCTTGATTCAACGGCACCAGGAACTATTTATTTCATCAACCATTTCAATCAAAGCTTCAACATAATTGCCTGATTGAATTTCTTACAAAATTTGTGCTGTCAAAGCCGCCAACATTATTACACGATGAACAGATGTTCCTTTGAGAATCCCCAGTGTGGAAAATTAATTTGTCCTGTTCGTCATCATATCAAGTATGTGTGCCTTAAGCCACAAACACCGCACATCAGGGCAGAGAAGGTGATGCCTTCGTTATATATCCCGACATCATGGATACCACCATTCACCGAGGAAATGAAGGGGTGACGGTTTCACACAACCACGTAGTCACCGATCTGATCGTATCTCCTCCTACATTTGGCTGTTGCGAGGTATTGTGCGGCTATTTTCAGAGTTTGGGCTTCCACGCCATGCACCAGGAGGCATCTGATGGAAATGCTGCACACCTGCTAGCATGTGAAGAAAGTTTTCCTCAACGGAATGTCCTACCCGTGGGCATGTGGTTCTTTTTTATGACAACATCATTCGATTAGCGCATGGGAAAGTGAACAAGAATCCACCAGAGGGCGGAAATATTTCATCGCTTATAATTCCATTTGGAGTCAGCACAAAAAAGTTCGTGCACAGCCACTGAGGACAAATTATGAAAGGAAGCGATTGAGTGCACGATAAGTACGCCTCGACGAATCTATACTTTCAACTGCTCAAGACGTAGGGTGGAGGAGGGGATGGGGGTTGGCATTGGTGGAGTTTGTGTTTACTACCTCAGAAAAGGGATGACGGCACTTAAAGGAATTCGATCTCAGTTGTCTTCTTTCAACATGTCTGCCATGTTCGACGTGCCTTTCAGTTGGTTGAACCGTTTGTTCGCATGCCATTCTAAGCTCTCTAATACGTAAATTAATACGAAGCGTGACAGCCACCAGCATTTGTCAAAAAAAGCACGTCATAACCCACATAAAACCCTTGCCGCAGTAGAGACCAAAGAAGGGAGGAAAAAATTTCAAAAAGAATTTATTTCGGTGGCGTATACTTAACATTTTTTGCTTTGTAAAGTAAAACTCTCAGCTGGTAACCCCATCAGATGGTAATCTCATTAAGCCTCCCCCCACCGGGGCCTTGAATTCGCGCGCACCGTAGCTCGTCCGAGGGTCGGTGAAAAAGGGACTCACAACTCGGGATGGACTTAATTTCTTGAACAAAGAATTCACCGGTCGTGGTTGAATAAATTTATGGGATAAGTCTGTTAATTGATTAGTACACTTGTTGGCTTACAACAAGCCCTTCATGAATGGGACATGGTGTACCTTGTTAGGACCGGAAAATGTGTTCATTCCAGAAACAAATTAGCTTAACAAGTGAGGGTTACCAAGCGAGCGAGAAGGCTTGCACAAAATAATTACTTCTGGCAACATTCTAAGACGGTTAGCGGCGAATGGGGATGGGATGCAGTTAAAAATTTGTAACGCTGTCTCCATTGGTTAGTGGCGTCCTTAGTTCGAATCCAAACTATCATCAAATTAACGGCACTATCACTAGATCGGTCGTAGTAGTCTGACTGCGGGTACCACAATAGATCATCATTTCGCGAATTCACTAGCAGCCCCCTTGCCTATCCCCACATACCCTTACCCGCAACGGAGCTGTACAAGATCCACTCTGAAGGTCAAATTTTGGATCACGCTTCCATCGTTGCGACCAGTATTGGCTGAATTGCGCGGTTATAGCTGGCTTCCGGCTTTTGGATCCTATCTAGATTATCGGACGTTTGTGGTCTGTTCGATCGCGTATCATCTAAACGGACTTGGAAGGTCGATGATGCACAACATATTTCGTTTGTATTTCGGGTCATTTTTGGGGACGTAGAATAAGATTAATATTTTTTTAGTACCAAAATTGAGAGAACTGATTTCAAATTTAACACTACAAATTTAACGATACATGAGCAAGCATTAGTTGGTTAAGACTGAATCCGGTCGATGCTTTAACTGATACATCGAACACGGGTAGTAGTGTCAGGCTGAAATACTGGGGACGTGGCATATAGTAAGGTTTTTCTGCTTGCTTATCACTGGAAGAAATTTCAACCATGTGACCCAGTTATATGAATTGGTTTATAAAATTTGTTCCTGTTTTGAATTTTTGTTCAAATTGCAATAGTCTTGCAACCGCTTTATCTCGTGAAGCTCATAGGCTGTGCTCCAATTGATTATTGAATGGAATATAAATAGAGTATCTGCCTCTACAATCTCGAAAATGAGTTTCGTCCTAAATTCGTTCACAGTCCAAGTCTTCCTGTGTTGATAGACTGGATTCTGGAATTTGTTCTTGTCCCCAGAATTGTTTAAGTAGTTTCTCGAAAGTGGTTTGCGCAACTATTCCAATAATTTTTACGTTTGCACTCTTAAGAGATGTTCTTTCCGTGATAAACCATCCAAAATGTGACCATTGCGCGATAGGAGAACCCTTAACTCTCCTATTTATAACATTAAGTAAAATATGTTCGTAAATGACTGCTCCAAGAATCATGTCAATAGAACCGGGTATGTAAAACGTTGGATCCGCCAGCAAAAGTTATTTCATATCATTATTAACTCCACTGAAGTCATTCTTCTCCGGCTTCAATCGAGTGAGCGTTGGTAACACAAGTACGGAAACCAGCAGTTTGAAATCTGAATTGACAGTAGTCAGTAGTGCAGTACCTGCAGTACCTGCTCATAATCCGTTGATCTCGGTGCGTATTTTTTCCTTCGGTAGACGCAGTGCTTGGGCTGCTTCTTCAGTTATAAGTGTAGCCTGGGATCCTGGGTCAATTAGGGTTCTAAGATGACCATCCAGGTTGGTCGCCATGACAAGTGCTGTGGCGCTGAGTACACCTTGGTGTTGATGTTCATAAATTGTTTATATGCCTTGTAATTGGGTTTGACCGGGTTGCCTATGATGTTTTCTTTTGCACTGCTTACAAGTCCGCAGACTGATGCATGTCCTTGCTATCATGTCTTAGACTGTTCAGGCACAGCTTCGCTTGCTTAACTTGCTCACACCGTTCTTTAGAAGTCCATTTAATGAACTTAATACATGAATAAATGTTATGGTAATGTTTGCAAACTATACACTTAGCTAGGGTTTTTTTTATTTAGTAAATATAAAATACTACAAGACAATTCTCTCTCTTTTGGAAGTATGGACTTCAATTTGTACAGCTTCACAGTTTAAAAGGAATCATTAAAAATGAATAATGTAAAAACAAAACTCGTAATGATTTATCGGTTAAGAACATAAATAGGTTTTTCAAAAATGATAATTGCGTACCGTAACCTTAGGTTCTTTTTTGTACAGCTTCTGGTGCGATGAACCTAGTACTTCCAAGGCTTGATATCGCCTTTGTAGAAATTCGTTTACCTTTGGAACAGAGGGCATTATGTGGCTGTTCTAATTCTTGCTCGAAAACGTTTCTGCTTCCTTGGTCTAATGCCTTTGTAACTAAATCGATAATGACTGGTCCCCATAATGATGTTTCAAAACCCATGTGTTTTACTGCCTCCTTATTTAGATAGCAAAACAAAAAAAGCGAAAGAGGTGCGCGTGTACAAAAAAGGACACTAGGTTGATAGTGAAAATATGAGCTGTGCAGTGGTATTGTGTGCTGTGATGATGATGAATGATGAATGAAGAATAAACCGTTGGAATTCAAATATTTTTGAAGGAAATCAAGGATACTTAAACTCCACATTTATTGTACATTTATTGTTATAAAATTTTGTGTAGGACTAAAATTTCTTGCATTGTTGCAGTGTGCCGCTTAATAGCATATACTCGTAAGAGTGCACACAAATATTGTCATACCTGCGGAGGAGGTTACTTCTGCTGGGACAGTGAGTCCAGAGCGCTGAAGATAACACCAGCGTACATGGCGATTGGGACTATTAATGCTAGTACCAGCTTGCGTCTAGTTTCCACCGGAGATGGACCAAGCATATATTCGGGAAAGATCTTCATTAACAAGAGTTCCCAGCTTTGAGAGCTTGTGAAAGGGTTTCCCTTGATGGAGTTGAACGGCGTCAGCATAAAGATGCACCGATGATTACGTACAGACTCATTGATGAACATGCAAAATAATAATGTTCCAAGAATTGACCCTTGAGGAACTCCTTAAACTAAGGCTTTTAGAGAAAAGGATTTGCCGGAAATATACAAGGTGCACGAAAAATCATTTTTCGCAGGAACGTCTATTTCGTTATACCACTGAATAATTAAGAGATGTTCAAATGTTGAGTCTATCAATAATGATTTGTGACACAATTCTGAATAAGAACACCACGACATTACGACAAACACGCCCGATCTGTCTAAAAAAAAAGAACAGCTAGTGCAAATAATGTGTCGAAAATGTGCAAACTTTCGGTTCTTGCTCGACTTCATAATTCTTGGCAATTTCTTATTTACCTCAAACAGCTCGTTTCAACAGTTTTTAAATGGCTGTGAAAGCATGTACCACAGCAAGATGTCCATGTGATCCAAGTGATTTATATTTCGCGATAGTCTTGTGCGTGTTGTAACCCAGTACTCGAATATACGACAGCGCTTCTCCTCGCCATGACACGTTGCCGGTTTCGAAAGGATTTCCGAACGAAGCCATCGAATTAAATATTATTATTTAATATCTAGCCGTTTTAAGGATTTGTCAAAGAGTGGGACGCACTCGGTGGGACAAGGTAGCTCAAAGGGTTTTAGTTTTAGACCTTCACACAGTACGCAAAAATATATCGTAAAGCCTGCGATGACCAGAACTATATGAACTATGGGAATAAGGAGCTGGTAGCCCAGTTGTTTGTCATTGCCTTTGACGTCCCCAATTGACAGATGCCTCCTACCAGATAATAGCCACTAGCCAGCGTCCAAATTTCTTTTTCATTACATTTTTGGTAGCGGAGCCATCATCTCCAATGCTAGGTGAGCAAGAGTTGGGATTTCATCACTATCTCCTTGCCATGCTCGTTGCTGCTGATACGAGCTCAGTTTGCTGGGTCGGTAATCGGATTACCCTTTCCCCTTCGGTTCAAGCCCGAATGCTTTAATTCAAACCTATTACCATTTGGCTTCTTTTTATAAAACAATTCACAGTCGAGCCGTATTTTTTTCCACTGAATCCACAATTCCCCAAGCGAAGTGAGGATCTCAAGAAGAAACACTTGACTTCGACATTAAAATGCATGGTCATCCCTAAGATTTTCAAAAATCCGACTTGTATGAAATCCGCGATGTTAAACTCGCCCATCTGCGATACGAAAATGTCAAGTAAATTGGGGCAAATCTACTGCACATAAATACACATTAAATGATTGGCCACAAAAACATGAAAAGGTACTTAATAGCCATCATAAACCTAGTAGATTTCATCTGTACGACGCCGCCACGTCGGTCGTTTCCTTTCAACTATTCCGATGTGTTTATTCCGACAAATATTCCATTTCCTTGTCACGGCGCCTCCAAAGGGTTCCCTTATCCGACATCAAAAACTGCAACTCTCATACAGAGAGAGTGTGTGGAGGTCTAGAAAATATGGGAGCCAAGAGTTATGGCCTTGAAAATAAATGAAACGAAGAAAGAATCACGCACACACACACATAGCTGTCGTTCTCAGTTCAGTCGATAAATTTTGCTGGAATAACTTTCAACTTTGTATTCCGCGCCAACAATTCCACGCAGATATCCGGAAATACCCCCTTTTGCCCTTGACTCGTATCGTGATAATTTTTTTCTCAGCTTTTTCGTCCTTCATAACGTGATTTCTAGGATTGTGAATGGTTATCGCTTGAAATGGTCTTACCCACGAAACGTGGATTGATAGCGAGGGGAAGGTGCGCAAGGGGGATTCTGCTTTCGGTAGACTGTCGACGCCGGTTCATCGAATTTAACAGAACCGTCTTAGCCACAGTAACATGGGCATCGCATTCATTGAGTTCGACTGAAGGACAAATAACATGCTCCGGGAGGATAAATTGATGAGGGATGAATGAATGGCTGATTTGATTAAGTGGCGATTCGACCATGAAACCGAGGATGGGTTCGATTCTTTAGTCCAAAAAGGTACATATGTAGGTGAGAGTAATGGACTGAATGCCGATATGGGGCAGAGGCTTTAAGCCGCAAGGACATCCCGACAATTGCTTAGATTTGCTGGCGACACCATTGAATGTGTCGGCTAACGCGGAGAGAGACAGAGAGTGCTTGAGAGAAAGAGAGAGAGAGTGCATGAGAGTCCCTTGAATACCCGCAAGTTGTCATATAGCGGGTATTGTCATATAGACGAGATACCGACTCCGACTGTCCAATGAGAGGTTCGACATGTTTGCTGCAAGCAGACAGCTTAGTCATCGCTGTCTGCTTGCAGCAGCATTTGATTTTGCGCCGATATGGAGGAGAATAAACATCACATATAGGCTACTTCGGCTTGGTGGTCCAGCTCTTCCAGGAAAGGTCTCGCTTTATTGATGCAGTTTTAAGAGCATCAGTATTTCACTGAATATCTCCGATCTCTAGTTTCACTTAAAGTGCACCTCAAATGTGTTAAATCACTCGAGCTCCACCGTACTGCATCTACCGTAGTGCTCGCTGTTTGCAATCCCCAGATATCATCGACTTCAGTGGGTTCTCATGAAATTCAAATTCAATGTAAATTTCCCAGACGTGATAACGAAGTACATGTACGAGCTGCTACCTCATATTTGTCATGGATTATGCGAAGTAAAAGCCACTTAGCAGTTGTGAAAGGGTTCTCCGTAGTGAGCCAGGTGGATGGCACTATGCCGCAGGCATCCTCCATATGCTGCCATGGATAGCGTTGTGGTTGTGTACGTGTTTTTGGTGCTCGTATATTCATACAGAGATGATGTCTGCTTGGGTTGGTTTCCCTAGCGGTGATGAATATGAATCTGGAAAATGAAGTGCAGAATTGGGTTTCTCTGCGTTTCTTTGAATAGCATTGTTGACTTGGTAAAAGGACGTATTGAGCGAGGCCATAAATCTGACTGAGTTCTCATTGTCGCGTTATGTGTAACTCACAAAGGCTTGTCTTTGTCACAGAATCTGCTTATGACTGTGGAACAAGGAATTGCTTCTGTGGCTGCAGAAATATGGATTTGATCACGTCAAAGAGGTTTTGCGGCTGAGATGGCTTTGAGATAGTTCTCTGCCTCGGATTTATGCTGAGAAGCTTTTGCGACGATAGTGGGATATTTAAATTAAATCATTGCTGTTTTATGGCGAATTTGCTGGTACTCAACAAACGTTGATGTATCAAAATAGTCTGCGCCAATTGCAGGAGCCACCAGGAGTTTATACAGCATAAAACATCCTTAGTTTATAAGCGCCACCCAGCATGAGGTGTCTTTTGAAATGACAGAGTCCATTGCTGAACTGTTAGTGTTGTAACTTCATGACTATGACTTTAGATAAGTTACTCACACATTGTCTTTACGGAGTTGATGTAGAGAACACATTTTTCCAATCACCCCTCCAATCAAGAAATCCATCGTAATTGAAAATGTGCTACAGAACAGTGTTACCGTTCTGCTACATATGAAGTAGTTCGACTACATTTCCGAACAATTTCCCATTGATACTGCCCATCTGCCTGAACTGCTGAATATACTACATTTTCTTTACTAACCACTTTCTCACTATTTTTTCTAATGAACGGTGGTTAAATTTTAAGGGCCAATTGACATCGCCACCACGTGAGATAACACGGCCATTGAATTTGTCGCGCAGAGCCACTGTTTCGTTAGCTTTGTGGCAAGTGGCACCGTCCTGTTGAAACCACATATCGTCAATATTCATATCTTCCAATTCGGGCCATAAAAAGTTCGTTATCATTTCACGATAGCCAACACCATTCACAGTAACTGCCTGACCGGCCTCAATCCATAAACCGCACCAAACAGTCACTCTTTGTGGGTGCATTGGTTTTTCGACAATCACTCTTGGATTATCATTCGCCCAAATGCGCCAATTCTGCTTATTGACGAATCCACTGAGGTGAAAATGAGCCTCATCACTGAAGATGATTTTCTTTTTCTTCGAAAATTGATCATCCACTGTTGCCATTTCTTGCCACCGTTCTGAACATTGACGACGCTTGCAATGGTCAAAAGGCTGTAGTTCTTGAGTCAATTGCACCTTGTTAGCGTGTAAATGCAAGTCTTTATGCATAATGTTCATCAACCACGAGCGTGCGAGGTGCAATTGTTGGGCACGACGACAGTACGAGCTGTACGAGCATGCACTGGTGTTTTCACATCTCCCACAGACCCGGTTTGCTCACGAAGTGCACGATATGCATTTTGATTTGAACGCCCATTTCATAATAAGCCTGAATAACTTTAACGCATTGCTCGATTGTGTATCTTTCCATGGTTCAAGTTGAGTTAGTCTGAAGTTGAGAAATGTCAAATGAAATGCAGAAAAAAACTTGACGTTTAGGTGTGGTTCACATTCAACATCGGCCCTTTAAAAACCCTGTACATGTTGGAGTGGATATTTGTGTGCCATTGGCTGACATTTATGCTGGACTCAGCCTCAACCCCAGAGGTATTTTTAGACACTCTGTGGATTTTGAAAATAATGATGTGGATAAAAAAAAATGGGATTAGAAAGAAAGAAGAAAATGTGGTTATTGAATTTAAAAAAAAAATATTTTGAAATTTTGTGTGAGTTCTTCTAAAGAAATTTTCAAAAGACTTAATTGTGAAGACAAATGACTCAAGAACTTGGGACTTTTAAATCTCAATCTCCAATAATTTTAAGATTGCAAGCTTGTTGAAAGGCTTTCCACACATTATGGCATCAAGGACTTTCGACTTCGAAAAGAATTGAACTGTGTGGAGGATGTGAAGAACAGTGGAGCATATTTCAAACCATTTACCTATAGAAGAATATTGGTGCGAGATCCCAGCGCTGAAGAAGCCATAGGGGATAGTAGTGCAGCTCCTGAATGTACGAGTATGTTTTCTAAGCTTTCGTCACAGTAAATTAATGCACAGAAAATTTTAATGATGGTTGCTTTAGAAATAAGGACCTTAGTAAAATCGTATGAATGAAGACCTTCAGATGTCGTGCTTTCAGCTGTTTAAGTTGTTTTCTTATTTAAAGGGTGGTGTGTTGAATAACTAGACTCTTTCAGTTTTGTTGTGTATCTATTTGAAGTTTGTTCAGCTGTGCTCTTTAAAATGAAAATTAAAGAAAAACTTCTGAACATTTTATTTGCATGCTCATTTAATCACTACCTCAATTTAAGGGAAAGATAGTAAATTTTGCTTCCGAAGCTTTGTTCTCCGCGGTAACTCTGTCACGGAATACATTCGTAGCACATTCATAGTGTAACATCTTCTACGATTGAAACGGAAATCTGTTATCTTTTTCTACAACAAGTAATTTACAAAATTAAGAAGAAAACTCTTGTGCATTGAATGAGAATGTAGTACTCCGCTGAAACGAAACGTTTGGTTCTATGCAACAAGAAATTTATCGCGGTGCAACGACATCGCTTGCATCGGAACATGGGCTATACTCAGCATGATTGCAACGAATTGTGTGCATTTTTTGTGTTGCCGAGTCGACTGTACATATAATTTAAAGTTGTAAAGACATTTTTTATTTAAAAGGTCTAAAACGTCAGCTAAAACGCGTCTGAAATACTAAATGAAAGGCCTGATCTGGCACAAGGTTGTATACCTTTGCACCAAGTTTCTAATTGTAGGTTTCTTATATCACGAAATTCGGAGAGAAATTTGGCAAATTTTTTAATAGTCGATCCTTTTTTACAATTAAACAAAATTTGCTCAATTGGTTTTTAAAGTCAAATCTTTTTAAGGCTTGATGGACAAGTTTTATGTAGAAGTATAAGTAAGTTCATTTGAATGCTTCAGCATCGTTGCTGTTTTTGTAGAATCCAATTCGTATTGAACCTCTACAATATTCGAAGTCAAGCGAAATTCATCATTAACAACACAATCACAGTTTGTTTACAATACAAGTACATTTACTCAAAAAACGGTGTGCATGAGCAGAGCTATGCATGAGCGGGTTTTACTTCCCTTCATATTTGTATAAAAATCTTGGAATTTTATAGGCGCTTATTGCGAGAGTCTATTCCCAATAGAAGTAAAATCGAATAGAAATAAATTCTATTGACGGTATTGCGAAATTCGATTCGTAATAGAATTAATTTCGAATAGAAATAAAATCTATTACCGGCGTATTGCGAGTTTCTATTGCTATCGAAATTTTTCCATTTGGTAGCATTGAAAATTCTATCAGAAAATTACGGTAGAAATTTAAAATTCTGTGCAATTCGGTGAAGTTCCGTGAAATGGAAAGCAACGATATGTATATTCAATTGGACATATAAATTATTATACAAAATAGGAGACAATTTACAAACAAGCGGCAGATGGAAAAATTAGTGTGTCGAATGGAAAAAAATCCACTAATTGCAAAAGGCATTTGCAAAAAGCTGGAGGCAAACCATCATTGGAAGCAGTTCGCTGTAGAGCTCAATAGCCTGGTCCTCCTATAAAGACATATGAAAGTAGTAGTAAAGTAAAGTAGTCATTACCAACACAGTTTTGGTAACTTTCTTGAGCGCAAAATCTTAATAGACTCGCTAGTTTTAATATGTTGGGAATTGAAGAAGATCTTTCGCATCTCCTAAATTTAGGTTCAATGTCTTGTAGCAGGTTTATGAAAACATTCTTCGTCTATCTAAAATTCTTTTTAAACCTAAATATAACAACTATTAAACGTTGCTTCTTTCATGGGAAAAGTATTTCCTCACATATTTTCATCCATGTCCAGCGGATTGGAAAGCACTCGTAAATATTTTCTATTTCGAAGAGTTGATACAACTGCAGCACGATGAGCGTCGTCTAGTTCGTCCTCAAAAATATTGAACCAGATAAAACTCATTTTTGAATAAAAGCTACAAAAAACAACAATTATTTGCAAGACAGTTAATTTGATATTTGAGTTGAAAGCTCACTGCGATAGCTTTTCATTTTCTTCAATTCTATTGCCTTACGCGATACCACAAATTCGAATAAAGTCGAATAGAATTTTTGCGAATAGAATCTCGCAATAAGCCCCATAATTTTTTAGCTCGAAAATCTTGGAAACAGTTTTATGTCAAACAATCTTAAAAATAAGATAAATCTTGGAACCTAGCAGCTCTGCTGAGGTGTAACATTTAACATAAGAATATTTGGAAGGCGTTGAAAGTGTTGTCACAAATCGTCATAGTGACGCAAGAACGTATGTCAATATTTGCTAACTTGCGGGAGAGACGATTTTGTGATTTTTTTTTTTTACCATTTTTCATTTTTATGAGCTCCATTAAAACTTTTCTTTCTCATCGGTTTCATTTAGTTAATTTGTTTTTTTTTTTTGTAATATAAGTACATGAGGCATTTAGATCTACTTATCACTTTCGTCATCCAAATCGAAAGTGTTAAACGATTTGTTGAAATCGCGGTAGTGCGAGAGTATTATGCCTTTGTTGCAAGGATCCAACACATCACTATACTTTTCTGTTTTTATACATTTAGGTCATGTAAGAATCGTAACAAATTTTATTAATTGTGGTAACTCAAATTTCTTATATATTAAATTCTTCCCAAATTTCAAAGGAACTACTTGTACAGTTTTGAACTCTCCCAGATCCCTGCCATACTTAAATAAGATGTATAAGTATAAGATGTATCAGTTTTTCTATACTGCTGCCAAGATATTTTTAGCCAATTAACATTGTTTTCCCTTCAGTATCAGTCTTACGATTTTTAGTCAAAGTTGAACTTACTGCTTTTGAAATTAAAAATATCCCCGTGGCCCAGTTCTACTTGCAAATATTTTGATTGTTTTGATGACATCCTTACGACAGTGTGTTTGGAACATCGTTCAATATTCGCATGAACGTAATCGCATTCCATCATAAAGTCTCCAGGTTCAAAATAGCAGTGGTCTATTAATCTGTTAATCGGTAAAAGAGAAACGTATCTTGATTCAAATGTCGAGAGTTTGGGTCAAAGAAACTTAACGCCGCATAAGTTTGTTTGCTTTGATGTAGTATATGGACAAAATTTTTGATACGGCAAGTGCTAACTTGTAACCTACAATATTTCAGCTATAGGAACAATTTTTTGCTGCAACATAGAATGTTATTTTTTGAGAATTTGTCCTTGCTTCTATTACACAATTGTCTTGCCCTGCAAGTGTCCCATGAATCGCAACAGTAAGGAAAATGTCCCAACTAAAAACCAATATGACAGTTGTTGTCAATGAACCAGCGCACACTTTGATTTTCGCTGATACTTCGACTACTCAAAGGGAGAAATTCACTCTGAGTATGACAAATCCTATATCATCAGAGTGGGAATGTTTACGGGCTGAGCAGGAGTCAAAGAGTACAACTCTTCTGGATACCTGGCCATATAGGGATAGATGGCAATGAATTGGACGACTCCCTCGCTAGGAAGGGTGCATCGAAACCTTTCATAGACCCCGAACCATTCTGAGCTGTCCTCAGGGCACTAGAAAGAAGGAACCGGGCAGATACCTGGAACAACGCTCATGACATTAAGCAGTCCAAGAAACTCTTGGGTCAACGTAACCGGAAGAGGTTTGAGGCGTGCATCAGAATGAGCAAGAACAACTCCAGTATCCTCAGCTTCCTGGCAGGGCACTGCAGACTCAAGCACCACAGGAAACCAGGAGCATCAGAAGAAGGTCTCTGCTGATTCTGCGGAGAATCTAATGAAATTCCAGAAGATAACTGGAATTTTGTGAGGCCCACAAAATGGAAAGATATCGAGGGAAGCCCCTTATATCAGAGGAAGAATTGAAGTCTCTAGAACCAGCTCTCATTTTCAGATTCCTAGATGAAACTAGCTTAGAGAGAATACTCTTGCATAAATCCCTTCCACGTTCACGCAACAGGAGCATATAACCCCAATTCAACTCTGAAAAGAGCTACATGCGAGGGGAGCTCTAAAGAGAGGTATGAATAGGGGACACAAAATGGAAGTGTGACAAATATTGGGACATTTCTGTATTGATGTATGGGACACTCGTAGTACATCCTGTATGGGTAACACAACATTAGAGTGTTCAGCGCTGTCATCCCGACTAGATTGGCAATAATGGTTAGCCGAGCTATGGCTATTAGCTGAGTTATGGTACATTTTCAGTGAGCTTTCTTAAGCGTCTTGGAATCGCCGAATAACTGCTGCATGTCGACCTGCACTTCTGGGAATTTTCCAGTATTCGGAGGAAGTATGAAAATCTGATCCCATCTGCTGTGGACTTCAATGAACGAGGCAGTGATCGGAGAATGATGCCTCGATATTGGACGCGCAAGGGACTTCGGTGTAAACAGAATGGAAGTCTCCTTCTCCGCCTTTATTTTACACATGGGAATGCAAAAGTTGCTCTAGACGTGTCAGCCCGTCAACGTCCATAGGTTCAATATTTTTGGAACTGTCATGAGAGAAGCTGTAGTTGAGGATGAAAGAAGCACCTCTCTGCGACTCGAAATAAAGGCAATAAGCGACCTGTTGAGCCGATGGGTATGCGGACGTAAGCCACGTCTCACTCAGGTCCTGCTGGATCCATTGTGATGTCTGTTGGGGAATGTCCGTTTATTCATTCCTTATGCTTTGCTTAGCAGTAGACTTTAGAAATTACTTTGAAATGAGTTTCTTTACAGAATATAGTGGACTTTGATTGTGCGTTGGCAAAGAAGGAGATGCTAATAAAACAGCTTATCACACGCCGCGTCCATCCTATGATGCTTTTATTTTTAGCAAAATAAGTCACTACGGACTGCTCGACGGGAAGAAATATGTATGTTCTCCACAAAACACTCGTACCCCGTACCCAGTGATTACTTCACTTTAAATTCAATAAAACCCGAATGAGGGTAAGAACAACAAACAAACCCTCGAAAGCAATAAAGTCAATCCCCATAAAAGCACATCCGCTCGCCCCCCAAATCCACCCGCGGACAGTAACAAATGTTGTCAATAAAAAGAAAACCGAATGTTGTGTATCTACTAATCCCCTTTTCGCACCAGTTCTATTCGCCCCACGCCACGCCGCATCCAGTTCAATGACTGCTGAATTTAAAATATCCTTCGCCATAAATCCTCGTTTTTTATTCGCTCATCGCATAACAGACCGGCAGTTGGGCAAATATCTGGGGCCATGCTGGGGCATGCTATGTCGGGGATAAGTGTAATGTTGACAAAACGATGCGCCAGGCCACAGGAGCTGTGTGTCCAATTTCACATCCTTATTGGATAAGTGAAACTGTGCCACGAGAACAAATGACCTGCTTCGCTATGCGTGAACTGTCACGTTCGTTTGTCATGAATTTGCTTTAATAGATCCCCTCCGGGGACACAAGATCCATTCATCTGACATGAGGCCACTCTCCGTGGTGGAAGACCGAGGTGTGAGGACGAATTGATAATCTGTCATTTTCAGCAAAAAAAAAATGCACATGAAAGAAGAAAAAACGGCGTGAAGCTTAAAGTTGTGTGTGACTTTTTCGCGTTAAATGCGACGCTCGTGATGAATTATTCCTAATTTATGTAGACATTTTCACTGGCATTACAGGATGTGATTTATCGCCTTATTTATGGCTGAGTTGACGAAAACATTCGAGCAGCACAGAGGGCCCGCTCTTTAAGACTGATGGTTACTGCAAATTGGTTTTTGTTTATTCATGGCGTGGTAATGGGCTGCATGAAGAGGCGGTTGAATGATGAAGGATTATGGCGCTGGGAATGTCGGCGAAATGTCCTCGGGCCGATCTATGCTGCTTTGTACACGACATGCAATCGAAGACCGATCGTCCTAAAGCAATGTATGTTCCCAGTTCATTGATTTATTCATCACCAGTCGCCGACAATTGCCCACACCGTTGTATGCCCAAAGCATAAAAGCCCAGTTTGCTCATCATTTCGATGTACGAGCGGAAGAAGATGGATCGTGTTATCACATCTTTCCCCTTATTGGCTAATTCCAAAATTAGGTCAAGTCGAAAGTGTTTTAAAAATGGATTGAATTTCTCTCGCCAAGGATGCGCCATAGACCTCGAACATTTTCACATCATCGCTTCTTGAATTCCTCCACCGATATCCTCGGCAGGGACAGCGATTGTTTTTCGGCGACGCTAACTCCTCAGTCGATTCGATTCGCATTGTATTGCTATCGATTGCAGGGGAAGTGAAAGTGGAAAAAAGGAGGACATATCCTCTTCGAAATCTTTTCAAATTTCGATTTGCTAATTTATGGATTAACTTATTTTCGTTTGTCTAGGGTTTTGCAGAGGCTATGAATGGAATTAAGTGCCGGCAAGAGGGGCATATTTATTGGCAGCGAAGAATGGAACTTACTTAGCGTCGAGAAATTGATGCTGCTTATGGGAGGAAAAAGTACTTCTCCTGGGAAAGTGTAAGCGAGTTTATGTCCTCCGAAATTCGAAAATTTAATTGGGATGTCGTCTGTTCGCCTTACGATAGCGGGCTTATTTAGGTTCGCCTTGAATTTATTGATAGACCTGGTGGTCAGTCTAAAACTCCTCCTTTCTCTCAACTGAAGCCTACAGTGCGTATTTACTCTTCCTTCCTGAGTCTCCTGAGACCCTTTCCTCTTCCAGACTCTGGGTTACAATTCCGTCGACAGTCTCCCTGAGCATTGAAAGTGACTGGGCAGAGGTGGTGCCGCAAAAGGCAGTTACTGTGTCCCATTTTGAAGAAAAACTCGCGTCAACAAAATGCTTTGGAAAGAAAGATTTGTCGCCATTTTATTTTACGAAAAAGGGAAAAAATTAGACTTAGAACCTGATTGAAAAATTCAGTTATTTTCGTTTTATCAAAATATAAATAAGTGTGTGGCAACATTGTACAACCAGAAAGTAGAAATTCTAAGAACTCCTTTCGAAGGGCTACCGGCAAAATGAAATAACGAGAGAAGAGAAAAGATGAGTTCACTCGTGATCTAGGAGCAATAAAGTAATGACGTCCTTCTTTTAAATCAAATAAATTTGTTGTGTTTCAGTTTTTGATTTCGAGTACTATGGATGGTAGCTAAAACGCAAAGCCACACTTCACATTAATAATTTCACATTGAAATGAAATACATTCTTAGAGAACTCCATAGGCAGGTCATTAATGGTACTTAAGTTGACGTTAGTTAAAATTGTAACATTTTGTCTTGTTGCTGGGAGTTGTTGAAGCAGGCAAAGTGTCGAGGAGGATGGAACCCTTGCGGTTGCACGACCCAGGTCGTCGGAGGAGGTTGTTCTTGTCACCTTCCTCGTTGATGCGTTCATAACGGAGTTCAGGCAATCACACAGAACGACAGAGAAGATCTTGTACGCGACTGATCCCCGATAGTTGGCTCAGGTAAATTGATCTCTTTATTTACATTAGAAACTTGAATTCTGTACGAGTAGAGTTGTTGACGAGTGCAATGATCAGAAGGAGGGAATACTGATGCAAAAACACTTTTAGTCATATTTACGTGCCTACCTAAATATGCACTTCCCCACTGTCCAACCCCTTGTCACGATACGCTTACTTCCAGTTTCTGCGGGGATCTTTCCTTATAAACTCGTAACTCGTAACTCGTAACTCGTTTCCACAGCAAGGCCTTTAACCACAATAACATTACGTTTTGCCTGAGCTCTAAGCCCTTATTATCTCCGCAATCAATAGACGGTGCTCAACTCTTCGTCCACGATAATTGCTGTCACGAAAAACGAGTGTGAACATTACCTGATCTTCTTTCGAATTAAGTTATAATGTTGTCACACGAACTTCTGACTTGACAAGTAATCTGTAATGTAAACTTTGACAGCTGACAGTTGCATGCTCAAATGGGGGTTCAACGCAACGCCTTCACAGAGGGTTTTCTGATAGACGTCTGAACTGACAGATGGCATTTACACACAATAGACCGTCTTTGAACGGAGAGGGCTATGCTTCGTTGGCTTGGTCACGTTTCATCACGTTTTTCCGAGCCGGGCGTTGAATGCAATTCCATCAAGTCTGCGACCGCTTGGCAGACCCAGGACGATGGGGTTTTACCAAGTCCAACAACTTGGGCTTGGGCATAACTCCTCATGAGTTAGAGTCGATGGCGGAGGGTCGAGTTTGCTGGAGAACTCTCGTACGTGGCTTACCCCCAGCTACAATTTAAGTGGAGCACACTGGTAAGAAGATGATGATGAAGATGATAACTTACTTGTCTTGACACAAAAAAAAGAGAATAATGCATACAAAATACACAAAACGAAAACCTACCGACATGCTGCCAGTGGTGGTGGAATGGTACAGGGCAGGTGCTCCGAACCAATACGGAATGGGATAAATCTAGTTGTATCTAGTCGTTTTCGGTTCGTTTTATCGGTCTTGCGAATTGGGTTTAATTTAAATGTAACTCGGTTTGCAGCGGTTTAGGTGTAACCCGGGTAAACTCGGTTTACTAACACGAGTTGACACACCACTAATATATGTACATCGCACGATAAGTGCCTCTTTTGATTAAGACGGCGACACTACCCCTTTTTCGTTCTCTTCTATTGGCGTGGTAGTTCATGGGCCTGGTTTTTGCTTGCTCATCTTTTTCGCTCAATTCAAGTTTACTCACTCCACCAATTGCTCTCAATCAGAAAATATAACTCCGGAAATTGACTTTTCAATGCAATCCAATCCGAATTTCGTTCCATCTAGAGTTGTTAGTTTGTTTGATATCCTTTCCTGAACTGAAGGTCTTAACTTGAACATGCCTCAGTATCACCATTCGCCGTGATTATGACAACTCTTGATCAGTCAAAACTAAAAGTTCGAAGAGAACTTCAATTCCGATTGACTCACAAAATCCTTCGCGGATTCTATTTCAGGGAAACCTGGTGAGGTATCCAATTTCTTGGATAAACCAAAAATAACAAAGTTTCTCACATCCGCTCTAGTTTCTCCGAACAGTCAGAATCAAAGGAAACCTCATTTGAATTAAATGAGGCCGGCGGACTTGTTTCCCACACGGCCCACCTCTCATATCTCATACATCATTTCACCCACCTTCTGCCCAATTAGTCATCTCTTCTTCCCTGCGAGCTTTCGCCAGACAGCGCGAAGGCCTAAATTTGTAATTTAAGACATGTGCAGTACCGACGGGGACCACTGAAAAGAGTCCGTCTGAAGACTCCCCTAAACGCCGGCAAGTAAAGCCCCTGCCGCTGCGGATAATTTATTCAGAAATTTTACACGTTATTTGCCGCACGGGCAGCTGTTGCTGAAACTCAAAGAGGCATCGGTCGGCCGGCCGTGGATGGGGAATGCAATAATCCGATTGGTAGAGGACTACTCCACTGCGGCAGGCGATATGGCAATCCGTGCATGAAGATGTAAATCGCACGGAAGGAAGAGCCGTGATAGTGCCGCGCCGCCATGTTCAGTCCCGGGATATGGGCCAAAGGTAAAACATTCCTCGGTGCTGCGATGGCCCTTAGTAGACAAACCTGTCAGCCGTGTTGAATTAAGTTCTCGTAGTGGGACGGTAGTGGGGGGGGGACAGATTTCACCGTCGGTAGAGGTATGTATGAAGAACGAGAGATACTGCGAACTTTAAATCGATTAAAATCTGAGCGTGGAAACGAAAATTGACTTTTAAATGGCTGCAGAGGGATTCTCAAAGGCAGTGAAGCGTGAGTGTGTGTGTTTTTTTTTTTTGTGGTGGACCAATGGAATATTGAACGATCGGGGCTTGCAGTGGAAGAGAAAATATCGAATGGAGATGTGATTAAGCCTGCAGGAAATGCAGACATGCGGTCAACGAGTATGGGGACATGGGAAATTGTATCAGATTGGGAACTGTTGCGGTCTCTCGTGTGGAGATTCTTGCGAATTGCATCAGGTCAGATGCACCACACGAGAACATGTGGCTCTGATTACTTCAGTTAGTCATATTCGATTGCTCGAACTCAAAAATAAAACAATGGTTATAAAATGTTAAATAAAGAGTCATATATGCCAAAAGACAAATTTTCTTGAAATTATAAAGATATGCTAATTTTAACACATTTCTAATGATATTTTTATAATTCATTATTACTACCCGTTAAACAAAAATTTCCGGATCTTCTATAGCCAAAGCACGATTTTATTATATCCTTTCAAGAAGACACGGTTTTTTTAATATCTGTTTCCGATCCAATTTTAGGATTTATTTACACTATATCAAGCGCTTCTACACGACCAGTCTCATGCAATGTTTCCATGAGATATAAGCTCTCTCGTAGGGTTAATCCACCAGAAACAGCTGTACCAGTGCTAGGTGCAAAACTTACGTCCAGACAATCGTTATCAAAGCTTATGTGAAGCTTGTTTTTAAAGTTTAAAGAATCCATGCACATTTCGACGACTTTCGCTATTCCACACCTGTCTATACACGAAAAATAGAAAAATTGAGAATGGGCGTTAAATAAATTACATAAGGTATTCAACATATAAGAAGTTGCTGACATCCCTTGCATAGTATGTTATCCCCAACGTATTTAACATATAAGCTTCCTTAGCATCAATGTCTCTCAGACCGATGTAAATTAATTCCTTACTTGGCACACTAAAATAATATAAAAGTTGAGAATGTATCATGGCATATGTTCCATCCAAAACTACTTTGACCTCTTTTCCTTTTTTAACAAATCACTAATATGTGCGTTTTTCACCAGGTGAGAAACGAATATGTTTATCTTTATTTGATCTTTTGGAATCTTTTATCTTTATTTGGATCGTTTGGAAATATGTTTCCTTTTGAGCGGTGGACTATATGGTAAATGTTTCGGCATTTTTATTTCCATGCAAATAAGAATATAGAATATTTAAGTATTTCTGGTATATAATTCAGCATATAGTCTGTTTCTGCTTCTGCTACTATATCCTTACCTGCATTTAATTGACTTGCTTTACTTCTCGTTTGAGAAATGGAGTCTTACTCAAAATCAGCTCGTACATCCAGAGTAGATTTGTTTATTATAATTTCTGGCTGAACTCAACTCAAAACTCAATTCGCAATACACAATCTGCACACAACCAACGATTCTCTAATATAATCCACAAAAATCGAAACATACTGAAACACTCCTCGTGAATCTGAACTGACAGAGTAGTTCATAATTTACATGCACCTGGTGGCATATTACGTAAGCAACTCAAAATATATGCCGCGACAATTTTAAGGGACATACATTTGTCTCCTGAGTCATATTTCCGAAGATATGTAGGATGTATATAAAACCCATAAAAGATTCTAAACAGCATGCTCAAAAATGTCGCTTCCACAAATTCTTTACCCATATTAACCAAATACGCTAAAAGTTCGGCCAGAATATTCATCGATTCCAATCCCCAGCAATGTACCCAAAAAAATTGTTAGAAGTCAAACTAAACCTAATCTCGAACCCCATTGCATTAAAAAAACAGCATACGAACAAGAAAGTACACTACAACGTGGTTTTCACAATATCTTCCAATATACATCATGGCCGCCTCCATAATATGCAAAGACACCAACATGTCTCTACCGAAATAGTACGAGTGGGTAAGAAAAACAAATGAAGTTTTTAATATTTTATAAGCTGGGACAAATACTCTATACCTGCGATTAGTTAAGTAGTTCTTTCCGATTATTACAATCATGTAGAAGAAATACAACAACTTTAAACGGAAAAAATATTTTTATTCTATTTAAATGGATCCCTATCCACATCGAAAAAACGCACATACACCAAAAAATTTAAAAGCTTAAAGGTGAACGAAGAAGTTACGCTAAAATATCAGAGATTACGAATAGACCGCGTGCAATCACCAAAAGCGTTATTAAAAATTACCAAACAAGTTAGGGCTTCGGGAAGAGGTCGTAAAAAAGTATTCGACAGCTACTTAGAACTGAAAATTGAAAGAAAAGTTAAGAACAACGCCAAAACCAATGCTCCAAAAATAGCTGCGGAACTTGATATATGTGAAGGATAATTGATTATTAAATAAAACGCAAAAGAGTAAATAAAATAGCAAAATTAATGATTCTGAGTATTGTACGCTTGTCTCGTCACGTAGACAATTTGGACGTCTGCGGTATTTTGTTCGATGCGTCATGTCTCGTACATGTTGTTTCTCCATATTTTGCCTTACGGACTTTACGTTGAATGCATCACTCTATAATAAAGCGCTGTGTATGTAACTATGTCTCACCAAAAACCACTGGAAGTTATCGGGTCTGTTGGCCGAGTGGGGTGGTGCACAGATCAAACTTTCAAACTGCCTGGGGTTATATGTATTTTCTTACACCACTCTTTGTTTTGTTTTGTATGAATAAACATTTCATATTCTGTTTTCCGAAGTATTCTATTCGCCAGAAACATTTTGTCGTAGAAAAAAATCGCATGACTGCTGAAAATTTACTAGCTTTTAAGGGAGCTATTACTATCTTTTACTATGAATCAGAGTTCGTATCAGCTTTCGAGAGGGCTAACTCACTTTTAATTTCTTTTTTCATGTGTATTATGTATAAACTTCCCTCGGGACTTTTTGTCTTATTGGGAATTCGGCTTTCTGAGCCATGTTCGAAATGGAATGGAAAAAGTCTTCCTTATTGTGAAGGACATTAAAATGGTAAATTTCACTGATTTTCCCTCAAAATTGTCGCATATAATTTGTTAGGAAAAATCCAATAAATTTCGATAAATGGTGGCAATTGCTTGAGAATTTTGGCCGCGTTAAGTTGGCATATGGCAGCGGACAGTGAAAACGACAAAAAACAATATCTTGGGCGAATGATTACAGTAAGATTTATGGTAGGGTGGCACGAAGCTCAAGGGTCTTGATTACTAGGCAACGAAAAATATGCATATTCACACAGGGATGATTTACCCGTAATTTTTGACATAATATAAGAAATTAACTATACTTTTTTTGGAATCAAAAAGTGAAAAAAAGAATCGGGATGGAAAAATATGTCTTTAAGATTATATAATAGAGCGCTATGTATGTAGGTACACGAATACCAATACCAAATGTGAACGGTGCGTTACTCGCGCTTTTTGCAAGTTCTAATCTGGATTATGCTATTTCTTGCCTTTTTTATAGGCAATACCACTTTTTTTTGTATGAATAAATATTTCATATTCTGTCTTCCGAACTATTCCATATCCAGTGAATACAATGAAATTCTCCAAAGAATCATAAAATACATACGACACCGTCGCATAACATTCTGCCTGTCGTACTACAGGATCTCACACTGGTCCCGCAGTACCCGAAGTGACATATTTTTCCCGGCCAATTGGTATATGTTTTTCGATTCTCTAAATATGAAAACCTAGGAAGCCAACATTTTGTTGACTTCTGACGATCCGTTTGGTTGTACCGTTACCTCAAAGTTAGAATTTTGAAATTCACAAACATGGACGTATTTGTTAACCAAATTTGACATGACGACTGTAGGTCATAAAATTTGTATAATTATGAAACTAATTGCTTTTATTTTATTTTGGTTGCATTGTTATACACACTACCAACGATGGGAACACATTTCGAAGACTTTTTCGCCCACGAAACCGCTACAATGGCTACAAATTTATGACCCTAAAATATCTTATAAAGAGCAGAAACAATATCATTTTGGCCCTTCGGATCATTGTCAGAGGAGGCCCAGGGAAGTCGCAATAAATATTACAGGTACTATCGAATTAATAATAGTAGACAATTTTCTCGTTCGGCAACCAATAAACATGTTATTCATCAAATGTTGGTATCATCTGATCCCTGGATTGCGTGTTTAAGACCTGAACCAAAGACAAAAAATTACCTTCCAATTAGTAATAAAGCTACTATATGATTTGGGGTAGGTGCGAGTCTCTGTACATTCAAAGTTTCGCGTTTTCCTTACTTTACTTATTAAAGTCAGAGCATCGTTTGGTGAAACGCACCACCAGTCACTGGAGGATACTTTTGCAGAGCAGAAAACTGTAGAGCTGGGCGAAGCACATACGCGGGAGCATTGATAAGTCGATGACGTTGTTTACTCCAAGTACCTGGTGTTAGTTTAATGACTAACGTGCGTGACATATCAGTGTCAGAGCAGCCAAAAGCGGGACGGCTCAAGCTAGCAATCAGCCATCTAACTTATTTCAAGTTGCACAGAAGTCAACCATCAACAGGTCAGTTTTCAACAAGTACATTCGATATCCATTCGATGGAGCGTTTTGGTAAGCCTCGCCACCCGACGGGAAGATATCGCCGATCGCACGGCTAGTGTAAGCATTCCATCGTACGTAGCGTTTAAATGATGTTATATCCTCCGTAGGAGACAGGAAGAAAATTTTAAAGTAATTTACTGCAAGTGAAAGATGGCAGGCGAACAATTGATTCCATATTTATAATCTTTGAGGGAAGGAAAATGGCGCTGGGCCCAATAATGTCGTTGAACACGAAGAATAATTCAAAAATCGTTCGATTTGTTTTCAAAAACTAGCGCTTTTGAAGCGTCTCGTTATTTCTCCTAAGGCCAACGACGCACTCGTTGCCACTATCATATGAACTACGGTTGCTCATTCTACATCGATTCATCGAAAGCATCGATTTTTGCTATTCGATTAACGATGTATCGATGTATTTCATTCGATGCATGAATTGACGTACTATTTATAGTTATATTCATTTCCTTTTTCATATTTTTGGCAATATTTAAAACAACACAAAACAAGAGACGAGAGTACACGAGCCCGATCGAACGGACCATGGCACGATCCTCGGATTATGGCACTTTTTCACTGTGGGACGTTTAGATTGAACATGGCACTCTGGTAACATTCCTAAAAGTTGATACTAATACGTCGATACTACGTTCCTACTACACGGCTTGGTTCTGAATTACAAAAACCTCCTAAAAGGAAGGATATTTACTGAGTAAGATCCAGTCCTCTAATGGATTATGGCGCTATGAGTGCCCACATAATTTCTTAAGAAAGGGATTTCGAAAGGCAATCTTCCGCAGATGCAGTATTCTGTCATAGGTCACAAACCCTGAAACTAATAGCCTGACAAAGTGTAGTCCCTATTGTGGGGTCGGCGTGGAGGTTGTGCGTTAAGCCCAAATCGTGGTGATGGTTTGAGATTTATGCTCACGTGTCATCTAGTTTGATACTACTATACTGTCATGGTCATGTGCGACGTTCATTGCGACGTTAAGAGCGGCTTCGCATGATGTTTACCGGGTTAGAAGAATTGTCCAAAATAGAACGCCGTCTCTAGTCCTCAAGGGTAAGTGGATTGTGGTATATTAGCTTGTCAATGTACTCGACATACGCAAGGACTCTATAGTCACGATCACTTTTCCAAAGACCGTCTTATGTGGAATATTGGTTGTTATTTGCCAAGCCAGTGTAGCTGACAGATGTTTCACTTGAGTAAATGTGGAACGAGATAGGCTTAAACACAAAACTTACCTTCGAGCAGGAATAGAACCGCCGTTCACGACTTAAAAACAAACGTCAAGACCGAAAACTACAATTTCCAGGTGAACCTCTCGACAAACGTGGACTGCAAGAATGGATAAAAGAAAGTTTTGGCGTAGTAGTCGTAGTAGTCGCCTTGACCTCCGACAGCCAATGGTTGTTCACCTACGCCAGAGTGCTTGACGTACAATGGTGTAAAGCGGAGTAGAATGAAAGAGACAGAGAGAGGGAGAGAGAGAGAGAGAGCGAGAGAGAGAGCGAGAGAGAGAAGAGTGATGATCGCTCCAAAAAAGTAATAAATTAACATTTTTTTGTTTGTTTTTTTTTTACATTTTACCGTCAAAAGTGTATAAAAGCAGGGTGTGGGAAAAAACTGAGAAAAATGTATAAAATTCAAAGAAATTCGTAATTAAAAAACCTTGTTTACCCTTTTATACACATTAATACTTAAATAAATTCACGCAGTCCTGGTACACGCCCTTTTTCGAAGCGTGCATCAATTTTCATTGATGTGTTGAAGTTTCGCCTGAATTTACGAATCAGTGCATAAAATCAGTCACGTTCCACTCAAAACCCATAATTCAGACCGCTATTCATGTTCATTTAAAAGCGCTCTTCGGCTAAATGTAGCAACCAACCAAGGGACAACACACGTGGTTGCATTGTATAACTCAAACCAACAAACAGCGCCATAGGCTCAACGTAATCGAAACCACGTCGAAATCAAACAAAGTGATGTAAAGCATTCAGAGAAATGCAATTTGGGTAAAGTAATACAATTTGCTCTGAGGGAACGCCACTGCATTTCAACGGTGATCCAAGTTGCCTAGAAATGCAATTCATTATTCATTATGAAATCGAAGCAGCACCGCGAGCATATGTGATTCAACTTCATGCACTTAATTAAATTTCGGATATCGCACAAATCGTTGGCTTGACAACCACGAGTGGCAATTAATATATTTTCTTTCTAGAAACCACTTCAAAGCAAGTAACCTCATTCAGTTTCATATTTCTACGCTGTCATTTTGAAAACGTTCTCAAATAACGTGAAACTTTGTAATTAGGCGTTCATCTGTCGGGCGCATTCCCAGGTGGCGGATAAGGGGAGGTGTCTGTCTCGAGCGGAGGCCCGTTGAGCCCGTATGAGCCTCGTAATGGGACGAAATTGAACTGCGGAACAAACTCTCACTAAAGATGAGGTGTTAAGGTGTACCTGCCGATATCTGCATGGTCAGCTTGTGGTTAATCAGGCCTGGTCCCAAGCAGTTCCCTCCGATGCGCTGGTGAGGTCGGTTGTATAAATGCCTTATTCGGTATGCGGGCTAAGTAAAAAATGAAATGGACCAAGTCAACAAAAAAAAAAAAAATAATAATAGAAAAAAAACAAACAAAAAATATTAACACAACGGACCATAGATAGGAACTAAATCTGAAGATAAAATATTAGCTTTCAGTCAGGAAACTGCGTCCACGTCGCAGAGTGCCAGGCATAACACTGCTGCTCAACAGTCCACCTTCTCTCTCCCAACTCTCAACCCCCCGGCTAAGCTCACGAACCATAGTCACAAGGAAACACACGTCTGAGAGCACCATCCTGAGGGGAGTGTACTGTAAGACTAAATGTATTCCAAGCAATATTGCGAAGAACGAAGCGGCTGGAACACGCACAAAAAAAAATCTCGAAGGCAAGGGGCACTACCAGGTTGTTATTGCGGAATACGAGAAGAGAAATCGAAGATCTCAAGAAACAGCCCCAAACGACACACAAAAAGTGAAAGAGGTCGCAAGAAAAGACGCTCCAGCCAGCTAAGAAAAGCAAGGTGGCCATTGCTTGCACCTCATCCTCCTCAAGACTGCTTTAGACCAAACAGACCGTCGCATAGGTTGCGAGAGACCATCTTCAGCTAGCGCTTATGCACGACAAATCTTCAACGGGAACAGCCATAGCAGGGGCGACGATGAGATCTTGCCCCAAAGAATCAGTGAACGTGCTTTTGCAACTCCTCCCACTGGACCTTTACGTCAATTGTGCATTCACGTGTAGCGCCATCAGACTCAGAGAAGCCCGATGTTGGTCAATAAGATCGTGCCTGAGTACCTAACTCCAGCTCCCACGGACTACATTGCACTCATTATAGTCGTCGACAAGACTGGACAATGCCGCTTTAAATTCAGAGAGCACTGGAAAACCTAATTACCAACCTCGGAATACCAGTTCCTGATCCACACAGATTGTTCACAGTTTAGACCACGAATAAGCTCAGCGGTCTTTTCGAAGGATTTCAACATACCTAGTTCTTGCCGCCTCCCAGATCGAGCGATCAGAGAAGTGTCTTAGCACTACCTGCTCTTATGGTATAGTTGCGGCTATCTGATGCGACAGTCAAGTAGCCATACGTCACTCGCTCTAAATTTGTGCAACATTGCAAGGGAGAGCTCAATCAGGTACAAAATCACTCTCTGGGTTCGAGGCCACAGCTACGTAGAGGAGAATGAGACTGCTGATGAACTGGCCAAGTCAGGAGCAACGCAACTGAAATGGTGCGCTGCCCAATCAACAACCTCAAATACATCATCTGCCAACATTTTCTGTCCTTAGCTATTAGGAGATGGATTAGGACATCCAAGTAAAAACTTGGCCCTTCTACACAAAAAGCAGGACTGATGACCCCCTCAAAAGAAATCGCTCCGAAATAGTTAGAGTCGTGACAGTAAGCATAGGCATAGCACATAGCCGGAATACGGCCCAACCTACACTGTCCCCTCGACACTCTCTCACTTTCGCTGTGACTACGCGGCACTGGCTACACAAAGATACATCGCGTTCAGCAAACCTTCCCTAGTGGCCTCTCCGAGATCGCTAATCAAAGTATAGCGAACATAATCAAATTCAACCCAGATCCACGGGGTTCGGTGTCAAAACGGCATACTTGTACCCAGATTGGAAATAATCGGGTAGCCACTTAAATCAACCAACCAACCAGTGTCTCTGTCAAGCATACTCAGACCATGTTGCTTGAGACATATTCACAGACCCTGGACCATGTTTTCCATCCCATTTTTGGTAGGAAACGAAAGTAGGTGGCTTCAAATGATGAATCGATAAAAGCTGTGCCCTTACTCACACATTCGGTGTTAGTCTGAGTAATTTGATGGCAGAACATGCTGAAAGCTGTCTATGTGTTGTCTTTTAGTAAACTAGCGTTCAATTAAGTAGATTCTTCTCCAAGACGACGCAGTGGCACATTGGGAAGATGAGTTGCCCTCTACTCCTGGCTCCACATCCTTCGAATCAGTGACAATGCTCAGCGGGTGAGCTGTCTGGGAAAAAACTTTTATAACTCGTCGTTCGGAGTCGGCATAAATCTCTGCGTCCCGTTTTGCGTGGTTGTTGTGTGCACAACTGGAACAGTAGCGCCACCTCATATACTCTCCAAATAGAATGCTGGCGGGGGCCTAGGCTGACTCATCCCCAGGTCAATTATTTGCACATCGCTTGAGGCGCTTTGTTGAGCTTGATGAACTAGTTCGAATCGACTCTGTACGATCTCACGTGGCACTAGACCCAGGCACAACCACACACATAGTGTCCATTATTGATTCTAATATTGGCACGGCATTCGAATTCGGTTTATTCAGAACTTCTGTGGTTTGTAAGCGGCTCGAAGGGTACATTTTCATTGAATTAGAGGTGCGCTTGTGTGTTACTCCGCCACTCGATTGGACGTTAACGCGGGAAGCACCTCAAGAGATGAAACCAAACAAGACAGTAAAATAAAAGCCGTTACGGTCCGAGGTGTTCCTGGGCATAGCTTCTTCAGCAACCACTCGTGATGTGAGTGCTATTGTCCTTTCACGAGTGGAAGGGAGGTACAGTTTTATGCCGACTCCGAAGGGCCAATTTGAAAAGCTATTTCTAGGCAGTTGCACTCTTTGAGCATTGTCAGTGAATCAAACGAGGTGGGGCCGTGAAAAGAATTTTTGCTCAAACCGGATTTCGAACCTGGGCTGGGAAGGGGTCAAAGCATCAAATAGCTAACTTGCGTGAAAAGGTAGCAGCCACACTTAGTCCAAAACTTAGTGTATACCTATTTCACCAACCAATTAGTGCGAAGCGGATAGCTGACACTAATGCTGCCCAGTTCAGCCAGATTATCGAAGTAGGGGGCCTCCAGATTTTTGAATCTGTGGAAGGAGAGAGCATCTTCTCATCTCCTGACCTAGTCTGAGATCCTGATATCCCATGTTATGACTTCAATGAGGGTTCTAAGATTCGGCCTAGGTGCTTAGGTACGATTGCTTAGGTTCGATCGTAGGTCAGAGTTGTTTGGTAATGAGGCATCCTGTGCCATTTGCCCATCTGCTATTCATTTGAGTCAGAGTTTCCAGCCTTAGCAGATGTCTTATAGCGTGGGTCTCCACCCGGAAAGTATACAGAAATTGTGCGCTCCCTAGCAAGTTCGTCCGCTTTGCAAGTCTCTGGAGTGGCACAGTGTCCCGGCACCCACCTAACTAGGATGTTAAAATACTTGGCCATCTCGTTAAGAGATAGGCGGCAATTAAGAGAAGTCTTTAAGTTAAAAGTGACTGAGTTGTGACTTTGTTTGATAGTACATTATTTTTTAGCCAGGACAAAGGTTTCAGTCTGAAAGGCGCTACAGTGATTCGGTAATCGGAAAGATAGCTGAATGTTTAGGTCCTTGGAATAGACACCGGCACCCACACCTGTATCCATCTTCGATCCATCTGTCAAGATTCGCAGAAGTCCAGTCGGAACAGAGTGACTCGGTGGTGTTCAGACTCCCAGTAAGATCTGTGGTTGACAAGTTTGAGGTCGTGAAGACGTCAGGTCTGTATCTATGGGTATAGAACTATGCCTACTGAGGATCGATGAACATCCCGGCCGAAGTTCTTTCCAGTTGTACAGTGATCTCAGTTCGATCGCCATATTAGTTGCTGACTGCCTACCAACTAGTTTTATTGGTTGGAGGTAAAGAGTATGTTTAGAGCTTCGAAGGAGGTAGTCCTTAATGTTCCGCTGATACTTACGCACGCCGTCCTCTGGACTCTTGCAAGTCGTATCAGGGTGAATTTTCTTTTCGAGTGCAGAATGCGAAGCCACAGTAGTATGGGTGTGACTACCGAAACAAGTCTCCATTTGCGCCCTATGGCCCTATTACAGCAGTAGAGACCTGTGGAGGCTTTCTTGACAAGTTCATTCTGTTTTGTGTCTAATATAAGACCTAAAAATTTCACGCTATCATTAAGATTCAAGGGGGCCTTCAACATAATGAGGGGGGATCAAAGTTAGGGATCTTGTACCTCCTAGTAAAGAGGACTAGGTCCGTTTTTTCAGGGTTGCGCCTAGGCCGCATTCGCTGATCCATTTCACTAGCTTAGAGTGAGAAGCTTGCATAATATGCCTGATCGTGGGTACAAATTTTATAGTACCTTGACATAGTCCTTTCCAGTGTCACTAGCAGTTCGTTCACCACAACGTTCCAAATGAGAGAGGAGGGTAGACCGCCTTGTGGCGTGCTTCTGTTAACAGATTTGCCGATCGTGGTTTTACCGAGCTTCGAGCTGATCGCTTTGTTATTAATGAAGCTGGAGAATAAAAGCCGCTATGAACTTTTCGATCTCGAGACTGTTGAGTGCTGAGGTTATTGAATGGGGTTCAATATGATAAAAAATTCGACAAAAGCGGTAAGGGTAAATTCCTGCTCGAGGGATTTTTCTATAGTCCCTAGATTATAATATGCTTAGGGTTGAAATTTTGTATCCTGATGTATCCTTGTGTTCCAACACGAGACCCCCAAAGGCCGTATGTGGTTCATAGACGGATCGAAACTGGATTCTGGAGTCGGAGCTGCAGTTTCTAGACGAATTGCGAAGATTTCAGTACCTATGAGTTCGGGTCCTACCGAAATCCACGCCAGACAAAATCACCTCAATGGCGTTGGAATTCAAACATTTTCTGGTGGTCAGGCAGAACTTAATTTATTGACCTATCGTCCAACCTAATGGTCTCCCAAGCGACAGAATTTTACGATGCACTACAATCCCTTGTCAGACACAAGAGAAGCTCGGCTGGGTCCTTGGACACAAGGGACCCTGCTGATGAGCTCGCTAGGGCTGGCTCGGAGAGCGTGGGCATAGATCCTGGACCGAGTCAAATGGACAGCATTTGATTAACAAATGGAAAAACACACTTCACGTAGAAAACTGGACTAAAAGGGGTGGTCTTAGGTAATCCAAGCTATTATTCAGGGCTTCATCCTTCATATAAGGAAATCCTCAGTCTTGGAAACAAGGAAAGTATAAGAATGCCAGTGACCTTGGCTACTGCGGGCTGAATTATCACCATAAAATAATTAACCTGTTGCGCGACAAGGAATGGCAGACAGAGACATCAGAACACGATATATGTGAATGTTCGGAATGTATGACTGGGTAAGGAAACGTATTTCAGATCACATCAGTGGAGCTCTGCTTCCCTGAAGAACTACTTTCTTAACACGTCGTCTCCACTGGACATCAGCCAGGCCCTGTTCATGAACATGATGTGAGAAAATCTAGTGGAGGCACAAAAATCCATGCCTAAGCCTACGTCGTGTCGGCGAATCTCGATTTGACGACATGGCATGAGCTCTGATCAAAAGCTGGACATGAGATGTGACGTTTTCCTGTGAGTGGTAAATATTGAGAGTATGACTAGAAGAGTTAGTGAACATAATTTTTGACATTATTTTTAGGCAGGTCTGCTTCGTTGATTGGTGGTTGGTTGCCCGCTTCTTGATGTTGATGCCCTCGCAGCCAGCGTTGAAGAGAAGCGACATGGCATATCTTGCCCACGAAAGAAAATATCGCGGATGGCTTGTCAGATTGTGGTTGTCATGTTGGGCAGAAATGTGCCCAGTGGAGACTGTGTGCAAGGGAAGTTGAGAGCCCACCCGATTAACTCCAATCCAAAACAGCTCTCTTCAGATGGCGGTGTATGCCGTTGCATTCAAGTGATGCTCAAATCTGTGTTAAAACTGTTTTTTTTACATTGTTTAAGGTAAGTAAAAAAATCGAACAACACTGTCGAATTTCCACGCCAGTTTAAGAGCTAACATAAACTCCATAAACAACAGAATGATGTCCATCACAATCCACAGAAAGACAATATTTTCTTTGATTATGTGCATTCATCTTCCACAAATTTAATTTATTCGCAGTGTTAACACTTTTTGATTGTTTAAACCGGTGGACGAAGTTTACACTAACCATGCTTGTACTGCAAACGAGTGATGCATCCTTGCTACACAATATTCGCTCGAAAAGTTTGCAATGCAGGATACACCTGCAACCCACAGCACGGCACATGGCACGTAGGGTTTACCCAGTCGTGTAGGTGTAGCCCGAACTCCATTTGAGAGAGATCAGTATCTTCGAGTTAAACACGACGGCGGATATGAGTTTTTCGAAGAAGAGCCCAAACTGCATCGTCGAGATATTGAAGCTCAAACAATGTTGTTTTCACAGCTTTGCAAACAGTTCTTTAAAAGCGCACGAAGAGTGTTGGCGAGCATGCCTCGTCGCCTACTGGCTTGTTCCTCGTTCGCAGGATATTGAGGGAATCAGCAGAACGTATCGATTTCTTCTTCTTCCATAAAAACCCGAATGACAGACCACGTCTCTGTTAGAAAACGAGTTCCCATCCACCACGGGTAACATCCAGTCCTATCGATTCCACCGACACCCTGACGGTAGGTACGGGAAAATGTTTGCGGAGTTACAGAATCGATTCGCTTGAAACGACACGAATATCCGTCCTTAACTGCTCAGCCAATTCCTTCCGGAATGATTGTGGGCACGCACACTGCGTTGACCCGCAAGAGGAGTCCGTCATCGCTAATGTGCGAAACGTGTCATAGATCAGCTAAAAGACACATGATAACCGTCGCAGCCTTATCGCGGCGAGCGTATCTGGCCCGTGGCCATCGATAGTCGCTGAGTACCGGAAATTGGCCCGGCTATAAAAAGTTTCGGTTTGAACACATCACATGGGCCGTATCGTAAGCGCCAAGGGGAATTTTCTGTGAATCGGACCCAATTGCCCTTTTGTCGCCGCACAGAGGTGGGCACATGCCATCCGAAGTCAATACAATCAACAGGAGAATGGCAGCGGGCCTGTGGGGGATCGAAATTAACGAACGCGTAGAAACATCTTGTGCAGTTCGGGGGAGGAATTCCCGGAACTCGGGTGTTTTTTATCGTTCTCGAGAGGAACGCAATGAAAGAAACGATTCTGAGGAATATTATTTCTCTCGGTGAGGAGGAGGGCCGAATGAATTGGAAACTGATGTCAGGTACAAGTCAATTCTGCGGTGACCGACAAAGGATAGTACTTAGGTCGAGGAGGATAAGGGATAACAGCCGCTTCACAAGTTGCTCTAATGATGCGATGGATATGTGCAACTGAGATCTGAGAGAGGGACTCGACCGATGTGATGAGTACGCTATTGTGATGACATCTGCCAGCAGGAGAAAGATCAGGATGAGGTGGGGGATGAGGTGAAGGATCAGGTGAGGGATGAGGTGGAGGATGAGGTGGTAGATGAGGTGTGGGATAAGTGGATGATGAGATGGAGGACGAGGTGGAGGATGAGTGGAGCATGAATTGAAGAAGGATGAGGAGGAGGAGGAGGATGAGGTTTAGGATGAGGTTTAGGATGAGGTGGAGGACGGGGTAGAGGATGAGGCGTAGGGTGAGTTGGAGGAAGAGGCGGGGGATGAGGCGAATGATGAGGTGTGGTAAATGATGGAGGATGAGGAGGATGATGATGTGGTGGACGAAGTGGGTGATGAGGTGGAGGACGAGGTAGAGGATGAGGTGGGTGATGAGGCGGAGGCAGAGAGCTGGAGGATTAGTTGGAGGATGAGGTAGTGGATGAGGTGGAGGATGAGCTGGAGGGTGATGTGGAGGATGAGGTGGGGGATGAAATGGAGGAAGAGGTGAAGGATAAGGAGGAGAATGAGGTGGGGGATGAGGTGAAGAATGAGTGAAGATTGATAATGACATCACGCCCGATTATGATACAAAGGATGTTTTGTTTATAAACGGCTGCAAAATTATTTGTTAGTATTTGCTACGTAATTTTTTAGTAGTCTTCATCGACCCGCAACGATAAATCGTCAGTCTCTACAGCATGGACCGATTGTGAATTGCAAGCATGCATTCTCCTTAATCCGAAATGCCATCGTCTTTCGTTGCATATTTACTGCGAATGAGGATATCCTGCGCAATTGCAGAAATGCTACATTTTCCGCAATCTGTAACGACTCCAGTGGATATCGCTTAGGAAATCCAATTTCGGAAGGGCTCACCCTTCCATTTCAATGCGGAACGTACAAAGTGCGAAACAAAAGGATACACACGACGATTGTGGGTTCTATTTTATTCTTAAGAATCGAGGCATATGAAGTCACAGCCACTTTCCCGTTCTTGAAACCGGCAGCTTTGTCATTTTTATGCGGGTTTTCTGGTGGAACGGATTCAATTACGCGAATGGATGTAAAAAATGGTTGCACCTTTGGAAAATACTCACCTGATAGAACATCCGTCATCCAGTCGTGATGGCATGCAGATTTCCGAGGCCCCGAGAACATGTACATTCACAGAGTGGCCAGGAATTTCAGACAAGCGGTCGGCACTCCAACCGTATCCAACTGTAATTACCGGATATTACACGACCCCTCTCAGGTGGCGCACATTTCGCTGCCGCCCACAGTCCACAGACCGTGTGTAGTTCCAAGTGATTTATTTCACCTGACCCGAGTGTATCTGCTTGTTTGGGTAACATCGCCCTAGTGACGCTGAATGTTTTTCAAATTGTATCACATCCCCGTAATGACGTCGGAATCCATAAATTCTCATGTGTCCCTTGGTAGAGAATAAATCCTTCAGTGGTTGAGATAATCCGAATGTACTGAGCTGTCCGGAGTGCCCTCGGGGATTATGGGGATATTTCAATTTAGAGTCAAGTGATGGATTTCTTTAACGCAGGACACGTCCTCACACGAGTGCACGTCCGTGATCCCATATCCGTTTTGTCCTAATCAGATGATCTCTAAAGCAGTACCATTAGCTCGGCCTCAGGGGAGGCAAATATTGTGGGAGACGCGCTGCCTGCTGACTGGAATCAGTTTCTTCAGCTTCTGGACCGAAAACGAGCACATATTAGGCTCACATTATTCCCCTCATTAACAATTCATACGTTCATAAGTTTGAACGAAGAATGACAGAAAAGGTAGCTTATCCCCAATTTGCTGCAAAAAATGACGTCAGTCCTCCATACACAAGAGACCACATATTTTGAGATGTAACCCCGAATATTGAAATAAATAAAATGAGTGAATGAGACCAGAACATATTTTTAGAATAAAATGAACCCAAGAGGCTTAACATTTTCCAAGGCCCCGAAGGGGACCATTCGTCCTCGGGTATTTATTCATGATGTTTTTCCTTTTCATTCGCTTGATTTGAAACTCACTAAAGCCTCATTAATTTGTTCCCGACGGCAACGGAGACAAGCATAATTTGCTCGCAGGTGGCACCTTTAAGTGGTAAATTTTAAATTTTTTGATGGAACATGAGCTCGGTAACTTGGAATTAAAGTGTGGGCGAATGGGTTTTACGATATTTTTTAAGAGATAACTGGCAAAAGTAACCACCACGGTTGCGTACATGCAACCCCATCTCAGACGATGCCACCTGATACGTGTGCGTGTGGCTTTATTTGGCATCCTCTGATCATTAGAAAGTGTCAATTAATTCACAAAATTAGTCTGTTTTCGTTCAGTTCACTTTTATAAAAGCTTGATCATGGTTAGCATCAAAAACGCACTGTTGTGCCATCTTTCCTGGTTGAAGGGGGTTTCATAATGTGGGCATATCAGGCAGTAGGTCGATTGAGTTGTTCCCGGATGCATAGCACGCACGAGAGATCTCCAGGTCACTCGATGCTTCGCCATCGACTCTAACTCACCTGGAGTTATAGCGCAGCGTAATCAGGCGAGTTTTTGCACTTGGACCAACCACCGTTTGCCAAGCGGTCGCCTACCTGATGGAATCGCATTCAACGCCCGCCTCGGAAGTCATGATGGTGTGGACATTCGTGCCACGTGACCAAACCATCGAAACATAGCCCCTTCCGTTCGAAGAAGCAGCTGCTCAACGTTGAGTCCCTCGCGCTCTGCTGTGGTGCTCACCCTATCCCGGCAACACTCACTTCGGCAGCTTGTAGTACCCAAATTTCATGCCCAGGTGAGAGTCTGAATAAATACAGCATCAAGTGCAGCAAATGCGGCTTTGACACCAGTTCGGCTGAAAACTTCATAATAATAGTATCAAGATACGAAGGAAGTTTGCTTAACTCTGAAAAATATCTTGATTGCTTTAATCTTTACAGCCGTGCATACATTGCTCAGCACTTCATGGAGAATTTGTAGCTGGCACTCCCACCTAAACAGCATCACCACTCAGTTGTTTCCGCGCAATATCAAGATGAGACTCAAGCACATTGTACTCTTGCAGTTTGTTAATTTTACTGCGGATATTTAACTCAATCGCGCTAATTTTGTGGAGAATGCTCTCTTCAATTCGTGACCGCTCTGACATTCTACTGTTCATTTTTTCCGAGAATAGATTAAAACGCCTTTCAATACGGTTCCAAAGTTCGGTACCATTGAGTGCAAATTAAAAAAAAAAAAACTCTTTGAGTTCGCTCGCTGTTTTGAGCAAGTTTATACCAATAAGCAAATCTTTAGAGTCAAATTCTTCTTCTGTTTCATAAAATGTTCCTTTGTTGCCAAATATTTCCATTTCTGAACAATGAGATATAAAAATGAAACCGCTTAAAGTTCTAACTCTTTTAATTATTGGCAATTCGTATCTGTTGCCTAAAATGTTGGGTTTGCAGTGGAAACTCGTGGCTCCTGTACCTATTAAAACTTTAAGTTTCTTCCCAGTTAACTGACTGGTTCGACAAATGAAAGGCAGAACTCTCCTTTCTTTAAAAAAAAAACTCATTTTCGTTTATGTTATTAACTCAAAAATGCTTTTGTTGTGGTTTCTTTGTCGATTGTTATTCGAAACTTGAGATCGTTTATCAATTGGTCTTTCAAAATTATATTTGCTAGAGACTGACCAAAATTATAATATTTTCGGGAACTATACGAAGTTCGCTGATTTCTCGTATATGACCGACTAAATTCGTTTCTGGACATATAATTTTGAATCGACGACTGTGTCGATATGTCTACATCAAATTTTTTATTAATATCGATTTGAGGAGATTCTAATAAATTTTGCTTTTGCTGCTGAGTATTTTGAGTCCTGGAAAGCTGAATACCAAAATTTGTTCTTAAATTATTCGACTCTAGCTCTTGGGCTTTATGTTCAGACACATATTTTTAGACATAACCTATTTTTGATTAATTCTATATCTGAAAAAAGGCAAAGTTTGAGTCAATAAGCCTGGCTATTACCTCTTCTGATAGATTTTTGTGAGCTATTTTAATTGGACTAGTCTTTATTTCATTATCATTTTTCACTCCCTTAATTATATAATTGTTTTGAATACTTAATGGGGAAATTACTCAATACATGTAGACCCTTCTGCTGCTTCTGCTTGCTGCTTGTAGTTCCTCTGAGGCAGTTGATGTTTATTCTTCACTTTCATTCAATTATTACATTTTTGTAATGCGTTTTGTTTTCACTATTTATTTATGACTGTTTTTTGTTTTATCTGCTCTTTCGCTGTCTCAATTCGAATTGTCTTTCTTTCTTCATTTCGTTTTTGTTTCACTTCTTTCAATTGTTTACTTATTTGTGGTTTTAACACATCACAATGTAACCAGAACTCCATAAAACCACAAAATATTTTTTGTTGGGGTTTTTGTTATTATTTTTTTTTTTTTTGTAGTCAATTTCGACGACGAACTTTTGTTTTGTTTAATTTGATTTTAAATTTCTCCTTACGTTAGGATACTTTTTTCACATTGTTTTCACGAAATTGCTTTTCTTTTATTTTTGTCCTGTTCTCTTTAAGGATACTTGATGTTACAGTTTGGTCCCCTGGAGTTAATATTTTTGTAACTCCTCCTGGCAGGATAGCCAATTAAAAAAAAAAACTTTGTGTTAGCTCGGTTGCAGTTTGAGTGACGGAACATGTCCGCTTTTGTTCAACTTTATTTTCCAACTGCCTTAGTTTTACAACATTACACAATTTCTATTATCACTTCTACTAAAGAAATATTGCCGATGCCCTTGCCGTCGAGCATTTCTCATCTACTGTGTATATACAAAAAGTACTCATCTATGGGATGGAAAAACCTTAAAACGCGATTGATGAGGTTAGGACCCTTTCTGGACCGATTACAAAAAAAGAATATTTGTCGTTTCTCTTAGTTGTTGAATGATAAGATGAATGATAAGAAGTACAATGGTACTTTGACTTGCATTCGTATTCGTTGGAGTGCAGTGCTGGTCATTTTTGTACGAGTTCCTTTACGAGATTCGTTATAAACAGAATGAATTGGAACCTTGAATCTATGCCTCCTTAAAAAATAAGATGTGCCTTAATAGGACTAGATACACTAGAAAAAAGACGAAGTATTCAATCTATTATGTTTATTTATGATATTTTCTCGTACCGTATAGACTGTCCTGATATACTTCAATGTGTTAAACTATATGCCCCAGAAAGAAATCTTCGATCAAGAAACCTGTTATATAAGTATATATTATATAAGTATGGTTTTAATGAGCCGCTTACAAAATGCATTCTCAATTTTAATTCTGCATGTATCGAAATAGATCTATGTGTCAAAAATTCAATTCCAAATCTCTGAATAAAATTCATTTCGTGCCTTAGTTAAATATGTTTAAATTTCACACTGTTGTTAGACAACTATATTTTCTTGGGTGTTCAATTCATACGTTTATTTATTATTATATATTATTATTAATTGTATTTATTATAACTAGCTAATTACTGACTAAAAAAATTATATAAGAATATTCCCTTATTATACTTAAATCTGCAATCTGTAAGAGTTAAACTCGGTAGATGAAATTAAGAAATAGATGAAATAGAAGTTCCCGATGACATTTCATTCAATTTATAATTTTTAGGTGTACATTTAAATATGGCAAATTTAAGAAGAAAGTGAATGGGCACACAACAATGTTTTATGCGCAATGGAAACAGTGTTGTTAAAACAAATGACTGTACTTTTATTAATTATTTCATAAATTAATAGGATTACTGAACAGAAAATTGAAAAAAGGTTCAGAACAAATATTAACACGACTAATCACTTGATCATTGAACATCACTTCGAACAAAATGGTTATGTTGTTCCTCCAAGCAGCAAGCGAGTACTGTAAAATAAAATGTAAACGACTGCGAATCGCTTTTTTAAAAGCTTGTGACATAATTATTAATTAATGTACTGAACTCATGTGTTTTTTCACGAAGGGACGTTTATCGATTTTAACCAAAAGTGAAACATTTGGTTGAAAATGTAAAACAATTATAAATCAAATCTTTCAAGAATTCTTAAGAATAGATTTAAAAAAAAATTGTTAAATTGCACAAATGAAATATATTTTTTTTTAAATGCATTTTCTTTATTGAACCAATTATTATAAATTTTTAGATTGTGAAAATACTTAACAAATCTTTAATTATAGAATTATATCTAGCATGTGTTGCCTTACATTTCTCTAGATGTTTTATTGGATTACATCCATTTTTAGTTATACATTTTGCTTGTTGGTTTTATTGTATACCTAACTTAACTTTTAAAAAAACTTATATTAACTTAACCTATTTATACAAAATTTAAAAGAATCCGGATTTTAGAGACTTAGCTCTCTCTCCTGGTATTGGGAGTTGTCGAACTTAAATGTGTTGCTGCCCATTCTTAAGTTGTGATAGATATTTGTTGTTGCGGCTATCTACATTGCACATTTCGAACAGGTTTCTGATGTGGCTTGTTGTGCGGTCGCTTGGGTCAGGTCGTTTTGTAGCCAGTTCAGTTATTAGGCTATTCGGGATGCTCTCGGGGTTGAGGGGGTGAGTTGGAATATGCGTCTGTCGATTCGGTCTATCTCGGCACTGTTGTAGAAGATGGATGACCTTACGTATTTGTAGGAAATTTGTTGGCGATGGAGGTTGGTGATGGTCCTGAAGCATTTACGCTCGAAGAGTCGGTGGTTCTCCATTTGGGATGGTGTTAGGTGGAACCATACTGCACGCGCCTGTCAGTGATGGCCTTATGATCTGCTTGTACAGGATCTTATTTATCTTGGTGGAAAGAGTGGTGGGTTTCCACATGACTTTCCTGCAGTAGCTGAGTTGAATCTTGGCCTTCTGGATGCGGTTGGTGATGTTCTTTCCGAAGGAGAAATTTCTGGTGATAGTAACTCCGAGGTACTTCATCCCCTTGCCTGGTTGTACCACTTCGTTGTTGATCGTTATGCGAACTCTTGTGTGGTGCTTCAGGGTGTTCCTTGTGCAGTGGTTGTTGGGGCCTTTGATAACCAGCACTTGGGTTTTCCTTTCGTTGGGTCTTATTTTCCACTTGTCGAGATCGGTGGTGAGTGCCGACAGGTATCTGTTAATTAGTCTCTCGCTATGTAGAATAAATGGGGTATGGGAGTAGATCAGAGTTTCGACAGCACACGTGATGATCTTCACTCCTAGGTTGGTGGGTTGGGGAATATCCGCTGTAAATAAAAGATACAAAATAGGTGCCAGGATAGAGCCTTGCGGTACTCCGGCTGTTATTGGGAACGTTGAGGATTTGGAGCTGTTGACGTTTACCATGAATTTTCTGTTGGTGAGGTAAGACTGGATTAGCAGGCAGGTGTTCAAGTCCACGTTGTGGAAGTGGTGGAGCTTACACACACAAATGAAATATTTATTTTTGATATATTTATCGCAGTTCTGCACCTATCAGTGGAATGTAAATAACTGATAGTAAATATGAATGAATTGAATTTATTTGAACAACAATTATACAATTGATCTTATACGCTAAAAGCTTAAACTATGAGAGGATGTTGGCTCAACAATAGGGGCCCAACGGATGTACAGTGTTGACAAAGTTTTTCTTACAATTATTGTTATATTTAAATTAATTTATCGTGGATTTCATGTCCGTGTGTTCGTTGCTGGTCCTCTCGGGATGGGGTGGTGGTGTTGCAGCCTCTTTAGCCGCGATGCTGACTACTATCACTTCTTTGATAGAAGTGATACAGCCCGTTGGTTGATGTTCGTGGGAATGTCTGCCCGTTGAGCAGATTCAATGCGGTAAAGAATCGTTTTCCGGGAGTCGTGCGTCTCAACTCTCTGATGTCCATGTTTAGATAGTTTCCGATGTCGTTCTTTTGCCTCTAGAACAGTGTCAGCAAGTATTGCTGTAAGGGAATGATGCGATCTTCTTCGTATCTCCTGTTGCTGAGATACTTCTGACGGTCTCTGTCATAGGTGAGACCGGTGTATCTCCCTTTCGAAGACCGAAAGCTTCTCCATGCTGGCCTTGGAGATGGTATGCCACACAGGGAACCCACACGCTATAATTAGCCGAATGAGTTGCTACTAATAGTAAATAATATCCTTTTCGTCCTTTTATTTGCCCTCATTTCTGGTATTTCACCGCTAGCCAACGCACTTTGAGATAGGGTGTGGTTTGTGTTCGTTTGCTCTGGCGATCGTAATTCCTATTTCTCGGGCCGCGAAGACCGCTAAAAAGCGCTACGGCATGGCCAGCGTGTGATTTGCGTGTGGTCTGATGAAGATTTCTTCTCGGTCGGTACCACCGCTACCCAGAGCACTATGGATATGGGGTGTGATCTACATACGTGCTCTGATGGTGATTTCATCCTCTCGGTCGAGACCACCGCTTTGGATCTATCCTTACCAGGGTTACTCTGCGGTAGTTGCTGTGCACATCGTAGACGGCTCTCGTTTGGCTCCTTCTGTTTGTTCGGTGTCGGCTACCGTTGGCTGGTGATATACCATGTTGCCATCTGGCTTACTTTTACCACTTATAGCTGATATCCACAGATTGAAAAAAAATTTCACTTCTCTAACTCAAGCACAGTAATGTTGCCAGTTTTGAGGCCCTCTTGCCCCACTGTACATCGCCCACCATCAAATGCCAGTTATCTTCAACACCGCGTACTACCTTTCAACTGCCACACTCCATCATCTCTACAGTCGTCCCTTGTCATATTGGCTCTCGGCACATAATTCAAAGAACTGCACATCGTAATAGCATCAAAAAGGAAAGCGATGTTTAAATATTCCATAAAGCGACTCTTATGTGTCAAGCTGTTTAAGGCGTTTATTTTGTATGCATACCTCCATAAAAGTTCGCCTCGCACCTGAAGTGCAAACATTTTATGTTGCCTCTTAAAACATCGCACACCGGCAAGACATTTTATGGCAAACTCCCTTCAAAGTCGGGGTTTAACGTATTTTCAAGGGATGTGCGCTTAGAACTCAACTCAAATCACAGCTTCGTAGTTATTTTGAAGGTGATGGCTTGCCATTGCGAGCCATCTGCATCTTTGGCTGAACATTATTCGCCGGGCGGTGCACGATTGGCAAGAATTCCATGAGACTTTAAAGTGTGCGCGATGCCACACATAAGTCGATACAGTCTTGATTTCAGTTTATTGCTTCATTTAATCGACAGAAACAAAGGGCAACTGCAGGGTTTTTGACAGCAAAAGGGTCGTAAATATCAGCAGGAGCCGTAAACTTTAGTGGCATTCACTTACGAAAGCAATAAAGCATGACGTGTTGCAGTGTATCCTTTTCATCACAAAAGACGCTTTAAGGGACACATTGTTTAGTCAGCCTGGGGTCCTCTGGGTTTCACGAGTCCTGGGTGACTGCTTTCGCCGGAAAGTCATCATTTATCGCTCGTCATCTATGGCAGATGTGCGAGCTATGATTGCCCCCAAAGGGCGGTGTATTCACGATGTTCGTTGATGCAAAAGTCGAATAGCGTCAACTTAGCATGTGGGCAAGACAGTAGCTCCAGTGTCACTGACACCTCTCCAGAGGCTTGCTTGGAGGTCAACTCGATGGTGTCGTTCCACTTTCACGCCCTCCTTGGTGAGACAAACGACATGTCAAGGATCAACGGAGAAAATGTCCACGAAAAAAGGGGAAACCCTGGATTTGTCCTCCCTTCGCTGGGAGACAATGAACTGCATTCGTGTCAGCATTCGCTAGTGCACTTGACAATTTCATAGACTACACTCGTTTGTCCAAATCATCAGACAGCAGTGATGCAGCGTGCTGCATTCGCAAGTTCCTCACGAAACATGAACAAAAAAGAACCCACGGAGGGCATTTGGTGCGATGTTTAATCAAGTGCGAGCTAGATCGCACAGCGTGACAAGTTGTGCAAACTAGTTTCTCTATTCCCCATCTCGGTTGGATTGCAGTTTTTTGCTTTTCGTGGACCATTGCGGCCGCACACAATGATGTCTGTCTGCCTGTCTTCTTACAGGAAAAGTAATCCGTTACAAGCGATGTCCTTGAGATGGCATGGTTTTGTTTTTCTTGCGCTGAGCAATTGTTCACGAGAAAGATTTGCGTTTGAGTTTCAATTTTAGCTTGGTCCCGTCTTCCAAGTATGCACTCGACGAAGTCATGTATGCAGTCATTAGTTTTGTCCTGGGCGGATTCTGTTGTGACCTCAATAACTGTCACATCTCCTGAAGGGTCCGCTATCTCGTTCGTGACCCAAACCCCTACCAACTGGCAAACAAAAGAGTCACAATTCAACACCAACTGCATCGTCTCAAGATCTTGAGTTCAAAAATGTCCATAATCGCGAATGAATATCCAAAACACGCCATCAATCAGTGCGAACCCAGGGCGACAGTAGCTCTTATCCTGTCGAAGGATAAGCGCCCACCAAGCGAACTGTCACTCCATAAAGTCGGAAGCAATAAAATAAATGAAACAGAAGAAGAGAAGAGAGAAGAGAAAAGAGAAAGAGAAAGAAACTCACCACGGAGTGAACAATGGAAAAGGTTTTATTAAATCGAAAGGATGCAGGGTGTGTGTCACTTACTGCGACGTATGCATAGTGTGTATATTCCACAGAGATTCTTTGAAAGTATAGTGGCGTCTGAAAGACGACTGCCAGCGTGTGATATTTCAGTACACTATACCGTTGGGAGGAGCGTTCGGGGATGACGTGAGGTGATGGATTATGATGACATTTAATATGCATTTGTTAGGGTGGCGACGACAAGGGCGCTGTGCTTCTTTTGTCACGCTTGACGGTAATGCAGACGGATTAGTTTTTCAAATGCGTTCCAAACAAGCGATGAAGTGTTGACTTTGCCCGCGCATGCATATAATCTATTTATGGACGACGATTACAACTAATTGCCGGTAAGCATTCGTGTTTGAAATGTTTCCAGAATTTTACTTTTTAAGTCTGACGAGCTCGGTAGAGTAATGGAGGCATTCCTTGAATTTGCTTGGATTTTCTCAAATGAATGCGTGCTGAATGCATGCTTGGATTATTTTACATGAGTTTACTCCAGCGCATGGTGCCAACGAGCGACTGTCATAATTCACGACTCCACGTTGGTGGACTAGATGTTGATGTCGAAATAGAACTGCAGGTCCCCTCTTATCGTAACAGAACAATACTACGGGCAACATGCGTCGTTGCTGTAGAAACTAGCATCAAAGCCACCTTGTGCTGTTGCAGGAGACAGGTGTCGAGTGCAGAAGCCCTTGCAATTTCCGAGAGAGAAGTTTTGCGTCTGGACTTTGGTGCCTTTTTCGTCGATCTTAATTGAAGGATAATCCTCAGCGAATCTCATCCACTGAAGGCAACCAGTTGTTTTGACTGAGGACGACTAGCCCAGTGGACACATTGTCATGGTCTTAGGCAATTCAAATGATTAATCAGGCCCTCTTGAGGTATGATAGAAACCAACTTCTGCCTCTCTTGCCCCTTAAAATTGTTGACAACCATTTTTTATATTGTTTTATAAAAGAATGTATAAATAAGGCCAAATTGACCAATCAGAGAACGGAATTTACCTTATTTCGTGGATACTGTGAAAAATGCATGAATAACTGCCAAAAAGCCTCTGAAATTCGTCGATTGACTAGGGGTCAATCAGCTGTAAAGTTGGGCATCTCTATCATACTTCATTTCTGGTTTCAACATATTCATTTGTAACTACGCCCACCTCAGGCACCTTGGCGGAGATCTTTTGTAATACAGCACTGCATGGCGACTCCGACCATCAATGCACACAAATCTACAAGCAACCAATGAACACAAGCAAAACAATATTCTCAAATGATACAATGGAAGCAAGCCACACATCCAAAATCGCACGACTGCAAATCAACAAAGTAGTGCTGTGTTGCTCTTCTTACAAATGTGTACTCTTTACTTACAAATGTCCCATACATGACTACGGAAATGTCCCAACACCTCAAAAAAAATATTTGTCACACTTCCATTCTTGTCATGCTCAGCGACAATTTCTCCCTTTCAGTCTGAAATTAAGTATCGGTTGTGTATCTGCGGACGTAACTACAACCAGGGAGATTTGCGCTTGTCAATTTAAAAAGATGTTTCTTCCTTCTTGAACAAGCTCTTAAACCGGCAAGGGTGTATTAGAGTGTGTGTTTGTTTCAATCTACATCGAGGGCATATAACAGTATTATAGAGATATCCAACTACTACCTCCCCAGCCCCTTAAAATGTTTGACATTTTTTTTATTCTTTTCCAAAGACAAATTGCCGGATCAGAGAACGGCATTCACGTTATTTCGTGAATAATTGTCAAAAAGCCTCTCAAATTCGTCGATGGCCTAGGGGTGAATCAGCTACGAAGTTGACCATCTCTATAGCACTTCATTTCTGCTTTGAGCAGACGAAGTACCAGCAAAAATCAAAGTGTGCGTTGGTTCAATGACTACAACTGTGTTGGGTCATTTTCATTTCTGTTGCCATTTATGGGACACTTGCAGGACCATATAATTGTGCAATAGAAAGCAAATGTATTGAACATTTAACTAGGAATTTATCGTGTGAATAAAAAAAATCCGAAATTACTTAAATTTGCCAATCAATCATTCACATTTGTGACAACACTTGCAACGCCAACCAAATAATGACGTTTGGACGTCAAGCTTACTCCCATACTCCCGTAGCCCACTCCAGAGTTTACCTCGAAGGACTTGGGACTTTAAAGAGATGTGCCCCTGAACGCGCTTCAAATAATTTCGCGTAAACACTCCCGGGGAGACTTTAAAGACATGTGCCCCTGTAGTAGGAGCAATCTCTTTTGTCTCCCTTCTTGAAAAGTGGGACAATCACCCCAGTTTACCAGTGGCCAGGTGTCTCTCCACGTTCCCAGGAAACTTTGATGACACGAGAGAGCCATAAAACTCCCTCTTTACCCATTGCCTTAAGCATTTCTGGCCGGATTTCATCCACACCGGCAGGTTTTTTTTCCGTTGGACAATTCTCGGCCCACTTAAGACTCCGCGTCTGTCATTCTCAGTGTCCTAACTCTATCTAGCTCTTGATAGATAAAGTCAAGAAGTAATTAGGAAGGGAACAGCATAAAAGACAATTGGTTTTTCAAATTATAATAACTTGTGCCACTTTAAGACCTATGACGTCGCTTACCAGCATCGACCTCCGTTCCTGTGCCACTTGCAACGAGATGCAGAGATTTTCTTTGAGTTTTTATTGCTTTCCTGCTAACTCCAGTGCAATGACGTGATCCCAGTTAATTCTTCCCTTAGAACAAACAGTTGAGGAAGAGTTGTCTGTTTTCTAGCTTGCCCCTGGGGGGCTCTCATGATTCCTCAAACAACACCGTCGAAGCAAATTCCTTAAACGGTTAAATAATTATTGGCTTCGCGAATAAGCTCTGCAGCGATTTGTTGCACTGGGATCCTTAAATTAAGCATTTCTTTCAGTTCAGTGCCCGCGCGATCCCTTCTGTGGATATGTGGACCACTGAAGATGAGATGATGAGAGGTGAACACGAAGCCCGTATTTCCCCAAGCACTCAACTACCTTGGACATCAAGGACTGTGTTCCTATTACGAGAAAACACGTTGTTACATCCCATTTGGGAATGGAAGGAAAGCGAATGTTTGTCAGACAGAAAAGTATGTTGACAAAAATGAATTCCCGCTCGGTTCGGCGAAAGTCCCTAAATTGTATCGGCCTAAAAGCATGTGCAGATGATTAATGGCACCCTGTCTGCAGTCTCACATCACATTAAGATGGATGAGCATGCTAGCAATTATTCTACGCAGCGATCTGCCTTGGGGAAATTAATAAAATGCTTCCGTATGCGAGGAAACGGAAGGAACCGAAGCGAAATTATGAATTCAAGGCTTATTACGGCTTAAGCGGGAGTGCCTTGGGCACCAGATGCACTCAAGTAGGGGATTGGAGTGGTCCAGTTCATCCATCTCCATCACTTCTACAGTGGTTTCCCCGCATGGAAATTTCCACAAGTGCTCATCCCGTTTAAGGCACATCCTTGTTTGACTTGCAAATGCAACGCATGGCATTCCGCCTCAGTTTGCTTGCGCGCTTGACAACATTCAGTGCCCGGGGAAGCAGAACACATCGACAAGATAGAAATTTTCAATTTGTTCCAATTAACTGATCAATCGCCCGGCAAATGCTTCAATTGCGAAACTCGTTCAGGACTACACCCCTCCGCCAGTGGGGAGTGAGTAATGCGATTGTATCTATTCATCTGTGCACTCGATGGGGTTCGATTCGATTAGCGAGGCAGCATTGTTTATTTTCCGCCGCGCCGACCCGACTAACCTTCGATAACGACTGCGGCGCGCGGCCGCGTTTTCCCGTGCGGTGATTAGGACAGTACACGCTGCTGTTGTCACGATAATTTGAATTTACGTCGAGTGCACGGACTTGCGGGAGGCGATAAATATTGAAAATGGTCGGCGTGCATGTTCAGCACTAAATGGGTGTGAGTGTGGAAACAAACGGGCTTCATGCGACGGGAAGTAATCCTTTGCATCACGTAAGCAAATAAATGATTTGTCAGATGAACGGTCGATGGTGGATTTTTAAACCAGGGAACATATTTTATTTTGCAATCAGAACTTTGTAACTGTTGGGAAAATTCTTTCCCTGTGTGATTCGCATACCTGGTCGATTTGCTGAAAGAGGATTCCGTCGTGTGATGGAAAGCCAATAAAAAAAATGCCGATGAAACTCGATGAACGTTATGGCTTGAACGTTCTGGCTGGACACCAACGTAGGTATCTACCCACGAGTTGTTGATTGCCAGTTTTCCAGAAATCTTCTCTTTTGCTAGCTTTGATATGTGATTATACGGTGATCATCAGCTGGATTGGGTTACTTTCCTCCACCTCGAGCTTGCTTCTTGGGTAGAGCTTTGGAAACATTTTATGTGACTGGGAATGACATAATCGTAGAGTCACCGAGTGATGAGAATGGTGCTCTCCAAGCACGTGATCTCAAATCAGGTCAAATTTGGGCTGTTATGAGGTGTTCCTATTTACTACCAGTATTATCTTAATCCTGATATCATAGCTTAAGGCCTGAGTCTACGTGACCGGTTGCCTGTGTTACGATCACCTGGTTTATTCCACTATACTTCCTCTTTTAGAGCCACGTCCTTGTCAAGGAACTTCAATGAGTCGAAGCGCTGTACGTGGTGTATTTAGTGACCTCTTTGCGGGGGTGGTCAATAGAAAATCCGTCCGTGTTCGAGGCAGTTTCTTGTCTCCGAACTATGCACATTGGCTCACAGTGAAAATGGCCGACACCTGCTAGTTTTTACATTTCGTACGAAGGCTGTACAAACCTTGTAGAATTTATTAATGTTACAGTTTGTTTGTACTGGCCGTTGAGCTCAGTAATAAAACAGCTTATAATTTTCAGCTTCAAATTATTATCCCAGAAGTAAGTACCACTTGTTTTTAAAGGGAGATTTTTTTAAAAGCTTTAGGAAAGTTTTTCAGAAAAAAAAAACACCGTGAATCGATAGCACGGTCCATTTAATTTAATGTTTGAAGATTATTTTATGCAAATGTTGACCTTGACTGCGCCTCAAATGATCTATCCGTTTAGTCCAATTTTGGCATACTCTTTCCAACATTTCGGCCGGTATCTCACGAATAAAAGCTTCAGTGTTGTCTTCCAATGCGTCAATTGAAGCGGGCTTGTCTGTATAGACATGAGCTTTAACATAGCCCCACAAAAAGACGTTAAATCGCACGATCTAGGCGGCCAATTGACCGGCCCCGAACGTCAAATAAAATGTCCACCGAACTCGCCTCTCAATAAGTCCATTGTTGCGCGTGCTGTGTGGCATGTGGCACCGTCTTGTTGAAACCACATGTCATGCAAGTCAAGCCCTTGCATTTTGGGCAAAAAAAGTTGGATATCATCTCACGACAGCGCTCACCATTCACAGTTACGTTACGATTCGCATCATCTTTGAAGAAGTACGGTCCAATGATGCCACCAGCCCATAAACCGCACCAATCTGTGGCTTTTTCTGGATGCATTGGTAGCTCTTACAATGCTTCTGGCTGATATTCACTCCAAAATCGACAATTCTGCTTATTCACGTACCCATTGAGCCAAAAATGAGCTTCGTCGCTGGACACAAAACGCGCTCGATGAACTTTCTTAACAGAGCACGCGTTTTGATGAATAAAATTCAATAATTTGCAAGCGTTGTTCGTTTGTAAGACGATTCATGGTTAAATTATAGACCAAACTGAAGATGTTTGACAGTGAAACAAAACACGACAAAGCAGTATTCGGACGCGATAAAGCCGTCCAGAAAGTACTCCAATTAGTATTAAGGATTTTTTTTAAATAAATAAGAGAATGCAATAAATCAATAAAACGACTGCCCAAGTGTATAAAAAACACGTTTCGACAACGTGAACAGTCATGTTTGCGTGAACGGATTGTGCAATAATTAATTCACTCTATCCAGACGGCACTGTATTTATTTGCTTATGAGCATTTGGTGCTGTCTCCTGCGGCTGATTAACTAAATTTAACTTCCACTGTGTACAGTACTTATTATCTAACCCATGTATGTACTTATAACTCATACCAGCGATGGCAGCACTACTCAGTGGCACAGGGAGGCTCGCAAGGGAGACACAGTCCCCGGGCGGCACTTTTCTAAGGGCGGCAATTTAGGACTGTTTTTTTTTCATTTTAATTATATAACATACAAAACGGATTCTTTTTTTCAGTCCAACGAATTTATCTACAAAGTTTACCAGCATTCACAGTAAGTACGTAGACAGGGAATGTCTGATATTCCTTGTGTCGCTTCACAACTAAATCCTATGAATGCTGCTCTCTAGCATGCAGCATTTTATCAGAAATGATAACCAACCTTGTCTAAACTGGCAGTCCTTTTTTATTACCGAAATAATAGATTTGTGTGTACACTTTTTTCGATAGACTTCGCGTTTTTTTTATTTTTACTAGATATCGAATGTAAAGTATGAAATGCAGTATGATAGAGATACCCAACTTCGCAGCTGATTGACCCCTAGTCCATCGACGGATTTGACGGATAATCATGAAAATTTTGACAGTTATTTACGAAATAACGTAAATGCCGGTCTCTTATTGGTCAATTTAGCTTTAGAAAATAATATAAAAAATGGTTGTCAAAAATTTTAGCGGTAAGAGGGTAGAAGTTGGGCATCTCTATCATACTTCATTTCTGATGTAAAGTTCAGAAAAATCAGAAGTTTTCGTGCTCGTCGTCATTACTTTAACGACGACTGTTATTTATAAATTAAATTTTATATATATAAATTTATTATTATATAAATTTTTTATTACTATATTAAATTATATATAAATTAAAATTTGATTGCTTAATATGCCAGAGCCTACTGTTGCTCACTCTGAACGTTCCACAAAGAATGCCGCCTTCCTTCCTTCATCTGCGGCACTTTGAGAAACATCTTCTAGTGCTGCCAAGTCTCTCCCTTGCTCGTACCAGGAATCAAGCCTGCGTAACGTACGCTTAAGTGCGTGGGGTGGACGCACCAAACATTTATATTTTGACTTTATACTGTGTCCTATGGCAATGAGTTTGTAGGTGAACTGATACCAGTAAGAAGCTCTTAAGGACCATCATCTTCTTCTTCTGACCCGCATGCTCCACTAAAGGGGTCACGGGGATAAACCACTCACGTGAGGTCTCTAGGCAACTCTATACTCCGCCATCGACTCTAACTCATCAGGAATTATGCCCAAGCATAACCCTGCGAGTTTTTGGATTTGGTCCAACCATCTCTTCCTGGGTCTCACTTTACCACAGGCGGCCATAAAATAACGGACTTACACCAAAAGGGATCAAGCTTTATCTTCGCCAAGAGACCACCACCCCACACACCGTTGAGTATCTTACTAGCAGGGGAACCGGTGGATGCTAGATTGTGATGCCAGGCGACCATCTCACACGCCCTTGAGCCTCTCGCTCGCGGCGGAACTGATGGATGTTAAACCAATGCATTTTTGAACCAGGATACGCTTAAAAATCGTTAATCGATTTATGCTGGATGTTGCACCAATGTTCAGTGAGAGCTGAGAACTCAGCTAAAACTTTACAACACCCGTTTGAAATCACTCAGTTAGCACGATGTATTTCCCAGCCTGCGGAAAGGGGAGCTGTCACCTTGAACCTCCCGACTTTTCGTGTGCAATACGACACCCTGCATGCGCCAATGAACATGATCCAGCATAAGAACGTTCCAAGGCCGGTGAATACTGACGCAAGTGCCCTTGCACGCGTAGGCTGCCCAGTGGATGTGGGCATAGGTGCGGCATTTTATTTAAGTTAGTTGAAAAGGCGTTCTTGTTTAGCTGGTAGAAGAATAAAGTTGTACATATCGGAACTTGTCTAAATTTTCTCCCATTTCGGTAATAAGTCGAGCAGTTTTTTTTTTCAAATCCTCAGACAATGACTACAAATTTAATAAATAATGAATAAAACATATCCAGCGAGTAAAACTCACCCTTCTAAATATTTCCTTGAGATTCTAATGCGATTCCATCAGGTAGGCGACCGCTTGGCAGAGCCACGACGGGATGGTGTTACGATGAGTTAGAGTCGATGGCGGAGGATCGAGTTGCTTGTAGGTCTCTCGTGCGTGGTTTACCCTGCGAGGCCTTTAGTGGAGCATGCGGGTCAGTAGACGATGATGATGATGATGATGTCTTCAGATTATATCTTGTCTCAAAACTTCACTATTTCACGACAAAAGAGCGACCGGAAAACTACAAGGAAGTACATGATAACTCCAATACTATCATCCGAAATGAAGTATGATAGAGCTGACCTCCTTCACAGCTGATTAACCCCTAGTCCATTGAAGAATTTCAGAGGCTTTTTGACAGTTGAGCACAATTTTTTGACCGTTGTTCACAAAATAACGTGAATGCCGTTCTCAGATTGGTTCTAGAAAACTATGGAAAAAATGGTTTTCAAAAATGTTAAGGGTAAGAGAAGTAGACGTTGGGCATGTCTGTCATACTTCATTTCCGACTTTCATTGTTTTCAAGTAAACAAATTTACTAGATTTTTCAATTCACCTTTCTTGCTCGTAAGTATAAGCCATAAGCCCAGCCTGGCATCGCTTGTTACAACTGGACCGCAACTGGGTGGGGTGTTCATCTGGTGCAGGGTGTTCATCTTTCAGTCAAACTTAAAATGAATTCATTTTGGAATTCCGATTCAAGATTTTGTTTAGGGTTAGATGGACATTTGATGTCGACCAAATTGTATTTCTCTTGCACACTTAGCATCGATAGATTGCTATAATTTTCAAGCTGATTCCATACCCTTCCAAAGATCTTTTTAAGTGTAAGGATCGCTCGTGCGTTTTTTGGCCCACTGACCCCTTTAGTGGCGCATGCGGGTCAGAAGACGAGAGAGAGAGACCTTATTTTGATGTATGCTTCGTTCATAGTCTTATTCTTCTATGCAACATATGTTCTTTCAAAATCCGTTGAACAGAGGAAAACTTTCGTAATGTGTTGGTTAACACAAATTATCCAAGAACCAAGTTTGGTTTTGAGTGAAGACATCTTGTTTGAACTGCAAATTTGGTTGTGGTCCTCCTCTGTATTCCGTTAAGTTCACCGAACATATCGGCCAAATAAGCTAATTTCACCAGAAATGGGCTGTTCGACGAAAAATATCTTGATCTCGTTGCGCAATTCGCAAATCAAATACTCTGGATAAGGCGGTTCCCCTCCAAAGCCATCTCACTTTCGTGTGTAGAAGAAGAGATTAATGCTGACTTTAAAAAGCCTTGACTGGAGTGGATGTGTTTTGGCCATGTCTCTTCGTTGCGACAAGGCCATGACGATGTAAAAAGCGACGGCGCGATTACGTTTCTCTACGGAACCCTTTCGACCATTCCACGGAGCACCATTTGGGAAACGCTACCCTGGACCATCACATAGGTGGGCATGTGATGGTCTAGAGCACGTTCGTTGGTAAAAAGCACAGAATACCTCGATTGCCATTCACCCACGACTTCTCAGACTACGCAGAAAGAGATTTCATTTTGGAAAAGCCTTTTGCTTTCGAATGAAAGTAAGTGCATCATCTTTAGATCAAACACAGGGACCAACATTTGCATTTTCACAAGAAATAAATATTAGCTGAAGTGGGCCAGTATTTTTATGTGGTTAAATATGAGGGAGTTAGCTTCACGCACAATACTGGGAGGCCAGGTTTTTGTTTTTCCGCGACCGAAGCTATACATCTTCGGTGAAGGCCGCCATTTCCCCGATTAAAGTAGGGCCCTACTTCCCCCAACTCTATTCTACGATTCCGGGCTCGGTGTTGAAGGAACAGATATTACTTGGACCAGTGTTGATTATTAGTAGATAACCGGCATGCTCAGTAGTCGGCATGGTGTGTTGGGTGTACATCTCAGGCCCCAAGGTCCTGGTCCGATTCTATTGCGGTTAATGTTGTGTCTGTTAAGCTCTTGAATTTGACCCAAATCGTTAGGTGGCCTGCCGTTAGTCGCTCGACATCATTTAAACAACTTTCCCAACCTGACGGGATGTACTTAATATTTCTCTTTTTTATTTATTTCAATTTAATGGGAGAAGTTTCGAATGCTCTCCTAACTACCTGAAAACTTGCTCAGAATAAATTATCCCTCAGCAGAGGGTCTACCTCCTTAATTATCTCCTCCTAGGCAATCTTTCAAACAAATGAGACAATAACAACTGATTTTTCATCCTTTTACCGCCCATTTCACCCCCGTTCACCAACCGACGTGTGCCGGGGTCACAGATGAATCAGCCAGTAAGTCGGAGTAAGCATTGCCAAATGTTGCCACTTCGTAATGCGTTCAAGTTTTAATTCACCCCAAAAGTTCTTCAAAAGTTAATCACCCAACTTGCGGCCCACTTGCACTCAATACGCCGGCAGTGAACTGACAACATTTGAAACTTTTAATCCATAATTATGAAGTGCGAACATTTATCCTCCAGGAGTTATGGCGAGACCTTGAAGATTTCATTTGCCTGATGGGAGTGTTCTCTCGGAGAATGGCTCTGTTAAGACTACTTTAACAAGAATGATCTCACTTCTGGGAACAGTTATCAGTCACTCTCTGCCTCAGGAGGAGGAAAGGTCGTTGAGTCCATGCTGAAATGGTATTGATTTCCCGACAGTCAAGAAGTAGGAGAAGGCAGGAAATAATTCCATTAAGGGGTTAGGAACAGCTACATCAATAATTAATTATGAAAGGATTACAAATCCATCCCCGATGCACTCTCGCAAGATGACACCCCAAATACCTTCTAATACCATGGCTTCCACAAATCAGTGTCCGCCACCCTTCCTTCGGGGCACAAGTTTCCGAATGTCTGTCCTGCACAGGGACAGGAACGACCTGGAGGATAGTCGGGTATGTCATTGCTTATTGAACCAACAAGACCAAGTGCCGTACCTTATGTACTCGTAGTGTGATCCTTATTCGCCCTAAGCAATCAACTTATTAGCTCGTGCACACTTCGTTTGCATTCAGATGGTTATTGCTTTTGTGTCCTTTTGAATCAGAATGCTGACGATTCTGTACATGAAAAGGGATAATGTGCAATGGGACTGGGATTTCAGAGGACTCACATTCCTTTGGATTTAACTCTTATAGCTTTGAAGGGAAATTGTTTGTGAATTAGCATGAACCTTGTCGACGAATTGAATAAGAGGAACAGATCCTTTCGGGGTTGCGGCTATTTGATGAAATTTTGGAAATTGGAAAGCTTGGATGATGGAAATAAAGAAGTCGACTGAACGGCTTCTCGGATTTCGAGGCCTCTTGTGTGGATGGATAGCCTGTGCACTGGATTAGGATATGCGATAATCGTTATACGAATATAGGTGGAAAGTTCAGTTCCATGTAGGATTGCTTAAGTCTAACTGAATGGCGCATCGCAACAACTTAAGTCGACTTATCTGTACCCTATCCGAGGTTTCATGGAGCTCTATCGCGAATTTCGATCCAACTTTGGATTAAGATAGCCTACATAGTAGATCGGGATGCAGGATTATCCATCCAATGAGTTCGACTTCAACGAAAGAAACCACACAACAAACAGGTGGTCGAAATATTCCACTCTTCTTAGATTTTGTAAGTTATACCAAAAATGCAATCAATTCAGTCAGAAGACGGATTGTCAGCATGATCGGCCTGCAATTCATCCTCATCCTCTGACACGCATGCTCCTGGAACCGCGGAGGCAAACCACGCACGAGAGATCTCCAGTCAACTCGATCCTCCGCTATCGACTCTAACTCATCAGGAGTTATGTCCAAGCGTGTTCTTGGACTTGGTCCAACTACCTCGTCCTGGACCTGACAAGCGGTCGCGTGCCTGAAAGAATCGCATTCAACGCCCGCCTCAGAAGTCGTGATGAGGGGGACATGCGTGCCTCGTGACCAAACCAAAGAAGTATTGCCCTCTCCGTTCGAAAAAGCAGCTGCCCAATATTGAGTTCGTTACGCACTGCCGTCTTTCTCACCTTATCCCGGAGAGTAGTTCCCACAACAACACGGAAAAGTCTCATCTCAGCAGTTTGCATTAGCGATCTTAGTCTTTCGGTCACCACCCAAGTTGCATGGCCCCAGGTGAGAGTTTGAATAAATTTGAAAACAGCCAACATAGCTTTCACACCAAGCTCGGCATTCCTGATTACAGATCTACCAGTCCTACAGGAAAACTCAGCATCACTCTTTCCATCACTCGTGAAAAAGGCCCGGAGACACCTTAACTTCTCCACCTGCTTTACGGGGACTCCACTAACCTGTAGAGTGCATTAAGCAGGCGTTCTGGAGATGACCATATCCTCCAATTTGTTGACCTTCATTCCAGCATCAGCACATACGACCACAAACCTATGGAGTATGCGCTGAAGTTCCGTCTGGGAAGATGAAGCCAATCGAATGCGTGCTGGAGTTCCATCTGGGAAGATGTGAGGATCACAAAGTCATCTCCAACAAGAAGAAGGCTTACCCTCAACTCTCCCAATGTGAAACATTCCTCGCCTCTGCTACGCTGCAATATCCAGTCCATATATACAATGAAAAGGAGAAGTGACAAGACGCAGCCTTGACGAAGTCCGACGCCCACGGTGAAAGGTGTTGACTTAGCATCGTTAACCCAAACACAACTGCTACAGTTTATGGCCCTCAGAATGGCCCGCAGGACACCTCCTCGCCTGCAATTTGTTGATCGAAAAAGACTCTAAGTGATGAAAGGACAACGGGATATCTCAGATGTCCTTTCATCGGTCTGTGCCCATCCTAAAGTGTAAGAGTTCAGTATTTGGTGTGGTCTGAAGTGTAATAGAACAGTTCTACTAAAGAGATAGACGAATCTCGAACGAGATCTATCATCATAATCATGCTCACTCCAAGATACCCAAAGTGTCAACAATACGTCAAAGCGTTGAAATGAGTTACCAATAAGTAAAATCTTGGCTCTTGCCACTCGATATTTACATCCTACACTTCCAAGAAGTGCTTTTCGTTTATAGCACAGGACTAGATCCGAGGTTTCTTGTTGGGCGCCCTTCACGTCATTCATTCAATTAGGAAGGTTGTCGAACAAATTTCAAAGCGCCGCTCTATATGTATTGACTCTGCAACCACTCAAACACCCCCACGACCCTAAACTTTTACTGTGGTATACTCTGCCTATTAAAAGACATGTTCAGCCACCCGCCTCGGATTTAATTAAAATCATCTTCACGCAGTAAGTGGGCAACCAGCATAACCACCGACAGTGTCGTCAAGTGAATATGAATGTCGGAAAATTGGAAAATAACTGTTTATCAGGGAAAAGTTTTGACTCGCCCACCATGCCAGGGGGAGGCGTATCAAACCATCTCCTTATGACATCTCATGACTTAATTGAATTTCTGTGTCCTACTTCACAAGGGAGACGCTTTCATGTGAATAAGGAACAAGTTTTAATGCAAACAACAAACCAGAAATCTGGGAAGACAGCGGGATGGATTCTTCTTACTTCTGGGAAAGTAATTTTATTTCATGTGAGAACAAATAAACGCAGGAGATCTTGTGTTGATTTTTTGGTCAGAAGTATGAACATTTTGGCCTGGTTTCTGGATGGAGCAGAATTCCAGAGAAAGCGGCATGGTGGCTCATGCCGCTGGTCTGGTTTCTGGATGGAGCAGAATTCCAGAGAAAGCGGCATGGTTGCTCTTGCCCTAGCAGTAAACTTCGATTGACTGCGAAGAAATCTAGTGAATTGCATCGACAAAGCTCTTACACTTAACGCTCTAAATGGACGTCTTTTGTCGATTCTCTTACGAATGATGGACAAACGATTGGGCCCAGAGGCAATCGACAAGCCACAGAGTTTCTTAAAATTGAAGAAAAGTGCTCTAAAGGTCATCCCAGCGCAGCGAGTGAGTAGCCGACAGATCGAGTGCATAATCTGAGCGATGGGAGACTTTTATTGCGGCTCATAACTTGAGCGGACTTAACGTCAAAAACAGACACGCAAAGTCACCGTTGACGCACTCAGCAAATGTCTGTAGACTGCGTGCGACTCATACCACATTGTAGCGGCATTGGAAGAAGGAGATCTTCAAACGGGGGTCGAAGAAATCCCAAGGCAAACTTTTAATCAGTTTTCATTGCCATCAAAACTTACAACATTGTTATGTCTCTACGGGGCGATAAAGTAAATCGAGATATTCTGTCACAGCGTTCAACGATCTTGTGTTTGCGGCAATCAAACACAAGAGCAAATAAAAGCATGGAAGACTGCGTTTTCATAAACATCATCCCAAGCCATACCGTCATGAGAGAATGACACACGACGACTGGTGAAGAAGTGAAGTGAATTTGGTAGGAGCCAACGATGCACAAACGGAGTTGACATTCTGTCAGCAAATAGTTCGAGATTTGTGCAGCAACTTGTTTTTGACATCGTTTGAGTAAACATAATTTTCACGGTTGAGTGAGTATGGCAATCCGACAGGGATCAAGCCATGATTCTACTTTATTGCTTCGGAGGGCTGTGGTTGTGGAGAAACCCACTGCTGTTGTGCTGCGCCTAGACCGACTCAGTGACATTTAGTCAAACCGGTTATCCAATACAAAAGCTAACCTATAGATGGAAGTCATAAGTGTCATAGGAGAGTACTGGGAGCAGGCACCAGACATTTATGAGCCGTGACACGGAGGAGGACCGTTCCTGGCACTAACATTAAACTTCTCGGATTGGTTTCCTTTGCTTGGTTTTTCTTGATTGGTTGTGTCGGCGTAATGCAGTGGGTTCCAAGGGGATTGTTTTTTGGCCATAATTCGGTGGAATCATGGACCGTTATTTAAACATTGTTCATTGTTGCCCAAACCATTAACAATGGTTGCGAACGGTTACTTAACTTGTCCTAGCATTCAAAATTCTTAATGATAATATAGGTGGCGCTACAGCCCATAGAGGGCTGGAGCCTAGTGCAACAACACCTACTTGTGGTGTGCTTGCTATTGTTCTCTTACGAGTTGATGGGACCTACAGTTTCAAACCGAACCGGAGTAGTTTCAGAAGCTTTTTCTGTGGACATCGTCGGGGGCTCGGACGACGTGGGTGGGTGGATCTCCGGACGCTGAAGTAAGCGTGGCGGCCCGTATTTATTCGTGACGCGACGTCAGTTTGTGTGCATGTTTGTGCAATGGTGTTGGAAAGCAGACAGATGTCTTCGGCGTAGTCTCCCATTCTCCCTCTAAACCTTCGGCTTGTTCTGTGTCTTGACCCCGAACACTCAAGGGTATATATAAAGGGTGGTTAATTTTAAGGGCCGCTGTTGATTTTGAATAAAACACAAATTTTTTAGGAAATTATTGTCATTTCTTTTTATTATGATAATTATGGTATGGTTCAATTATGTATGGACCAAAAATGGCCCCCGCGACCTCGGCGGCACACCTCCCTCCGATGGTCCAAATTTTCGATGACGCTGAAGCATAATTGAGGTTCTATGCCGTTAATGTGCCGAATTATCTCATCCTTTAGATCTTGAATTGTTGCTGGCTTATCGACGTACATCTTTTCTTTCAAATAAATCCAAAGAAAAAAATCCAACGGTGTCAAATCACATGATCTTGGCGGCCAATTGACATCGCCACCACGTGAGATAACACGGCCATTGAATTTGTCGCTCAAGAGAGCCATTGTTTCGTTAGCTGTGTGGCAGGTGGCACCTTCCTGTTGAAACCACATATCGTCCACATTCATATCTTCCAATTGGGGCCATAAAAAGTTCGTTCGAACACCATTCACAGTAACTGCCCGACCGATGATGCCGCCAGCCCATAAACCGCACCAAACAGTCACTCTTTGTGGGTGCATTGGTTTTTCGACACTCACTCTTGGATTATCATTCGCCCAAATGCGGCAATTCTGCTTATTGACGAATCCACTGAGGTGAAAATGAGCCTCATCACTGAAGATGATTTTCTTTTTTTCGAAAATTGATCATCCACTGTTGCCATTTCTTGCTACCATTCTGACCATTAACGACGCTTGAAATGGTCGGGAGGCTTTAGTTCTTGAGTCAATTGCACCTTGTAAGCGTGTAAATGCAAGTCTTCGTGCGTAATGTTCATCAACGACGAGCGTGAGAGGTGCAAATGTTGGGCACGACAACGAGTTGAGGTGGACGGCTCTTCAGCCACACTATCGCGAACGGCAGCAATATTTTCTGCAGTACGAGCTGTACGACCATGCAGTGGTGTTTTCACATCTCCTACAGACCCGGTTTGCTCAAATTTTTGCACGATTTTTCCGATTGTACGCACATTTGGACGAGTATGAATGTTCAATGCTACGCCGATGTGGTCGCAACCATATGACCCCACTCAATTGTACCTGTGTTTGGCCAAGGGCAACGTATTATTTCTCTCGGTGTCATTTCCTGAAACCGTACAGAATGACCACAAACACCATTCACGGAAGTAATCCTAGACCTTTACAAATCTGCCCAGCTCCAGAGAGTTGGTGGTGCGAACTTGAAGAGGTTAATTTGTGCTTGGGACGAGAAATGCTCTGTTCATCATAAGACAAGGCCTCATTCCATCAGTAACTTCAAGTTTATTTAATCCCCGGAACTCCTTCCTGTCCCAGTACCCAAGCATTCCATTCAGTATTCGCCTTAAATTCGGGATTCGTCTTCATTCCTCGTCAAGCATGCATCATCTGCGTCTTCCTTGCGAAATGTCTGATGTGCTTCAGACGAACACACCGCACTCTATCACTGACCGAAGTGAATAAGTGCAGCTGTCTCCGTGATGTTGATCCAAGAGATTCTAGCAACTTTGTCCTGCAAATTGCATTACCTCGAGAACACCCATCCTCCACACCGACCGAAACGCAAACACAATGGACCACTTTGAAATTGATTAAGGGACATTCTTTACTCTTGAAAACACAGAGACACAAAGATTCCTAGTCAAATGCATCATCCCGGCTGGAAGTCGCAGGACTTAACCCAACTAAGCGATACGTCACTCTGGGGAGCCCTCAAACTGAATAAAAATGATTGCCGTCTGGCACGACATTCGAGAAATTGTTCTCTCTGCCGACGGTCAGCGAAACACACGGCTTTGTTGACCCCACATTCACACGTGATACTGTCCAGGGACACGTTGAGATATTCATCTAATTTAAGTTGAAGATTAATTTCCTGCCATTTGGCGAACACGGTGTCGCTGGGCTCGCAAATCGCACTCGGGTCGAGTGGCAAGGTGAAAGTACCGTCGCTCAAGACGGATTTTGATGTGATTGGCTGCTTTCTGTTTATTTTCTTGGTTGTTTACATCCAAAGGATTAATTAACACTTCAAGGAATTGAGAGCCAAGGTGTCCTCAAAGGATTGACACACTTCAAAAGCACGCCAATCTAGTTACGGAGATTTTTCGGTGATTATTTCGGAAAATTTGATTTCCTTTGATTCGCTAAGAGGTCTTGGACATCGACCGACGGCGCGAAGGGCATGCGAACCAGTTTCAAAAGGTATCCTTGGGAACTTTCGATTCTGAAGTTTCCCATAGTTTGGTGGGAGCAGTAATTGCTTTTCGGTATTCTCATTTACCTGAAATAATTGCTCAGACATTTTGTGCTGACATTTTGTCCCTGGGACTGGAATCTGAGGAGGACCAGGAAGCGCTGTTGTCTAGAAATGAAAGGGATCCCGTTGCTCAACCAACTGATTGTGTTAGCAACGTTTTATCCCGAGGTCATGCTTGAGAAACTGCGTGGTAAGCCTTGAATTGGACACAGTTTGACTTCGAGGTGGACTTGCGTTGTCCCTGCCGATTAGGTGGCATTCCCTTAATCTTTGATTTTTATAAATCTGCTGTGTTTCTTTTTGCGCTCTGTTTTGAAAAATCATGTATTAGTAGGGCGGCCGTGGAGCTGCGGGTCTGTGCGTCGACTGCTACGCAGCGTAGTCAATAGTCAATCACAACTAGATCGAGTACCAGTGTGTGAAGGCAAATCCAAATATCGGTTGTTAACAACTGAACATTTAAGCATGCTGAGGAGAGTTTTGTTCGTTCGCTCAGCTTGCTCGGTGGCTCGAGGCGTTCGAACGGCAATCTTAACGCGCTGGATGCCGTATGTTGTTACGAAGCTTTCGAATTCCTTCGAGTCATAGGCTTCCTTCGAGTCATAGGCTCTCAGGACGGCATACTTACTGAAGCAACAGACTAAAACTCTTATATGTCACTCACTTCTTGGAAATGACCCAAGGTGGTCTATGTTAAGACATCGGAAAGGAGCGGTAACACATCCATCACGCGTAGTTGACTTTCGGACTTACCGGCCTTAACTTTATTGAGGCAACACCCTGGGCACGCCGACTTGTAAGACTTGACATAACGTCTCATCCGTGAAAACCAGAAATCCTTTTGGTTCTGTCTAACGTCTTCTAAATTCCGCAATGACCGACATCATCATGGCATACTCACGCTTACGCCATGGAACGAGCGAGGTATGACCAGCTTCTTCTGGCCAACCAGACGTACTCCAAATTGGTCTGCTTCTTCTCCGCCGAATTCGTAGGGTCCTTATCGCTGAGTTCGACGTCTTGAATCTGCATGGGGAAAATCCAGTCTTCGTCTATCTCGGATACATTTAAGACATCATCTGCAACCGATGCGACTTCTTTCGGAGGCCAGACGGGTACTCTGCTCATTCCGTTTACGTGGAGAATCTCTTCTCCAGGCCAGTGTTTGCTTTCGAAGTCTAAATCTTGTAGACGCAGCCACCACCTTGTGGTTCGGGACGGTGACGGAGTTGTTGCTTTCGCAAGGCGTTGCAATCAGTGACGACTCAGAAACGTGTACCTACCAGGTAGACTCGATGTCTTTCCAACGTTCCCACTATCGCGAGGGCTAGTGGCTTGCATAGTTGCTTTCGGTATCACTGCATCGCCTGCTGTAATATGATACCGGTTTCAAGACACGATCGTGGAATTGAAATAAAATCCCTGCTAAGCCTGTAGAACTGGCGTCGGTGTGTAGCTCATGATCCTTAATTCAATCGAACAATGTCAAGACAGGCTGGACCGGAACAGCCACCTTTAACCTCTTGAAAGCATCTTCGTGTCCGTCCTGCCAGTGAAATTGAACACCTCCTTTCAACAGCTTGAAAGGTGACTGGGCTATTCGTTAACGTAGCGCACAATGTGTTTTCGATTAGTTAAAGGTCGTATGTCTTCGGCCATCATTTCTTAAAAATACAGTGACGCGTTGAGTAAACCGAAGACCAAGCATTGATTCTTTTGACAGAGAACATCACGGCCTAAGAGTATGGCCTGTGGTAAAAACTGGTACAAAGTTTAGTTCCGCGGAAGTCTCGTTCTCGTCTATGATCGTGACATCCTCACCCTTTCAATGACATCCTCAATGCAATGAGCAATGACATCTTCAATGCAAAAGAGCACACGAATGCTTGTATATTATGTTGGGGAGAGGAGTTTGGCAACTATTCGAGGAGAAATCCGTCTTGTACATTATTTATGTGCCCCGAGTTGTGGATGGAAAGGATCCGAGTGCTTAAGGCTGTATGCGCTCATTGTCGGTTATTCAACTTAGGATGTGCTAACCTGAAATATTTGTGATCTCTTAGCTTGACTCAGCTGCACAAGTATATATTATTTATTATTATTATTGACTGGCGTTACAGACCGTAATGGAACTGGGCTTTCTTTCACATTTTATTCACCGTTTATACTGCGTATTCTACATCAGAAATGAAGTACTAAAGAGATATGCAACTTTCCAGTGGAAAACCCCTAGTCCATTGCAGTTCACCTCAGATTTTGACGTTTGCTTTATTTTCACGCACACTAGTTAGGAATATAGAGCAACGCAATGATGGTAGGCTGGAGTAACCAGCCTCTTTTAGCGCTAAAAAAACATGTAACAAAACACTGTTGTCTTTTAGACGGTTTCCAATGAACGCTGACCCGATTAAGGTCAATCACCGTTAATCAATTTAGTGCATACCAGAAATGAAGTATGATAGAGATGTGCAACATCTACCTCTCTTGGCCCTTGGGTCAAAAATTGGAGCGAGCACTTTTCAGAGCTGCTCAATCTCGAATACTGAGGATGGCAGTCCCGTAGTCTTGAGTGGGGCGGGGAATAGTCCAACAACACCAAGTACGCCGGTGTGCATGAAATCCGGCCAGAAATGCTTAAGGCAATGGGTAAAGAGGGAGTTTTATGGCTCTCTCGTGTCATTAAAGTGGCCTGGGAACGTGGTGAGACACCTGCCGATTGGCAACTTGAGCTAATTGTAACACATTTCAAGAAGGGGGACAAAAGATATTGCTATGATATGACAAAAATCAAAATATATTTTCCTTTCTTGATTAAGCCATGGACATCGGCTAATTTTTTCTCAAATTGTTTGAACCTTCCATTCGGTATCTGTGGGACATCAGTGCTTGGTTGGGTCTTTATACATCCAACTTATAGGCCAGACTTACCACAGAGCGATTACTATCTGTACCTGTCCATGGCGATAGATTTTGCAAGTGAAAAGTTCGCCCCAAGAGAGGTGAAACACTGCCATTAAAACGGCAACATATAATCCCAACGGAGTCGGCAAACAAATAAAGGCCCCACTCACTCGTGAAAGAAAAATGGTTTGCTTAGCAGAACACGAGTGGTGGCTGTAGAAGCTAGACCCATGTCCACCTCGGACAGACACGCTACCCATATTATATTAATATTTATTATAATATATAAAAAATATTATTTGACATCCTCAACCCTTTCAACAATTCTGCAGATTTCTTTCTGTCCACGTTTCTTTGAACTGAAGATTCACTAATTATGGAGCTGTCGCTACCAGTGTCGACGAATGCGGAGTAAGACAGGCCACGCAGTCGGATTTCGTTCATGACTGGTGCCGGAGCTACATCCCTCTGCTCGACCCTGACTACAGTGGACCTCTTGGAACGGAAATCTCTCGCCTCATGGTCTGCTTTACTGCGAATGGTACATCGTGGTTTTCTTTGTGGTTGGGGACACTTTTCATCGACGTAACCCCAACCGTTGCACTTAAAACACTTAAAATTTCCTCGGACGTTGCTGGTGCATCTGATGGCAATGTAGTTGTATTATTACGGGTTGATGTTGGTCCTTTGTCAACGCGAGCACAAATTCTGCTGTTTCAAAAACAGGTTGCACATCCAACCAGTTTTTGGCAATGCCTTTCAGCTTTTGTTTAGCGGCGAACAGCATTATCTCGCTGCTCCGCCTGTACAGCTCCTGCAGCTGCTGGACCTTTCCAATAAACTGTACGTTTTGATGGATCGAAATCTGGAAGTAGTCACATTATGTCTCGAGATCCGGTTGGATGTGGGACCTGTGGGGAAGAAGGTGTTACCGGCCGCGATAGACTTTGGAACGTTGCGTTGACACCTGACGAGGTTTGTGAGCCATTCGCTTTCGGCAGCGCTCGAAGATTTGCCGACATTTCGCCCACCGTTCTCCCAAATTTGCAACAACTTTCCGCAGATCATCCATACCTGCATGCCACGGTTCCGTCGGTTGGTGTCCCGCGTGCACATCTTCCGAATCTACCTCGTCTGTTCCTAGAAACTCTGCCAGCGTTGATATCTTTTGGGCTTTATTGCCGTTGATTTTCAACTTCCTATTTCTTAAAAGCTGATTCAATTGATCGGCTTTAAGAAGCTCGAAGTAAACTCTATTCAAACGATTAAGACATAAAAGTGCATTTGGGTTAAACAGAATATATACAGACGAACGACACAATTACTTCGATGGTTCAACCCGAACTGCTTGACATTGCCATCATTGGTGCATGAGCGTCGGCGTCAGTGTTGCCCTTGACACACACCTCCTCAGCATTTTGTTTTAGTTTACATATATGTATGCAGTCACCACTCTCTGATACTTGCGTCCTTTTTTGCAATTGCTTGAAAAATTGTGTACAGGACTGGTTATTTGTGTCGTGTTTTATTTCAGCGAACACCAAACGAAACAAGAAAACAAAACGTTTTGTTACGGGCGCGTGACGGTTTCTCCGAGTGGGTCGGGTAAAGCGGTTTCTGCGAACCAAAAGCCTGATTGTCTCCCAAAAATGCTATGCCAACGATACACGTCGACGGTCATTGATATTTCGGCCTAATCTGAAAACTGCTTTCGAGCTTTCTCCGCGTGTCTCGCATGGATTTTGATTGTGTGTGCTTTCTAATGTGAGCACAATCCATTTCACTATGGAATCATAAATGTTTTGCCATTTCCTGTCGAGCGTATCTTTCACAATTTCCTTGGTTTACAGGGAGATGGATAAAGAAACCCGTGATCTCTTTATGCGACATAAACAGATCTACAATAAAAATCAAGAAACAACGTTTTCGCGTTGTTGACCGTCATTCTTGGCACAAAAATACAATGACACCTATGAAACCAAGTCGAGGAAAAACCGAACCGAACATGTTATCCCACTAAAGCTCTTAAGCATTGACATCCAGTGACCCCTCCCTTGCCAGTACAATACCAGCCAGTACACATTTCCAAATTGTTTGCATCGAGACCTGCCCCCAACTATTCAAAAATTCATCGCCTCCAAGCTGGCCCATCTGATCCCCAGCCCCTCCCCCCACTGCCATTTACAAAATCCCTTTCGTACACCCACTGCATCTGACACTGAGATTTACAGTCATCAATTTCAAAAATTAGATGATAAATCACCACAATGAAGAGGAATGCTAGGGGACACAAAAGAATGCCACCCAAATGATAACTTTCCCCTGAATTAGAATACATGATCGTATCAACAAATTTCACGCAAGGGAACTCATAAAAAAAGGGACGCTTCCATCGTTCTTTTCTTCTCATCCATGTTCCAAGGACAAATCCGGAAAAAGGTTAAGTTGCCCCTTGAATGAGCACCTTTTTCTTGTTCCGTTGCCTCATCCTCCTCATGTGAACATCAAGACACTTGTTGGGTCATAAAAGCCTTCCCCTGACCCTGACCGCTGGTCGTTGAGTTGGTTTGCGGAGCGAAAATGAGAACTGACGCATTGGCTATGGGTTGAATTGAAATCATATACAGGACCATGGAAGATGTGGTAACCGCTGGGAAATCGATTCTGAAACACTCTCAAGACGTCATCGCTGCGTCGTGCTCAAGAGGAAAATCGATTCATAGATATATGCGGGGGCCAGGAATCTATGAATTTCCCAAGCTCTTTAAGAAATCCCCTTAAGAAAAGTATTTCGGGCAAATACCGCCCACTCCACCACGCTGACATATCGTATAAATTGTAAATTCCACAGAACACCTTCTCATCGGTGAGAGAAGAAACAAACGAGAGATAGGCCAGATCAACGCTAATAAAAAGGAAAAGCCGCACCCACAAAGCAGACATCCGAGTGTTCACGTGCAAGAATAACACGACGGGATCAGGTTGTCGGAGGACAGCACGTGAGGCCCCAGGTATCGAACGACAGATAAGACGATGAGCAGATACAATTCGGAGGATTTTCTTTTTTTTTTCAAGAATTTCAATGAGTCCCCGATAAGATACAGGCCGACTGAAAAATGGGGAAAGATTACTTTTGTGGATTCGGAGAAATCCACTTGGACGTGTGTTTCCAATACAGCGTTGTCCTTGCGGTAGATACGGCGCGGGACCCGGCGCTTCGTTCAAAGGAACTCGAGATGGATGGGGTGGACTTGTGGTCGGTGTGGGATTCTTTTTGGAGAGGACGCCACAAGCCCTAGAGCTATTTCGGAGTCCACCCGTTTGATGTGCAGATTTCTTCGAATACCCGGGGTCAAGCGTTTCGTTTGTCTTCGCCAGTGGTCCTTGAGTTTCCCTGATAAGGATTAATTACGGACGGATAAGGCATTAAAGTGTTCTCGGTGCTGAGTAAAGTTGGGTGTGACCATTTAACAGGCTGGATGGAAATCGATGTGTTTACCTGAAAGCCGTTAAGATAACAGAGCGATTGAAATACTCTGAGATTAATGTGGCTCAGGTTTATGTCATTAGGTTATCGGACAAGCAATGAATGCGGAAAAATGCCAATCTGACACGAGGCGTCAGAAGTTACAGCTAACCCGTTGATATTGACGAGAATGTGAAAATATTTTAAAGAGACTGAATTGCGGAATTTTGTTCGTAGATTCCGTACTGTTTTTTTTTTTTTATTTTATCACATCACCATGGACTGCATTGCTTTGACCTAAAACAGTAAAAAAAGGCAAACCAAAACACTAAAAAAGGCATTTATTAAAAAATACGAAATGGAACGTAAGTGCGCATTTAATTGTAGTAGCAATGAACTATAAAGGACTTTTCTCTGGGATATAATCTTCTCCGGTCGTCTCTCAGAAGCGCCTTTAAAGGGCTAAGTGACCTTTCTACTTCAGCTGAAACAAATGGAGCCCATTTAAAGCCTTCAACATTATCAACATCAATGTTTACTGGAAGTTTGGAATTTCCGTCGCCGTTCATTACAGAATTTATCTGCTCAATAGTTCTCAGCCCCTATTTGCATTGAAAACGGCAGTAAACTTGTTCATGACTTCCAATCGGCCTCTTTGCTTTTTTCAAGTTTTCTTGAATGTTGTTCAAACCCGGTAAACTTTGATGTTCCTTGGTGAGAATAAAGTTAGCTAAAAATAAAAGAAGAGACTCTCAAAACACTCTCGACTAAAACCCAACATTTTGATATACCCCAGCTGCACTTGTACTGCTTCAGCTTCAATCAATTCCTTTGCATACACAGCACAGCTCGCATCGTCTTCAAGAACGATTACAATTTTTTTGATTCGAGAAAAATAGTCCGCAAAATATACTCCTGCCTCTAGCCAAGTACCCAGCGATGTAATGTTAAATTCAATTCTAAACAAACTTAAGGGTTCAGGCGGTAGCGGCAATGCAGGTTCTACTAAAAACAGCAACCCGGGATGGACTTTTAAAAAAAATGTTGTTCATGTTCGATACGAAGGCGTCAACTTTTGAGTAGTGACTACGTATTCTTTCACAGACCCTATGCACACGCAGTTTATTTGATTTAGCACTCTTTCTCATATAGGGTGCAGCGTCTCTTACGAGCAACAGAACCTTCTCACGCTCAAGTTCATCTGGCCACAGCACCGCATTGAATCGCTAAGCAGCCTTGCAATGGTGGTTGAGTTTACTCTCTTCAGAAGTTCCGACTTTAACAGGAACCCTCGAGTATTTGCTCGCAAAGGCCCAACAATTACATTTGTTACACAGTGGCCTGCATTGTCTGTCGTTTCATCGATGGATACAAAAACTATTTTCGTGACCAACTTCAGCTTGGATTTTGTGGAGCACTTCAAGGTGGTAACTTCCAACGTAATACTTTCTTGGTGTCGACTCATCTGGCACTTCATCATCTGGCAGAGTGCAACGTTGCACATAACGAGGGTCCCTTTGTTTATTGCCCAATGCTTCCAGTCCCTTGATGTCTTCTTGACCAAATTGTCGCATTTGGGTTTCCGAAAACCCACGAGTAATTGTTGACAACAAGTGCAACCACAACGCGTGACTGTTTGGTGCGCTTCAAGGCAGTGGAAGCTGGCTGGGCCCATAACCTGTTGGGTTGAGTGCTTTATTAAGACTGAACGAAAGAAAATAAATTTGACATTTCATGTGGATGTGTATTGTACGTGTGCATGAGTATGAATAGTTGTTGTTTAATTCACAACAATTGATAGGAATAAAAGTTGATTAATATGTTCACGTTTAGCGTTAAAAACAACAATAAATGTCTGGTGTCTTTAATGGAGGATAATTCTAATCACACCAAGGTATTTTTTTAAGAAAACGAAAAGTTTGAATTGTCCTTTTTCTTGTGCGATTAAAAGCGATTTAAAAATGTATTTGAATTTTTTTACGATTGAGGTTACAACTAGACTTACAAACCAAAGGTTAGGGTGTTGGCTCAACAATAGGGGCCCTGACGTACTCTGTTTAATTTAATATTTAATATTATTGTCGGTTTAATGGATTTTTTTTATGTCCTACAATGGCTGCTGCTTACATCGGGTTGTTCAAGCCCGTGTGTCCATGTGGTCCTTTTGGTATGAGGTGGTGATATGTTAGCCGACTTCGCCTCGATGGAGGTGTTCTGCTAGTTTAGCAGATTTAACGCGTTGAGGTAGTGTTGTCCGGGGATTGTGTTTCTCAGGTTCCTGATTTCCTCGTTAGAATGGTTGTTGATTTCTAGTAGCTGCTTTCTGAACAGTATCACCATGTACTCTTGCAGGGGGATGATGCGTGCTGGATCGTAAAGCCTATTGTTGCTGTGGTGCCGTTGACGGTCATTGTCGAAGGTGAGTCCGGTAAATATTCGCAGTATTTTTCTTTCGAAAATTGCGAGCTTCGTCATGCTGGTTGGAGATGGCGTGTCATTTTATGAAGCCGTACGTTAAGATCGGCCGTATAAGCTGCTATATAGCAGCAGTTTTGTCATCTAGCTTAGTCCATTTTGCTTGCGAATCAAGGGATGCCATGGAAGCATAGGTTTGCCTTCCCAAGGGTCAGTTTCGAATGACTCTTGAATTTCAACCTTTCCGTGAAGTGATCGCCAAGAAACTTGACCTTCTCGTTTGTTGATATTTCTGTACCGTTAGGGAGCACTATTATTATGATTCGACATTTGGCCGCTGATCTGCATCCACCTGTGGATGGTCTCCTTAAGCACAGAAGTACCCATTTCCCAGCATTGATACTAATACCCCTTTTGGAATAGTAGTCAAAATTGTTAGCTGTTTAGATTTCGTCCCTTCACGCGGCTATCTCTGGAGACGTCGAGCTGGCATAAGTCTGCGAGGCAACTGCAAATAGACAGCATTTCACTGTGCCAGTTGGTTGCGATTGATCTGCCGCGTAGATATTGAAAAGCCACGGTCCCAGCTTTGGTCCTTGTGCAACTTCCGCCTTGGTGCTACGCCCTGTCGACTTGCTGCCTTCAACTGAGACGTACAATCTTCTGGAATGCAGAAAAGAAACTTATTCTAATGAGGTTGGAGGGGAATCCCATGTGTTTTAGCTTGTGGATGAGTCCCTCAATCCAGACAGTATCGAAGGCCTTTTCTACGTCCAAGAAGCAAGCGACGGTGACCTCGCTATTGTTCAGTGCAGCTACAATATCGTGGTGGAACTTCATGAGAGGATGTAGCGTTGAATGTTTTCCCCCAAATCCGTACTGAATATCCGGAATGATGTTTAGGTCGGTAGACCATCGGTTTAGTTTTCGCACTACCAGGTCCTCCAGAATCTAGCTTATATTGGTCAAGATCGATATGGGCCTGTATCCGGAAATACTGGCAGCTTTTTTGGATTTGCCCCCATTTTTGCTATTTTCCACTTGCTAGGAAAGTAGCAATTGTTGAAGCAATTGTTCATGATGATTGTGAGAAGTATCATCACCGTTTGCGGCATTCGCTTCAGGACGAAATTCGAAGTATTGTCAGCCCCGTCTGCTCTCCTCGTTGGGCTACGTTGAATAACTCCCGCAATTTCTGCGGCCCTTGTTAGGTCATTGTTTCCTGTCGGACGATCCCGCTGGGTTGGTTTCGCTGAAGATGATGTCTGGTGTCTCAAGTCTCAAGTGCATTGACGTAGCTCTTGACTTCTGTGACAAATTCCGGGTCATCGGCCAGTGATGGGTGAAAGTTGCCTTCGAAAAAGGATGAAAATGCTTCTGCATTCTCCGCCGTCGTGTTTGTGTCTCCTTCGCTTGTTGTCAGTGTTCGTTGCAGTGTTGATTTATCGAAATGTGTCGGGTCCTGGCTGTATCTTGCGGAGCCTGTTCTCCAGCTGTACATTGTTGTGCGTTTATACCGCGTTCCGAAACATGGTGTTCCTGCATTTCAACTCACTGAGAACAGCTTGGTAGTTTCCGCCTCGTGTGTTCAACTCCCGGTGGTGTATTCGCTGGAGTCTTTTCCTCAGCCTTTGCCTGTGGTGATAAAGGTTTTGGATATGTACGGGTAAGCGACTTTACCTGTCTCTGCTTGTCCTGGTCCTTTTTGGCTGGTCTAAGGTGTTGTTGATTGAGTTCTCGAGTCCTTCAACCGCTGTGTCAATCTCCGCATTGGATACCGCTTGTTAATGGCGGTATGTGAATGTTCTCCAGTATATCTTCTTGTAGCTTAGCTACATTCAGCTGATGTAGGTTGACGAAGTCCATTTAGTACCATTGGTTTCGGAACCACGATCTTGGTGCAGTTGATGGTCTTCCTGACGAGAGCGGCTGTACCCCGTTTCCCACTTGTACCGTCGGATCTGAAAATAGAGAAATCCTTAAAAGAGATGTTACTTTTGCTCGTCAGACGGGTTTCGCTAACTAAGACGATGTCAGGTTGGCTAGCTTTTAGGAACAGACTGAATGCTGTTCGTCTGACTGTACTGTACAATGAGTTAACATTGTACCCGGTTATGCGCAGTAGTTTTAGACGTTGCATATTTGGAAGACAAACGTGGCTAGGGCCACGGCCTTTTCAGTCTCGCTCAGATTCCTATTCCCGGATGGTATAGCACTGCGAGCTTTGTCTATTAAGGTGATGAGGTTAGCACCGAACACTCGTTGGATTTTATCGTTGAGGTTGATGTTGTTTTGGCTTCACCAATCCGTTGTTGTGGTACAGCTGGGACCGCTACTGCTGCGAAACTCACCATTGGCCGGGTCTATGCGCAGGCTGATTTGGCGTTTTTCTTGGGCTGTCATTGAAATGCAATCCACCACATACGCGCACCAAAATATCCGTGTTCTGAACCAAATGCATTTAAGAATTATACAAATTATCAAATGCAACCACCGAGTTGAGAGAGATCTTTTGTCACCTCACTCGAATTCATGAATACAGATTTTGATGTGAGGTGACAGAAAAAGTCGAGGCGAGAATTTTGTCACCTCGTCTAAGAGAATAAGGGGGAATAATAGCCCGTAGAGGGCCAGGGGCAGTTATTAATCTTTGAATTGCATTGTCGGTGACTCGAAAGAGGTGGGGCCGTTAAAAGTCGACAATGCCATGACCGCCACTGAAGAGTATTGCAAGAGTAAGCTGTGAAAATGGTGTATACAAAATATAGTGATGTCTTGGGAAAATTCGAGCATTTGGAAGTATATCTGTGAACAAGTCATCTCACGTCATGTCATCCAGAGTGAACTGAAGAACTTGAAGCCATGAGAGATCAATCGACTCTAACTCATCAGAAGTTCTGCAAAATCAGGCGAGTTCTTGAAACTGTTCCAATCTTCGGGCTTACTAGAGGTGAACTGGAAGACCAAAGCTAAGCTAGTGCTCACTGGTAAGGTCACCGGCTCCAAGATTAGTTGATAAAATAAATGTTCAAAATGTAGCCTTTGTTGGGTAACAATCTAATCACGTACAATGACAGTGCCATTACCAGATCTCATTAAAAGTCTTACTTCTTTTAAAAGGCCTTACTATTTCGACATGTATTTTATTTTTTTATCAAAAATGGGATCCATTCACATGAACTCATAAATTAACACTTCCTCGTCCTTAATCTGATAACCAGGAAGTAGTTTAGTTTTTCAAACACAGCCACCCAGAACGGAAAAGATTGATTGCCATCCTTAGTTCAAAGTTTACAAGACCGCTAATGCCATCGGCTTCAGGGCCATGGTGCCCTTAAATTGGTTTCCAGCAATCCCTTTCCGAGCTTGCATGTAACCAGCTCTGGATGAAAGAAATAACTTTCCTCAACGGTGCTGTTCCGTATGCAAAAATATGTTCCTCCCCACAGCACATTTCCATTCCATGTCGAAAACTACTTCAAACAGTTTTCATGTCGGAACACATTTTTGCCAGTGTTTTCGAGGGAAAACTTTCTCATGTAACAGAGGAATGTTCAAAGGCACCCAACAATCCATCATCATCACCTCGTACATCGTGACAAATTGAATTTCATAAATCTGACATTTGCAAACTATCACCCGTGCAGATCGTGCTTGCGAGAGCCCATGCGAGGTCTTGCATGTTCTACATGTTCGTCACTCATCCAATTATCCAATTTTCATTCAATTATCCGTAAAAGCATTTCCTTTCGTGTTGATAAATCCAGAGGCCACGCACTAAGCTGTCCCAATCTGCCCAATACGCACACACATCGGTATCGCCGCAAATCAGGAGGAGCTGCCGACAAATGACAACCCAGCATAGAGCACGACAATGTTTACACATCCAAGGATGAGGTAAATGGGATGTGTGAGGAGCTGGATAGAGCTCCCCGTTCTCTGTCGGGGTTATTGACTTTAATAATCATGTCTAGGGATTATAGTGTTCGGGCCGACTTCCACACGCATCATGAGTTCCTTTTTGAGTATTTATCCAAGCGGCGGGGGACATGTAGCCGTGTACATACCTTGCGGCGACGTTTCTTCCTTATCGGAATGATGTCGGGGGAAAGGCACAAACGTGCTTCGAACCGAATGACGTTTGGCTGGAGACGGGTATTCTGTTGGCATTTTGGGATGTTTTTCTGGGGTGGGGCGATGATGCCGACTTTGCTGTGCGCGGACGTACTCGTACTCAAGATGGTAATGGCCTCGTGAAGAGCTTTGTGGTTGGATTGTTGGGTTATCTGTTCTGCGAGAAGGTTCACCGCCATGAGCATCTCATCGGCGATCGATCCGGCGCGTCGGCAGAGGACCTGGTTAATGCTTCAGGGGTGAGAAGCTCTTCCGAGGCATGTTGTCTTAATCGAATGGCAAAGGGTAGCGTGTTAAGATTGACACATCTAAAGACTTACATGCTTCTGCCAAAACTGTAAGTCGGAGGGAAACAATAATTGAGAGTAATCCTTGGCGAGATGATAGTTCTGTAGATAGGTCATGTCAGGAGACAATAATATGACGGTTGCAGTGCAATTTTATAAATCAAAACATGGAGATCGTTGCTGAAAGCATCTGGCGATTATTTCGGAGTATTCATTAATAAGGCAGCGGTGACACGTCCAAATAGATGGACGGGCCGACGCTCAGTCAGTTTTTTTGTTTGCTGGGCCTTCAAGCCGATCTTGGCATATGGCGATGATATATGAGAACACAGATAGCCGTCAATGGAGCGTTGGCCTTGAATGAGGTCAATTACAGATCTATACTGTCGTCAAGAAAGAGAAGAATATCGACGTCTTAGACAAAGGATGTTGTCTACAGTTCCGAGATCAGACGCAGAATAACTCTTTGGCTCATGGAGCAATTGAGTAATAAAGCCGTATCTCGAAGTCTCTCCCAGTCCTGCTGTACGGCGCGGACCTATGGACAATCTCAAGAGCAGATAAGGAAGCTTTTGATATCTTCGAGAGAGCGCTACCTCCGATCTTTGATCCTGCTTGCCCTGTTGGCATTTGCGGAGAAGATTCAATCACGTACTGTACAGCGACGAGAGCCCAGCCAGACGTCCACGGATCCACCGCCAAAGACGACTAGGGCATGCGGAGCGTATGGACAACACTGCTCCGTCCCGAAGCAACATAGGACGCCCTCATTTAACGTGGCGCACCCACGTGGGAAAGGATCTCAACCAACTTGACGTTCGAAATTGAAGGCAGCTAGACAGTGATCGCGATAAATGGAGGGACTTGTTGGTTGAGCCTCAGGTACCACTTTCTACTTTTCTCCATTCTTGACTCCTTTCCGCTCGATAAAAATAGACTAACTAAAAAACGGCACAAATTTGGTCCTTTAGCCGAAAATACTCCTTTCAGTTAGGAGGTTCGGAGAGAGCCATCAAGAAAGATTATAGAAGACCAACTGGAGCCCTGAGTCACCTCAGCATTTATTTTGTATATTTTCGAACTGCCCACTCATCGGATTCGAAGGGGGGCTTCTACTCCAGTTTCAAAAATCGTTCTCAATTACAGAGCTTGACGCTTCTGGCACCAAGGGAAATGGTCTATCGAAAAGAAGAACATCTTGCTTCCAGTCGTTGGTGTAGAAGGCATGTACCCAAGTGAACCGGTTCCATTATTGTTACGAACTTGAAGGCAACATTTCTGACTGTTTTCAGATTTGCCCCTCCTAACTGCAAGCGAGGTTCTCAAGGGTCCTGTGACGCGGTCTCCAGCTTGTTTCCAATCTACCCCAGCCATATCCAATTCAAGAGCGTATTGGCAAAGCCCCTTTGGGCTCTGGACAATTTCAAGACAGTGTCCTCAACAGTGAGCTTCCACTAACGAAGCGAAGGACACACCGAGCCCCAACCAACGAAGCCACTTCGACCTGTGCCGCGGTTCAAGAAAGAAAAAGTTATCAACGTTATCCTTAACACAAACAATCTCCCTTGCACCCATCTCTGCAGAAAGAAAAAAACAAATCGCAAAGATTCCCAAGCGCCCCAAGGACGGCCACATAATTCCATTCTAATTCTGACAGCAGATTAAATTAGTGAGCTGCCACTTCAAGTTGGACACTGGCGCTCTCGCAGTTCAGTTATTACTCGCCCTTAACTTCATTTGTATTCACCGTCATGGCGTGTCCATATGCCAACGCAGCGAGAAACAGTTCCCCAGAAATTCACTAGAACTTTAATAGCTCGCCCGCGCCCGCCCATGGAGACCACTGACGACTGCAGCAGGATATGGTGCCCCAAGTAATTTCATTAACTGCTTCCGCAAGGCAAAAGTTATAATCTCATTCGGATGTTAATTGCGACTAGGATAGCACTATTCACGGCGCATTAATCCTCCGCTGCGTGCCGTGCTGCCGCAACCACAGCCGGCTCCTCGGGAATTTGAATGTGTGCCTCGAAGGAGGAATTCGCCTCGCCATTCGGATCTGTGAATAGGCTGACATTATTGATTCCCTCTGCAAAGTTTTCATATCCAATGTTTTATTGAAACTCTTTTCCATTTCTCGGGCATCGTCCTTCGAGGGAAATCCGGCGGGCACATGCCACATGGGCATCGTTTATGGTGCCACGGAATGGTAACAGTTCGGATTTTATGAAGACGACAGATGTTCTGCGGTGGACTGAGCAGATGCTGAAGCACACATGCCTGAGACTCCCGCCGAGCTGACTATGGCCGGAGGCCCCGACATGGTCGATCACCGTGACGACGCAAGCAAATTTCAGAAAAGTTAGCCCATTTCTCAAAGTTCCGTGGAAAAAATGTCATGTGGAAAATGCAATACAAGAAACTTTTTATCGAATTATTTGAGTAAGTGTGTCTAAACAAAGGGACGAGGCAGGAGGTAACGCACATATTTTAATGCGAGTGCGATGGTTCGTAGATTTGGATCGGATGCGAGATGTCTGAAAAGTTTGACATCACTGGCAGATAAAGCACTTAGCTGATCATTGTTTGCAAGCAACAAACCATATCCCGACGAGATTCGCCGTCGTAATTGACTTGCAATCAGTCATTTGAAGTAGCCTATTCCATAGTGTGGATTCAAGCGAATCCATCAAGGTTCAGCTCTGGAACACGAGTGTAAGGTTCGTCAGAATCAGTGACGAGCTGGCAAAGACTGAATGTGCCTGAATGAGCTGCACTGTCGTGAATGGGTTGACTGTTAACAGACTCCCGAGGCGAAGGGCTTGTCACAATTTGTCAAACCCCCTGGCCATGTGAGACGAGTAACATGAAAACTCCCTACATTATGAACAACATCCACTACCTTGTACGCTCTAGGTGAAGGGAAAACGTGGCAAGTAGGAGACTATACTGGTCCACACATACGCTGTATTTTTTATTCGAAGTATGCTAAATTCTGTCTTTTTAATCAATTCTATACGACAACCGCGCAATGGTGTATTGGCTGCATAAGCTGGGGGTTTTGGATCCGAGTCTGAATAAAATTGTAGGCCCCATCACTCGTGAGTTAACTATATCATAAGGCGAGTGGTTGTTCTACACGCTAGGCTTAGGTCCACCTATGTCTGAGGCGCCTCCTGTGTTAAAAAGCTAAATCAATATTGTTCGACTTCGTGTGGCCACTATTTTCGCAAATATTACTTACTTATCAGGCTGACGAACCTTGGAGGGTCTGAGCCTGAGCAATTGCTGCCTTCCATCGTTTACGGTCCTGAGCACGCTGCTTCTAGTCATTAGGACCAAGCTGTCTTGCATCCGCTATTACTTGGTCTTTACACCGGAGATTTGGTCTTCCTCTCCTACGCGAACCAGGAGGTTCGCATACGAAGACCCTCTTAGCGGGAGCGTAGGTCCACATCCTGGTACAGCTCGTACAGTTCACGGTTGCGTCTTCTCCTCCTTTCACCTTCCTCGCAGTCGGGACCATATATCCGACGCAGATTTTTTCTTTCGAAGGTACTAAGAATCAGCTCTGAAGTTTTGCTTAGCGTCCAGCTTTCGGCTCTGACAAAATGAGAGCAAATGGTCCTTCGAGTCAGGAGTCTTAATCCCAGTTGTTTCGACAAAACGAAGTAGCACCGGTTGCGAAGGGCGATTGTACCTCGGGTCTCCACTGTGATGTCGTTTGTGGAGTTCACGTTTGCCCCGAGGTAGACAGGCTGCTTTACTACCTCGAAATTGTAGCTCTCGACCGTGATATTTTGTCCAAGGTGGTGTGCGACGGAAGCTTTTTTGGGCGACAGCATTTATTTGGTCTTGTCCCCATTGACCGTGAGACCAGTTCCTTAAATCGCCGTAAATCTATTACGGCCCATTGGGAATGCACGACGATGTCCAAGTCATCTGCGCACCCCAACAGTTGGACCAACTTGTAGAAGATAGTGCCTTCCGTGTTTACAGCTGCCTGCCGCACTATCTTCTCCAGTACCGGATTGAAGAAATCACACGACAGCGCATCTCCTTGCTGAAATCCGGTGAAGGTTTCAAACGGCTCGGAAACCCTTGAGCCGAACTGCACGGTGAATCGCTTGTAGGTCAGTGCGAAACAACCGGATCAGCTTTCCCGGGATCCCGCATCGAATAGCTCCTTGCGATGAATGCTGCCGTATGCGGCTTTAAAATCGATGAAAAGATGGTGCGTATCGATTTGAAACTCGGTCTTCTCCAGGATTTGCTTCAGTGTGAATATTTGGTCGTACCAGTGCCGGAAACCGAACTGGTGCCGGCTTTAGACGTTCACACTGTACGCTGGACAGGATTTTGTAAGCGACGTTGAACAGGGATATACCTCTATAGGTGTTGTAAGAGGTAGGATCGCTTTTTTGTGAATGGGCATAGGGAGCTGATATTCTGGTGCATTCTTCCTACCAGAACATCGCCACCGGCCTTGAAGAGCTCTGATGGTAAGCCATCTGAGACTGCGGCTTTGTTTTTCTTAAGCCTTTTAATGGCTGGATAGGTGGGAGGACTACTTCATCGCCTGGAGTTGGGATTTCTTGATTCCCTATCACTCTTTCCCTGCTGCTTAAACCTATCCACTATTCCCTGCGAGTCAGTAACAAGGTTACCCTCACAGTTTCGAAGAGCCCGGGTGCCTTACTAAAGCCAGTAGCAAGGCTTTTGACTTTTTTATAAAAGACACGTATTTTCTGTCGTTCCCTAGACTCTTCTATATCCCTGAGCTGGGAGATTGCGAGAAACCTTTTCTCCATTTCGGCAATATTAAGGATTCATAATTAGCAATTAATTTGAAAGAGAAAGGAAAATAATTGCAAACATTTTTTGAAACTGGAAATGTCGCGATCTGGCCCCATAGCAGAGGAGACCCTCTATACAAGGCTCGTTGGCTGCCTTAATCAAAACGGCAGCTCGACCAATCAGGACTGTGATTCTTCTTCCTCTTTTGAGTGATTATTTGAGCATTCGGAACGAGTGCTTGAATAATCGTGTTCTTTTCTGTGGAAATACTTCGACAGAAGATGTGTGAAACTTCATCTAAAGGATTCCGTCTTGTGTCTTGGGAAGAGTATGTTTAACTGCCTCTACTAGCATTGTCTCTTTTCTTTATCGATTTTCGTTTTTCCCAGTTTGAGGTTAGTCCCTCCCACCACGGTAGCACATAAATATAAAATTTCTTCCTAATTTGCAGAAGTCTTTGGTCTTCATATTAGCCCTGTTATCCGCATGTAGATGTAACAAGAGTGCTAATTCGCCTCTACACCAATTCGCGGTTATGTCTTCTCCAAGGGACCACACATCTACTCTGATGTGTTGCTTATCGTGAAGATTTCGGCTCCCTGCGGCAGAACTGGCAAAATAAGCATTTTGTAGAGCATGCGTTTGGTTTATCGGGTGAAGAGTTTTTTCGATAAACTCAAATAACACTGAGTCACGTTTGCGCTGAGGTCGACAAACTCCGTTACTGCCTCCAAAGTATAGTCGTTGGCTGTGACTTTTATCCAGGTGGTGTGTGTTGGCACGATTTTTGGTCGAAGGTATGTATTTAGATTTGTCCTCATTGACCTTAAGGCCACCGCTTCGCCTCTTCTTCAATCGCCAAGAAAGCTTCGACCACGGAATGTGGAAACGCTCACCAATGTCGATGTCATCTAACTCATCAAGAGGTATGCTCAAGGGAGTTTTTGAACTTGGTCCAACCACTTCGTCCTGAATCTAGCAAGCAGTTGCCTACCAAATGGAGTCGCATTCAACACTCCACAAAAAAAAATCTATTTGACGGTTAGTAAAAATGGAGCACCACACGCAACACAATCTCAAAAATAACGAATGTTTCATTACGCATGGACAACACCGAGTGTGTGTGAGTCTTCGACTCCGAACCAGTGAAACAATGTAATAGAGGACGCCCACGGAACCGATGGTGTACACAAGTGGAGAGCCCGTTTATCCAGTTGTACAGATACACACTAGCCTTTGTAATTTATGCAAAATGTGTCGGCATGCGAAATTCAGCAAGGCCATGGCCATATGCACGATGTGTTATTCCAGTTATAACCCTGTCCTATGTAGTGGTGTGCAAGCCCGAAAATACTTCAAACCGAGTTAACCCGGGTTAAAATGGAAGCAGACCGAGTTGTAACCCGGTTCGTTGATGAACCGAAAGCAAAAAACATGGATTATGGAATGGGGCAAATCGAGTTGTAATGTCCAGTTCCATTTAGTTTCAGGTATGTTTAGGTGTTCTAATCTGCAAATTGTTTTGATTTTTCTTCTCTTTTATCTCTCTTCGTAATTTCTTCTACTCGCAAGTGGCAACATCTTGTGTTCGCAGAGTTGGGTTAGCATCGTGCGGACACATATTTTATGAAGGCCAGAGTGAGTGGGCAATGGTTTGTAAGTATAAATAATGTCTCATTTAGTTCTCTTTTTGTGTCAAAAAATGCAAAATCCAATACACATTTTTTTTAAAATAACGAAGTTTAGAAAAGGATTTTTGATGAAATAACAAATTAACAAATCCAAAGACAATAAATAAATATTTGGTTCTACAAATAAGGAGCTCCAAATTCAGTCTTTAAAAACTTAAAGTCAAAAACAACATAAAAAATATATTTAATAAGGGATTCAAGTTTTTTCGAAGCTAAATACTTTCTTCTTGCATTGCATAATATACCCGCCTTTGGGAACAACCTCTCCGATGGAACAGATGTAGCGGGCATACATAAATATTTATGTGCCAATTTGTACACAGGCAGAAACAAACTTTTTTTTCTTCCTAAAATTGTAGTGAATTACGTTTCCGACTTAAATACGGTAAGTCAACGTATTGTTTTGCCATAGCTATTGCTGAGGAAGAAGGTGTAGTTACAGTTTCTGTTTTCCATATTTTCTCGTTTAAATCACCCCAGATTTTGTCATCTTCGTTTTTGGTTACATTCATTTCTTGAAGAAAAATTAAATCCATTTAACATTTGCGAAATAAGCTAGTGACAAAAACTACTTAAAAAATTATTCAATGAATTAACACCTGCATTAGTGGTGTTGGGTTGAAGTTGAACACTAGATTGAACTACGGACCAGGTAGTCCTTAAGTTCTTCTAAGATCCATGCTTGCGCATTAAGTGCATGGGATTCAGAACCAAGAGCGTTTGATTTGAATCGAGGATCCAGAAACGTCGAATTAGCTGCTATTATGTTAGATCCATAACATACAAAACACACAATAGGCGAAGGTACAGAAATGCTGGAGGTGGCACTGGAATCCCGCAACGCAACTTACTTGTTTCATACATCACACGAAAAAGAGAGAATTTAAGTACACATACAAAACGCACAATACGCCAGGAGCAATTTTGCAGCCTGCGGTGGTGGCTACAGGTCAGCTTTCCCGAACCAATATGGAATGGAGCAAATCGATTTGTGTTGGTTAATTCGATTTGGGGTTCATCGGTTTTGACAATTCCGCTTGAAATAAATGTTACTCGGCTTGACTCGGTTTTGGTGTAACCCGGGTTAATTCTTTATTATTCCTTTGTACTTTATGACTCCACTAGAAAAATGATTTCACTCGTTGCGGTAGAATGTTGTGTGTCGCTGGCATGTGTATATTTTGTTTCTACGACAAATTTCATTGCAAATTGAATACTTTGGAAAACGGAATATGAAGTCTTTATTCATAAAAAAACAAATAAAAAAGTGGTATTGAATAAAAAAAAAAAAAATAGCATCAGCCAGATTTGAATGCAGAACTTGCAAAAAGCGTGAGCAACGCACCAACCATAGGACCCGATATTTTTCAAGGTTTTTGTGTTTTTTTCGTTCACTTTTGGTAATGATGTGGCTACTTATGTATTTACATTCATAGCGATTTATTACAGAGTGATAAAAAAATGTCACTTTAAAGGATGGAATCTAAATTTTCTATTGGATGTATGGTATGCACTTTGGATGTGTACCAAAATAAGCAACACAGCAACACCTCTCGCCAGAAAAGTGCTAGGAAATACCGTGAATGCACCTTCGTATTTACGAAATGATGATATCCACATCGACCTTGCATTCCTTGAAGTTAGGATTTTTGCTCGGAGTACGATGATAAACAAGTCGTCTTCAAAGTACTAAGCCCACGAGTACATGCGATATTATATAATATAATATGGGTTGGCGCTACAACCCGTAGAGGGCCAAGGTCTAGCTTCTCATCAACCACTCTCGCTATGCGTACTAATGTTCTCTCACGAGGAAGGGATCTATAGTTTTACGACGACTCCGAGTGACCAATTTGAGAACCTTCTTCTTGACAGTTATACTCTTTGAGCATCGAGAAGTGAGGTCTTTTGGTTGGAAATTGAATCGTCCATCGAACGCACTATTCCATCATATTCACAAAAGTTATGTCGGGCTTTCCGGTGGCCTGAGCTGAAGTGCCCAGCTTCCTCAAATTCTTAAGTCAACCTCCATGAGTCAACGTCGATACCTCATTTCCTTCTCTCTTAAATGTTTATCGACTTCATGTGTACTTTAGATTTCCGACCTTGTTTACATTGCGTCCGAAGATAAGCGCCACGAGGTTTTCCTCCAGCAGCTGGTGGAATTTGCGCTTCTTGGAACATCTCTATATATACTTTATAAGCTGTCCACGGGCATTGACTTGTCTGTGCTGTAGAAACGTTCCCCCACTTGTGAATATCCTCCTCCGAACAAATCATTGCTGGTGCTTCCAAGAGCCGGGTCTTTCCTCAAGGCTCAAGGCTCCTCAAGCTTTCCTCGTAATCGTTGCACTAACTCGGTTGTGCTGGTACCCTATACAAAGGCGTTTAGCTTACTAGGTGAGCTTTCCAAGTATTCATCTTGTCCTGTGGGATTTTCATATTTTCCTGGAAAGTGCCCATCATTTGCGTCATTAACAGAGCGGTAGTGTATTGGCAACAGTGCAGTAGAGCGTGGGATATGTTATAATACACATGTTGACGTACTCATGTTGTCTTGTTTGCATGTTCAATCTTGTCGGAGGGGCAGTTGTGATCTGACCACCGGCAAGTGCGGGCGAGCGGTGAGTCGACACTACAAAAATAGCTAGTGATAAATAGTTAGGAAATGCAACCAATAAAACACGGATTGTGTTGTGTATTGTATTCTCTTGTAGAACAAAAGTCACGTATAGCCTTTCTTCCCGCGATTATTTATCTACCACAACCAGCCTCACTGAATTTGTCCCCAATACACTTTCAACATTGGGGCAAGGCTATAAAGTGGACGTTTTCACCACAGACTTCAGTAAAGCCTTTGACAAAATCAACCATCAAACTAAAGACCCTTGGTTTCCCGCCACGTTTCATCGCATGGCTCAAATCTTACCTTGAGAACCGCTCCTATAGAATGGTTTTCAGATACTCTACATCCGACCCCTTAGCAGCCTCTTTGGGCGTTCCCCAAGGGAGTCAACTCGGCCACCTTATCTTTGTCCTAAGCATTACCAATGTTGTCTATGTTACCGAAAACTGTATTGCATCCATTTACGCAGACGACATGCAAACAAGCAAAACAATGTCTAATTCAGCCGATTCACGTGCATTCCAAAACGATCTTGATCCCTTCTTCACTTGGTGTGACAATAACTTTTTCCAGTTAAACGCTGGCAAATGCGAGTCTGTAACTTTTTCTCGCAAACGCTTACCCCCTCCCCACAGAACCTACTTCCTCAATAACCGGCCCGTGCCTATAGTATCTTCTTTACGCGACCTTGGAATTATATGTTATACGGAGCTTAGTTTCTAATATAATTCTACATGCCAATTTATCCCTTGGCTTTATAAAACGCTGGTCCAAAGAATTCTCTATCCGCTACGTTTCTAAGTCCCTGTACATTACCTATGTCAGGCCCCTTCTAGAATATGTCAGTCAAGTCTGGTCTCCTTACTACGATAACCATTCAAACCGAATTGAAGCTGTCCAACGTAGATTCCTACGTTTTGCTCTACGTGGTCTCCCATGGTCTGATAGTCTTGCTTTACCCTATACAGATCGCCTTCATTTGATCGGCTTGCATACCTTAAAAATACATTGTGAGTAGCTGACATAATATTTCTGTAGCAAGTCCTTATTGGAACAATTGACTCGGCCTGGAAATGATTCCACTAAACTCCAACCCCCGTCGTCTTAGGGCTGTTCCTCTATTTCCGACCTCTCCTCCATCGTACCATCTACGGCATGTCAGAGCCCCTTTGTAGAATGATGCGCCTAGCAAACATGTCTCAGAATTCCCTTGGTTTTTACTCATCCATTCAATCTGTTAGAACGTCCTTACTCTCGTCCCCATAACTAGTCCTGCATCCTTCACATGTTAAATACATTAATTGAAGTTCTTTTGTAGTTGGTATGTTAGTTGTTAAGTCTTCTGCTTTATTGAGACTGACTGCCATTAACAGGGCGCTGCTAGCAAGTCAGATGACACAAAATAAAAGGTGCCGCGAAATAAAGCCAAATTTTGGAAAGACCGAACATGAAAATTCGGCGTTATTGCTCTTTCATAAAGTCTAATAACGCCAAACATTACTATTGAAATAAAGTTTCTTTTTTTTAATTGAGGTGGGTGGCTCGCTTCACTCGCGCTCAGGATTTTAACCCTCTTTTCCGCAGGGTTCAACCTATTCACGCGACTTCATCGCTCCACTAAAGGTATGTCAACAACTGTCAGGCAGGCGCCTGGAGCTAAATTTACTCTGAGGTATATAGCACAACAATTTTTCCAGTCAATTAAAAAAAAGAAAATATCAAAATATGCAAAGTTACTCGTAACTCGTTTTCTAAGCGAAAGAAAGCCAAATCGGAAATTTTACGTTTGATCCTATTCTGTTGGCCCTCATTTCACTTCACCTTCTTTGAATGTCTTTATAAATTACTACCTGACCCGTGCTCGCCGTGCTTCGCCCGAACTTTAAGTGAAGTTGAAATAAATGTAGGATTTGTTACGAAAAATGAAACGCCTCGTTCGATGCTTTTTAAAATGTTTATTAACGCCTTTCGCTCTGGCGGTGGTTTGACGACTGACTGCCTGTGTCGTTTTTGTCTCGTCCTCTTGGTCTGTGGTTCGTATGTGCGTAAGCTCCGTATGACTGCGGTGTATTTTGTGTACGTGTCGTGTGTAGTTCTCGTACTATAGGTACGTTCTGCCTAAGCGTCGTAACTGTCTTCGTCTTTGGTTGGTGTGTGTATGTAATGTCTGTATGTCTTGTTTGATCTGTTATCCGTCTAGTCGCCTGATCGTGAAGCGTTCGTCCTGTCGCGTCATTTGTTTCTTTCGTCTGCTTTTGTCGACTATTTGTTAAACTCATCTGTTATACGGTTTGTAGGTACATTGGTGAGTGCGTCGTGTTCGTCTGGCTTCCCATCCCACATAAATGTGTAACTTTTTTGGCAGGTTTTGAAAGTATTCTATAGCCCAGGAATAATGTAGGATTCTAATGGTAACAGAATTGTTCAAATCGTTCCAGCAGTTCCGGGGCCAATTGGTGGCAAACAAACAACCAAACAATCAAACCTTTTCTCCTTATAATAAGTGAAATAAAGCCTACTCGGCATTATTTTGCTTTAGCAATGCGAAATAAGACCGAACTGCGCAGCTGCATTTTACCAATCGATTGTACAGCCATGCACAACATAGTATTGCCTAAAACTTACGTAACACAATGTGAGCGTACTTCATTTCTATAATATGAAATGCTGAACGATTGATCAGCACATTTTAATTACATTACATCATTGTTTCTAATTTGATAATCTCTTACAGGTAAATGCGTAAAATCATCAATTCTGCGTGCGGTCTGGCAAATCCGCAACACGACATTCTGCTCCGCATTTTGAGCCAATTCCACCATGCACCATATCAACATTTCCATTAACTAATCCCGAGAATAAATCAGGTTGCACCGCATATTATCGTAAAACAATCGCCCTCAGGCGTCCTGCATCGGATCCCTGTTCAACCGAAATCGTGTTAGATGAGGCAGATTGGTTAATAATTTCCGCCTCCCATCTAACACCTGACACGAGCAAAGGTCACAGATTCCGAGAGACGGCCAGTCAATCGATTACTGGGCTCACGGACAATGCCACTTGTAGACCAACTTTCACCGATATCAGTGACAAAGTGATAATGTCGGATTATTTACTGCTAATTGAGTAGATGAGGCTGATGGTTGGACAGGTTTATTTGCATTGCGGCGGTAAGGGCGGCCTAAAGTATGGTGGAAGTTTATCCACCGAGAGGATTGAATCAATGCATGAGTGCTTGGAGGGATGTGACACGCGTGCACCAACAAAGCGATTGTGTCATGACAGGATAGAGATTTGCATATTCAAATGGAGTGTTAGAATAGATACGGGAATGGATTGATTCATTTCAGATGATTTGACATTTGCGATTGACGGGATGGCAGTGGCGGTAGCTCTGACATTTATCTTGGTTTCGGAATCAAGAGACTTTTGATGATTTAATGCATGCATATTGTAATCAGAACATTTTTCACGCACTAATGAACAAACACTGATTAGTTACTTTTTATCGTTTTCGTGCTTATGTCACTTTCCTGTGTAATCATGTTACCTTTTACAGAAATGTATCTTAGGCAAAAGTAAATTAAATTATCCACAAATAGGTGTTCGAACACTGCATTGTGACGAATGAAACCCAAAAGTTTACTTATCACGGTATACTCACATTTATTTACAATCACTGCACTGCACACTTATTTACTCACAAGCTAAACCGATTAAGCGATTTAAAAGCGATTTAAAAATGAATTTAACCGATTAACCCTGTGAATGCGCTGAATAAAAACTGAACTGTAATAATTCTCCAACTGAACTCTCCCGATTCGGCCGCAGTGGCTATATTAATAGCCAATACTCCTTCCAGATCTTACTGTCGCCACCTGGCTAGGGAATTTCCCCGCTCTCGATTATGTAGAATATTCTTTGTAAACCATCTGCGTATCAGAAAGCAGAATCCTTTTCATCCTTTTTCGAAGGCAACTTTCACCCATCACTGGCCGATGACCCGGAATTTGTCACAGAAGTCAAGAGCTACGTCAATGCACTTGAGACTTGAGACACCAGACATCATCTTCAGCGAAACCAACCCAGCGAACGACCCGACAGGAAACAATGACCTAACAAGGGCCGCAGAAATTGCGGGAGTTATTCAACGTAGCCCAACGAGGAGAACAGACGGAGCAGACAATACTTCGAATTTCGTCCTGAAGCGAATGCCACAAACGGTGATGATACTTCTCACATTCATCATGAACAATTGCATCAACAATTGCTACTTTCCTAGCAAGTGGAAAATAGCAAAAATGGGTGCAAATCCAAAAAAGCTGCCAGTATTTCCGGATACAGGCCCATATCGATCTTGAGCAATATAAGCTAGATTCTGGAGGACCTGGTAGTGCGAAAACTAAACCGATGGTCTACCGACCTAAACATCATTCCGGATATTCAGTACGGATTTGGGGGAAAACATTCAACGCTACATCCTCTCATGAAGTTCCACCACGATATTGTAGCTGCACTGAACAATAGCGAGGTCACCGTCGCTTGCTTCTTGGACGTAGAAAAGGCCTTCGATACTGTCTGGATTGAGGGACTCATCCACAAGCTAAAACACATGGGATTCCCCTCCAACCTCATTAGAATAAGTTTCTTTTCTGCATTCCAGAAGATTGTACGTCTCAGTTGAAGGCAGCAAGTCGAAAGGGCGTAGCACCAAGGCGGAAGTTGCACAAGGACCAAAGCTGGGACCGTGGCTTTTCAATATCTACGCGGCAGATCAATCGCAACCAACTGGCACAGTGAAATGCTGTCTATTTGCAGTTGCCTCGCAGACTTATGCCAGCTCGACGTCACCAGAGATAGCCGCGTGAAGGGACGAAATCTAAACAGCTAACAATTTTGACTACTATTCCAAAAGGGGTATTCGTATCAATGCTGGGAAATGGGTACTTCTGTGCTTAAGGAGACCATCCACAGGTGGATGCAGATCAGCGGCCAAATGTCGAATCATAATAATAGTGCTCCCTAACGGTACAGAAATATCAACAAACGAGAAGGTCAAGTATCTTGGCGATCGCTTCACGGAAAGGTTGAAATTCAAGAGTCATTCGAAACTGACCCTTCGGAAGGCAAACCTATGCTTCCATCGCATCCCTTGATTCGCAAGCAAAATGGACTAAGCCAGATGACAAAACTGCTGCTATATAGCAGCTTATACGGCCGATCTTAACGTACGGCTTCATAAAATGGCACGCCATCCCTAACCAGCATGACGAAGCTCGCAATTTTCGAAAGAAAAATACTGCGAATATTTACCGGACTCACCTTCGACAGTGACGGTCAAAGGCACCACAGCAACAATAGGCTTTACGATCCAGCACGCATCATCCCCCTGCAACAGTACATGGTGATACTGTTCAGAAAGCAGCTACTAGAAATCAAGAACCATGCTAACGAGGAAATCAGGAACCTGAGAAACTCAATCCCCGGACAACGCGACATCAACGCGTTAAATCTGCTAAACTAGCAGAATACCTCCATCGAGGCTATGTCGGCTAACACATCACCACCCCTTCCCAAAAGGACCACCATGGACACACGGATTTGCACAACCCGATGTTAGCACCAGCCATTGTAGGACATAAAAAAATCCATTAAACCGACAATAATATTAAATATTAAATTAAACAGAGTACGTCAGGGCCCCTATTGTTGAGCCAACACCATAACCTTTGGTTTGTAAGTCTGGTTGTAACCTCAATAGTAAAAATAAAATAAAAAAAATTAATTTTTGAATGGAAGTGGAAGAGTGGAAAGCACCTTCGGTTTTATACTGTACCGATTGCGAATGATTATTCCTTTAGAACCCCTGTTTTTGATATCGTCAATGTTGTCGCGTCGGATTTTTCGCCTGGGTGTTTCGATCGTCGGCACACATGCCTTATAGTCATTGCATAGCTATCCTGATCGTGGTGACGCAGGCCCATTTTTGTTGTTGTTGGTTTCCGTTTTTGTTACCTATTGGTCATTTAAAAACGAACATTTCCCTATTTAATACAAATTAGGTATTGACAGTTTGAGATGAGAACTGTTTAATTTGTAATTTGAGGTTAGTCTTTACGTTTTCTTTATTTTATGAGCTCTATAGACAAATAATATTCCTAATCCATTCCTTGTGTCTTAGATGTTAATTAGTTAATGTATTGGGGTGATGAAGGACAAATGTTACACTCTCTAAATGAATGTCAAGGACCAGATTCGAACAGATAAAAAGTCTGTTTGGGTTTGGCAATCTTTCCAAGCTTCCCATGTTTTGACAAGCTTTCCAAAGTTCGCCCATTACTTGAACATATCCAAGAAATTTGAGATGTATTTCACCAGAAGAACTTAATTCGGTTGACGAACAAATGATTCCATTCAAAGTAAGGTCAAGTTTGAAGCAGTATATTCAAATTGGGACTTTTAAGTGTTTACATTAGCAGGTCTTATATATGCGAGAGGTGAAAGGTGTAAAAACAGAGGGATTGGATTGGGTAGTGACAACTCACTTCGTCTTTACCCAGCGGAAGGAACGTTGAACGTTTATTTAAGAAGAACATGTACAAAGTATTATTCAAAGTACTGCCCTTCTGAAGCTATGACTTTTTCCCATCTTTCTGGCAATTTGTGGATCCCATCCCAAAAGAACTGCGCCGGCTTGGCAGCCAAGAATGAATCAAGCGAATTTTTCACATTCTGCTCTGATGTGAACCGAATTTCAGTGAGGGCGTTCTGCATCGACCGGAACAAATGGTAGTCAGAAGGGGCAAGGTCTGGGCTATAAGGTAGGTGGGGTAAAACTTCCCATCCACTGTTTTCGAAATAGCTCTTAACCGGAATAGGAACGTGGGGCCGAGCGTTGTCATTATGGAAAATTATTGGTGTCTGTTCGCATATTCCGGGCATTTTTCGGCTACTGCTCTCTTCAAACGGACTACTTGTGTTCGGTAGCGTTGTCCATTGATGGTTTCACCCGATTTTTGCAGCTCATCATGTAGCGCACCCTTCCGATCCCACCAAATACAGAGCATTACCTTCGCTCCATGGATATTCGGCGTTGCCGTTGATTTGGTTGGTTGGCCAAGCAAAAATCACCACTTTTAAATCGTGCAAACCACTTCTGGCACGTTCGCTCAGGTAGCGCATGTTCACCATAAACTTTTTTTTTTCCAAGAAAAGTATCAATATAGCTTTGGTGCGTTGGCTTGATCGGAAAGGTGTCTTACTTATCTCCACATTTTCAAGAATGGAGCGATAAGAAGTATGTAGACTTTCTGTTGTTGCACTATACAATAAACACATGGATGGGGTCGATTCAGCGGACATGCCACAGAGTCATATAGAATCGAAATGAAATCAAGTAAGTAGTACACGGGGATCAGCTACTGATTTTTACAGGTTGGCTTCTGTAAAGAAGACACCTGAAGCAAGTATATACCACCAAACCACATTGCTAGACTTCCATCAAAACCACAACTAAACAAAGGGACGACTTTTGAACGATGCACCTTTTCCAGACAAGAAGAAAAAAGCCAATTAGTGATTTTCGGTTGCATCAAATCGGATATTGGACCCAATATTTAGCAGATGTAGGTATTGCAAGGATGAAGATTCCACTGTGCAATGTTCGAAGAGAAATGTCACATTAAGCCTTACAAAAAAAAAATGTTTCAAGTGTTAAAAGTAAATTATAATTACATACGCATATTTACGTACATGTATATGTAATATGTACAAAGATACAAAGAACTATATGTTTTAGCATTCAGTTACCGCAAATAAATTGTGCATTGGATGGATTTCAAATGTACATGAATGTACAGTAGTTGAATAAATTCTCGATTTTTTTGTTGTACAGGGTTTTTTAGCTATTATCTTTTTGGCAACACTGGTTTAAACAGCTGACGCACGTTTCGTGTTTTGTTTCACTGTCAAACGTCTCCAGTTTGGTCTATAATTTAACCATGAATCGTCTTACAAACGAACAACGCTTGCAAATTATTGAATATTATTATCAAAGTGCGTGCTCTGTTAAGAAAGTTCATCGCGCGCTTCTTCCATTTTATGGTCAGTTTAAGACGAATCTCATTTTTGACTCAATGGGTACGTAAATAAGCAGAATTGTCGATTTTTCAGTGAATATCAGCCAGAAGCATTGCAAGAGCTACCAATGCATCCAGAAAAAGTCACAGTTTGGTGCGGTTTATGGGCTGGTGGCATCATTGGACCGTACTTCTTTAAAGATGATGCGAATCGTAACTTTTTTTTGTCAATAATGCAAGGGCTTGACTTGCAGGACATGTGGTTTCAACAAGACGGTGCCACATGCCACACAGCACGCGAATCAATGGACTTATTGAGAGGCGAGTTCGGAGAACATTTTATTTCACGTTCGGGACCGGTCAATTGGCCGCCTAGATCGTGCGATTTAACGTCTTTTTGTGGGGCTATGTTAAAGCTCATGTCTATACAGACAAGCCCGCTTCAATTGACGCATTGGAAGACAACATTGAAGCATTTACTCGTGAGATACCGGCCGAAATGTTGCAAAGAGTATGCCAAAATTGGACTAAGCGGATTGACCATTTGAGGGGCAGTCAAGGTCAACATTTGCATGAAATAATCTTCAAACATTAAATTATATGGACCATACTATCGATTTTTATGTGTTCCTTTTTTGAAAAGCTTTCCTATAGATTTTAAAAAATCACCCTTTAGAAGTTACGGATCAGCACAAACAACAAGCCATTTTAGTTGCTTGGGTGTTGACTGTTCCCAATTGCATCAGCGGTATCTTGTTTACCACAAATAATAGCCAAATGTGTAAGCAAGCATATTGAATAATATGCTCGTTGACTGTACTATCAGCGGTAGCTTGTTTACCAAAACTTAAGTGGCAATGGTGCTCTTTCAAGCGATTTACTTCAGAGAGAATTGCAAGGCAGGCAGTGCAGATTTGGAGCTCTCCTCGGCTAGTCGATTGCTAGCAAATAACTTCCCTACGAAGGGAAAAATTCTTATTAAGTTACATAAGCAAATAACTAAAAGACAATGTTAAATGAAGTAATGAACTAATCAATAAAAAATAAATAAAACTAAATTGTGTTCGAATATTATTTAATTTATACGAACAACATGGCCTATAGAGTTATCCCTTCGTCCGTTTTAATGTTTTTTTTTTTCAGTTTTGTCGCAGTTACGTCCAATTAAGCCAGGTTATATGCAAAATATATTTTTCCTGGAACTAGGATGAGGTGCTGTCATGAAGGGGTTAGTTTTTGAAATTAAATATTCCGGTTTTTTGACAATTTTTGACAATTAATTGCTTTCATAAATCACTATCGGAAACTATTGATAGGAATAAAAACCGGTCGAAAGTGAAAACTATCGATTGTTAACGTGTATGTGCTTGAATATAACCCTGTGGCAGTTGTCCTGATTAATACCGATGTGAAGAGAGAATAATAAGGAAAAAATTCCGTTTATAATTGACTGAGTTTGAGCGCTACAGTCCTAGATCTGGACCTCAGCCAACAACCTCTCCAGTTCGCACGATCTTTAGCCAGCTGCCTCCCATTTCGCACGAGTTATATAACGCACCAACGTAATCTTTTCTGCAGAATTGATGAACCGTATATATGTAAGCAGTTTTTGCAGAATTGTTAAATTATTAACTAGAGGCGTTTGTTTCGGTACGTAACCCACGTCAAGTGTGATTTACGTCAACAAATGCGGAATTCCTAGCAAAAAAGAAGAACCTGAACGAGACACCAACGCAATGTGCAATAAGCGGTCGGCAGATTATCTTTACCCATTGTAGCCACTTCAAGGGCAATCACTCTTTCCTCATGACTTTTTCGAAGCAACAGTCTGAAACACGCGAATCCGCCCACGTCCCGTGTTCACGTTCCATCATCTTGTTCACTTTTATCCTCACTTGAAGAACATCGCACGAAGGCTCAACCATATCGCATCACTCCAACGTATGATAAATGTTTTCCGCCCACGGGCAAGGTAAGGTTTCAATTAACATTTTATTAAATCAATCGGCGAAAACTCATTATTTTTTTCCTGCGAAAGCTGAAAGGCTCATTTGCCTGCAACTGCCATTGCAGTTGCGCAATGGCCATAACAACTGTCCATTGCACAGCAAGCGAATCATTTCCTTTTGAGAATTAAGTCGAAATCAATCATTAAATGGTAACTGGAGTGCTCTGCGTATGATGTTAATTGCAATCAAAATGCCAGCTTTTGGTCGTTAAGGAGAAGGCGTACTGATGAAGATGAATCTGTTCAATCTGTTCTGTCGAATATTCAAATTAATTTCTTTAAAGGAACGAACACCGGTCTGTGGCTTTCAGGCCTCAGGGGCATTCGAAAAGTTGATGAATAAGTTAATCTAAGTCTTCCAGAGTTCGGGTTAGTGAGCTGCAACAGACAATTTAAAAATAACTTTATTTCTTTTCAAAATATTCAAAAACATAGACTGGATTTGTGACCGTGGTGATTGTCTCTTAATTCCGCTTCGGGCTGAAAGTTTAACATTGGCAAGTGTTGAAGAATGAACTCTATGCACCTAGTCCAGAGTTGTTGCTCACACAGTCAAGTTCTTTGTTGGCGTTATGTAGCTGTATGTAACTACCAGTTGATTCCCTCCGATTTCCGACCCGATTGTTTTTGCTATGCCATCTAGAGCGTCGATCGAATTTGTTGTGGTTGAGAACACTAAATTTGATACAGAACCAGATAATGTTCAGCATGTTGGACAGAACGCCATCACCTCAAGGATATCTAATCGCAGCTTAAAACCCATCTGGAGCTCGTTGATACCAGAAGAGCTCCGGCTCACTTTCTGGAGCTAGAACATGTCGTTGAGAGCACGACAAAGGCTTTAACAACAGCGCTTGAAGCAAGTTGTCCAATAAGCAGGGACTTTATGGGGAAGAACAAATTATGCATCTCGGGCCAAAACAAGCATGTTGTTTAATGCGGCCAAACGAACCAGAGACTGGGAAAGCTACATAAGGGCACTCGTCTCCTATAATATTGAAATAACGCAAGCTCAGTGAGATATCTTTAGAAGTTACTGAGAGACAATAACAAATACCTCTTTAGCAGCCAAACCCCATAAAGCGCTGTCAAAAACAGGGGGGATTCAGAAACATGATGGCGGCTACACTGAAAATGATTAACAGAGGGCCAGACTACTGGAAACTCACTTTTCGGGCAGTCATCAAAACACTGACGGGAACCAATTTGCCAAGACCAGGGTTTATGGACTGGAGAATTGCAAGAGAATTATTCTCTAAAGGACGTCTGGCAATAAGCTCGTCCCAGCCATTCAAATCTCCAAGTGGTTGATGAAATTATACCACCCCGACTCCAAAAAGACAGGTTCGATGGACTAGTCAAAAAGCTACCACTCCTGGCCATACCTTCTTCCAAGAGGAGTTTACCATTAAGCTCAGCACCGAAGAAGACTGGAGCAATGAATACATAATCCACAGACTGAGCAGCAGTACGGTGAAATGGTATTCAGATGGATCAAGAACTGATGAAGGAACAGGGGCAGGTGTAAGTACTACGAACTCATGGGCACGCCCCAGCATCTTTCAAGCAGAAGTATATGCCATCGACAGATGCACTGAGATCAATCTCGACAGGAATCGTAGCAGCTCCGACATAGCAATAGGAAAGGAGCATCGAAACCTTTTATAGATCCCGAAGCATTCTCCGCTGTAGGAGATCACATACTCACGGAAGAGTTCAGGGACCTAGAAAGGAGGAACCGGTCAGTTGTCTGGAACAACGCTCCCGGCCTGATCCATGCCAAGAAACTCTTGGGTCAACAAAACCAGAAGAGGTTTGAGGCATGCATCAGAATGAGCAAAACAATCTCCGTATCCTAACAGGACACTGTAAACTAGGAGTATCAGAAGAAAGTCTCTGCAGATCCTGCGGAGAATCTAATAAAATTGCTGAACATATGCTGGGATTTTGTGAGGGACTTGTCCACAAAAGGCAAAGATATCTAGGCAAGCACCTAATGCCAGAGACGAATGGAAGTCACTGGAACCAGCTCTCATTCGTAGAATTATAAAGGAGACTGGTATGAGAGAGAATACTCTAGGACAAATCTCTTCCACCTTCGAGCAGCAGGAGCAAATAACCCTCAATAAGACTCTGAAAAGAGCTGAAAGAGAGGAAAGCTGTGTAGCAAATTGACTGCGCATGGATTAAATAGGTCAATCAGGATTGAAGGGATAAATATAAATAAATTCAACGCCTATCATGGGGTCTAGCAGTTTCCTGATCAGCTGATCGATCTATGGAGCAATAAACAAACCTATATAGCCAATCGCCCACTTGCATTAGATGAGAGCGTACTTTAGGAAGTTGTATTCGATCGTAGCTACGTAGATACAATTGTCTTTATTTGTGCCCGATGTCACAGCCGGCCACAATGGGCACCAAATTGAAGAAATGTGACGGCATTATGATGGTTCAGTGCACCAATTTTGTACAGCCCTTGAACCATCTGTGGCCATAACCGCTAAATTACATTAACAGCCGACATAAGTGACCATTAGAGATTGCTCCTCCTTTTAAGTCTCCTTTAAACGTATTTTAAATTTTAAACATTCCCTCTGCAGACTTGGTAGAGCATCACTTTCGTCGGCGCACAAGGGGGCAGTTCATATCTCATATCATCTGTGGCAAAGAATTTGCAGCAAATTCGGCGCTGAGACTGCACTCTCGCAATGGAGCAATCAACGCACAGGTCACGCCATTATTCTAAACTCAACAACAGTTTCACTGCAGAAGCTTAAGCCTATCATGGGAGACGAACTCGGTACTGAACAGTAACAACGCCAAGGACATCTGGACAGGCGGGTCTAAGACTGGTAGTGAAGTGCAGTTGCATGGATGAGAAAGACGAGGAAACCCCTCACATCTACTCTGCAACTGCCTTGCACTGGCCTCCATTAGGAAAGAAACCCTGGGAGAATACTATTTAAATGAACGGATATATGCGAAAAGGATGTCAAATCAATCTGGGCGTTCGTTTAAAAGACCAGTAGTAACGGATGATAACTGGATAAGTGGCAACAAAATGGACCCTTGGGTCTAAGTCAATTCATAACTTCCGATAGAAGCCACATTACCTAACCTACCCTACATCGCAGTAAGATACGTTGCTCCTAGGCATTAATGTGTATGTTTTCATCGTCAGTCGCTAGTGGCTCCTATAGTAACATGAAATTGGGGAGAAAATTGAAATTTTGTCGACTTATCGAAAAATCTCGTAAAGGTTCAATTGACAACTTTTTGAGCTAGAGCTCTTCTAAGCTCAAAAGTGGGTAAATTTTGAAAGAAAACTCTGCAAAATTTCAGGAAGCCGATCAGGGAATTTACTTCCAGGATCTTCTGTCGTTTTCCTTGCGATGGTTGGATTCACTAGTCTACGCGGACAAACCAACACCAATGAAAGCTTTCCAAAGACAAGGGTATCCATACGGTCACAAATGTCTGGAAAAGTGGTCAAAATCGTTTTCTCTTGGACATTCTAATGGTTATAAGACCATCTGTGGATGGTTGTTTACATTTTGGTACTCGCCATCATCCGTTTTTACACACTCTGTTATTGCTTGATTTTTTTACTTGACTTCTGGTCTCAGTCGACGTCAGCTTATTATATTTGTCCACAGTTGTGGTTAGGAATTACTGCTCTTGATCTTACTCGGGTAATACTCGAGTATCCGGGAAATGTAGGTAATTCCAAGCTAGCGTGTAGCCGGCATTTTCTGCCACCGGTAACAAATACTCTCATTCAATACAAAAATGAATGCACAACTTTATCTCTTTATATGAAGCGCTATGTAAGAAAGTATGTCACACTTAAACCGAATGTGAACGAGAACGAAGAAAAATCCTTGGATGCCATAGGTTCCGCCGGCGGAGTGGGTTGGTGCGTTGCTCACACTTTCCTGCAGGGTTTCTGTCCCATGTGTAGAAAGCATTGATTGGATTATCATACATGCAAGCAATTCTCGCTGGTTGTGTGTTCAAATCCGGCTGGAAACTATTCTTTTTTGTACTGGCAATAGATACCACTTTTTTGTTTTATTTTGTATGAGTAAACATTTCAAACATAGTTACATAGATATGGCATGCGGAGCAAAAATAAATAACTACGAGTACTTTTTAAAGGACAGTACAAGGGTTGCGTCAAACGTAGAGTTGTTGCATCAATCCGGTTCCAAACCATTTCAAGTTATGCAGTCATGGATACCAGCCATCCTCCAGTGTTTCGGAAGTTCGATGTACACACATTTTGTTCATATTTCATATTTCATACATACACTTACGACAGACTGGGTCAACCTACGAAAACGATACAATAAACATAAACCCCGTCCTTATTTTCTCATTCCCAATCTGTCTATGGATGTACGTACACACAAACCCAGCCATGAATGAGAGCCCACACTCACGCAAAAGCAGACACAATATATTTTACTTCTCCGCTTAAGGATGGATTTTTCAAACAAATAGAATTGAGAGCTAGACTAGTCACATAATACCTATACAACAATCAACAAATTGAGTAGGAATGTGAATGAGAAATCGGGACGGGATAGGCATCAATGGTAAAACAGTGTCCGGTGTGATAAAGCATATGGTCCCACTTGCAGCAAAGAGAAAGTATGCAAGAAACAGGAGCATCACTACTCGAGGGAGTTCAATCAAACTGGGTAAATAGTAGTAAATCCCATTCGAATGAAAAGTGACATATTTTTTCGATGCGAAATCTGTGTAACTACATTATCTGTGATCACTCTATAATATAGCACTATGCACGAAAGTATGTGGGTATGAATTATCGCAAAATGGTCGAGTTGGAGGCAAGGATGAAAACGAAATAAGAACTTCCATAACCGCTTCAAAATTTGTTTCTCATCGATATTATTATAACATTTTTTGAACTCATAAATACGACGGATTATTTCTGAAATATTGTATGTCTTTACTTACTTTATTCACGTCGCATAGATCACAATCTAAGTGGATGAAAACATCCCGATTGAGCAATCCCTTACAGAACCTGACAATCAGTTCAAACTATCGAGAGTAGACTGTATACACTGTCCGTTGGCGGAGTGGGTTAGTGCGTTGCTCACAAGTTTCGTGTTCATGTCTGGCTGGAGCTATCATTTTTCAAAGGCTGTTTTGTTTTGTTTTGTTTTGTATAAACAAACATTCCATTTTCTCTTTTTCGAAGTATTCCATTTGCAATAAATATAACGAAAAATTTGACGTGGAAGCAAAATTTATGTATCATATGACGAGACTAGTTGGTGACTATTACCCGACATCGAAGAGAGGGGAAGCAGCAATGAAAACAAGTCAGTCGAGGAGTGTCCACTCAAAGTAATAGAAGTAAACGAGTTGCACTTGAATTCGTTGTAGTGTAGGGGGTAGGGAAGGTGGCTGCTATTGGATTCACCAGCTCACTTAGACCATCTGCTACTACTTATCGACGAGTTCAGTAATAGCGTGAAAATGGTGACTGTACCAGATTTGAAAACCAGAGAAAAGCGTATTAACTTTGCTTTTATTGGGACCCGGGGACCCCACAAATCAAGGACAGGCACTTAACCAAATTCGCCATCCCGTCGTTTCATGCATTGTAGGAAGCAGATTAATTTTGTCACAAATTACAGGTACCCACAACCATACGGGTACCCGAACATTTGGCACCCGGGTAGTTTCCCCCAGATGCGGGTAACAAAAGCTCTATTAGAAACCAATGACAGAATACATTCCTTCGATTAAACACAAATTGTTGGGTTATTTATCATCCTGTGTCAGGACTCATGCTTACAAGGTTGTTAAAGGTTGCCATTTCGTTTACACGCCACCTCTACGGGTAGTCCTTGATCTACTTGCCTTCTCTGTCTTGCACTTCGCAATGGTTTTCCCCCGAGCGCGATATCATGGATTCACCACTTTCAAGTCCATTCGGGCAGCAGAGGGCTACCCTATTTGACAACTGAGGTCATACGTGTAAATGGGTGCAAGTTTCAACCTGTGCTTTATTCAAATGTAGTTCAGTTTCGTATTATCCCACATACTCTGCGTAACCCTTTCCTCCAGTTTCGAAAATATGGCTGCGTTCACTAAACGCTGTGAACGACATTCTGAGAATCAACACAACGACGTGTCAACGAATGAATACGAGTTAACTTGTGGTCTGGCCAAAGAAAGTGAAACACTTTTAAACTCATAGTCTCTGTCGGCATTTTGAATGGTGGTGCTAGTGCTCGGGGGTTGTTTGCCCCAAGTTCCGCAAGCAGAAACTTTTGCACTCCAATTGAAAAGTTTCCCAACATCGCCAAGGTGAAACTGTGGATTTATTTGTTTTCGATTCGAGAATGCCACAATGGCACTTGAGTCATGCCAGAGTGATAGACGTACCGTTGGTTAAGGACCTCAGATTGCTTTTCTGAAATGTTGTGAACTCCTTTCAAATTGAAGTAGTAAAGCCTTTTAACGCTTGCATGTTTTCTCACATGAAGGAATGTCAGAGCCAGAAGAGGTCGTTCCACGAAGCAAACCAAAGCGGCATCAGAAGAAAATAACCTGCCACTGGGCAGAGCATCATTTCTCAGAATTAGGAATATCGCGTGGAGTCGAGACGCTACTCGATCTACCGGAATGAAAATTTATGGTTGCAGAATTGCTACGGCTGCCACTCAATGCCAATGGAGCAACTGCTTCCTATTTCTCCGCACACGACTCAGTCCCCTTTCGATGCCTGAAATCACATGCAGCTAGTGCGATGCATTAAACGATTCTTTAAGCGCGCAAATTAGTAACAGCATGTTGTCCTTGGCCCTGTTGTAGTAGTCGAATATTCATTCTTCTCAACTTTCAGCACGTTTCGCGTGCAAACAGTACGTGTTGTCAGAGCGATACAGGCCAACGGTCATTCAATCCAGATTCATGCCCCAGCAGCGGAGCAACGCCTGTTGTCTGGTGTGTGGGTCATTAAACTTCAAGCTTCATTGCAAACAGAATTGATTCGGCTGTGACCCAGATTCCCCCTGCAGACAGCACGCTCATCAGTCGGCGCCGGTTTATTGACCACTTCACGTTGGCGATGTTTATTAATCTGTGTCATGCGATGTAAACTGTTGTGGTGTCATATCCTGCGAGGGTTTCATCCTGGTAGAGGGATAGTCATGCAGAGGGGTGGAGTGTGGGCAGCGGTAAAGAGCGATTTAAGTGACAGTGTCCTGCTGTTAATTGATTTTCTATGAACGCGTTAAAAACGATTAAATTTTCGGGTTGATGGCTGCTGCTTGGTGGCTAGTCGTTGCTGGTGGCTCGTGCCTGGTAACTCGCTGTTTGATGGCTGGTGGCGGGAAGCTGGCTGGCTAATGGTTGATGATGGGTACATGGCTGTCGACTAGTGGCTGGTGACTTATGTCTGTGACGTTTCCTAACTAACGTCATCTATCACCAATGGCCACACTTGTCGTTGTTCAATTATCTCCCTTTCAGAAAACCTCCATTTCACGAAACCCAGTTCAAACTCGATGCACTAGCAAATCAAATCGCACATAGGACACACTTTCTCGCGTGAATAAGGCGCTTATTCATTACCCTCATTGACAGGATGTTGACGTTGTAAGTTAGAAACTCGTCCTGAAGCAATCGTCAGTCATCTTCCCCTTGTGGGTTTTATTGCGTTAGCATTTTAATTGTGAACCCGAGAGGCTTTTGATTGTTTACCTTGCAGGGGGAGTAGCCGCCGTCGACGATGACATACAAGACACTCGCATCCTGCTGCCTGAAGTGACTCATTTGGAAGTGATTTGTTTTGCTTTGATTCATCGCAGAAGCGACAAACTGGCATTATCCTCTAATCGCTTGGATAATCAGCGTAAACTTGACTTAAGTAACTGTCGTGCAATGAATCCGACTCGTTACGGACGTACGTACACGGTTCGTTTTAGCGGGATTGCTCTGATGACGGTTAAAGTTGATTAAAGTTGAAGCGAGATTCTCTGTGCGAGATTTGTTTTGAGATTGCTGCTAACTACGAGGATCGTCAATTTGGGTCTTGATTGATTTTTACGGAACGCAAAATGTTCAAAGGGAGGGGAAGTACACGTGTTGTTTCGAAGTCCAATTTCTGCTAAGTGGAAATTATTATTAATTCACAAGAAGACAATCTCCGAAGCCCAAGGGACATCACAAAAAATTGGAATTATCGAAAAATTGTCGAGTTGGAGGCAAGGAAGAAAACGAAATATGTAGACAGTGAGTTTTTTTTTTTTGTTAATCATCATGCTTGGTCAAGAGCATAGTCTTTGGCAGCCAGTGTCGAGCCTACGTCGTCGGTCACGTCCGTTCTTAGTAAATGTTGGCGAAATGCATACAACTATGGCCTTGCCTCATTTGATGTGAAGGGCGGAATTGGTTCTGCTTCCGATTCTTCTTCATCGTTGTCTTCATTGCTGTTTCTTGAATAAGATGCTAGACAGATAAGATGCGTAGACATCTACATCATCGTCCAAATGTACAAAATGGTAGAAATTTACAGATTCAAAGCTCAAAGAGAAGGAGAAGGCTCCATCCGTAGAGGTTGAATTTTTTACTTATGTTGTTCACATCACATACATTACGATCAACGCTAGGACAAACTAGAAAAACGACACGAAAAATTCGAATAACTGAGAGGAAACTAGCTACCGATTTCGAATTACAGCGTGTTTGCCGTCCACCCGGCTGAGCAATCACTTCGGATTAACGAGCGTACCACAACATATAGGTTTTGTTCGATTTACCAAGGTTCTTGCAAGGGTCCTAACTAGGGCTGCCGGAATTACTACTAAGGGAGTTATTGCACTACTCTCGGATTTTCTGTACTCCCGTACTCGCCTCGAAAATATTTGAAATTAAAGAAATAAAGCCCGCTGATTTGAAGATAATTTTCTCTTAGAACATAATCTTTAATTATATTGATAACTCCTCTTATACAGTGCTGTCTGGATAGCTTGAGTTAATTTTTGCACAAGCTCGTTCACGCAAACAAGACTGTTCACGTTATCGAAGCGTGTTTTTTTGCCCATAAAATACACTTGGGCAGTCGTTTTATTGATTTTTGTTAAGCTTTAATTTCTATTCTCTTATTTATTTAAAAAAAATCTTACTACTAGTCTGCTTTTTTTATCTTGCAGTACTTTCTGGACAGCTTTTTCGTAAATTTTTCTGTGGCAATACTCTGTGGTATTAGCTTCAGCCCATTATATTGCTTTATCAAAAATTTCAATAGCTTCAGGAGCTTTTGTCGTTGATCCAGGCTGATCGGCCGATTCTTCCAACAATTCAGCTTCCTCAGAAATAATCTTCGCATTCAGCTTCGTCTGGGATTTGTGGTAATGTGTTTTCAATTGAATGTTAATATCTGCTGCAGAGTGTGCCACCTAAATAAAATCAAGTGGCATATACTCGTATGTATGATATTCGAAATCAAATAAGACTTTCTTCTGGGACAATAATTTGTAGCAAATCATGAAATTGATCAGTGCCTTCAAATCTCTGATGCCTCAATTTATCCCATATCAATATAAGAGGCATATTTCCCTCTTCGTCTGAACTTCATCTGAACCCTTCGCCAACTCAAATGTGAGGCAAAATATTGCGCCAACGTTTTTCTGTGACGTCTTTTTTTAACTGTTTAACTAACTCCACGCTATTGCGAATAAAAAAAAAACTGCGTCTTTCATTGTTAAAGACTTTAAGAAATCCATAACATTTCTTTTCCCAACAGCCAATCTTAACAAACTTTTCTGTAATAGAGCTTGGTAATACGGATCGCGTTCTGGTTCATTGGCTGAATCAATGATGTCTCGTATATACTTTGAAAATAGAACCATATCCCAGGCGGATGCCTTGGTGCGTTATCCAGGAGAAGAACAGCTTTTATTGGCAAACCTTTTTGTCGTAAAAAATCTTGTACCTGAAACAAATGCATGAGTCTACCATCATCAACAATTTCTTATTCTATTCTTGCGTGTGGAACAAATTGCTTGTCAAACTACTGCTTGAAAATATCTGCAGTCATCCAAGCGTACTTCGAGCTACTGTGATGGCCTGGAATATCAAAGTTTTTGAAGGAAGGAGGTTTTTTGCTTTGCCAATAATCAGTGGTTTTAGTTTTTGAAGGCCAGTAGCGTTTGTACACGCTAACCCTGTCATTCTCTTGAACTTTTGTCGCTTTCGATAACCTGACACTTTGTTTTTAAAGGACCGGTACTTTTAATCCGAACTACTTCGACCTCTTCTTCTTCCTCTAGAACTCTGCAAATCTCACAAACGTACTTATACGTGATAGCAAGCCGTTTTCCAATCTCAAAATTAACGACGACAAACTGGCCTGACCTTAAGTTCTCTCAATGTCTAGACATTCTACCTTTTCTGCTTTTTCTGTCCCTTCATTCGCCTCGAATAGATACATCGACCACAAGTAAAACAAATTCTTGCCAAAATGAACAGTATACAGAGATCAGCATGCATCTGTATAAACGGTTCACTAAGAACCACACCAACAGCCGCCCTGGTAATGATACTATATCTCCCTCCCATACAGACCTATGGCAAAATTATGGCCACGTATTCAGCCATAAAACTAAGAGAGGGTAACCGTTGGGACACGACCCATGGAAAAGGGCACAAGGCAATACTACAAAACTCTAATGTTCCTAAGGACACAGATTATATGACGCCCTTCATGGACTTCGAAATAATGCACAAGACTTTAATCCCCACGAGAGACGAATGTGACGAAGACAAAGTCTGTAACCAGCCTGACTGTCTATGGCGGCCATAAAAGCTCTGGACACACCATCATTAAACTCCAAGATGGTAAAACTCTGCTGTCTGTCTCTAAGGGAAATAGCGGGCAGATTCAAGTCAAAGTCTATTCCGGGAAATGAATGAGCAAGAAAGGGGGCGGGTATGCTAGTTGCACCAGTTTTTGATTGATGACGATTGCGATAAACGATATAAACCGCAAATGGTCGAAAGCGATCTGGCCTACGCTAAATTAAGGAAGGACTGATAACCTCCTAAAGTTAGACAGGAAGGATATCAGTAAAGTATTAGGGGTGCTAAATAGCCACTGTCTCTTGGCAACCATGCCAGAAGACTTGGGGCACCTTATAATGATTGCTGCAGAAGCTGCATGGATGAAGAAGAGGACAGTACTAAACTACCTCGGTACTTGCCCTGCACTTGCGTAAACAAGAAGAAGACTTCTAGGCGAATACCACTTCAATCACTCTGAGTAACATAGATGCAAGAGATATTCTAAAATTTCTTAGAGCCACGAAATGGCTATAAATAATGGTCAGAAGAAGTCACATATGACCAGGAAATCTCAAGAGGGAATCGCTAAATCGCTGTGGGTACTAAGCCAAGCGAGAAGGCACAATGGACCAGATGGTCTAAGTGAGCATGATTTCATTATAATAATGCAGTCACCCTACCTAAATACCCATAGATACATCGTCTTCATCTGAAGATGAGCTCAAATTTGTCTTCATGGTCCTGACTTTTTTTTTACTTTGAGCTTTTTATTTTCTCATGAAACAGAGTTTCTGCAGCTTTGAGCTCGTCAGCTTGTTTTTAGCGGGTTACCACTTTATCTGTGGTTAGAAATTCTTCGTATTATTGTTATTTGCGTTATTTGCTTTAAACGTGGAACTGACTTCTTAGAAATTTTCGGTTTAGTTATAGATGACGGAGACGAATTTTGGAGACCAAAGATATTTTCCAAAAGTTCATTAAAATCAAACGAAATTAAAACTATAACAAAAGTTTAACTTAAGCAGATAAGTTAAAAAATAAATGCTTGATTTATAACTTACCTTGATGGAAAATCGGTTTTTGTAGAGTGCGTTGACAAATACCCCTGTTCACGTTTACACCCCTTGACATTAATTAACAAAATTAATTTGGGATTCCGATCAAAAGAGCCGCGTATTCATATTCAAAAGCAAGGAAAATGGAAAAACTTTTCCAACTACATAAGTGGCCGTTTTTTTCATTTTCCTATTTTATTCCCAACTAGACCTTTTTTTTATTGAACACAATGAAAAATGGAAAATACTTGAAAATGTTGACTTTTCTAATAAGGAGATTTATTGTGAAACAGCTTACATACTAGGTGCTAAAGTGAATCTTTTGCTTACATGCACTAAACCTAGAAATCAGCTTTAGGATCGATTTCGATTCAACAGTATGGACCAAAAACCAAACATGGTCCTCTGGTTCCTCTCATAAAGATTTTCCCAAATCCCGTAACAGATGATAAAGTTGAGAAGCTGGATGAGGGATTTGGGCATTTAATAATATACGCAGAGAGCAGAGAATTCAGCTTGAAGGAGTCTTGGTGTAATGCATTCGCAATAAAAATCGGACTTGGTTCAAAGTGTTGAACAAATTTATAAGTTCAATAATATCTTTACCTCGCAGTAGTGCAAATGCTGAACGCATATGCCCCCTAATCTTTTTGATTAAGACTGGAACTTGAAATAGAGTAACACGCTTCACAGTGGGCACCTTCAAACAACCTTCACCTTTTGGATATTATAAATAAAGTGCTAAGTAAATATTTTGAAACTGTTTGAACAGTTTGAAGATTGGAACTCAATAAATAAAAAAAAATACTATATACTAAGATATAAAAAAAAACTCAATAAAATAAATTAAATGAAGTTCAAATATTATATCATTGTAGACATTATTTTAATAAACTAGTTTTGCTGTTGAAAAAAAAAAGAAACTGTTTTATTGTGTGTACTCCCATCGAGAGCAAAAAACTCCCCTCTAGACCTTTCAAATACTCCTCAGCGAAAATTTGAAAAGGCACCCTTGGTCAGGTCGAATGACAATCAGTTCGATTTATCGAGGATTTCGAATAACCGAGCGTCGACTACAGTTTAAGATAATATATAAACAGCTCTGTCGAAGGGAGGGTTTATGAAATGTAACATCTCAATAGTCAGTTTAAACAGCGGCCATTTGGATACGCACGTAGTAAGGCTTATTCGCTCTTATTTGCTTTTAACTGGAAATGTGACTTGTTCATACAGAGAATATAGATAGATACTACCAAATTTGGAGATTTATGGAAAATCTATTTATATTGACTCTGGATTGTTTGCCAAAATCGTGCTGTAAGCCTCCTTTGGTGCCTCAGTTGTCAAATGATTATTTCGTCACACGTTCGGCTTGGTAAAAGATGACCGAAGGTATGACGGCAAGACCTCAACCCCAACAACAGCTGATTGCGAAACTCGTTGTCTTGATTTCCCCGTGTCCTGTACCTGACCATAAGAACAGTAAGCCCTACCAAGTACAATTGGCCAGAAGCCACATGAAAAAATTGGCACCACCTTCTTACTTCTCTCTAAATTAACACGAGCTGTAATTGAAGTGGTGTCAAAATCACTTGTAATGCTTGGCTCATTATTCAAATAAAATGAACGTCAAACTGTCCGATTAAATGCGAAATGGGATGTGCTTGTTGCAAACGGCGTCCCTTTTTTGTCCGCATCACAATCCATTTATGAAAAATAAATAGTCAAAACGTGAGCATTTAACGCCCTCGTCAGATGTGCTGAATGCAGTCCCTGCTGGCTTAATTAATGACTTCGAAATGTACTGTCCCTTTAAACACTGGCAGCGGAATCGACATGAAATAATTGCTGAAAATTTAAACGCAATTAAATGCGCATTTGTCGTGGCTACGAAAACGGACGAAGATAATAATTTTCCCTTTTTGTGATAATCAAACATTGATTCAGTGTCGCGGATCCTCAGCCCCAGTCCGTTACACGAATTACACAATGGAATTTATGGTTATTAATTATGTTTACATTTGCCCTGAGGAACTTGTTGCTCTCTGGAATCGGTGTCAGGAAGGACGAAAAGGAAAAGGAAGAATCATGCATTTTTCATGCTGCCTCGACATTCTCTCATATTTTCCAGGAAAATCGAAACATTGCTACTGGCGGCGGCTGAGCATAATGTGTCAAGTGTGACATGCAGAATGAAAATTTTGTTTTAAATGATTTTGAAATAAAGCAAATTGTTGTTGAAATGATTACAGTAAATCCGATCAAGCACTTGCTTTCTGAATTTTCCCTATCATAGAAGTTGTAATGGTTACCTCTCATGATAATATATGTGGCGCGCCAAGGAAAGCCAGGGCCTAGCCTCTCAGCAGCCGCTCGTGCTGTGTGCAATTGTTGTGGAAGGGACCTACCCATTCCGAGCGGCCAAGTTTGAGAAGCTTTTTTCTAGACAGTGAAAAATTATTCTGCGCGGGAATCGAACCCAGGCAGCGAGTCCCTGTTTCGACGCACATACCCACAACGCCGCGGCGGTCATCATTATCTCACTAGTAGAGGAGCCTGTCATACGACAGGCAAAATGTCAAGCGTCGCTGCCATATGTAAATTTTGTTTCTACGGCAAATTTCAAATAGAATAGGCAAACAGAATATAAAATATTTATTCATACAAAACAAAACAAAAAAGCGGTATTGCATATAAAAAGGAAACAAAAAGAGCATCAGCCTGATTTGAATATACAGCTTGCATAAAGCGTGAACAACGCACCAACTAAAGGACCCGATATCACTCAAAGCATACTCTGTACATTCATAGCGATTTATTATATAACTAGCTGAGCCGTGCCCACTTCGCTGGTCAATAAGCTTTTTTACTTGTGATAAAATTATCTTGTGTCGTTCTTTGTATTGGCGAGTATGTTAATTGTTTAAGACTTCTCTGTATACTTTTTTTGTTGTTGCGCTTTTGTCTGGTAGCGTATTGGTTGCCTGGAGTTCCAACTAGAAATAAGCAAACTGCTCATGGGAAAACATTCCTTTCTCAAGTCAATGCCCACCCGAGAGAATGTTTGACCCTGAGACTTATTAATCGTGAGGGCAAATGAAACTTTTACTAGAAACTGCAGGCTTTTGAACGATATTGGCAAATCCGTCGGAATGATGGGTATCCTCGAAGTATAAGTAAGTTGTCCCAATGCTGGCCCTGGGAGGATGGTCGCTACGATTTCATTGTCCCGCAACTCTTATTGTGTAGTGAAAAATGGCAGAACAAAGTGAACAAAGAGCACCGAATCGGGCAACCAGATCTGGATGGCTAACTGCAGAACACATAGCGACATTGTTGGCGGAAGAAATTATTGACGAAGATTATCAGTTTGTTGATGATGATCCTGACTATGAGCCGGATAATGATGCTGCTGATGCGTCTGAAATTGAGGTCGCGTTGGAAGTCGAAGAGTCGAAATACTGTTGGTGATGATGAGACGAAAGTTCAAAAGAACTTGCTGCTAGTTTTGTGCCCGAACAATTGTCTGATGAATTTAATTCATGGAAAGATGGAATTATGGCCATATAATTGTCGTATCAAACAACCAATGCCGACATTCAGTGTTATTGTAAGAAGACATCTTCTACAGTGCATCTACAAATATTTTGTCTCTTCCATTCTCATTAATTCTTGCATTCTATCTCTTTTCAGGCAACGATTCTCATTACTTCTTGCATTCTATCTCTTTTCAAGCAACGATTTCGACTCTATTACAGCATCGCCCACAACCTCTGCATTAGCTGCATCCGCCTTCACCGCTGCTAGCCAATCGAAAAAAGAACGGAAGGATTGTGTTTATTGCCGAAGGCGTGCATACAGCCGAAGGCGAACCGCGTCGTAAAACATTCCATAAATGTATTTTTGCCATGGATTTTTGTGCCTCACAAAAGGAAAAGTAGAAACAATGTCGTCATGCAATGCATGTGTTCGCAATAATTGAATTTTGTATATTTTTGCCGCATACATACCTGTATATCCGCTATATACAGACAGGTACAGCAGGTAAGTTATGGAATAACAACAACATCTGAGCCAAACTCAACATCATGCCACCCAACCTTGGCGAAGTAAACAACAAGACAGCGCATATCACGCCATCCAAGTCCCGCGTTATGAAAAACAACAACAACGCCACCACCAACATCACGCCATCCAGTTCTGTGAACTCCGAATGTCCGAAATCGACATCACGCCATCCCAACAAAATAGGATAAACAACTCCGAAGACGCTTGGTATAAGAGAAGCCACTTGAAGTCTTTGTCACCCCAGTCTAGTGGAGGCAGTGACCCGAAAAAGTAGTTCTGCAACAAAAGATTCTTCATTCACATGGGCCCAATGAGGCCCAGCTGGCTATGTCGCCGCCTCACAAATAGCTGCCCATCCTAAGGTTAATGAACATAGGCACATCTTTAAGAAATAGTTCGATTGCACCCATCAAACAAATATTGTTTCGTTGACGTTTTATGTGGGAGGAATTCTTTTTACGGAGGATCAAATCGGAGCAAATCTGATGCAAACACAAAAAATTACCGAAGACAGCTAAGGCCGAGAAATACTTCTTTCGAATTTCCTCGTTTCTATGATTGATTGGTGCCATCAACGGGTCCCACAACAAAATGCTCATTTACATACAAAAAACCGAATCTGACATTTAAATCGAACGGAAGTTGGTTGCATTTAGAAGAAAACCTAAGTCCGACTAAATTATTTATGAGCAACTAAAAATGAGCTAAGTGAGGTTTAGGTGTAACTTGACTATGAAGTGGATTTAAGTTATCCACAAACGCCCCTTATTCTCTTAGTCGTGTCAAATATCACAGTGACAAATTTTAGCTGTCATAGTCAAGTTATCTTACATTTAAGTGACTAATTTAATACAAATTTGTCACCGTGATGATAAGAGAATATGTGTTTTCAAGAAGATGGAGTTAAGGTTCGCGTCGAGACATACTTCTTTTCAATTTAGTACCAGCTTACGTCTGACTTGCTTATTTGATTTTATGTGCATATTCTCCGATGTATCGAAAATATCGATGTAACGTGTTGATGCATTAAATCGAATAAAACATCGATGTATTTTTTGCAGAGCCTACCTCCCTATGTCGTACAGAGCGTGGCCTGCTCTTCTTAGCTGCAGAAAGAGCGGGTCAAGATTGGTTTCAAGCCTGCTTCTAATTTCCAAATGTCGATCTTTTCAAAATTTTTATGACTAAACTATACTTCACAGCGAAATGTGCCTATGGCCCACTGTGTGCAATGTATTGTTACGTTCAATAGAAATAAGTCCACGCAAGATTATTCAAATTGTCCATACAACAGGGTTCGATCACTGGATTGTGACGAATGAAACTCAAAAGTTCACTATTCAAGATACACACGAATTCATTAACAAGCACTGGCTTACTTATTACTCTTTAACGACTGCTGTGACTTTACTAGAAAAACTCTTTGCTGCCTTTCAGGCTGAACCGATTAACACTTTGAATACTACAAAATCCCAAACTGAACTTTACTGATCACGACACTGAACTGTAATAATTCTCCAACTGAACTGACTCGCATCAACCGTCGTCCCGATATTTATACCTCCCAATAGTTCTTCTAGATCACGCTGTAGCCAAGAGTCCATGGAATTTCCCCACTGACGCTATATGAATGACTCTTTATAATCTATCCGTGTATAGGTGCGACACTCATTCTAGCAGTATGTAAAACAATTTCGGGAATACTCTTAGGAGTTGATCGTTCCTCTCCCTGCGTTTAGATGGCGTTTTTTTGGTGGTTGGTGTCCTGATTATCTCATCGTATACACGTCATACTATTCACATCACAGTATGTATGGACGGTGAAACGGATGAAAGTGTAAACAATAACAAACGCAGAAACTACCAACCGCCCTCTACGTAGCATGAAGCACATTCGTTACCGATTGAATGCCACTTGACTCCTACGGGCATCTGGGGCAATATAATATACCGCCCGCACCGAACACCTTCCACTTGATGCGAGGAAAGGCGGGACAGTGACAGAGAAAATTCTCTGCAGTGTCGTCTTCTCCTACGCAGGCGTCGCTGAAGGTTTTCTTCACTTAGTCCAAGCACATTTATATGTTCGCCAAAGGCGAAGTGTCCTGTTTGGACGGCTGTAAGCTGCACGCAGTCTCTTCTACCAAGAATTTCTTGAGCATGGCTTGAGCATGGTATGTCTGCATCCTGGAGGAACATTCCACCTCCGGTTGTGTTTTCAGGATTCCTAGTCGTCGATGGACGCAGACAGACCCAGCACAGATTCAGGTCCTGAGAATGCCTCCTCTGATCCTAGAATAGTCATCGGCGATGTCATTTTCAGCGATCTCTTGGTGACCCGGGACCCAGACCATTGATAGAGATTTTTGACTGCCGCTCAAAGTCAGAGAGGACTTACATTCGTGAGCTATCCCGGAAGTGGTTAATGGGTTGAGGAAGACCTTAAGTACAGCTTGGCTGTCACTACAGATAAAGATCCTTTTCCCCTTCCACCTGTTCTTCACAATACAGTTCGTGGACATTGGGATCGCATAGGTTTCCGCTTGAAAAACCGACGCAAATTTACCAAATGAGGTACGCAGTCCAATGATGTCGTCCTCCACAAAGGCCCCAGCCACAGATCCTTCAAAATGCTTTACTCCACATGTCACGCCTTAATTTCAAAGGATTATGGAAAATAACATGGAAAAGCAAAACTTTCAGGGTTCCTTTGATACCCTTCCGGTACGGGAGCATAAGAATATCAAAATGAAATCTCATATCTGATTCACTCTGGAGTCAGAGCAACCACGAAGCTGTGTTTCCAGGTACACTAATTATATTCAGAAATGTCACAGATAGTCTTGTATACAGACACCCCAGTTGAGCGAAATGAGTATCTCATCCGTTTCATATACGAGGCAAAACTGGAGTCACCCGTTATTCTGAAATGTTACAGATAGTCTTGTATACAGACAGCGCCATGAGTCTCTCATTCGCCACCCGTTGATACACCCGATCCCTTTCCTCTGAGTACTACATCCCCTTCCACGCAGGATTAATCACTTTTAAAGAGGAACTGTCAGGACACACGTTCTATGGGGCAAGGACATCGTAGTTCATACGCATTCATTTTGTCTGGAATCAAATCCCTCGAAAGAGCTACCTCGTTGTTCTTCAACTACTCTAATTTGATGGTAGCCAAGCACTTCAACTTCAGACCAGCAATGAGCCCCCTGGCAGGTCTCATCACGAGATACTATAAACGAAATTCAGATGACGCACCATCCTCATGACCGGCAGGCGTTGTGGTATCACTCAAGTAATTGTTGCCTCAAACACCAAATCGACTGCCATGGCCATTAGGCCCGGGAACTGCTTCCGTTTCTATGCAAACCTAAGAGACTTGAAGACAAACAATTCGTCGATTCAATGTATTTGTAAGCAAATGAAATGAGTCGCAATTTGAACTTCAAAGCGTTGACATTCGGTTCGATACAAACAACACTTATGAATAAGTCGGATATCTCTGGTTTCTGCTCTGCACTTTGTATCTGCCACAGAGCTGGGAATGGGGCTTTGGAATAGAGATGGCTCCATAAGGAGCCTGGTGGGCTGTTTAACCAACAACCTACTTTGGATTTAGATAGACCAAGCTCCACAAACGTCTGTGAAATGCCGCGTGATTCTTGTCTCTCATAACAGAAAAGGCTGCAGAGGATGTATTGGTGTAGGGCTACTGTACCTTCACTAAACACATAAGTTGACTTGGTTAAAGTGAAAAAAACTGTCTGCGACCAATGTGGAGAGGACGACGAAATTTCACATCAGCACTTCAGTTCAGGTTACAGTTATTCCTTGCTGATATGTAGCTGATGATGCGGGCTCCTCATCACAGAAGCGCCTGCTTGTCCTCCTTCGAAAGACCAAAATTGAAAAAAATGCAGCTTGCTGTCTGGTAGTACAGTGGAACAGTCTTTGAGTCGGACTGCTCCAGTGCAGTGTCAAAACTCTCAACAACACCCGCACAAAGCAAAACTCAACAGGGACTCCGCTCGTCATGTGTTCATCATGTTTGCTACGACAGTAACCGATCTAACCAACACGAGATTGGCAAGCACTCGGGAGGGGGGCTGGCACACTTAGTCCATGATGGTCCATTGTGATACCCACAGTCAGACTACTACCACTGATCTACCGCTCCAGTGATAGTGCCTCCAATTTGATCCCAACGGACTTGAAAGCCAGACAAAAGCGGATTTACTTTGCTATCACTGGGATTCGAAACGCCCTACTAACCAAGGGCAGGCACATGAACAACTACGCCATCCAGTCGCCAAGCACTACATGCCAAGGATTCATGCTAATCACAGCTAGAAAAGGGCCCAATAGCTCTACGAAACACGTGATTTTTGCGTTGCGCCAGCCGACCTTGTGTTACGGAGCGAAGGCGACAAAAACCAGACAAAATATATCGCGTCAGCTGTTTCCATGGTTTCCATTTCTCAAATCTCAGTTGACACAAAAAACAACAAACGCTCCCAATTTGGAAGAAAATAATTCAATTTCGCTTTCCCAGTGCACGCCTCTGTCAAAATTTGTGTTGACATGTACGATAGGCGATGGGCCTACATTTTACGTTTTATTACGATACTTTCATCTCTCTTATTTTTCACTAACTCCGGTCGACGCTGTATTGTGTACATGGCCATTGACTAGACGACGCCAACGCAAAACACACTATTGTGTTTCAGCCATAAAGGTCACTGTATCAACCATCGAGGAGATCACATTGGCACATGAGGCTTCATCGCAAACGACTTCTGCAAAAATCTCTCTTGCCCAGCTCTGATTTCTCCAAGCTGTTTTCGGGAAACTCATTCACCTCATCCGCCGGGTCGAACTTCAAAGCTACATTTTATGAACGTGCTTACGACAGAATTATGCAATGGATTAGATCACTAAAATGAGGCTGTGTAGTAGTAAAATTGAGAAACAGATGGCGCCCCCGATGCAGTTCATATTCACCTCCTAAATGTCAATCATATTTCTCTAGTGGCCTACGTGACTTTCGTTGGCTTTTTCTAGAATCAACCATCAACGGAGCAAGTTGTCTCGAATAATAAAGACAAGGTGCAAAAATTAAACTACGTTTCTGTTTTTCGTTTTGGGATCTCGTAGCTGTTTTGGCGATTTCGCTGACACTCTGTTTCCAACTCACTCTCCTATCAGGCATGTCACCCAGCTGTCGAGGCGTGTCTCCCACTGTAAGAGCTCTGCACTCAATGACACCGAGTCTGAAATGCAAAATTACCCATCCCTCAACCTAGAACCAGCTCGCAGAGGGATCCGTGCTAAAAGTTGCTGTTGAAAAGATTAAGCTACTTATCGCATCTGTCATACACCCCACGAGGCGCCTCTGCTACTGCTGCCTTAAATAACAACACTATTATGTGGCAAAAGTTTATTTCACTTAATGCCTCGCCAAAAGTGTTTACCCCTGAAACATCCTCGAACACATGAAATAAAGTGGAAGTTCAACGCGTGATTACTCAGGCGTATGTGGAATATTTCATTTTAAACTTTCCCACATCCCCTCCGCGTTTGCAGCTGGTGCAAACTGAGGTCGTGTCTCTCAAGTGTTCATCCCAGGGGCGAAATCTGCAACACCGGGGCGTATGTGGAATATTTCATTTCGATTCGTTCCCAAGAAGAAGTGAGAAAATACTCCCAAGTCATCTAGTTGGCTCTGTTTCTGGCACATTTCCAAACGCCATTCGCAGTCGCAGCCACATGAACTAGATCGTATCGCCATCGCAAAGGCGCAAGTAAATGAAGAGAAATGTGAGCATGGAATATGCTTTCTTTTCGAATGCACGCACACAAAATCAAGAAATCTGGCTCTTGGAAGATAGCCAGGGCGTCCCTATTGTTGGGGTTGCAGTGCACTACGCAGATTTTGTTGTTTCTGCAGGAATGGGATTTGGGTTAAGGACTTAATTTCATAAATGCAAGCAAATGTTATTACTTCAATTTGTATGGTTTTCTGTGCGTCTTTCAGGCGGCAACCAAAAGAGGAATGGCCCTGGAGAGCTGAATAGAAAATTTCATTAATCCTTAAGGAATAGGATGCCTCCTTCAATGAACAGACAAGGATAAGTCCATCCAGTCATCCATTGGCCTTCCATACGAGGGTACAACCTTGTCTGACTCAAAGACACGTGCTCATGGAGCCTGTCGTAAAGTCTACGAATGTCATGCCTTGCCATACGGCTTCCACCACGATTTAATTCGTCGCACGCAACGCATAATCAGATGTACGTGCAACGAGAATGGTGTTCACATAATCCTGCCATCACGCCAGCGTATCCTTTGACCACTGCTCATCCTTCAGACACCCAACACTCATCGCACATGTGATGATTGAATCTGAAGCGCCATTTAATCTATTTGCATTCAATTATCGATTCCACACCATTCTTTCCTTCTCTGCTCTCACTAATTAATCTCGAATTCAATCAATGGCGACGGCAGGAAAGTGGCCAAGTCATCACAGGATTGTGTTGTGTCAGCAGGACATTTCACCGAAAGCCGAGTATACCTTGCCACTCGAATGTAATTGCCATCAATGTGCGGGGTCCTTTCTGGTTCGCGTTACAGGAAGGGCAAGGGCAGACCGAAGGAGCTATTTTTTTGGGTGTTTATCGATTTTGGACGCCCGAAAACGTGCCACGTATCGGAATTCAACGTCATTGCTGAAATTAACGTTGTGGAAGATATTTTAAATTGTTTTAGAAAGTCGGCGGGAGTGTAGTGAAATTTCCTTGCTTTCGTGGAGTCGTTGACCAGTAATGGCCTCGATAGAAATTGGATGAGCATTAGTTGTGAGGCTTCCTTGTTTAATGGGTTGAACATTGGAATTGGAGGTTAAATTTCGCAATTATTGGTGGCGACTTCGCGAGGAGGTGGGGGATTGCGAAAAACGACTTCCATTGTTTTTGAGCGGCGAAACATATATTTTCTTCTGGCAACAGTTCATTTGCTGTGAAGAATGAACGGAGATAATTGCCAAAACGCTTGGCAGCCAAAGTAGGTGATGATGGAATCTTTTGAACGTGAACCAATTTTCGAACGTGGAAATAACAAGGATGATCTCATGCAAATGGACTGATTGTAGGTGACTCATGTTGTTATTCAAGTTCGTCTTTTTGTGAGAGACGCAGACTGTGTCTTGCGTTGGCCTCGAAAAGTAAGTGAAATTGGACATTGAGACAAAGCTCTTGTGTTAGGTTAGGTTGGAGTGGCTGACTACCCTAATGGTAGCCTTACTTAGGCCAAGAAGGCCCATTGTGTTACCCCACGATCTAATAGATCCTAATCCGCGAACAGTCTGGAGCTTTTAATAAAGCGATTGACTGATGCTAAGAGTACTCAGGTCTGTATATGGGGCGTCCAAGTGACTAAATCTGCGAGAGGTTTGAAATGGATTCTTGTTCCTCTTCATCCCTGCAACTTCTGCAGAAGTCGTTATATGGGATACCCAGTCTTGAGGCATGTATTCCATTGGCACAATGGTCGCCGGTTATAACGCCGATGAGGATTCTAGAATACGACCTACTCATTCTGATCAGGTCGCGTGAGCGTTTTGGATCAATAGAAGCCGTAAATGCTTTGTGATGAGGCAACCAGTGCCGGAAGACCCTTTGGTGTGAGCGAGGGTTTCAAGCTTTAGGAGATGTTTTGCAACAGCGATAGGCATGGACGGCAGTTCTCCGTCTGGAAAGAATGTTGAGATGGAGCCCTTTCCCAGAGAGTTCGTCTGCTTCACAATTCTCTGCGATGTCACTGTATCCCGGCAGCCACGTAAGGCATATCGTTGAGAGATAGGCGGCTTGGAGTTAAGGGTGACCACACTCACAGATATGAGCGCTGTCTGGCTGTCTGCGTAGATGAAAATATCTGTAAATAATATTGCATTGTTTTTTATACAAAACAGAGCTTATTTAATCGCTAGAGTCTCTGCTTCGAAGACTGTACAGTGGTCGAATTAACAGATGTAAATTCAGATCCTGAGAGTAGACTACACATCAACTGCTTCGCCCATCTTCGATCCATCTGTGAAAATGCGCAGAGGACCGCCCAGCGTCTGGTGTTGAGACGTCCAGTAAGATTTGGGGGATATGCTGGTTGAGAAGTTTTTCCTGACCTTAGGAATCGTAAGGTCGGTGATATCTGGTAGTTATTCAAATTGATCGAAGTTCATTGCTGCAACAAAATACAGACAATTAGCAGAACTGCGTCGTTTCCTTGTGAACCAGATGCCAACAAGTTCCAAGCCTCTGATTGCAAGCTGTCCATCTGATCAGAGCCAGAACAAGTCATTGGCTCTATTTTCTTCTCCTGACAATTGTTTGAAATTTGTTTTCATCCATACAGCCTCAGTGGCAGAATGATTCGTGGACCTCTGTGTGAAAAACAAAAGAGGAGTGAGTTTGGAAACTTGTGGTACACCATGTATTTGAATGACACGACCTACCAAACGTTTCTTGACTTACTCCTCGTATTCCGAATGATCCATTCGAAATAGATTTAAAATTCCTTGTCTTTGCACGTGAAGCTCGTAATTATGTGACATCTTATCACTCAAAGCCATTTATTTCAAGAAATGTACTCCACCTAAACACAATTCTCTACCTTTCTCCGCAGACGCATCCGAAGGACAAGTTTTGGCCAGCACCACCATACGAATCAAGCAAGTAGACCTATAGACTGAACTTCGCGCTAGTTACAGCACGAGTCTCAAGAAGTATCGTTTCCTTCACAGTGGAACTGACAGCCTACTTCGTCAATCTAATTTTGGGAAGATTTTCTGAACAAATTATTCCCTCCAATTCGGAGCGAATAGTCCCGATTGGAGAATAGTCCTCTGCAGGCTTTAACGAACCGATCGAAGACGGAAGACTGGAAGACTGGGTGTGCATTGGTGCCTGCTACAAGAAATAAAATATAAGCCTATACTTACATCTCAAATACGCCTCACTTATTGCAGCGTTTTTCCAACGGAAATCATGACGATTAGGCATACTTTCCTGGCCCAAAAGAGACACATCCGACAATCAGGCTGTCAGGTATAAAATCACAACTTCACCTTTCAGTCAGTGACCTTCCTTAATTGCCGACTATCTTCTGAAAAATTGCCCGTGCATTTAAACATTGACCTCAAGTGGATGCAGTGACTCAGTGATACAAGTTTATTGAGTACCCTCGTACTAAAGCCGTTCTCCTTCCTAGTAGCTACCTTCGCAAAAAGTTACAAAATCTTACTCCAATGGCTTGACATGGGTCTTCACATGGGTCACATTAGCATCCCATCACAACGCACACTACGTCTTCTGAGACTAAGTGGAGCTCGCACTCAGGGCTTATGAGTCATCCTCATAATAGGCCACTGCACTACAGGAACACACGCCTCCTGAATGAGTCCCCCTCGGCACTCACAACGATTTCTGTAGAAGTCGCACGGATGACGTATGCTTGTGCAGCGCCCTCTCCAGTCAAAGGATAGTCCACTTCTTCGAAAGTCCAAGCGAGCTCCAAATCGGAGCTGAATATCTTCGTTGTCAACACAAAATGACTACAGGAGCAGGACAACCCAATCCGCATGGTGCCATAATGACCCTAGTTATGGCCTATGCCCGACTGCCCACAGCAGTCAACCACAGACCAAAGCGACTGAACAATTTGGGAAGAGCGTGGATTCGAAGGCAATTGTTAATTTCGAAGCCATAAGCCTTCCCCTGATGTTGAACTATTTCCGTCTCATAAAATCCCCAGAAAATCGTTGGTCGATGGGTTTCTGTTTTTGAATTAATTGAAGTCAAGAGCGCACATCTGTTCTTCGCCAACGTGATAGGAAGATAGACTAAACTAGCCCAGTCACTTACAGTGTTAAGTGTGTCCGAATCTGAGTCTCCTCTTTCGTGTATAAATCAAAGCCTGATAAAAACATGATCACACCAAGGGAACAGGGCGTCATCATAGATGTCTACGATTCTTGCCTGATTATCCGTTACAGAGTGCTTTGTATCTCAGTGTTGAACTCGCGTCCATCAACTCATCTGCTGCCTCCGGTGCCCATTTCCATATCACAACATGTAAGTTATTAAATGTTGTTAAAAGGCTCGTTCACATCACTGTAACTGGGAATTTCTGATCAGGTCAGTACCCGACTGTTCCCAGTGTAAATCATGCCGTTGAGAGACGCTGCTAATTTGGTGTTTAGGTGTACTGATTCCAGAGCTACCTGCCAACAGCACAGGCACTGCCTGTCGTATTGTTTTGTTAACCTGAAACGATATACTTGGCCTGGGGTTTTCTGTGGAGAGATTAATTTAATATTAGCTGGTTTGGAGAAGTCTTCGCGCACTAACGAAATCATTTCCCGGCATGTGTGGGGTTCTGGAAGAGGGTGGAATTTCTGCCTCTTGATGGAGACTATCCTTCGCATTTCATGAATAACTTAAGACAAGGACAGTGGAAAACTCACTGCATATGCATAAATTATGTTCCATATTAAGTAGGAACAAGTCACGAAAGAAATCAAATATTCCATGCAGGAAGCATTAAAGTTTGCTCTCTATCTGATTACTGGTGGAGGGTTAGGGCTCCTGGCAATCGAGGGATTGGTGGACAGAATTTTCGATTTGGTTACATTTCACTTAACTTTGGTGGGTCGCAGAAGCTGTCGCGACAGTCCCTTCCTGCAATTCATAAATGAGGGCATAAATGAGGCAAGAAATCGTGGTGCTTCCATGCATGTCAAAAGCCCATCAAATACGTCGATGGGCTGGGGGCCAGTCAGCTGTGGAGTTGGCCAACTCTTTCTGGCAACGCCTAACCTAAATTTAAAGCCACTCGAGCTGGAGTAACCCCAGGATGCGCTCTTAGGCCTCTTCTTTATTTGTGATATGCTGGAATTCGAAGGAATGGAACTCACTACGAGTCAACAATGAAATTACAACGTGGTTTATATCGAATGAAAGAAAGAATCAAAATCTTTCGAATCGCGATAGCTGATGCCAAATCCGTGCACATAAACGGATGTTATAACAACTAACTACTCTCGCTGTATTAATAAATGGTGTTCCAAAAATACACTGAGAGGACTCTCGACGTAGAATTGAAGTGGAATGAATACGATAAAAAGGAACGTGAATACGCAGCTAGAACATGGATACAGATAACCCAACAGTGGATTACAGTGGAAAATACCCCAAGTTCTTTTATATAAGCAAGTTCTAAAAGCTAGTATTAACTTGTACCAAATAAACACCACAAAACATTTCAGAGCAAAGTCTAAAGATTGACTTGGTCATTTAAACTTAACATGAAACTCCAAGAAGGAGACAAGATCCCTTAGAAGGATGTGTTTGTAGTGAGTAAAATGCGTACACTGCTAGTGCTTTATGAAGATTTTCACCTTCCATCATAAAAAAAAGAGTGACGACTAGGAGACTTCCGCAAGGGGTTCAAGTCGGGCCTATATTGGCCTGTTTACTCACTGCAGACAGCACATCACCCAAGTTCAGCATCGGCTCCGACGAAGTTTGTTCCGCAATCGCTCTAAGCCTGGCAGATAGGTCCCCTTCTAGCGCAGAATCGACGAAATGTTGCAAGAAATGCCTGCGTCGTTAGATCGCTCACAGCTTCCAAGTGCACTTCGTTGACAAGCAGATGATATATTGGGTCTATAACTTAATCATGTGGTCTTTTTTTTTTTTTGTTTTCAAAATTTGAACGTTTACTTAAGAAAAGTATGTACAATAGCATTATTCAAAGTATTGCCCATCTAAAGCTATGACTTTTGCTATGACTTGCGCCGTCTTGGCAGCCAAGAATGAATCAAGCCAATTTTTGGTATTCTGCTCTGATGTGAACCGTATTTCAGTGAGGGCGTTCTGAATCGACAGGAAGAAATGGTAGTCAGAAGGGGCAAGGTCTGGGCTATAAGGCGGGTGGGGTAAAACTACCAATCCACTGTTTTCCAAATAGTTCTTAGCCGGAATAGCAACGTGGGTCCAGGGCCGAGCGTTGTCATGATGGAAAATTATTGCCTCTTGTCTGGTCGCATACTCAGGGCGTTTTTCTCTTCAAACAGATTGATTGTGTTCCGTAGCGTTGTCCATTGATGGTTTCATCCGGTTTTAGCAGCTCATAATACAGCACACCCTTCTGATCCCACCAAATATAGAGCATTACCTTCGCGCCATGGATATGGCGCGTCACCACTTTTGGCACGTTTGCTCAGCTAGCGCATGTTCACCATAAACTTCCACCAAAATACGATGACTTTCTTCAGCAATTTTCTTCATATTAAAGTAATGAAGAAGAACTCCCCGCAAAAACACTTTTTCAGGCACAAAGTTCGACATATTTGAGTGAAAAGAAATTATTGTTGTTTACGCTTCAAATGAATGACATATACTTAAATGACGTATAATGACAGTAGCCTCCCATTCTCAATTCACGAACGCAATAACTTCAGATTCAGTTTTGAAATCACTTCCAAGGTAATGTCTTCTTACTTCTCCTAGAATTGGACACCGACCAATGAAGAGACCTGTCCATTTTCGTTAAGCAGCTGGAAGCTGGTCTGACAGTATTTTCCAAGTTCTTAGAATTCTTTGTACCACAGCATGTTCTTCTCTATTTTGTACCTCGCAAAACCTTTTGGCAGTCATATCATGCATTTCCATCACTTTGTTGAGACAGTCTACGTGCCACTTAAACGTTTTGATGGATAAAGGTGGTAGTCCTGTTTCGATATGTAACATGTGATTAGGCGTATTACTAGGTAGTCGAAAGCATCTCTTCATGTAATAACTTAACAGCTTTTCAACAGTTTCAAACTTGACATATTCCCAGGCCTGTATTGATTCTGCAATTGCTACGAACACTTTGTATTTTACAGTGTGGGCAATTAGTCTGCTATTAATATATTTATTCAATGTAGCACAAATTGCACTTTTTGACTTGAGCTTCCATACCGAGGTTAATTGTTATCCCAAGATATTTGTAGATCCTTACTGCCTCTATTGGGACATTATTAAAGTGCCATTTTTCGTTATTCGCTGCTCTGCCACTACCTTTCTTGAAAATCATTGAAAGATTCTATGCTCGGCAGTACTCTGTTAACCATGCGTTGTAATGTTGCATGTGAAAATGCGAAAATCAGACTAAATCATCAGCAAATAAGAGCTTTCTATCAAGTCGTCTATATATAACGCAATTAGGTATGGGCTAAGCGTGTACCCTTGACGAGCGCCCATTTTTGATTCAAACCATTTCGAGACCCTTTCACCGCTCCAAACTGCTTATCTCGTGCCGTCATAGGTATTCCCTAGCACCTTTCCAAATTTGCTAGTCATTCCTTTATTATATAGTCGATATAATAAGGCATTATAATTTTTTTCCATGTTCTATGCATGAACCTGCTATGTATTGTAATGTGATAATATTATCTACAGTTGAGTACCCACCCAATCAAATTTCAAATTTGACCTGAAGACCGTCAGCGTCAGTTGATTTGAAGACCGTGGGAAGGTTAGGGGAAACTTTTCAGTGAAGTTTGTAAAAAATCGTGTGACAATCGGATAAAAGAGGAAGACCGAGTAAGAACTGTGAATGGCGTGATAAATCAAAAAAAAAGTCCAAGAATACTGCTGCTGCTGCTCCATCGTGTTCCCACAGATCGGTCTCCAGTCCTGATGAAGCCTTGGCTTTGACAATCTAAACAAAATTGAGTAAATATCAAAATGAAGTCTTGAAAAAAGCAACAGATGACATTGGCCATTCAATATTTCCTATATACAAGCAGAAAACATCCAAATATCAGAATCTGAAGCGCAAATCCCACTTCAGCAAAGACTTGATCTTACTGCAGCCAGAATCATAAAGGCGGTTAAGATAGACTCGATATTTTTGTTTCTTTTTGCCTGCCAAAGAAAATTGGTATTTTTTTTTTTATCTAACTTAACCTACCTCAAACTATCTCAACATAGGTACCATAAAACTTATAAACTAAATCTTAACTATGTCCGTACTGTACGGACGCGTGCACCAGGGCGTATATGTTTTGTGTGCTACTAGCGCCATCTCGTTCGTATTGGAGTCGCCTGCTTAACATGTTTAATGTATACGCCGTGGTGCACCTTTTTTAATTTTGTTTTCTTTATTATTTTTTTTACTTTCTTTTTTTATCATTTGTTTTAATTTTTTTTTTTTTCTTAAAAGTACCTTAAATCTATGTAAGTTGGTCACTATAGTCAACTCTGGGATAATTAAAAGCCAGCGACGGCAGGGACTTGTGTTGAAGTAACCACCAATAAAATGACCGTTCTTTGATAGACTCGGTCCTAATAGTGACGTTTTCTAATCACAACAACATTTCAGTCGCACCCTTTCGCCCTTAATGGAGGTGTGATGGATCTTCAGGGAAAAATTAATTCAAACAGTGCCATCTGATTCAATGCCATCTGATTCATATTTATTCAAGACATCATTGATACCGCTGCAGTTGATGGAATCGGATAAAAGTAGTGAAATTTAGAAAAATCCTCAACCTCCCTCAACACGTTACTGCACGTTAAAGTCAGGCACGAACTGCATTTTACAGTGACAGGTGGCAAAGTAGCACAGGCTGCAACAAACGGCGAGTTTATGTGCTATATGTGCGACTCGCGACGTCGGCAGGCAGTCATTTATAATTGTTATACATTTTGTCCCATGTTCGTTTTTATACAACACTTATTGGGACTGGCTTCTCTGTCGTCGTTGAGTTCAAGAGTCCCTCAATAAAGCATCAGTTTTATTTGAACCCTAGTTCCCATGTTTTTGCGCCTCTGGTGAGTCTGGCGTTTATGTTGCGAAGTCGGCTACCACCGAATTAAAGCTAAATGTCTGCCAAGAGCAGCCCGCTTCTCTCATGTCCGTGTGTGGAATACCATCTGTGAATTACGGAAATTGGGAATAAGTGCGAAAAGGGGATGCAAGTCATAAATAAATCTGTCATTAAGGACTCTGGTAAACAGTTTGTATGACGCGTTTAAAAACGACATTCCTCGGTAGTTCATTGGATTTAATTAATTTAATTTTCATTAATAAATGTGGAATAAATATTTATCGCCTAGCGTTTCTCATTTCTTTCGACTGGCTCACGCGCTGCGTCTTCATTCATACGTCCGATTTTCTAGTGCAACTGGTATGCACATGTGACTTTGTCGCCCTGCAGAGGGTACTATAGACATTTCCAAGCAGGCATTTATTCTTACATCGCGTTCGGAAAGTTAACAAATGTCCAAATTCGGTCTTATTTCACTAACGTTGACCCTTTGTGTCTGATCCCCACTGTTAAACACTGCTAAACTATGTTAATTTCCTACTCAGTTTGACGTACTCTCGTACACATTGTTGTACCTATCACTTGGTACTTTGCGCGTTCCAAACACGAGTGCCTTCCCCCAAATCTCCATTTATTTCTTTTACTTTATGCTTCCGGAACTATGAGTGCAAAGCATGACCAAACTGCGTTTCTCTTATTGCCATAAAGTGCACCAAATGGATTTCCCAAAGTTTGACTTCGCTCCGAGAACTCATTAAATAACCACTCACTCAATGGCGAAGCACCTAATTCCGCGGGCAATCTTTCAAGCCCGAAGACGCCTTCTGATTCCTCGGAGACCTGGTCCTCTTGCACTTCAAGAACTCTGAAATCACCTCTTTGAATTTAATTACGAGATAAGTGATAATTCACTCAACCAGAATGGCACTCCTCTAATTAGGTCATGCAGTGCCGCTATCAATTACAAAAGTTATCCGGTTCCACTGACTGCCAGCTGAATCGCTTCCACTGACGCGAAGCAGGGCAATCGAAATTAAAAATCGTAAATTTCATCACATCAAGGCGTTTTATTTTAGCAAACCGCTGGTGCTTGAAGCTGAAGGATTTGGGATTTTTAATTTCCCAAAAAAGGGTATGCCCGAGGGAAGGTAATACAAATATTTGTTGTTCTCAGCGGGGGTATTTCGAGCGAGATGACGGGATTAATTGCGGCATTCTGGGGATGTTAAGTGGAAATAACGAAGGAAGCGTGGAGCATACTCTCATAGCCTGTGGATCTAGGGGAACATAAATACGCATTTCGAAGGAGGGCAAATTATGACAAATGTTCAACGTCTTAAAGTTCAGCTGTCGCTTCGTGCTTATGCTGACAATCCGCAGACCACTGAAGGTGCGAAAACGAGTATTCGTCAAGTTATGCGCCGGTTTACTGCCCGATGTGTGTCGAGAAATCATAAAAAAAACAGTTTTTTTTATTTAAAAAAAAACAAGCAATTTCGGTATATGAAGCATTTTTATTTAATTTGGTTCCTTACAATATATTTTGACTAGTTTTTGTTGTGTGCCGTTTTTTGCTGAGAGCATCTCGCGATATAGCCATGATTTCGGCAAGAATGCTTTCCACGGTCTTTCAATGGTCTACGGCTTGGCTGGAGTTCACTTTGCTTATAAAATTGCCCACAAAAAGCAGTCCCCTGAGTAATATGTACGATTGTTATTATTAATTACGATATATTGATCCTGGTTTTATCACTTAGAAAACAATACCTGCCATGAATTACAGAAAACAGCAAATGCGACAGCCTACACTTAAGTTGTTCTTGTGGAGGAAGCAATTGTCAGACATGCTGTTGTGATCAGAGGATCAGGTGGGCAAGTGACCCACCTTGCTTGGATCTCTTAAATACGAGTGCATATATAAATAAAATTAAACTTCTTCTTTTTTGCGTATTTTATATTCAACTGCCGACATACAAGTGAAGTCACAACATTTTCAAGCTTACATCTAATAGGCACATCGATAGGCACAGCACATCAAGCCAAGCCACGCCAAGCTAAGCCATCAAGTGGACTAGGGGTTGTAGGTTGCGACTCTACCATAGCTGGTGAACAACATGCATGCGGCACAGCGTGTTCTGTTAGCACGCCGTCTGGCTCGGCAACATGTGGATACCGGATCGGGTGACGAAATCAGCCTGATTACCATTGCTTATTGGGACGTTTATTTGTCTGTAAGCACATACATGTTGCCAGGCAGTTGTGTTCAAGGACACATGTAACTCCTGGGATCAAATCCGGTTGCCATTTTGGTGTTTCTCTCCCTCTCTTACCGCTTGAATTACATTTTATGAGGAATTATACGTCAATCATCCTTCAAAATGTGCCGCACTTTGTTTCGTATCGTCAGCTCTCTCAGCTTCAGAGGAACCAAAGTGGGTGGATGCTCGGCAAAACACTCTCTCTCTCTCTCTCTCTATTTCCGCTTCTTCCATATCTTTGCATGGTCTCGATCGTTAATGAAAGTCATGTAGACGATCTACTGTCCCGGGCTCAACACAATTCAACAACAAACGACAAATAATCTTGTCAGGCGGTGCTTGTTTGCCACGACGATTATTTTCAACGATATGGACGTTGAGTTACAACAACTCAACGCCCACTTCCAATTTTTAGAACCAATTCTTGGTGAATTCATTGCACTCAATTGTCGTTTCAGAAACATAGCTAACTCATAGCTTACCGAAATGCAAAGATCGGCATAACAGGTGGCCTAGAACAACTCCGACAGCTATCGAGGCCATCCTCTTCCAACCTCCGCTAGACTTATTCCACAGTACCAGTGCAGCCTCCACTTCCCTGGTGCTCAGAGAAACCAGATTTTGGAAGGAGGAAACATGCGGTCACGGTGCCATACTAACAAGTTGAAAAACAGCGAAGTACACAGGACAAGCCGACGACCCTGGACTCGGAAGATTAGAACAAAATGAAAAAATGTGTGTTCACATTCGCACTCACCCTACTACTAAGTTGGAGCGACTACTTTACTTTCAAATCCCGTGCGTAATTTTCAGCATTACAAAGGCCACGTCGGTACTATTTCTGAATCTATTGAAAAAAGCGGTTTCGCCATTGAACGACGGTAACTCTTTTGGTATTACATGCCTTGCCAAACTACTGTGCCAGCCTACTACTTGCCAGCCAACTGTGCGTGCGATGGTGCTAAGGAACAAACTTCGAATCGCCACGACAGTTCTGTGCACTTATTCGCATATTGACTAGTTGAAGCATATTCGAACTCCGAAAGAATTCTGTATTTGTTTTCTAGGTACAGCTGTTGGGTCTTACGCTCTTCTTCTAATCGCTTGAGTTGAAAGCAGTTGCTGCTGCACCGAGGGGTGACGTCTCCATTGTGATATGTTCTGCTCTTTGAGAATCCAGAGCAGATCTTATGTTTTTGAATAGGGATATAATGGCGGTGCTCTGGGTATTTCTATAGTCCGACCAAATTGTGGTGGCCTTTCTGAAATGGTGGATCGTGGTCGTTGACTTACCATTGGTGACTATGATGAACCGTAGAAACTGTGGTTATTCTGAAAATGTGACATTTCTGAGATATCTGGTCACAAGTCAGGGGTGAGTCACAAATTGTGAGGTTTTAGTAGTCTGAGCAAAACATTACAACTTGTGAGCATCAGAAGAGCAGTCAAAGTTGTGATGTGTGATTGAGCACATAAGATGGAAGAAAGACAAAGAAAATAATAAATAATTTTAGACATCAACATGGAAATATTCTCAGAAATTTACGAAAAAGGAATTTTCCTCTCGCATTCAAGAGAACTTACTTACTTACTTAAGGTGGCGCTACAGTCCGAGGTGGACCTGGGCCGCAACCAACAAGCGTCTCCAGCCAGCTCGATCTTTAGCTAGCTGTCTCCAGTTTCGCACGCATAGTTGGTTGAGGTCTCTTTCCACTTGCGTGCGCCACCTGAGTCGCGGTCTTCCTCTACTGCGCCGTCCCTCAGGGGTGGATTCGAAGACTTTTCGGGCCGGAGCATTGGTTTCAAGAGAACATGCTTCATGAAATTCCTCCGAATTCCGATTGATATTTATTTTGCTTTATATTTTCATTCTCCCACATTGAAAGGACAATGAGAAAAAAGTGTTATTTTGACATAAAAACAAATTCATCAAAATTTACATCTAAAATTACAAAAAGTTAATTAATTTCCCTTAATTTACAACTGTTACAAACGGAGAAATACATAAGTGTACTTGTCCAAGCTCGGGCGCACCGAGATTTTGTGTTTGTTGTGATGATGGGCTGCTGGAAGTGATCGTATCATATAGTGGATTAACATATAGATTCTGCTCTGACCAAAGCCTTGGCTGTGGAAAGAGGGTTGTAACTTGATACCAGGGTGAAGGTAATCAGCTAGATGGCCCTTATCCGGCCTTATCCGATCAACTTCAAAAACTCAATGCTCTCTGCTGTCAACTAAGCAAATTCTTGTTAGTCAGCCATTGTCCATGAATGGCGCCTGTGTCGATGAAACCGGAAAGTAACGTGAATTTCCATGCTTTGTGTGAACATCAACACAACACTTAGTTGGAACGATCACATATTTTAAGTCGCCAAAAATGCTGCGAAAAGTTTAGGTTTCCTTTGGTGCCTATATTGAAAACCTCTCAAAGCTTGTTCGCTAAAAAAAATTGTAGAAAAATCCGAGTTTGAATATCTGCGCAAACATTGAATTTTACTCACACTACGTAATACGCATACCTTATGTCATGGACGATATGCCTCATGTAGTCATTAAATTGTTTCTTTGGCAGTATGGCATGTGGCACCGTCTTGTTGAAACCACATGTTGGACGATACGAGCACCATTACTGGCTACCGCCTGACCAGTCGCGTTTTAGAAGAAGAATGGCCCGATAATGACTCCAGCCCAAATTCGCACCACACAGTCACGCGTTGTAGATGCACTTGTTCTGAACCGCAAATGCGACAATTTTGGCGATTAACGAAGACATCACGGACCGGGAGCAGTGGACAATAAACACAGGCATCCTCGTTATCTGCAACACTGCACTCTTCACACAGATGTAGCGTTGGTTATTTGTAAGCCAGAAGGAAGTTAAGAATCTAGTTTGGAGTTGTCCGCCGCCGACTTAAGACCTCGGAGTGTTTTTTATTTTAGAATGCAAGCAACAGCTTTAAGGAAAGAAAAAAAAACTCAAACAATCACATCTTTCGTTACTGGAACTGAAAAAAATTAATTTTACGGCGATACGAGAGCATGTTAGCATGTGACATACCGTTGGGTAAAATCAAAAAACCCGAGTTCCAGACTTGCATAGTACAAACAAAAAAAGTGCCAGGAGAGTCGACACTAAGACAAAGTTACGCTACCTTGAAGTGCCCCACAAAATCCGAGCTGAAGTTGGTGACCAAAATTATGTTTGTATCCATCGATGAAACGACAGTAAAAACCTTTGCCTTTGCCAGCAAATAGTCGAGGGTTCTTGTTAACGTCCGAAGTTCTGGATATTCTAAACTCAACAACCATTGCAAAGCTGTTTGGCGATGCCATGCGGCGCTGTGGCCAGATGAACTTAAGCGTGACAAAGTTTTGTTGTTCGTAACAGACGCTGTACCGTATATGAAAAAGAGTGGTAAATCACTGCAAATGTTGTATTCGAACAAGGTTCACGAAATTGCGTCGCTCACGGTGTGCAAAGCATTTTTTTCACACGCATTCACCACTCAAAAGTTGACGCATTCGTATCGAACATGCACAACATTTTTTTAAAAAGTCCATCCTGGATTGCTGTTTTTAAGAGAACTTGTATTGCCGCTACCACCTGAACCCTTAAGTTTGTTTAAAATTAAATTTAACATTACATCGGTGCTAACTCGCTGGGGTACTTGGCTAGATGCAGCAGTCTATTAAGCGAACTATTTTTGGATCCAACAAATTGTGAGCGTTCCTGAACACTTTGCAAGCTGTGTTGTGCTTGCAAAGGAATTGATTGAAGACGGAGCAGTCAATTTTGGGTTTTTAGTCGACCCAATAAACGGGTATTTGTAGAGTCTCTTCTTTTATTTTTAGCTAACTTTATTCTCATCGAGGAACATCAAAGTTTACCGGGTTTGAACAACATTCAAGGAAACTTGAAAAAGGCAATGGGGCCGATTGCAAAGGAAGTCACGAAGAAGTTTACTGCCGTTTTCAATGCAAATAGGGGCTGAAAACTATTGAGCAGATACGGGAATTCCAAACTTCCAGTAAACATTGATGTTGATAATGTTGAAAAATTTAAATGGGTTCCACTTGTTTCAGCTGAAGTAGAAACGTCATTTAGCTCTTTGAAGGCGCTTCTAAGAGACAACCGAAGGAGATTATTGCCAGAGAATTTGAAAAACTCTTGGTAGTTCATTGCTACTACAATTAAATGCGCACTTACGTTCCTTTTCTTATTTTTCAATGAATGCCTTTTTTGCCCTTGTTTACTTTTTTAGGTCAACAAAATCCGGTCCCTGGTCATCAGTTAACCATTAAGCCTGCATTCGGACGCAGTCGCTCTTCAGCCACGAATAATGAGTACTCTTCCCAGCCTAATATTTCCCACAGACTACAATCCGCATTCTTCTCCCATTCTCCCTCTGTGCCTGCGGCTCGTGCTGTGTCTTGACCCCGGACACGGGTATTAACAAACAATCCTTTGAGCGCGAGTTACATATATTTATGTTTAAATCAAATAAAACCACCGAACATTTAATTGTAGCGCCTTCATTTTATTCGTTCTCAACAACAACTGACCCCATGCAAGAGTATGGTGGAACATTATCCATCGGGAACAAATAAAGGCCAACGCATTTCGTTTCCGATGGCCTTCAAACACAAGAATGTTCCACCGGCACCGAAATGCTTAATTGACACTTTATTGTTGGTTGCGGAGTAGCACAAATGTGCCGTCAGCAAGTTTGCTGACTTCTTCAAAGATGATGCGAATCGTAACGTAACTGTGAATGGTGAGCGCTACCGTGAGATGATATCCAACTTTTTTTTTGCCCAAAATGCAAGAGCTTGACTTGCATGACATGCGGTTTCAGCAAGACGGTGCCACATGCCACACAGCACGCGCAACAATGGACTTATTGAGAGGCGAGTTCGGTGAACATTTTATTTCACTTTTGGGACCAGTCAATTGGCCGCCTAGATCGTGCGATTTAACGCCTTTAGACTATTTTTTGTGGGGCTATGTTAAAGCTCATGTCTATACAGACAAGCCCGCTTCAATTGACGCATTGGAAGACAACTTTGAAGCATTTACTCGTGAGATACCGGCCGAAATGTTGGAAAGAGTATGCCAAAATTGGACTAAGCGGATGGACCATTTGAGGCGCAGTCAAGGTCAACATTTGCATGAAATAATCTTCAAACGTTAAATTATATGGACCGTACTATCGATTCAAATAAAGATTTCATGCATTTTTCTGAATTTTATGTGTTTTTTTCTTCCCGAAAAACTTTCCTATAGCTTTTAAAAAATCACCCTTAACATCAAAATGTGCGTAAAATAGAGACCCCTTAACCAATCAAATGTGCTACATCACTCAAGTGGATGTTGTCTAATTTGCGATCCCTAATGAATTCTAACAAATCGCACAACAAGCACCCCACTACTCAAATTTAACATTGAGTTTAAATTAAAGGCCCTCCAGCAGGGAATTTGTACCTTTGCGTGTATCGGCGCTGTTATCCACACCGATGTCAACTAGCACAAATGACGCCATTACTTAATCCGCATTGATACCCAAAAAAGCCGAATGGATGGCTCGACTGTTGAAATTACAGCTGTGAGGCTGTTACTCATTAGGAATCCCTAATTAACACTCACGCAAATGTAAATTTAGTGGTCTGCCACAGAGGACAGGAAAACAATCGGAAATCCAAAATTTAGATGAGTTTAGTTTGGATTTAAGTAATAAAACTATTAATAGTAATATAAGGGCTGGCAGGGCGTTGTTTCGCGTCGATTGTGTTACACCCTATGGCTGGCGGTGAACAAAGAGATGTCGATGCGTGGTTGTAATCCCCATTTGCAGCCTATGGCTTTTTTTACGGCTGAACAGAGCAGAAGAAGCCTTCTTGACCCTCTCCTGGATATTGAGTTTCCAGCTTAGCTTGTTGCCGATGATGAGAGAGAGAAATTTCGCACTTTCGGTTAGTTGTAAAGTGGGTCAAATTGAGGGATTTTGTACCTTCTGGGGAATGGTACGAGATCCGTTTTCTGGGGGTTAACACTGAGGCCGCATGTTTGTATCCATGCTTCTAGCTTATTGAGGGCATTTTGCGTTATGTCTCTTAAGGTAGAGACGGATTTGCCAGCTTTGGCTATGGCAACATCGCCCGCAAAGACAACAAATTTACATCCAGCCTCTTCCAGTATTAGTAGCAGATCATTAACAGCTACGTTCCAAAGAAGAGGTGAGAGTACTCCACCTTGTGGTGTTCCTCTATTACTTCCTCTGCGGATCGTAGCATCTCCCATATTAGAGTGGACTACTGATGAAAGAAGGCTACTAACGACTTTCCGACACTAACGACAACCTTGGGATGTTGTTAAGCGCAAGAGAGATTGCCTTTGGCTCGATGTTGTTGAAAGCACCTTCTATGTCAAGAAATGCCACAATGTTATATTCTTTCACAGGGTATATTCGTCACGACTTCCGAGGCAGGCGTTGAATGCGATTCCATTAAGTAGACGAACGCTTGGCAGACCCAGGATGAGGTGGTTGGACCAAGTCCAAGAACACGCCTGGGTACGCTTCGACGTAGGATAGAGTAGCCTGGAAATCTCTCGTGTGTGGTTTACCGCCGCGAGCAAGCGGGCCAGAAGATGATGATGAAGTACAAAATAAAACCACTGTTCTCAAACGTTACAACAGAAGTAGTGTTGGTTGTGTTCCGTGTTTGTTTACGTTGTTTTGTGTTGACATTGTTGTTGTTGATCTGGTATCGCGATTCGAACAGCTCTTGTCACTTGCTCCTTCCTCTGTTCCCGGTCCGGAAACATTTGATGCACGTCTGCAATAATTACTCGAAATTAAGTTTCCCCTTAGTCACCAAGACCATTCAACCGTTCGCACATAGGAAATGCTTTTACGTGAATTCTATTATCGTTGCAATATGTACAAGTACTTGTGAGATACCGCCTGGGTGGATTAGGGAGGTAAACACTGATGACGGTATATGTGTGGGCACGATAAGGATTGATAACGGTATTTTATAGAGGGGTTAAGAGTTAATTTATTTCTATTGAATTGTGTGTCCATATCGCCCACTTGGGAGTAAGGGGCAATTTTATAAAAAAATTACTTAAAATGGGAAAAAAATTATTAAAAAAAACAATGGCAACACTTGCAATTAAGTACTATATCGTACTCTACGTTACGTTTATCTTAGTCATACATTTTTTTCTTTTCATTTCTGCGTTCATTCAATAAGTGGGAGTGGAGCTGATTTTGAAAATTTTCTAAAAATTGCTCCCGGAACTGAACCGTTGGTCCAAAGTCACCGGTTGGGCGGATTCGGGTTAAGGTAGGCACTCATTCTACGGAAGGTGGTGAGGACGGTCTACCAGGCAATGTTTGATATTGGTCTGCCCTTCCGGATTTTTTTACATATTGCTTAACTTGGACAGTTCCAGTGAAATTTGCTCAACATTTGTTGTCGCTTCGACCTCCGATCAATCATTCTCGAGGCATATCCTTTTGCCCATCACTGCTGCTGTAGTAACTGCAATCATTGTCATTTCTAGAGGTCAATTGTGCGGATACAACGATTCTATCAGCCTGATTACCCAACGTCCTTGTCTCCTCGTCCTCTTGTCCCATGTTTGCTAAAATTCCCGCTATAAATTCAATAAAGCTGTCATCGCACATTTCCGCACAATCTGTCAAACATATTCAGGCAGACAATCCATTAGAACATCTCTTGTTGTGGACTTTCTGCTGAACCCATTCGCCAATTTGCACATTAACCCGATTCAACATGCGTACCCTATGTCGACCACAAAACAAACTGAAAGCAGACGGCGGCATCCACGTCGCTAGGACGTGGCTATCGCCTGTTTCACGAATCACTTGACAATCGCCCAGTGAATCCATTGAGCGAACATAATCGATTAAATCGTATTTCCCATCGGCTGGCGTTTCGTTTAATTGGAAATAAATCCGGCCAGATCCAATTTGAGAGCTGGAAGGGTTTCTAGTTAAATTGTCACAAGCAGATACAATTGGGACGGCGCGCACTTGTTGACTTGGGAACGAGTTCAATCATTGTTTGCTCTTAAAGCGAGGAAAGCAACCTTAATCCCCATAGATTCGAATCAATCTCATCAAGCAAACGAGCAGGAGGCAGAGGCGCCATTTCCGAGGGCATTTGTCACACTTCAGCGACCCAGCAACATGCCTGCAAACTCAAGCCAAGTTTCCCTCGGCTATCACCATCCACTTATGCGTGCTTTAATGCAGACAAGCTGCCAACGGCAGGTCGCAGGAGAGTGTGCACGGAGACGAGGTGCTACAAATAGACCTCCCTCGGTCTAACCCCATCGATTTGACTATAGTCGCTATGAATATCGATAGACTGTGGATCGACTATTGATTTCGGCTACACTCCTGGCAACTCATCCATCACGTCGAACGGCGGGCGTGTCGAAAACGTTTGCCTAACAATCTGTATTTATGACAATCGCTACCTATCATCGGCTGGGTACACAAATGATATTTGCTTACCACTCTGCGGGAAGCACTTGCCTGTTTTGCGCTTGGGCTTGGGATTTGGCTTGTTTGACTTGGGATTTGGGAGACAGCTCCTGCTAGTGAGCCATTCAAAGCAAACATGTGCTTTTGGGTGATAAGAGATATTAGTGATATTGTGTTCATCGACGGTATGTTGTCATTGTGAGTGGCTATCGAGGGTGGAGAGTAGGCAGACGAAGCTCTGGCAGTCAAGTGCTTCGGTCGGGCAACAATGCAGGTCGTCGATGAGGAGTGAACTCACGCAAGCCGACATCAGGGCAACCAATTTAACAATGCCTTTGTGCACCGGAAATAGCCAGTGGGTAAATGAAAGACTGGAGTTGGGGAAAGTTTATTTTGTACGCCTTCGCAACAAATCCTGGTGACATTTCTCTGTCGTCATGTGAGCCTTGTGAATGCTATGGAATACAAAATTGTGAATGAATTCCCTCAAGAAGGGAATTAAATGCGCCCACCAAGACGGTCATTCGTCTTTTAATTGGACGGAGGAGGAAAATCGTGTGGGTGCCGTATCGTTTGTGGGAAAGTTGCAGTCCATGCGGAATTGCACTCCTCTGGAAACGGGCCCACGCAGCCCACACGACTGAAGGAGTTTACAGTTTTCCCCCACAGATTCGAATAGCTTGTGACGTTCAAAAGAGACTCTAGAGGATTATCGGCAGAAATGATTGAGGGCGCGTGGGGCGATGGAGGCCATGTACGACTGTGTCGACTCACACGCTGGAAGTGTGGGTTTGCGTTTGGATAAATCTACACAAACTTTATTGAGTCGTGCACCCATAGTTGGATTATAAGATGTCGGTGCATATACAGAAGCTCACGTGCGAGAGCGAGTGTCTTGTCTGCCGTCACTGAGAGAACGGTTATACTCTGCTCTACTCCCACTGTCCTGTGGAAACGATTATACCTTGTTAAAGATAGCACATAGCGATGTGGACATAATTATAGACAAAAGCACGCCTTCGTATTGACCACTCAACAATAGCAAGCAAAAGTGTCCCACATATGGGGAGAAAATGCTGCTGTGAATTTTATAGAAGAGTATACGCCGATGTTGAACATGCTTAAGCATTCAAAAAATGGGCTTCCAAATATCCCATATTCATGTCCAATACTTTTGAAGACATACAGTGTACTCTCCCTTAACGGACACCTCTCATAACCGGACAGATTTAAAAAGAAAGAAATTATTTGCACGATTTTAATGTAAAAAAAATCTCCAAAACAGGATTCTCTTATAACCGTACGCGGACACTAATTTTCATAACCGCTTCAAATTTCACGCTCTCCGAAACCGATAAAACGCATCCTTGCCCTGTGTAACAACACAACAGACAGATTTAAAAAAATATATATTTTAACGAATGCAAACATAGCCGGTTGCGGTGGCCGTCTGTCGACTATCCGACTGTGATTTCCGTTTAATGGTCTGTGTTGAAGTGTACGCAGAAACGACTTGAAACCATTTGGTATGTTGACAGATGTACAGTTGTTTGAAAATATAACCTGTATAGACAGTCAATCACAAAAGTATGCCAACAGCATAAATGTCCCCGGGTTTTGAACAAAAATGTGTGTTCAAACGGGACTCAAAGCAAATAAAGATCTTAAATGCAGTTTTTTAAAGAACTCACTTGCATACTTAAAACCAAACAAATTATAAGGATATCTTCAAAATTATGGGCACGCCGGCGGATCTTAAACCAAAAACGTAACGAAATGTATATCACCAATAAATGGCCCTTCTAAGCTTTGCTCGCAAAAGCTTTTGGTGCATTTTACTCTTTAGATAGTAAAACACAACCAATTTTTTATTAGTGGACCCTAAATTGACCACTCTATATGCTGCCATAAGTCCAAGTATTACGGCAGATGCCTCTACGTGTTGACTTACTTTTGTCTTCTGAACTTTACTTCATTTTTGGTTCATGACTCGATTTTGATATTAGGTTTCGTTTTTTAAATAACTACGAGTTTATTATAAAAGTGCATTTAAGATTTTTGGAACCAGGCACATTTATGCTGTGAACATACTTTCGTGATTGACTGTATGTACAAATAAGTACTGTGATTAACGTTGGAATTTAAGAGGTTGTTGTTTTGTTTTAGGTTTAATTATCATTATTGCTACCTACAATTAAAGTTTATCACAAAAAATGATTTACACTTTAAGACAATATTTTTTTTTTGTATTTTTCTCACAACCGGACACCTATCGTAAGCGAACACATTTCTTTGTGAAGTCAGTGTCCGCTTATAAGAGAGTTCACTGTATTTTTTTTTTTTAAATTTCGTTGCAAGAGCTTCCTGGCAGTCAGTCCTGGCTTGGGCAAAATTTGCGCCGACTCAGAGATATTCGACCACCACTAGTTTCGAGGAACCTTGTCCCAAGTCCACTTCTTGTCGCGAGTCAATGTTCATCACCACCGCATGGAATCGCGGGGGTAAGGCACCCACCAGAGATCTCCAGGCAACTCGATCCTCCGCCATCGACTCAAACTCATCAGGAATTATGCCCAAGTGTAATGAGGCGAGTTTTTGGGCTTGGTCCAAGCACCTCGTTCTGGGTCTGCCATGCGGTCGCCTACCTGATGGAATCAAAATCAATGCCCGCCTTGGAAATCGATGTGAAGGGGACATTGGAGCCACGTGACCAAATCAACGAAGCATAGTCGTCTCCGTTCGGAGAAGCAGCTCAACGTTCAGTTCCTCGGGCACTGCCGTGTTTCTCACCCTAACCCGGCGTGTACTTCCCACAAGAGCACGAAGAAGTCTCATCACGGCAGCCTGTATTAGTGGTTGTATTCTTTTGGTCATTACCCAAATTGCATGGACCTAGGTGAGAGTTGGAATAAATATTGAGCTCGCTAATTTCAGATTTTTCAAGCTGATGCAAAAATTAACCGGCTTCCCCAGTCCGAATGGAAATTTCAGCATTACTCCTCCCATCATTCGTAAAACAAACTCCGAGATTCATAAAGTTCTCCACCTCCTGCAAATGCGATTCCACTAACCTGTAGAGTGCTTTGAACAGACCTTCTGGAGATGACCGTTCTGGATTGACCTTCATTCCAGCATCAGCACATACGGCCACAAACCTATCGAGTGCAAGCTGGAGTTCCGTCACCATGGTCACCACGGCGTTACTGGGTACATACATGGGTCAATGTCATCTACTCGGTTTGCAGATGGAAATTCGGTCCGTGGGGTTGACTCGTGGGCTACCCAAGCGTCGAGGTTACTTTTGTATCTTACCCTTTTCTGGGCAATCGAAAAAGTGCTTACATAAATCGATTTCCATGAGGCTTGTGTCCATCTTTTATGTCATCTCGAGCAAAATGTATGAATGAATGAGTGAAGGACGAGAAAAGAGAAATCTTATCTTTCTAATGGCATATAGTTCGGTCCTATTTGACGTATACAACGCGAGATATACGGTCGAACCCGGATAATAGCACATCGACCGTTCAACGAAATATTGTGACATTAAGCGGGTTGTTGTTTAGTCCAGCTCAAGTCTATCTTGATGTATTTTGTGAAGTTTTCTCCGACTGGTAGTTGTGGCGAGGCTATATCAAATGCGGCAGACGTTCTTCACTGGTTCATCGTCTCTTTCACTGTCCAAGACGCCTTTGTGCAAGGCAGACGGCAAAGTTTTCCCATCTTGCTTTTGATAGACGACGTGTCTAGGGCCATTTGGCCGCTTGGCTGCCTCTGTAAATCACAATGGACTTCCTGTCAATCGGAGTCGTTCCACCTAAGAGGTCACACATAACATTTTCCCCGAGGGTCAACAACATACAGTAACGCCGTTAAAACCGGGCGGTCAAACTAAGGCCACCTAATGGCCGAAATACATTTTTATTTCATTGTTTGGTTTCAAAGTATCGACGATCATTATCAGGAGCATATCTCATCTTCCAGAAGTAGTTTTGTCGTTACAATTGATATCACAGAACCGATTGTTATTCATCGAGATGTGGTCTTTGTTCAGGTTCAGTAGTTTCCAGTGGGCGATCAAATCACCTAATGGCTCTGAATACGAATCTCGGAAGTTTAAATGGCTTTACGACTCACGTAAATTGCTGTCGCAATAAACAAAAATCAAACCTCATATTTCCAGGCTTTTATGATTGCTGAGATATGCTGGCTTTGGGAATGATTCATGTTTTGTTACCGCGGCTAATAGCTCCGTGGGAGCAATTAACGATCCATAAAATGTGTTGTCGGAGCCCCAAGGATAAACTTCAACGTAGGACTTTTACTTTTTTTGTTGACGGCACAAACTACTCCACTTTTATTGATTGTAGTCTTTTGATGACCATTTCGTAGTTTGTAGCGGAACGGCGTTCGTTTTAGCTTGAATGGAATTGGTCTGGAGTGAGGGTATTAATTTGGATTGGAAGTCGTTTGTCGGCTCTACATACAGTGTGCTGTTGAGTGTTTTTGCTAGTGGAATACAGGCCAGAAGAACCTTGTCTTTGTCACCAAGTCTTTGTCGCCAATTTTTTTTTCGCTGGTCAGCGGGAAAAATCGCAATAATATTGTAACGTGAATAGTGTGACGTAGGAAGGTCAGAACATCAACCACCTTTCAATCTACAAATCTGTCGACCACCTCAGTCCACTTATCGTCGACACCGCCACCTATTGCGAAAATCAAGCATAACTCAGAAAACCATTCCGAAGAGTACTCCCGAAATGATTGTATAACCCGCTTATGTAAAAAACCGCCACCTTTACATAAATGGAATACAAAGAATCATCATCATCATCATCTTTTGACCCACATGATCCACTTAAGGGGTCGAGGGGGTGAACCACTCACGAGAGATCTCCAGGCAACTCGATCCTTCGCCATCGACCTCCGACATCTACTTCAACCATCTCGTCCTGGTCCTGCCAAGTGGTCGCCCAGCTGATGGAATGAACATAGAATGTTGTGAGGACTTCCACTTAACAGTGTGCAACACAAATCTTTGACCGCGCGTTCACCTTAATTTTTTCATTGCTCCTGCTTTATAGTTATCCTGGATGCTTCTATTCAACGCAACGTGAAGAAAACGTCAGATATGGTTGCTGCTTTGTCAGTTTGCTGGCGCGTTCCATTAACAAATCCGATGAAACGACTGTCCGCGTGCAACTGTAACAAGCGAAAACACTTCAAACAATTCTAAGACACAATTGGCAGAAACACAACCAACTCATTCCTTGTACCGACCGGAAGTCCTTCTTCCAAAGATCATGTGAATGCTGATAAATCGTCAGCTTATGAACCCCGGAAGCTTCTCAATGACCGGCAGTACGGTTTCCGCAGCGACAGGTCCACTGGTGATCCGATAGCTTATCTCACCGAAAAGTGGGACCAATATTTGCATAATGCTGGCGAAAGCAAGATAGTTGCGCTCGAAATTTCTAAGGCATTTGACAGTGTTTGACATCAAGCTCTCTGGCGAATGCGTGCCTATGGTATCGATGAATCTTTTCTTCTATGGATTGGAAATTACCTTTCGAAGGTTCAAGTCTGATATCCACCAAATAAATGCTGGTGTTCCACAAGGCTCTGTTCTGCCTCCGACACTATTTCTCATTTTTATAAATTATGTCTTGTCTGCTATTTCTGATCTAATTCATTCCTTCGCTGATGACAGCACTCTCAGCTGTTCATATTCGTTCCACTAAAATAATCCATTATAAATGCACCATTTTGATATCCAATAGCTTTGCAAACATTGAGTGGGGCATACGTGTCTTAACAGTTGTGAAAGGGCTATATACAAACGTAAGTTAAGCACGGATCAGAATTCTCCAAAATCCAATAACATCGCTGTCGAGCCGAGTTCCACAAGGGGGTGTTCTTGGCCCTACATTGTTCTTGTTGTTCCAGGCTCAAAATTCCTCAAGCTGAAGATGTACTAAGGACTAACTTTGTGGTGGTACCGCTTACTTAACCGTGACCGGAAGTTAAAACCCTACGACAAGCTTTAGATAAAATATACGATTAGACAAGACTCAGACCAGATCAAAAAAAAAAAAAAACTTGTACTTGTTATTTGGAAGATATCTTAAGCTCATTACATTTAACAATAAAAATCCGACTCTAGTGATCAGAAATATTATTGAAATCGTCGCAAATCATTGACTGCACATCCCCAGCCAAGTACCCTGCACACCTTTGCTAAGCTTGTGTAACGCTCCATCTAAGTCCACTTCAGCTCTTGTTTTTTTTTTCGATCACTGACAGCAGAGAGGCAACATCTAATAAAACCTCGTTTTCATCAGAAATATGTTGTTCCAATAGTTTTCTTTTTTGAGGCGAATCACGCATAACAGCCACATGGTGTCATGTTACTCTTATTCAGTATAGTTTGGGAGACCTTGTCAAGGTTCCAAAGCATTCGGCTGTACGTATCACCGTTTCTATGATCTTTTTCGAGGCTAGAGCAACATATAGTGAGTGCATAATCGACCTGCCAAATAAAGCACATCCAAGCCAACTTCAATCTTCTACGCGCCATTAGCGCGCTACAGTCCGGGATGGACCTGGGCCTCAACCAACAAGCCTCTCCAGCTATCACGATCTTTAGTCAGCTGCATCCAGCTTCTCACGCCAGATTGGTTAAGGTCCATCTCCACTTTAGTGTGCCCTCGGTTTCGTGGGAGTTCTCTATTGCGTTGTTCCACTCGTTCGGAGTCGAGGACTCTTCGAGCTGGAGCGGCATTGTTCATGCACTCCACATGGTCTAGAGTTGAATCCGTAGCCCTCTGGTTTAGTCTTCTTCTCCAAATATAACACAGAACTTTTCTCTCGAAAAGACCAAGCTTCCTCATCTGCTGTTAATAATATCCAGGCTTCCGCGCCATAGAGCAGGACAGGGATTAACAAGGTCTTACATAATTTAAGCTTGGCCCCTTGAGGGAGGGCTCTACTCTACTAATCAAAGATCGCTGGGATGAAGAGTAAACATTAAGTTGCAAGCATTTCGTTTGGTTTAGTTTAGGAGCAACTCTCTCTTAGACAGACTATCAGCTTCTGCGGAAAATTTCTCAAGACCATAGATCTTGAACTACAGTTCTTTGCATTCATCCATTGCTCCGTCCCTCACTGTCCGCCTATGGGAGCTGGCACTGAATCTCTCAACAAGTCAGGAAATGATATAAATGGTTCACATTTGTAAGCCCAACATATGGGTCCCTTGCGGATTTCAAGAAGATGGTGGACGACACGATCATGGACGACACGATCATGGATGATCATGGATGAGGATGAAATTCTGTTTAGTGTATGCTCCACAGAAAAACGTACAGGGAGTGTCGAGTCGTGTCCCATGTCCCCATGTATGTTGGGCTAAACAAAGCCCGGAGCTGCATTAAGTTTCTCCACTTGTTTAAATGGTGCTCCACAAACATGTAAAGAGTCTCGACACAGATACAACCCTCCGGCGCGAACATGTTCTCAGAATTGTTAAACATGTCAGACCTTCTGATTATGGCAGTTGTTTTCCAGCCTTGATCCTGGCCGTCAAGAAAGCGGCCAGAATGATATCAACGTTGAAAATATCAGTGGCCGATATGACAATTCTTATTGTCAATCGACTTGCCATTAAGGACATTTTAGCGACAAAAATCCAAGCTAATCGCATGTCACCGCGAAGAGCTCAGGACACCGAGACATAAACGGCAATTAAGCGGCGGACAACTTTGTCGGAAATGAGGACGAAACCGACCCAACAACCCAGACAATCCTGTCGATCTAACAACCTCCTGCGGATCTCGAGAAGAAGATGGATTACTACTTGCGGAAGTACCATGCAATGAAATGACACCAACAAACGAGCACAGACTGCGGCAGTGGCACAGGAAGTGAGGAGTATCACCAATTTTCTACACTCTCGCAGTCTCTTACAGTTGAGGCAGAGGACACTGGGTCAATATTTCTTCCAGGACCTCCATTATCTAACAAGTATCCTACTGAACTCTCTTTTCAGATTTATAAGGACACCCGGACGTCTGAAGAACACAGAGACGACTGCTCCGGATTGGAAGTAAGAGCGATACTATCCCCCAACGGACATCACAATGGGCCCAATGAGACGTATCTCCCCCCCATCCTAAGCCCAACCTAATTTTGCCCAATTTTATGAAACTCTTATTCAATACAACCCTGTGCTCAATTTTGCGTGCAACACCCTCATCCCAGAATCAATGACCATCATGTACAAACTGCTCCTTCTGCAGCCAAAGTGATGGTGATAAAATCAAATGTACCCATTCCTGGTTATAAAGTGCCCATTCAAGGTACAGTCACCCTTTTCCCAGTTATCCGCACTTCACACATCCTTATTGAGCAATTATGCATGCCGATAAACTCACACTATTTTGTGTAACAGGACAACACTTTCTGTGAACCCTTCCAACTATCGCTTCGACCGAGTGAACTATTGATGTGTGGGGCCGTAAGCAATTTCGATAAAAGATGGTTACGGCCGATACTTTTCCCCCATTCGCTATGAATACAAATCGACACCTGAATGCGAAATTAGGAATACGTGACGGCTGCTGAAAGGGTATTCAATTTACTCCACTTTCACGCATTTTTTTCCTAGGTCGCCAAAGTGGTTAGTCGTCGATTCAACTTTTAACGCCAGATTCACACTCTGCCACACTGTGCGACGAGCGCAATGTGATTACCATTTGTACTTGAATGGAAAAAGTGTTTTGGGATGCTCGGTGCATTCTAACAAATATTGGCCCGTGTCTGAACTGGCAGTACACTCGAATTTTCATGCTTCGGAGGGCATTCCCAAAACAATTATGCCCCAACTGGGTCCTACATACCTTCGCCCCTTCTTCATTCATGTTCATTCGCCATCGTGTTACCCCCTCGCCGAGTGTACAATTTTGCACACTTCTGCCCCAACTCATTCTGAAGCCGAAAGAACTTATCTCATTCCGGAGAATGCACAAATTGTAGGAATTCAAATCAACCCTCCAGGGTTGACTTACACTCCCGCATCGCTGCACAATATCCGTTCTTCCCCAAAAAAAAAGGTGTCGTATTTCGCAGCGACACCGGATACCGCAAACCCTCTACCTGGCTAGTCATCTAAATAATTAGGAAAGTACTAACCGAGTGAAGAACTCCGGAGTGCAAGGATTAATTAATAAAGTTTTCGAATTACCCAGCAACCGAGTGCTGTCCCCGAGGACCAATCAGCTATCAAACGTTACCTCGAATCGAATTGGGTCAGGGGATGGCGAGCAGCGCGATTGAAGTTTACTGCGGAAGGAATGGGGGTCACTTGTTTGGAATGCGGTCTGCGATTTTCACTAATTGTGTCGGAGAAGCTGATGATGATTGATGTTGAAATTAAATTCTTACGCGAGTTTTGCTGTGGATGGGTAGCCACCTGCGAGGACATGCGTGCACGGATCTATCGGCGTCCTTGGATTGGTTCGGTTTATAAAGGTCTCTTAAGGGTCATCGGGCGCTGGGCGGCACTGTTGTGACAATCGGGAATGTGAAGCTGACATTAAAAGGAATTTGAGACAGTTAGTGACTCAGGATAGAGTGAAATTTCTTATTATACTGAAATGATTGTTTTGTTTTTCAGAATATTCAGTCTTGCGAAATATGCGAAATAAATAAAAATTGTTATCGAAATTCTGGCCCGAATAAAGTCTTGAGGTCGGTCGCCATCGGAATGCAGGCAATTCGTTGCACGGTGGAACCTTCATAGACTAACCAGACAGGGATTGATGCAGAATGTAGAAAACCTAGCCGCCGTAGAGGCCCGCGAATATTGATTCGGCGCCAATCAACTGCGCTGAATCAACGACGAGGCTTCTTTTGCGGCTGGATTCCGGCCCACTTTCTCATAAATTTGTGCTCAAGAATTGAAGCTAGGCGACCATTGACAACGCCAAGAGTTTGCTAAGTGAGTGCTGGAAATGTGGGATCTGGGGTGTGAGTACTTGGATATGTCAGCAAGTAAAATTCTCGTTATAAGAGCAACGCATCCACAAATTGGTTGTCTGTTTAGTGCGGTTCATGGCGAGGTAGCCAAGGTTGCCACTTCTGAAAAACAGTGCGCCAAATTGAAAATAAAGGTTAAGTAAAAAATTACCGAAAATTAACAAATGATATAATTTTTTAAATATGGAATGACCATCATCATCATCATAATTTTCTCATTTCACGAGAGGTCTCCAGGCAACTCCATCCTCCGCCATCGACTCTAAATCATTCGGAGCTATCCCCAAGCGTAACCAGGCGAGTTTTTGCCAAGCGGTCACCTACCCGATGAAATCGCATTCAACGCCCACCACGAAAGTCATGATGATGTGACCAAACCACCGAAGCATAGCCCCCTCCGTTCGAAGAAGCAGCTTCTCAAAGTTGAGTTCCTCTGACACTGCACTGTTGCTCACCCTATCCCGGCGAGTAATTCATACAAGAGCATTAAGATAGCTCATAAGCAGCTTGTATTCGCGATTTTAGTCTTTCGGTCATTACCCAAATTTCATGACCATTGGTGAGAGTTGGAACAAATACTGCGTTGAAAACCGCTTATTTGGCTTTGACTCCAATTACAGATTTACCAAGCTGTCCCAAAATTGACGGCCACAAACCTATCGAGTGAGCACTGTAGTTCCGTCAGGAAACTAAGTCATCTGCAAAAAGAAGATGACTTACCCTCAACTCTCCCAATGTGAAACATTCCTCGCCTCGGCTGCGCTGCAGCATCTAGTCCATATATACAATGAAAAGGAGAGGTGACAAGACGCACCCTTGGCGAAGTCCAACGACCACGGTGACTGGTGTTGCGGTACCCGAACACAGCTGCTACAGTTTGTGTATAGAGACTGAATGGCTCTCTGAAGAAGACCGTCAATCGCATACTCCTGCAGAACACTCCAGAGTTTACAAATCAAATCCACAAAACAGCTGTAGATGGGCTTGGGATACTCCCAAGCCTTCTTAAGTCGGTTATACTTCTGCCGGGACAAAAGGCACACTGTTCATTACCCGCCCTGGGTTTGACCATAGCTTCAGAACGTGCTTCCAATACCCTAGCATAGACTTTTCCTGGGAGACTTAAAAGGGATGTGTCCCTGTAGTCGGAGCAATTCTCTTTTGTCCCTCTTCTTGAAAAAGGGACTATCATCCCAGTTTATCCATCGCCAGGTGTCTCACCACATCAGAGCCATAAAACTCACTCATTACCTATTGCCTTAATCATTTCATTAGCGATTCAATCGCCAAGATCACTTCCTCCTCCGTTTGACTATTCTCCGAGCCACTAAAGACCATCCTCAGGGCCGTTGAGCGCCCATAAAAAATACTCGCTCCATTGGTAAACATCCCGTAAACTATTCCATTGTATCCATCGACTCCTCCAAAACAGAATTTAGTTTGATCGGAAATAATGTCGGGCCACGCAGGCGTATGTGGAACATTTTTTGTCTATGGTTCAACATCCAAGAGGATTTAAAGGTGCATCGCGTAAGGAGCAGCGTATGACTCCTAATTCATTCAAGGTTCAATCCTTCACCATTCCCGTAGAGCACTCGCCAGACATCGGATCGGGGAGATTGTTCTATTCTTGGACACTGCCACCAGATAAGTCTAGACTTGATTGTGAAATTAGCAGAGAAACGACGAAATGAAGCCATATCACGCTTAACTCTGTGAGGGCAGGCAGAACGAAACGATAAACATGTCATTGCATTGCAGCGGGTACACTTGCGGTTGTTCAGCTAAAAGCATTGGACAGAGATGTTCTTGCCCTCCCACTTGAACCGAACACTTTGCAACAGAAATTCTCGTTGGCTAAACAAAAAACCAGACAGGAGAGTACCTTCACTGCCGTTAGTCTACCACTCATTGAGCGGAGAATTGATGTGAGACGACGGCGAGGTGGAGGTGGACGAACTGATGTTCAAGGGATATGCAATTACCAGGAAAAAAAGGCACAAAAAGGAGATCACTATCCACATGAGGAGTATGTGCCTACATCACTATGTATCGGGCAGAATACACGAATGAACCAGCAAAATAAAAGAGGTTCGCAGTAGCCATTGCCATCAGTAAGAGGTTGTGGCTCTTTCCCCCGCCACTAAGTTTCAATTTTGCTCCAGTCCTGGCCGCTTAACCTTCTGTCCCTATGCAACATCAGGTTGGATTGACTTCAACGTCACATAAATTTTGAAAGAAATTGCTGGTCATAACCATACGATAATTTGTTCATTGCCCAGGACAGCACATAGTTATGAGGTGAGGCTAGGTGAGAGGGTACGTCTATGTGGGTGTTCTTAGTGAATCCCCAGTCAAATGGAACTGACTTGTTTCTGACTTGAGCGGCAACACCGCACTGAATATCCGTTTATTGTTTTATTTATTTGTCCCTTTTGGAACCCGGTTGCAAGTACCTCTGAACGGCACATTCTCTGGAGAGGGGACATTTTTCGGTGATTGAACCTAGTGTGTGAGTCGACCACTACGCCAATGCCGCCATTTACTACTTAACAAGGCCGAATTTTCGAGTTGATTGTTGTTCATTGAGCGACAATCACATTTTATCTTAAAAAAGGTCACTGGTCCTGCGTGATATGGTGGAGTAACCCTTTAGGCTATATTCTGGCACGAGGGGAGATCCCCTGACGTCTCAGCCATTCCGGCCTGACCAACTATTTGGCTCCCTTTTTGAGCCACGGAGAGTTTTTGTGTTGGCAGTTGCAGATCAAGCGGATGAAGAGACCCCAGGAGCAGCACGAGGTTTGCACCTCGCACTCTGTAAGGTGGTTAGTCGTGTCTGGATCCCATGCCTGAATGGACTTCGATGTGTTGACCCAAAGAGCAGCACGATGTTTGCTACTCGCACTTCGTGCTGTCACTTGAAGCTGGTTGGGCGTGTCCGGATGTTGCACGAGGTAAAAAATCATCCCTTTCATCAATCGACTCAACCACCAACACCGTCTTGAGCGACAGAGAGAGTGGCCAACGATCGGATGAATCAGAGAGGACATGCGTTGTCAATCGTCTTTAGATCGCGAAAGTGTATGGTCGATGGTTTGTTCGTGGTAGAACTTAACCTCTAATAGCTTTATCCGCCTTAAAGACGAAAATCGCGTAAATGCAAGCATTTTTCACCCGGAAACAACATGCGTCGCCAGAAGAAAGTCCGGTTGGATTTAATCCTCTGGAGTTACTGCCCTACGAAGGCACTGTCAACCGATAACTGCTGCCCGTTGAAAGGCTCGACGAATATGTGTCTAATTGCAGAGCAGCATGGCTTAACAAAATCGGCTGGTATGTGGTGTAAAATAAGATCAAACGACCTAAAGTGAAGTATGACTTTCACACGTTGGGCATGACCGGAGCGACGATTTCGTGTGAGTAGCAAAAGGCTTTGAATTATACAAAGCACGATGAGGCTACTTGATGGAAAAAGAACAGACTTTGGGCCAGGCCCCTTCTCTTCTGAGGGATTGCTTCCTTCAGACGGTCCCACTTTTGACAATGCAGGCCGCAGGAGATCAGCTCCTGCCAATCCCACCAAACACACAGCAAGACCTTCGTGTCCGTCAATCCTGACTTAGCCACCGTGTCCGCCGACTCACCACTATCCGCTTGATGTCGTCGTACATGAGCCACAATTCATCAAAAAAGTTCTTGAATAACAGTATCTTAATGAAAACTTTTTTTAAACAACAATACCCGAGTGGCCCGCTACGCGCTACACGTGTTTCAGAGATTTTGACTCCCTTTCCACAGGCGTCAGGTCCCTCTTACGCGGGATAGTGCGACATCTGATCTTTCTAACGGCATTTACGTAGATTAGTGAAGCCATCTGCTGGACAAATAATGGTTTTCTTTTTACTTGGCACTAGAGATCCATCAATCCCAGTCCTGCTGTGCCATGCAGAGGCAGTCCTTGGTGTCCTCCAGATAAGGTTTTTTTTTTTTTGTAGGCACCTGAAGGAGAATATTCACTGGTGCACAACCCATGTCGCTGTTGGCCAGACGTCTGCTGATGAGTCGACACCGGAGGTAGTAAGGCGATGTGGCTCTGATCCGGCTTTTAGTTTCTAGGACGACGCACCGTACATAGGACGCACCATGGTTAAGGCGACGCACATAAGCTGATAAGCCTCAACCCACTCATGGTGTGTTATAGGAGTCAGCTAGCCAAGGATAGCACTAACTAGACGGACGTGGTTTTTGACGTCCAGCTCCGCTCGAACTGTAGCACCACACAAATAATGCTCCCGGATACCATAAGGATGCGGCGTACACATTTGAATCGGAAAAGCGATTAGGGGATGATAGTCCAATAGAGACCACATCTTCCTGCTGAAAGTGTGACGCAATCAAGAACACCGAGATCCGTCTCAATTCACCCATGATTAAATTCTGGCCCACAAATTCACTCCGTTAACGCTCCTACGACATGAACTGAACGACGTCGGGGGATTCAGTGACGAAACTAAAAATCCGGTCATGTCTACCCTGTGTTGGTTTCCGGTAAGGTATCCACTTTCCCGCAGCATCCGCAAACTTCTTCTAGGCGCTTCAGTTTCCACCAGAAAACCAAATCGAACTCTATCACCCAGCCTGTTCGATGAAGTCAGCCCCCACATCCACCACGATAATCAATAGCTTTCCTGTCGTCGCTCCAAATGATACCCATCGCCGCTGGGGATGGGAATATTGTGCCATGGGCACTGTCTGCCCTCCTTCCAACCGGTCCCATCGGAGTGCACACAATGTTTAAAGTTTAATTTAAACGACGCTCGTGGTGACGTGCACGGAATGGGGATGTGTCGATAAGTCGATCAGGGGATCACACCGAAAGCAATTTCAACTACATGACGGGAGTTTAGAAACAATGGCTCGTGCAGACGGCGGCGATTTGTTGTCGTCGACACGAGGGATAATGATATCAATCGGTCAGTTGGAGCCAACCCGAGTGCGTCCTCTGCGAGGGGAATTGAATTGAAATTCCCGTCTCGTGCGGTTATGTCAATCGGGAGTCTGTTAAAAAGTTGATGAAGGACTTGTCTCCCTCAGCGAGATAATGCTCAATCCAGACGGTCCCACCCGGCTTCAAGTTCAACCCGACCATATGCGCGTCTCCCACAGCGGGTGGGGTATCAATTTATTGGGATGTGAGAGGCTTGCCGTCCCCAATTCTGCGGATAAGCCGTGCGTAATGTTAGGAAGAATATACGGCACGCTGTACGCAGACGAGAGCACACCGAAGACATGCAGCCTAAGTAGTAGCTGGCGTATTTATTTGGGCTCCGTGGAGACGTCTCCTAACTGGGGCCTTCTCAGCTGAGGGCGCGTTGGTGACATATGTTCGCCGAAAGAGGGGTGCTTTCGTTTCATTTATTACATTGCCCGGGGGCTCCAAGATGGAGGAAGGTGAGTGCGTTGAATGCGTGGGAATTACTCAGTTAAAGGGTGCTATCGCTCGATTCAATTGGAATCCGCCAGATAAATCTGGTAGTATTATGGAATACCCTCTTTGGAAAATTGAGATGTGATATTTGATAGCCACTTTAATCAAGCAAAAAAAGACGTTCTTATAAGTGCGATGCTTCGAGCGAGCTAGGCTAAGTGCTCCATTCAAATTGAAAGCAATATTTGCGGGGTGTGATATATTTGAGTATCCGTTTGAGTTGAAAACATGAAAGGATGGATATGGTTTTGGGGATGTCTGCAGGTGCTTGTTACTAGTGAATGCGAAAGGAGAGTTAGTGTGCGTTCGGGAACGGCAGCTAAAGCTCTTTAGTTCGGAATGGTTGCGAGGAAGGTCAGTCCCAACGAACCTTCCGAATTAATGAGAGCTTTTTTTTCTGCACTTAAACGCGATCATATTAATTAAAATATGCAAGAACTTACAACGGAATATTACTTTGCCGGGGTATCCCGTACAGACAACTCTACGTACATATTTGATGTCAATCATTGCTTTATTTAATTTTAGCTTAATCTAGTTTAATCTCCGCAAGAATGGTTCCAACGCCTTCAAACAACACTCGAGCAAATGCCTTTCAAATTAAAAAGAGTTGATTTCTACGCAGGCGGTTGTTCAGTACTCGCCATCAAGTCAGAATATGTTGGCCTGGATAATATCCACTCTTTTTTTCCTACTAAAGGGTGATTTTTTTAGCTATTATTTTTTTGGCAACACTGGTTTAAACAGCTGACGCACGTTTCGTGTTTTGTTTCACTGTCAAACATCTTCAGTTTGGTCTATAATTTAACCATGAATCGTCTTACAAACGAACAAGGCTTGCATGTTGTTGAATTTTGTTATCAAAATGCGTGCTCTGTTAAGAAAGTTCATCGCGAGTCTTGCATTTTATGGTCAGTTTAAGACGAAGCTCATTTTTGGCTCAATGGGTACGTAAATAAGCAGAATTGTCGATTTTCGAGTGAATATCAGCCAGCAGCATTGCAAGAGCTACCAATGCATCCAGAGAAAGTCACAGTTTGGTGCGGTTTATGGGCTGGTGGCATCATTGGACCGTACTTCTTCAAAGATGATGCGAATCGTAAAGTAATTGTGAATGGTGAGCGCTACCGTGAGATGATACCCAACTTTTTCTAGTCCAAAATTCAAGAGCTTGACTTGCATAACATGTGGTTTCAACAAGACGGTGTCACATGCCACACAGCACGCGCAATAATGGACTTATTGAGAGGCGAGTTCGGTAAACATTTTATTTCACGTTCGGGACCGGTCAATTGGCCGCCTAGATCGTGCGATTTAACGCCTTTTGATTCTTTAGTCGAGCCACATTATTGAGGGCGCTACACCCCGGGAGGTCATACATTCGGCGACTATTCTATATCAAACATATTTCTTTCACGAAAAGTTTCTTATAAGCAATAAACTCAACACTTATTAAAAGAAAATGCAACTAATTGACTGCACCAATCCTAAGCATGGTAAAACCTCACAATTAATAGCGATTTCGGACCATTGTCCGAGACAAAAACCGTGCCTGCCAAGTCCAAGCTGTTTTCCATAGCTCAAAGTGGCATCCTTTTGTGAGGTACGCCGTGGTGTTCCTCAAGGTTCCATGCTCGGTCCACTATTATTTTCAATGTTCATGATTGACCTCGCATTGGTTTTGTCCTATTGTAAGTATCATATCCAGACGATGTCCAAATCTACTTAGACTTCCCTCTTCGAATGGTTGAAGACTGAGTTGCTAAAATAAACGAGTAATGCCCTACAGACCCTACGGACTAACGCTCAATCCTGACAAAACTCATAGCGTCCCGATCTCTAAACAATCGCCTTTTCTGTCCAATTTCCCGCCAATAGAACTTAGCTCGACAGCAATTGAATATGTTACCTGTGTAAAAAAAAACCTAGTACTAGCGAGTTCTGACCACATCGATACCGTAGTACCAAAGGTTTATACATCCCTAAGAGGCTTATCAATCGGGAAATATATTCTCCCCACGAACGTCAAATTAAAACTTGCCAGGGCACTCATAGTGCCAACCTTGACATATGGATCTGAGTTGTTCGCTGATTGTGATTATTCTTCATCACAAAAATTGACAAAAGCAATCAACGCTGCTGCACGGTATGTTTTAAACCTTCGCAGATTTGCTCATGCCTCGGAACAACATCGCTAGGATGCGCATTGGAAGCACTTTTAGGCTACAGATTGTGCATATTACCCTTCAAAATTATTCACAAGAAACAGCCGAGGTAAACTCTGGAGTGTTCTGCGGGAGTATGCTATTGATGGTCCTCTTCTGAAGGCCACTCAGTCTCTATACACTAAATCAACAGTTTTCACCGTGGTCGTTGGACTTCGCCAAGGGTGCGTCTTGTCACCTCTTCCTTTCATTGTATATATGGACTGGATGTTGCAGCACAGCCGAGGCGAGGAATGTTTCACATTGGGAGAGTTGAGGGTGTCATCTTCTTTTTGCAGATGACTTAGTGATCCTAACATCTTCGCAGATTGAACTACAGCGCGCACTCGATAGGTTTGTGGAAGCATGTGCTGATGATAGACTGAAGGTCAATCCTGAACGGTCATCTCCAGAAGGTCTGTTCAATGCACTCTACAGGTTAGTGGAGTTCCATTGCAGCAGGTCGAGAAGTTTAAGTATTGCGTCGTATTTTTTACGAGTAATGGAAGGAGTAATAATTTCCTGTAGGATTGGTCAAGCTGGGTCAATTTTGGAACAGCTTGGTAGATCTGTAATCAGGAAGCTAACTAAGGTTTTTAACTCAGTATTAGTTCCTACTCTCTGGCAGAAAGAATAAGATCGCGAATACAAGCTGCTGAGATGAGAATTCTCCGTGCTGTTGTGGGAATTACTCGCTGGGGTAGGGTGAGCACCACTGCAGTGCGCAAGGAACTCAACTTTGAGGATCTGATTCTTCAAAAGGAGAAGGCTATGGTTCATTGGTTTGGTCACGTGGCACGAATGTCCCCGTCATCACGACTTCCAAGGCGGGCGTTGAATGCGATTCCATCAGGTAGACGACCGCTTGGCAGACCCAGGACGAAGTGGTTGCACCATGTCCAAAAACTCACCTAGTTACTCTTGGACATGAGTTAGAGTCGATGGCGGAGGATGGAGTTGCCTGGCGACCCCTTAGTGGAGAATGCGGGTCAGAAAATAATGATTATGAGAAACAGCCAAGTTATCTTTATGAAAAGATCACGTTATGTCGATCGAGTCGTAATATTACCTTAAGACCCTCCACTCACACTTGTGTTATATCATGCAGGCAGTTCTTCTTTCATGCTGATCATCTCTGGAATCACCTACCTTCACAGGTACGGTCTAAGACCGAATACAGACAATTTTGTAACGCTTGTTTCTTCTATTTCTCCCGCTTGAGTTGAAATAATTCCTACAAATTTTTATTTATACTCCTTCTCAACGAATGTGTAGCTATTACTAATTATATTGAATTTTAAAAATAAAAAAAATTGAAGTAGTTTAAAATGTTCTAATTTAAACCATGTTACTCAAAATAGTGTATTATTTTATAAAGTTCATGTACAAACTAGTAAACGACTATAATATTCTTTGTGTACAGCGTTAAATCTTAATAAATGAAATGAAAAAAATTAAAACATATACAGTGGCTCAACATCATAATGGGACACTTACAATTATGGAATATGTTTTGTATTTTCTAAACATGTAAACGTTAAATATGAAATATATACCCAAGTCGGTTGTTCGTAGGGTTATTTTATTAAAAGCCAAAAATCCATTTAAAAAATTCATTTATTCAAATCCAAAACAACAACAAAAACATCAAATAAGTCAAACATTTTAGGTCAAAGTAATAATGAGGCACTGGGTAACCGTAATGCATTTTGATCTAGTTAACGGTAAGTCTTCGGATTTCTTATATGACATTTACCTGGCTTCTCATTACTGCATTTAAAATAACTGTGCGCTGTTTACGCTTCTTCGAAAAGAAAGTCAGCCATGGCTCCACGTTGTCCGCAATCTTCTGAAGATATACTCGAATTAATAATAACACATTCCAAAAATCTGTACAAACTATTGGAAAATAGTTCATAATCCTCCATGTACACATATAAAAATTTAGCCTCAAATTTTTGTCGCCGATTCACGCCTTAACGCATGCGCCGATTTCAACGAAACCTTCACACGCATTTAGTATTGGTCTACACATGGTTCTTGTGAAGTTTGGTTAAACTCGGTAAACGTATGTGTGTGTTGTGCGTGCGTGAAAAACTACAGGAATTCCAGTACATTTAGGGTTTTTCCCACACATTAACCGTGTTTTTTGCGTCGATATGTCACAATTTTTCAAAAAAGCGGTTCGTAGTTGCTTGGATTTTTAGTGTGTCAAGATAAAAAAAATTTTAAGGGCCACACCTAAACGTCAAGTTTTTTTCTGCATTTCATTTGACATTTCTCAATTTCAGACTAACTCAATTTGAACCATGGAAAGATACACAATCGAGCAACGCGTTAAAGTTCAAATCAAAATGCATATCGTGGACTTCGTGATTTTTTCGTGCAAAAATTTGAGCAAACCTGGTCTGTAGGAGATGTGAAAACACCAGTGCATGTTCGTACAGCTCGTACTGCAGAAAATATTGCTGCTGTTCGCGATAGTGTGGCTGAAGAGCCGTCCATCTCTCGTCGTCGTCGTGTCCAACAATTGCACCTCTCACGCTCGTCGTTGATGAACATTTTGCATAAAGACTTGCATTTACACGCTTACGAGGTGCAATTGACTCAAGAACTAAAGCCTCTTGACCATTTCAAGCGTCGTCAATGGTCAGAATGGTGGCAAGGAATGGCAACAGTGGATGATCGATTTTCGAAGAAAAAGAAAATCATCTTCAGTGATGAGGCTCATTTTCACCTCAGTGGCTTCGTCAATAAGCAGAATTGCCGCATTTGGGCGAATGATAATCCAAGAGTGATTGTCGAAAAACCAATGCACCCACAAAGAGTGACTGTTTGGTGCGGTTTATGTGCTGGCGGCATCATCGGGCCGTATTTTTTCCAAAATGAGGCCGGTCAGGCAGTTACTGTGAATGGTGTTCGCTATCGTGAAATGATAACGAACTTTTTATGGCCCGAATTGGGAGACATGAATGTGACCGGGATGTGGTTTCAACAGGACGGTGACACTTGCCACACAGCTAACGAAACAATGGCTCTTTTGCGCGACAAATTCAATGGCCGTGTTATCTCTCGTGGTGGCGATGTCAATTGGTCGCCAAGATCATGTGACACCGTTGGATTTTTTCTTTGGGGTTATTTGAAAGAAAAGGTGTACGTCGATAAGCCAGCAACAATTCAAGAGCTAAAGGATGAAATAATTCGGCACATTAACGGCATAGAACCTCAATTATGCTTCAGCGTCATCGAACATTTGGACCATCGGATGGCGAGGTCGCGGCGGACATTTGGCCGATATTTTGTTCCATACATAATTGAACCATACCAATATTATCATAATAAAAATAAATGACAATAATTTCCTAAATAATTAATGTTTTATTCAAAATCAACATCGGCCCTTAAAATCTAATTTATGTTTTCGCTGCTCGCTGATCATCGTCGGATGCTTTGGAGGAGCACGACATCATCATAGAAGCATCATCTAAATGTGTAAATCATCGTATTGCTACCATACACAAAAAGAAATTTTGCCGAAAGAGAGAACACTTACCACACACAATATGTCAAGATTTTGTTTATACAGTATGTTCTTGATTTACGCATTTGCTGGATGTTCACAACACATTGACGCAGTAATTGCAACTTTGATGACGCGATGATTATTCAAACACTCCGTCAATAGTTTAGTCATCAAGTGCCAACCAGACTGACGATTTTCCAATCATTCCTGCGAAGGGATCGTCCCAGTAGCCCGAAGGCAACAGTCCATAGACCAGTCACTCATTACAATGGAACCCATTAAAAGAGGGCGACAAGCGGCTCAGCAGTCCCAAAAAATTCCGAAGGACACATGACTGGAGACTAATACGTGTCATTTGTTTACATTCCCTGTCTACTGGCAGATCTCGAATGCGCGTAGGTGTAGTGGTGGCTCCAGGATAGATTCGATGACATTTGTCATTCCCTTCAGTAAAAAACATTCCCTTCCAACTCTCATTACAAGCGGCAATAAGTGCCCCATAAATCAAACATTTCAGTCAATATAAAACATCACCCATTCCGCGGCCGAAACTCACAAGAAACGCCGCATTTATTCCGGAATGGAGAAGCGCCAAATAATTGACATGATTCCATCGCAAACTGCGGCCAAGGCCACGCTGTGGGCGACACAATGTGGACCCGTTTATCTCGTAGTGGACATCCCCCGTCTCTGTTTGTGGTTTTTCTGAAGAAAATATTATTCGTCGACAAAATGCTCACATCCGTTCGGCTTTTGGACGAGATTCAAGAGATTCCAATCGATAATCAGTTTCCAGTTGCATACCAAATAGGATGTCCTGTCCAGCAAGCACATGGACACAACTTCGCGATATGCACTCGTCTGTCAGGGAAACCGAATGATGTCTGTAACCGTCAGTTTGGTGGATAACATGGCCGTGACGAGGAATGAGCAAGTCTCTTTGTGGCCAGATAGTCTCACCTTGTCTGTGCATGACAACTGAGTAAGATTACGTCGCGCAAAAAGCAGTCAGTCCCTCATCAAGGACCTCCGCCAGTTAGTCTTTCTTTGTAGTTACTGGTTGAAAAGTCTCTGCAGACATTTAAATTACTCCTTGCTGTCCATTTGCATTCATTTTTGTATCCAAGCGGCCCGCGGCTAAGCGACTTCTCCTCGTGACGTGCCGTCCTAATTATTCAGGGACCCATTCTACGTAGGTGTGTGCATCTCTCGCAAATAAGAAACGATCACCATAAATTTAACAGAGATAACAGAGAGGGGAGTTCCAAGAACCATCTGCATTTAGAGGTTCCCCGGCGCTCACTGATGGCGTTGCCGAGAATGGGAGGTGGTGTGGGTGTGGCTTTACGTTTGTTTTGAGAAATATATCGCTTTTTGGTGACACGTCTGGATTGTTCACTTTTTGTCCTCTTCCCATGAACCTTTGCACAGACAATGAAATCGATGGAGATAAATCTGTCCGCAGCGTTCGAGAAGTCGTTCGACTGCTAATGGCCTTCCCTCACGATGCGGTTTTGTCTCGTCGATAGGAGCTTTGTCTTCGGGTAGATTTAACGGAGCGATTGTCAAAGTTGGGATGTCTGGAGGACCCATTAAACGCATCTGGACCTCTTGTGGTGCATGTTTGTAATAAGTAACAAGGTGCAGAAACCGCGCCCCTAAGCCTTAAGAAGTTTTAAGCTACTCAAGGGGTGACGAACAATCTTTAGGAGACCTTCTCTTAACAGTTTCCTTTCCGCGGTTCTTCCAAAAACTTAAATATTCTATTGCCTCTGAAACTGCTTCACCTTCATCACGTCTGTTGTCCTTTTAAGTGATAATACATGGCATAAGTAACAAAAAATCAGGGAGGACTGGCCCCTTGAATGGGAAAAGAAACGTCAGAGCATCGTGTTGCATGTGAGAAAAGGTTGTCTGCTTGAACTTGCAAATTCCTGCTCTCCGGTTTTCCCTCTCCTGCTGATCTGAAGGAATGAAGAGGAGGCTAATAAAGGGATCGTGAGCGATTGTCCATTTCATAGAGACCTCCCCACGGCGAGGTGTGCTCTCCCCCTAATGTGGAGACAGTTGAAGCCGGGGGCAAGCCACCTGGTAATGTGATATACATGCAAACTCACAGAGACCACCCAAGGACGCATGCAGTCGCATATTCCGAATATCAATCGGCAAGAGCTTAAGATTAGTGGAAGCAGGTACACCACCGGATTGTCTACGAAAAAATCCCATGTCTTTATCAAGCTTATAAAAGGTGGGAAGAGCAGAAAAATCAGAAGACAGGATCTAAATACTAATAAGGTCAGTGAGGGAAGCGCTGAAGTCCGAGAGATCCCGGGCCGGTAGGGTAAGTGCTGCATATGTGACCCATGTTTGTAATATGGCCCACCACAATACATAATAACACGAAAAGTGTGGATAAGGTACACGGGTTACAAACGCATAATCCCCAGATCAAAATCTCCAAACACAAAATCCTCTATAGTTCGAGTCTATCAAAGAAATTAAGTTTCATCGGCCTTGGCACTATCTCCATTTCCGCGTCGAAAAAGAGTTGGAAATAAGGCCAAAAAGAAAGTCTGGTGTATTTAAAGCATGAGATTTTATCCCATTTCTTCCACAGGGAGTAACCCGCTCGCACAACTTCTACGGTCCGCTAGGGGTATGTCAGCAACTGTCAGGCCGCCGCCTGGAGCCAAAGCTATTTACTCTGGGGGTCTTAGTAGCATAATATCTTCAGTCAATAAAAAAAGACAAAATCAACTCTAAATTATAATACCAACATTCACTGCAGCCACCACACCACCCCTCGCCCTCATCAGCAACAGAGATCACCTAGCACAAGCGTGAACGCGTCCATTTGTGCAGTTTGTAGATGTAGTTGTTGGGCTATCCTTACAGATTTTCCAGATGTTTGCCTGGAGTCAAGCTAAGCTCATGAGAACGCGGGTTCCCTTATGTTGTATGCTCACTTTTGCAACTGACTGTAGGAGTGGGGACGTTTTTTCTGCACAATCATATGACGAACGGTACATGCTAATATATCTATATATATATTTGCAATCTGTATCTTAACTATAAAGCAGAAGGTTTGTGCGTCTGACCAATAAAGGCTCCGAAACTACAAGTCGCAGAGCTCTGAAATTTTCAACAAAAAATTTAGATGCTGAATGTGACAATTTTTAAGTCGGTACAACATACGGCTCGGAAGTTACGAGCACTTTTTAAACGGGAATAAAATTCTCAAAATAAGGGTGGTTGCATCAATCCGGTATGAAACCATTTCAAGTGGCGTAGGCGTGGATATCAACCATCCCCCAGTGTGTTGTAACTTCCATATATACAATACATTTTTCATATTTTGCTTTGCTGCAACAATTCATTTTTTTCTACGCCTCAATCGAACATATAAGTTAAATTTTTATTCCTTTAAAATTTATAAAAAAAATTATTAAATCTTTTTCTCGCTTTATCTTTATTCGCTTTGGAAGTTCAACTTAAACTAACTTACAATCTAATTACAAATTGAAAAGTAACGTGATGGAATTTGCCTAGCTTCGTATTTCTGTCAGTTGTCCAGACCTGTGTCAGCATCCCTGCATACGATGTGGAGATGTTGTTCATCATTGCAGGTGTAGGGTGTCCGCGCATGTCGAAATATCGTGGGAGAGGAATGTTGTTTTACTTGACAACTTATGCGGTGTTAACTTGTACGAACGACTGCCTGAGTCACCAAACGAAAAGGAAACAATAAACATTTTCGCACTTTTCTTATTTTGTCATACCCAAACTATCTATGCATGTACATATACACAGCCACCCACAAATCATTAAACTTTGCTTAAATTGTAAATATTGAACTTCTGAACGGATTAGCCGATTTAGATAAAATTTCAGAGCTAGACTAATTACATAATGTGTTACAAGACAGCCTAATTTTGTTCATGGTTCAGGAAGTTTGACTTCAATTTGCACAACAAGTGCACATCGCGCGCATGTACATAGATGGACTTTTTTATGAATCGCTTGATATCCCTCCACGTTGTGTGTAAATGGTTGATAATTCAAACTTCAACATGTATGCACACAGTCCACGAATTGCACTCATTGCCGGTGATTTTCGTCAGATACTACCTGTGATCCCAAGAGGTACAATGATTGACGAAATAAAGGCATGTTTAAAGTCGTCCCCTCTTTGGAGAAATGTCAAAACGATGAAATTGACAGTTAACGCGCGTTCGACAATCTATCGACTTTGACTCTGGAAAGTTCTCCGAAAATCTGCTTGCTATTGGCGATGGAGAAATTGCCACAAATGATCAAAAGGGAATACAAGCTATCTCAAGAATTTAGCAAGATTTTACCGACACTGGATGATCTCATCAACAACGTAACTGGCTACAGGAACGAGCAATTTTGACCCCACTAAATGTCAGAGTCGATATGATCGACAACATTGTTCAAAATACTTTTGAAGTGGTTGGAAATACTGAAAAATGCGTCAATGAGAATGAATCTACAAACTACCCAGTAGAGTTTTTAAGCTCCCTTGATCCGAACGGGACTCCAAGCCATAAACTCGAATTAAAAATCGGATCACCGATCATGCTGCTGAGCAACCAAGATCCACCGAAACTTTGCAATGGATCTCGACTAATAGTTAAATCTCTAAAATCTCATCTCATACAAGCAACCATACTTTTCAGACCTTCGGCTGGAGAAACCTTTTTCATCCCAAAAATTCTTCTTATTCCAACTGACGTCCCGTTTTCTTTCAAAAGTTTACAGTTTCCTTTTCGCTTGGCGTTCGCCATAATCATTAATAAGTCGCAAGGACAGTCGCTAATGGTAACTGGACTGGACTTTACAAATACATGCTTCTCACACGGCCAATTGTACGTTGCAATGTCGAGGGCAAAGGATCCAGGGCAGTTATACATTGTCGCTTATGATGTTTCTGAAACAAAAAATGTAGTCTACAAACGAGTTTTATAATAAAAAATAATAGAAGGTTTAATTTTTTTGGCGTTTTACTATTTTAAATACATTTCTTCAGGATATTTTGAAAAAAGTATATTTCAGGTAAAGTGCCAGGTGAAGAAACAAACCCGTTCAAAGCCGGGTACGAAATCTAGTAATATATAAAAATTAACCCCTTTTTCCCTTGGTCATGCTGTAACTTGAGAACGGCTTTATCGATTTCATTCATCTTTTCGTCTAAGTTTTGTAATACTTTGTAGAAGGTTCGGACGGAAAGAAAAATTAAGAAATTGGGTAATTGCAGAAAACCACTATTTTTAGTTATTTTATTTATTTATTTCTTTATTTCATCTAACGAGTTTAACTCTCTTACAGATTGCAGATATAAGTATAATACGTATTTTAATAATAATAAGGGAATATTCTTATATAATTATTTAAGTCAGTAATTAGCTAGTTATAATAAATACAATTAATAATGATAAGTAATAATAAGTAAACGTGAAATTTAAACATATTTAACTAAGGCACGAAATGAATTTTATTCAGAGATTTGGAATTGAATTTTTTGAATTTCAGTCTATCATCACATAGATCTATTTCGATACAGGCAGAATTAAAATTGAGAATGCTTTTTGTAAGCGGTTCATTAAAACCATAATTATATGAGAGTCTTGGTTGGTATAACAGGTTTCTTGATCGAAGATTTCTTTCTGGGGTTTAACAAATTGAAGTATATCAGGACAGTTTATACGGTACGAGAAAATATCATAAAGCATTGAGTTTGCTTTAGCATTTACGTAGTCAATATGGAATGAGAACTTCAATTTCATATCAAAAATTATACCAAGGTCTTTAATTTAATTTTTTCTCGTTAGAGTTGTCCCATATATGGTAAATTCACAGAGAATTAGCAACAAAATATGGAAAACAGAAAAAGAATGACATTTATTTACATTTAACTCCAGATGGTTGATATCACACCATTTGACTAACGCGACTAAATCATTTTGAATTTTTTTTTACAGTCTTGGACGTTTGCAACACGCAGAATAATCTTTAAATCGTCAGCATACATTAAACAATTAACATATTTAAATATTGACGGAATATAATTAACAAATAATATAAATAGTATTGGGCCTAAGTGACTGCCCTGGGGAACACCAGATAACACCTTGATAATTCTAGATTGACAGGTACCAATTTTCACAGTTTGAGTCCTATTTGATAGGTAGCTCGAAAGTTAAGGAATGTAGAATGAATACCAAAGGACTTTAATTTATTTACCAAGACTGTATGACATACTGTGTCGAAAGCTTTTCTAAGATCTGTCAAAACCACATCAACTTGGTGTCCTGACTCTACCGAGTCAAAAAGATATTTCGTGAATAAAGTCAAGTTAGTTAAGGTGGATCTTCCAGGCATAACATTGTTGTAAACATATTCTTTCTTTAGTAGTAAAGTAAAGTTTTTTTGTAACAATTAAATCGAACAATTTCGGAATGACGGAAAGCTTTGAGATACCTCTATAGTTTTCAACTTTTTGCCGAGGTCCGGATTTGCATATGGGTATTATAAATGAGCTTTTCCATTCTTCCAAAAATGTTCCAGAGGACAAAGACAAATTAAACATAATTGTTAATGGAAAAGACAATTTCAATCAGAAATGAATTATGATAGATATGCGAAACTTCTTGCCCCGTAAAACTTTTGACAACCATTTTTTATATCGTTTTTTAAGCTAAATTGACCAATTAGGGAACGGCATTTACGTTTTTTTCGTGAATAACCGTCAAAAATTCACGAATAACTGTTAAAAAGCCTATCAAATTCGTCGAAGGGATTCTATAGTACTTCATTTCTGATTTCAACTTTGAATTTGTTAGGTGGTTGTTTTTTTAACTAAACAAAATTTATATACACTGACTGAGAGAAGTATTCTGCAGAATTTGTATTAAAGTCCAAATAGCATAACCGATTTAATTACATTAATTTTCTGTGGATATTACCGCAATGCAATGCGCCCTTAGCTTAACGCATCTACGCCCCTGCATTCCAGCACCACGAAACTTAAAAAAATTATTGTATACCATTTATTTATACACAATAGTTCCAGTTGGCCTAATAATGGCCAACTGGATCAGCCATATTTATTTATCCGCCATCATTAAATATCCCATTTGTTTGATTTTTTTGTTAAAGTCGACCATTTTTAGTATATCATATCTGTGAATTCTTATTTTTTTTGTTTGATCCTTGCGCGACTTGTGAGGGAAAATTTAATAATAATTCAGTGGATCATTTAAAGACATTTTGTAGACATCCGAGAAAGTAAGTATATTGTCATAATCACATAGTACTCGTATGTATTAATGTAAACTTTTCTTAATAAAGGAATTTTAAAACTATTTCACCCGAATTTGGTGTTGTTTTGAAATTGTCTCGCGCTGACATCCACGCGGCTTTTTGTAGTTGCCGCCAACCCTTGTGGCAACAGCACACATTGAAGCCACATTGAGTGTGGTTAGATTATGATGAATACTATGTCCATCAGAAATTGAAGTTTTGTTATTTTTATCTTTTTTGAATTAGATTGTGAAAGCTGGACAAAATGGACTTAATGTAAGCAAAAGCATGGCCTTAAAGGAATAAAAAAGTGAATTAATTAATCGACTGGTATGTTTTATTGATTTTGGATTTAATTGAACTTTTAAGCCGACTACATCGATATGTCGAATACTATTCGGCATCAGTGCATGTACAAATGAATCACAGTTTCCCTTGATTACGCGATAACTTAAGAACGATATTCTCGATGTCATTCATCTTTTTTTTATCAAAGTTTGTTTATAGTTCATAGAAGGAGAATAGGGATGAGAATACTGGTTAGAGAAGTGAAGAAAAAAACCCATATCCCAACAGCGCATTCGCGCGGTCGGTCTTTGACATATTTAGTAGGATACACGTGAATCATTGGTGGCGCAAATTCGGGCACAAATTCTAGAAAGAGCTACTCTCTTTTTGGTTGGGCTTTTTTGACCTTGAAAATTATTTCTCAGTTTAAAGTTTTAGCAAACTGAGGCGATTGTTTGTGCAGGCAATTAATGGTTTCTATACATTTTATTTACAATAACTTCATATTCTTTCTTGAAAATTGTATTTCAGAACATTTGAGGAGGCTAACGAGAAACCAGAGATATCCATCTTCAGTCATTTTTACCCCTACTCCATACCGAAGATGTAGTCCCTTGTATTTCGCACATACTTTTACACAAACCATGGATCCAGCACGCAATTGCGGCCGATTCGTGGATTTTAGTGGGAAAAATTGGCGACAGATTGTCGAATTTGCTCACGATGAATATATTGTTGTGCGGGGGGTGTTCAAACGTTGACTCGTATTCTTAAGTTGACTCGTATTCTTATATGTACTGTTATATGGAATTTCGTAAAGAAAAATGCAATGTAATGCCAACTGAACTGTAACTATTTGACCTCAATTTAATTCTTAGGTTATATACCTACAGCCTACCTGACAAACTGTGTCAAAAGTTACATAATTCATATACAAAAATACACACACTTGAAGTGCATTAATTTTGTCCTAGTATCTCAGACTATAACTTGCTCAAATGGGAGCTTAAGAAATCGACTTCATAAACATAAGCTTTGTTTGTTCGTTTACCCCTCCATACTGGGGTGAAATTTAACGCCAATATTTGAAATAACGTCCAACTAACTAGCGAATTTAGAAATAAGAACTCTAATTCAGCCCTCTACTAAGTTGGGGAAGGGTATCAGCTGTTCGCGAGCTGTTCTAAAGAGCTCACACGTATTCACAGACAGGCTACAAAAATCATATAAAAAACGCTGTCAGATGAAATCAAGGAGCAAGAAAGGTAGAGGAAGGATATCTCCTCTTCTTCTTCTTCTTTGTTTGGCGCTACAGTCCGGGGTGGACCTGGGCCTCAACCAACAAGTCTCTCCAGCCAGCACGATCTTTCGCCAGCTGCCTCCAGTTGTGCACACCAAGTTGGTTGAGGTCCTTCTCAACTTGTGTGCTCCATCTCGTTCTAGGACGCCCTCTTATGCGTTGTCCCAAAGGCTCGGAATCGAAGATTCTTCGGGCCGGAGCTGTAGTGTCAATCCGCTCTACGTGACCTAGCCATCTTAAGCGTTGGATCCGAAGAGGAGGGTATCTTAAGGGATTATATCTCTATCCTCCATTATATCTGCGCGCGAGGTATGTACGTACACTCTATGTATGTTACCCATTCGTAAGTCCCATCGAACAGCGAGCATTCATCCATTCATATTTGCTAAGCCTGGAACGAGCAGACTGTACTGCAAAGCTTGAAACCCAAGCCAAGCTTGTTTTTCAAGAAGCTGCGCAGACTGTACAGCAGAGCTTGGCACCCAAGCCAAGCCAAACATGTGAGCGGCTACATTTTTGTTTTTCAACATGCTGCTAACCCAAGCCAAGCCAAACATGTTGATCAGGTTGTTGCGGGTGGAGGTATGATGAGTGGCGTTGTTTTTGAATGCTACACATTTTTACAGCTCTGTAGACTAACATAGCAATTATGAGGGGCAGTTGTAAGATCGCTGTGAAGAAGGAAGGTTGACATAAAAAATTAAAATAAAGATTCCAGAAGTGTTCGTTTACCTGCCCCCAAAAAGGTAACCACAATTCACGCGTTCATTTCGTTATGGAAGACGTTCTGACACAATATTCTCTCCCTCGATAAAACGCGTAGCAACGCCTATCAAAGACCGACTGCGCGAACGTTAAAGTCTCGTAAGCGAGCGAAACGGGCCACCCACTCCGTAATATAAATACACCAGAGTTTAAATTATTATATTTAAATTTGAAATTCGGCCTTATTTACAATCGTAATCACCCTTTCTTCCGCAGGGTTTAACCGCTCTCGTGACTTCGTCGCTCCGCTACGACTGTGTCAACATCTGTCCTGAAGCTAAGTTTCATAGTTAAAAATTAAATTGTAAGCCGATTGTAATGACACAATGCCTCAAACTAGTTTGGCCCTATGACACTTTTAAAAGCGACTTTATGCTAAATGTTAATTTTTGGCCAAGATAGTCATTGTACCAATTTGACATAATGCCGTCTGTCACAATGCCACGGCACCTCTCTGGTTCTTTCTCCCAACTCTGTCCTCTAGCAAACACCACGTCCCACATGTATGCAGCGCCATAGACATGAACATGTTCTGTTGTGGATTCATTGCCCCGAAGACAATTTCGCCATGCTCTCAACATGGCCTGACGCCCTTTGGTGACTGATCCGAAAACCCCTGTAATCTCTTGTTGAATCTTCTGCTTCAAATGCTATCAACCTAAACAGCGATGCACGCAAAATTGTTCAGCGAATACTTGTTGTTGTCCTGTCCGGATTAACAAGATCATCTCCGGCTTCTTCGTCTAGCCCGTCTGCACCAGCTCAGGTGCGCATAATCGTTCGTAGGACAGAACTCAAAAGGAATCTAATTTAAGTGTTGCAATCTCAGAAGTCTAAAAAAATATTTTTCCGGATTCCCCGTATCAACCGGATCTGAATTCCATGCTTCCGGGCAATCTCCTGTCCGAAATTTCTATCCATTTGATAAATCTTTATTGAGCACTACTTGCTTACCGCTTTCAGCTCAAGGATCTTATAGAATGGACGCCCTTACTTCGTTGTCAACGGAATGAGAACTTTCCAAGGACCAAGTGTGGTGGCTTTCAATTCTATCAAAATGCGTTCCTGAATTTTAAACCGTTGAACAGCATGCCTGAAGTTTCGGGTGTCTTGCTGCCTTTGAGGAAGACGATGCCAATCCCTGCGGGACATCGTAGGCTTCACAGTTGGAGGAAAGTGATTTTAAAATTGCACTCATCTCCCTTTAAGATTGACGGCAGACAAATCGTGAACCAGCTGAATACACATAAAATTGTTCATGCATGATTTACCCGACGGCCAACTTGCGGTTGGAAATAATGTAAAATACCAGAGCCTGTTCAGGTTCACGTGAATATTTTCCCATTCACTCGTCATACCGGGGGCAACAATTTGCACCCCTTCTTCCCCTCCCTTCCTTGATGGAAGCTAAGTTTCTCAATTACCTCGGAATGAGCAAAAGCAGAACGCACAGTAATCAACTTTGGGAGGTTCGAGTCCCTCCCTCTGGTCCCTAATTTCGTCAGAAAAAAACAACTTCAAATGGATAGCCTTCGCATTTCCTCCGAAGGTAAAGAGAACACACGCAAGGGCTTTAAGGAATCCGCAAATGTGGGGCAAGTCTTAAAGAACTCTCAAGGAAAGAGCGGCATCCGGTCGCCAGTAGACGCATCACATGGGCAATAATTGTGTGATTGAAACAATTTTCCCGCATGGTCGACCAGCTAGCAGCTCGTCCTGCAATTGATGGTGCCCTGGGAGAAGGAGCAAAATTGGAAAAATGCAAATGACGCTTCACAACTGGACTCTGCAGCCGCTTTGTCCTCGACTCGGCTGCCAGCAAGTGCATTTGCATAAGTGCGGGTTCGGCAGACGATTGCGTCCGAACACTGCACGACATGCAATGTGATCAGGCGGACAGCTCCTGTGTGCACATTAGACGTATCGGCATGGAGGAATTCAATACAGAGTGACAGGGAGAGTTCTCGTTTGTCTTCATCGCTGTGGATCAAGTTGGGGGACAATGTGCGCTGTGATTCCTCGAAGATTGGATCGATTGGGATTGCAGTTGAAAGATTGAAATTTGAATTAAGCATTATGAGGGAGTCGATTTCATGCTGTGATTGCAGCTAATTGGATTCTAGTTTTGCATGGCAGGGTGATTAAATTGCCTGAAGCAGTTTCGGATCAGGGTGTCTGGGAAGGAGTTGTCTTAATGAACGAAAGGGAGCATGTTGGGAGTGGACGGAACTTTAATTATGACTTGTTCTTGGTAAGCTTTTAGCACAATAGTAGGTGGTGGTTTGTAGTTTAAAGTACAGGGTGCTTAATTTTTCTCAAATGGGTTTATGTTGGGCGCCATTTCAGTTTTTGTTACCGTAGAGAGTGAGAAGTGAGAATAAAATATTACACAGTAATGCCTCGATCTACGACGCTATTGTTCACCTACCAATGTCTTGTGCTATCTCCGAACGGGACATTTTTAGAAGATTTTTCCAGACAGAAATACTCTTTCAGTGACTTGAATGGGATGGAGCCATGAATTATGACGGAATTCGGGAAGCTAGCACCCCCGTCATAGAAGTCGTCGCACCAAACCACTACGCCAAAGAGAACACTATTATCTTCAGATATCTGATAGTTGGAGAAACGGAAGCATTCTTGAATGAAGTTGATATTTCTGGAGACAGTGATAACGAACTTGTAGAAGAGGAAAATGTTGGCGATTTCGATGGCTTATATTAAGACGGCAGTGATTCGGAATCAAATGAATCGAACGAATCAGTTGCTGAAGGTGAAAATATGGATCCGTTGCGTCGAGGGGTATTGTGTGGCGACATCAAAGTGGCGAGTGAATGAAAGAGGTAGTCCCGTGTTCAGAGCAGTCATATCGAAGAAAACATTGGAATGTATTTAAGATGATGTTATAAGTAAACGATAGAAACGATCTTCAGATAAATCAGCACCAATTCGTGATATATTTGATAAAGGGTCTAACTGATTGACAGAAAATTACAATCCACAAAGTTGAGGAGAAAGACCCTGGTTTTCGAGGACGAATGAAAATAGACTTTCGAAAAATATTCCGGTTCATGGTATGTTTTTACACATATTATCCTTGGAAGGTTCGACTATCTTTGCAAAAAATAATACCATCAGGTTAATAGGCTAGGGACGATTGGGGCTACAAGTTGGCATCTCAAAACACAGCTCGAAAGTGGTTTTTGAAACGCTGAATTCGAAAACCTCTGCAGCATTCTCACAGTCGAATGAAAAGAACCGCTGTAAATCGAATTTGTCCCTTCCGTTGATTCGAATTCAACTTTGCGCAAAGTAACATGAAAACTTCTATTAATCGAAAAGTATGGCCTGTGTACCCTTATAATTCGAAGTCAAGTTTCATTTTCCGGATGCCTACGTGACTAAAGTAGGCCATGAAGTCAAGTGTACTCATTGTGCGGAAAAGTGTGCAGATGGTTGATTTCAGAGAGTTTTCCACCCTTAAAGACGCAATTGAATTGAACTCTCGGTACATTAAAAATACGAGGGGCGTATATCAATGTATTCTCGGTATCGGGGTGGAGCTGTGGTTGTATGTATAAATTGACTTATTTATCAAGTAATACTATTATTTTAGAGCATTTATGTAAAATTTCATATAAATGTGAATCGCGTTTTATCTCTAGTTAAACAGAATTAAAGAATAATGGCAACTGAGACGATGATGGTGAAAATTGAGCATCGCGCTGTAATTGAATTTCTCACTAAGCAAGGAAAAAGTCAAAAAACTATTCATGAAGAGATGGTGGCTGTTTACCAGGGTTCCGCACCCTGGTCAAGTGAGTTCAAGAGAGGCAGAGAGAGCATTGAAGACGACCCGGGAGAGACGACACGGAAGAAAGCATCAAAGAAGTCGAAAAACTTGTTCTTGAGGATGCCCGAATAAAGGTGAAAGTGATGGCAGAGATCATCAAGCTTTCAATTGGTACCATTCACACCATTCTTCATGACCATCTTAACCTTTCAAAGGTCAGTGCAAGGTGGGTGCCACGAATGCTCACAGCGCCTCAGAAAAAAGTGAGAGTCGCATGCTTTAGAGAGCTTTTGGAGATGTGCAGTGAAAACGCGGACGGTGTTATGGATCGAATTGTTACTGATGACGAAATATGGGTCCACCACAGAAAAGGAACAGACCCCCCGAAGGAGCTCAAAGTCACTCCGTCTGCCGGGAAGCTCATAGCCACAGTTTTTTGGGACTCAAAGGGAATCTTGCTCATTGAGTACAAAAAAAAAAGGTGAAACCATCAACGCCACATCCTACGCTTCCACTTTGCATAATTTGTGGGAGGAAATTAAAAAGAAAAGTCGGGGTAAACTCGCAGCGGGTGTGTTGCTTCTTCATGACAACGCTCCTGTTCACACGGCGCGAGTTTCCAAGACTGCTGCGCGAGATTGTGGTTTCGAAGAAATCCAACACCCACCTGTTTCTTGCAATCGGCAGGGAATCATCTACTATGTGCTGAGCTCCTACGGCCAGTCCTGTATTGTCAACAATAGGACCGTCTGAAGGAAGCAAGCTGACCTCCTTCGGCTAGTCCTGTATTGTCAAAAATGATTCCGTCTGATGGAATCAATCGCTCAGAAGTGGCCCACATGAGAGTAATTGTATTCTGTCAAGACAACGACAGACCACTCACATGTATAGCGACTAGCCAGAAGATCCAGCAACTTGACTGGGAGTTCCTTATGCAGCCACCTTATAGTCCGAACAGATCACGAAGTGATTTGTCGATTTTTCTGGTGAAAGTTTTGTCTCAAATGAGGCGTGTGAACTAAGACCGTGAAACAAAACACTCTCACATTGTCTCCAGTAGGGACTAAGGCTTTTACGAGGAAGGGTTAAGGGCTCTACATGGGCTTGACCCAAATCGGACTATTTCTACAATGCCATAGTTTCCGTGCAAGAATAATGGATTGTGTCGACCAAGCGAATTGGCGACGGCTGCCAATGGCGATTCAAAAAGACAAACTCCTCTGAACTCGTCGTGATCCGTTTTTCCCAATTAACGATTCATGCTCGACAGAATGTACTTTGTTTCCTTTTCATTGACCTTAAGGTCGCCTCGAACAGGCGGAATTTCTTCAATTGCCTTAAAGGCCCAGCCACGCTCGGAACGGATGAAATACAATGTCATGATTTACTCTTCTTAAGTTCCAAGGATGATCTGGATCTCTACCAGAACGTCGCCACCGGTTTCGAAGAGCCCCGAAGGTAGACAAACTGAGCGTGCGACTTTGTCCATCTAAAAGTGTTTGAGGGCTGTGGCGACTTCTGCAAAACTAGTTGGGAGTGGGAGGCCTACTTCATTGATTGTTGGTTCGCTCTCACTCCGTCCTTGTCATGCCCACTAAGCAACGTTGGAAGATTACCATTAAACCCTCGAAGAGCATTACATTCTTACTTATAGCTCCACCACAGCAATACCAACGGAAGCTAGTCACACGGCATTGATAACCAAAACGCGAGATAAGTCGATCAGAGAACTTTGCCTGCACTGTTGCCAAAGCTGTGTGAGACTGTGGCACGGCCTTGAAACCACATATCTTCCACATTCATATCATCAATTTGAGGCCAAGAATTGACAGTCACGGTAACACCTTCGTCAACGTCACCTGGACCAATGGAACCACTAACCGACGGCTGTACAGGCACCCAATTGGTGTAGGTGACCTTGAGTGAGTTGAATTTAAGAAGGGGGTCCATGCAAATGGAAATGTGAAAAAAGGCCATAAAGTGTAGGACTTGAATATTCATCCACACGTTCCAGTCATATTTCATCTAGAGCGTGCAAATTACGCAAGCACTTGATCAGCAAAAAGAAGAGGCCCCCTCCCAACCATTCACACATAACACATCGACTAATCGAGCATTCATTTACAGCCCCAACATCACTTGGCAATTCCACAATGATTTGTGGCAGCAATGAACCTTGACTTTTATGCCCCCAATGAGGCAACCTAATATCCGCACAATCATCCCTCGCACAGTCCACCCCTCCCCGCAATCGACCGAATTATAAGTGTAATGTTCCTCCAGAAACCTCACGTCGGATCCTCGACATATCGTTCGACTCATTTCGCAATTCCCTGCGTCTTTCTGCAAGACATGCAAATGCACACATTTTGTGCTCCCCCAGTGGCTTGTAATGTTAATTTATGAGGGATATGTTCCATTTGCATTTCATCCCAGACCACCAGCAGTGTGGTAGGAATAATTCATGGCAATTAGAAAGTTTTAAGGTCGTTGCTTAAGTGGATACCCCATGCCGCGTGTATCTCTTGTATGTGAGCGTGTGTGCTTCTTCGCAATCCTGCTGCGGAAGGTTGGTCGGAATGAATGCATTCTATTTTAGATCGCGTTTAGCTTTAGTTTGGACAGCTAAACTTACACTGTGACGGTTGAAATGGCGGCGTGGTAATTGAATTAGGAAATATTCCGCGGCTTTTCTGATAATCTGATTGTAGGATGTGACAGATTGGATTTGACTAATTGGATTCACTCACAATTCAAATGATTTCAGTCCGCCAGCGCTGAATCAGCGGAAAAATCACCGGAAAATTGCCAAATTATGCTAACACCCTGCTTGAAAATTCATTTATGTATTTTTTGAAGAATCACGTCGTAATCAAGAAAGGACGGCACATTTCGCTTAGTTGGTTGGGTTGTTAAATTAAATGAATTAAATATCATAAATTACTCGTTATTAAGGAACAGTGACCAAAGCGAGCTATACTCGATGCGACTTGTGCACAGTCGAGACCACCCGCTTCTCTTGCATTCATTGTCACAATTGTAAGGCAGACGGGAGACCCTGTATGGCTGGGATGCTCATCGTTTTTAATTGATCCTCGCGCCGGTACGTACTCTATTCATCGCTTTAGAACATCGGATTTAGAACAAACTTAGTACAACTGCGGGTGGGTCAAATATGACCATTGTTTATTTTACACACAGTACTCATCAACGCGACAACTTTCTGCAGCCAAGGACGAAGCTACATTTCTAATGTGAGGTCTAGAAGATTGCAGGGCAAACTATGCACCTGCTGCGTGACTTTTTTGGCGATAGTTTGATTTCAGAGTTCCCTTATCCGCCTCGTGCGGCAGGTTTAATTAAGTGCGCTCCACTTTTTCTGCGGAAATATTTAAGTAAGAGGCAGCTGAAGCAGAACATTGTGCGGTATAATGGAAAGCGCCACATCTCAACGGGTGGTGTGAATACAAATTAAGGGAGTCAAGTTTATCGTTAAAGGAAACACTCAATTTGGTGTGAATAAGAAGTGTCCTCAAAATAGGTGCAGGGACATTGACTTTCATAGATCCACAGTTTGGCAAGTCTTGTGCTATATGTTCAGAAGCTAAACCAGAATGGCAGGCCAAGTATAGTTTTCCCAGTGCAATTGCCGCTCTCATATTGAAATACTGAAGCCTCATTTACATGGCGTTGAGTGCTTTGCTTTTTTAGTTTTAATTGAAGTTTAATCTGTACTGTACTGTACTTCCATTATTTTAACTTTTTCCCCTCTAGTCGCTTTCTAATCACACTCAACTTCTACAAGTGATCTCCCAATACATTCCATCTTTATTCGCACCAAAATGGAGATTACACTTGGGTGACAAAATATGTGAGAGGAGGGGCTTTGTAAAATAAACGAAATCTGTTTCTATTCACTCCGTTTGGTTGTTCGCTCAAAAATGCTGAGGGAACACTCACACTTAATTTTTCTAATTCTTATTCACGCCACCGAATGCGCGCGAGCAGAACCGTGACCATTTGTCTAATGTTATGTTTCATACATTGTGCAAAAAAAAGTTTCCATAAAAATATAACTATTGCAATATTTAGTACAATTTAGTACAGTAATTATACGTGTCTAATTGATAGTTCTTCTTTGGCTCATCCTGTATTTGTGGTTACAATTTGCACAGTAAATTAAATATATCGCAATTATAAATTGGACATGTAATTTCTTACTCGGAATTTCCATTACAAAATAGTACTGAGCCTTTCCTTTAAATTTTAGGAGTTGATGATTTCTTGGCATTTTTCTCAAAAATTTGAGTTTGCATGGGAACTACTCAAAAACTATTCGCATGTTAATTTATATAGTAAAGAAAATGTATGGCTTTAATTTTTATTCTGTTTAGTACTTCATTGTAAGTGTTGCCGCTGTTTTTTTATTTAATTGTGTTTTTTAGTAATTTGTTTAAAAAATTCCCCTAACTCCTAAACTTTGAGAGATGGACGCCCCCACACACAGTAAAAAAATGCTAGTTTTTCAAAACTACAAAATACCGTCATCAATTCTTATCGCCAAAGTTATATTACTCGTGCCGAAAGCTCTAAGTTTTTTTTCTGGTCCCGTGCGAAGTCACTATACGTAAATAAAAACATCAAATTAACGAAAAAAAAACAAATAAACGCTTTTCCCTACTACTAAAATAATTTGCCAGTTATTGGCATTATAATAGTAATTTGCAGCAACCGCTGGTGTTGTGCGCACTCACAAGTGGAAGGGACCTACAATTTTATGCCGACTCCAAACGTCCAATTTGAGAAGACTTTTCTACACAGTTTTATTCTTTGAGGTGGAGCCGCAGAAATTATTTTTGGTTGTACCAGGCGAGTGTCGAACAAAGGCAGCGAGTTTCAGTTGTGTAGTGGTCGACGCACATACCGACTACGCCCCAGCTGCCACCGCCGTTATTGGCATTATTCAGTCCAATTATTGACACTACTTGCTTTCAAATCATTGCCTGAATTCAAATTATGTATAATTTTTAGCATACTAAATCTGAGCTATCGTCGTTAGTCTTTTGGTAAGTCGCTAAGTATTTTTCGATTTCGATTTTCCGACTTTGTCTATCCAAGACCTAGCGATACTCCCAGACACATTATCTCTGACACTTGGGCGGCTTCAGAAATTCTAAGGGTTTTCCTAGCTAAGGAACATCGGAAACATTCGCAGTCACTGAACTACTCTGCGCTGCACTAAGCCCTAAGGACATGGCTTTACTGAAGTTTCCCGAGAACTAGAAAGAAGGAACCGGACACAAACTTGGAACACCGCTCAAGGCATTAAGCAGGCCAAGAAACTCTTAGGTCAAAATAACCGAAGAGATACGTGTACCAGATAACAGGGCACTGCAGACTCAGGGAGCACCTAAGGCAACTAGGGGTATCAGTAGTATTGCTAGTAGTATCTCCGGAGAATCTGACGAAACTGCAGAACATTTACTGGGATTTTGTAAAGCATTAGGTCACAAGAGACAGCCACATATCTGAGCAAGCAGCTAATATCAGAAGGAAGTCACTAGAACCAGCTCTCATTCTCAGATTCCTAAAGGAAACTGGATTTGAGAGAATACGACTGCAGCAAAGAGCACCATTAGGATTATCCACTCTTTACTGCCTGTGCAAGTATACCGGATATAGTTTCACGTTCAAATAATCTTGACCGCGAAATACACTGCCGGTGTTATTTCTCAATTTGGGATGAGTGGAACACAAATGAACCAATCAACAACTCTACCATCCAGTCTATGCGGATCAATCGAAAGTTATAAAAAGCACAGGTGCGGGCATTTACTCCGAATTGTTAAACAAGCCTAAGGTGACTGTGACAAAGCGTGGCCTTAGACCAAGTAAAAATTATGTCAAGCTGAAGGGCATTCTCAAAGATTGACATGGTGCCAATAGCTCGGTGATTGACGCACTAAGCAAAGATTTGCACAGTGCCAAAAATAAGAAGATTGGCGTCGAGTGGGATATTGAGATGATGTGCGACAAAGTAGTTCTTGAACTAAAATTACGTATTTATTGGGTGACTTAATTTGTGCGGTTTGCTAAGAGATGGCGTAACTTGTATTATTCCATTGGAACATGCGTTGGAAAGCTACTGTCATTGTACGTCATTTCAGTATATGTCATTCATTTGAAGCGTAACAATAATAATTTTTTTTTTTCACTCAAATATGTCGAAATTTGTGCCTGAAAATGTGTTTTTGCCGAGAGTTCTTCTTCATCACTTTAAAATGAAGAAAACTGCTCTAGAAAGTCATAGTATTTTGGTGGAAGTTTATGGTGAACATGCGCAAGCCAAAAGCGGTTTGCACGCTTGGCTTGGCCAACCAGCCAAAACAACGACAAAGACGAATATCCATGGCGCTAAGGTAATGCTCTTCATTTGGTGGAATCAGAAGGGTGTGCTGTATTATGAGCTGCTAAAACCGGTTGAAGCCATCAATGGACAACGCTACTGAACACAATTAATCCGTTTGAAGAGAGCAGTAGCCGAAAAATGCCCGGAATATGCGACCAGACACGAGGCAATAATTTTCCATCATGACAACGCTCGGCCCCACGTTGCTATTCCTGTTAAGAACTATTTGGAAAGCAGTGGATGGGATGTTTTACCCCACCCGCTTTATAGCCCAGACCTTGCACCTTCTGACTACCATTTCTTCCGGTCGATGCAGAACGCCCTCACAGAAATACGGTTCACATCAGAGCAGAATGCCAAAAATTGGCTTGATTCCGCATGCCGCCCAGGACAGTGTGGTCGTGTCGATGGCTACATTTTTGAAAGCTAGGACCTCTTAAGCTGTAAGATTAGGAAGTAAAGCGGAAGCGATATCTGACATAGTATGAGTTCTATGAATTGGAGCTATTTTCCTCTCCAAGTAAAGTTACCAATAAATCTGGTAAAATTCCAAGAAAATTAGGGAGAAAGCAAAGAATGTTCTCTTTCGCGTTTTTCTTAGCTCTAAGCCCAGTTCGCCCCGACGGCAAATCGTTTTTCCAGTGAATCAACCGGAATCATGTTGCAAAAAGTAATTTAAGTCACGTGGGAATTATCGAAGAACGATAGGTTTTCCTCTGAATATGCGACAAATGTCTTTTCAGTGAAAACTCGTAGCACCTCTGTCGTTCGCTTTCTACGAAAAACACCAAGGGGGTGGAATTTACTACGTAAAGTGATGCGCTGGGAAAGTAGGAATGGAATCGTCCCACTGACCGGCCGTGGCATCAACACACCACTTTAATTCCCATTCTCTTGAATTTCATTACTTATAGGCAATCGGCTTAAGAAACACCTGACGTCGACGTCACGTTTGAATTTTTCAGAACCTTTCCCACCACCCAATACCCACCCACCAGGCAATGGGTAGTTTGTTGGCCAGTAGACTGTCTTCCAGATGGCTGAAAACGCAACACAATCCGACTTACTGCGAAGAACAATGAAAATCAATTAAAATTTGTACTTCATGGCTAACGAGGCACAGACAGTTTGATGTTTGCCTGGACTTCGAAAGCGGATTACGGTCTTCGGACTTCTCCGAAACAAGAAAAGCATTTTCACCAAATCCCAGATTGGTCACAACAAAATCGGATCAGGGTCAGATATTTGTTTTATGATAGACAGAGAATTAATTTTCAGTGCCAAGAGCCGGTCTGCTGGTGCTTCGGTTGCTGTGTTTGACATCCGGCGGGAACAGATGTCAATTAAGGACGTCTGGGAGGAGTGCTTGCCGTGGTGCTATGGTAAGTTGTGAGCTTAGTTGGAAGGGTTCTGCATGATTGGGTGTTGATTTGACGGTCTGAGTCTGGTCAAAGGAATTTATAATGAATGCCAGCAGTTGCTGTTCAATGCAGAGACAATGTGCAGACAGCCTTTGTATCCATTGTTGTTGCAACGCCGAGAATGTCCTCCACCGAGCACTCAATTTTGTTGCTAAATCAACCACCGCTCCCTTGTCTCTCTCTCTCATCAAAATTCCTCGCTGAGACATCAGACGGAGTCTGTGTTTGCGAAGAGTCTATAAATATCCAGCCAACCGTGCCACCAATAGCACACAACATTGCACTGCAGCCGCACAAAGGATTGAACTACCACGCGCACCGGAGAAACAATCACTTTTCTCCCAGGTAACAGACGACATTCTTGAGCTGAATCACGATCCTTTGACCGCACACTAAATCACACCCCAGTCCGCACAGAAAACAGTCTCAAATGACCAGATCCAGAAATGTCCCATTATTTTCGCACCACCGTACATGTCAGGAGATGTTACATCAATTGTCTGCGTCATCGGCTTAATTGACTTTTCGGCACTTCTCCTCTTGGCCGCTCATGCATGAGACGACTCCAGTAGCCAGTAGCCCGCAACCTCACCAGACGTACATGCTGGTGGACACATTTCTGGTTAATATGCCACAGACGAGGGCTGAAATGAGTTTACAACGAGATGACCATAATCTGGAATATCGATTATCCTGTGACAAAAGTTGCTTCATCAGAAGGGACATGAATGGGGTTTATGATTCGATGATGTGACATACGGCAGGCTTGGACCATGACATCATGCGTAGGCTGTGTGGGCGTGGCTGCGTGTTTCAAGAGCAAGGCCGATGTACGTGTGTTGAGTGATTCTGAAGGTTTTTGGAAGTGATGTGCGTCTTCTGGCGAGGTAATTTCGTACGCAATGGTAGACTGCAGAGGTGGGAGTGTCTCTAGCTTGCAATGGGCTGGAATTGATAATCACCTTGTTTCTAGTCAAACAGACGGGATATGAGTCTCATATAACTGCGGTTGGTGCTAACATCATTCAGGCAACTGCATTTGCAATTCACACTAGGCTATTGCGAATTAAGGGTTACGCATTAGGTGTGGCAAAAACGAGTCCATCATCTGGCCAACAGATGGCTTTAGCCATCTACGTGTTATGTACGTCCCATCGGACCAACAGGCCCCGATGCCATTAGAAAGATAAGATTTCATACTAACAAAAATATTACGGGATCATTTGTGATGGATTGACTAAGTTATGCTGGAGTGCTGGTTGTAAATATTTGCTTGCGACCACTCCCTACAATTTCCAACAAAAACGAATATAAAAACACAATCAGCCTTGTCATGAATCTCGTCCGAGCAGCGTTTCGCCCGAAATACTCCCCTTTTTCCTGTTCGCGTGAAAAAAGTGCCATGTTCGAAAAAATTCCCTTATCGCCGACAGCAAATCCGAGCGAGAGCCAATGTCAAACCAAGCTAAAATATTCCCTAGTTTTTTGCAGGCGAACATGTAGCGAATCGTCATGAATCCACGAATAAACTCAAAATAAATAAAAAAGCCCAAAGTTTTAGTTGCACCCCACATAGCCAACGGGCAACTTGGATGCAATAAAATTACCATATCATAGCGCCATAAATATAGGACTTGCATCCATCTCACCAACTTGCAACATCTCAACAACATCCAGTTCCGCGACCAAAACGGAGCGCTTATCAATTATAATTTTTCGACGTTCGTATGGCGTTGCCCAGGATAGCCATTGGGGACAAAGTTTTTCTTCCAAAAATGTCAAATACCTCGGTAAGTGTAAGTCAGTAAGTGTAGTCAGTAAGTGAAGTGCAAATAATCAGACTTAGGGTGCCGCCAGCTTCAGTTCTAGGTCCCCTTCTGTGTCCAACTCACTCTTCCACCTCAATCTAAAATGCTAACCTACAGCTTTTGCTGACGATGTTGGGTAAGCGTATGGCGTCAACAGTCCGCTGAACACAAACTTGTAATAAGTCCTGAGACCAAAAAAATGTGCTTTAATTTATCTCTGAAAGAGGATTGTGCCATACCAACGTCGTGATCCTTTCCTACTCCAACCTCTGCAAGAAAATCGCAATTAATCGCAAAAGATCTTACTTTCAAGTGTGTCTCAAGACTGGATGCAAATATAATACTTAAACATGAACCACGAATAATGCACCAACCGCGGTTTCACATATCCGTTCACTATCGGCGATATTGCTGAGCTGCGAACGGAAATCAAGTTGATTCATCGGTGATATCGTCGATGGTGCATTATCACTTAAAAATTATTACAAATGCTTGAAATCTGGTGAAATTTAAATGTTTTAATACATTTGAACAAACACTAAGCCTTTTGTATCCAAAGTATTCGAATAATCTCTCAAATTCCTTCGAAACACTCTCACATGGCTATGCTGTGCATTTGAACTTAAATTTAGTTTACAAAATCTTCTTTTAAAAAACTTTGTTCAACTATTTTCCACTTGTCAAAATGACACTTGTTCGAAATGTCACAACCGATTCGAAGTGGAATTTTGTTCGGGCAAGTAACAGGAATTTCGGGCGAACAGAAATAATTCGTGTGAAATGCCGTTCGGGCGAAATTCATGATAAGTCTGAATGGCACACTCTTTAACATTTTATTTCGACCTTACCGTTTAAAATAAGAACCAAAAATGAATATCTCGGGTGTCATGTCATGCACAGACACTCCGCAGAATGGCGTGATCGTCTTTGCAGGAACAGTGCCAGCGAAAATACATTGAACATCCGGGACTTTCTCTGACTCGATGACTATAAGAGGCGCGTCAAAGACGGACGCCCAATAGCAGCGTAAAGAAAAAGACGCCATATTTCACAGTCTTTCTTCAATAAACGAGAAAATGTAAGTCAGGCGCCTAAACATGTGAATAATGTTCATGATCTTGAGACTCTAACAGTAAATCGTCGTTTCGATGTCAAAGATGCACCACTCTATACTGTCCAAAATGTCGACAAATCATGGAAATCTTCGAGTCTGATCGCCATGTAAGCACTGTTGCGACTGTCCCTTAGCTAAACATTGCACAAAAAACAGCTTTGAATGATTTGAACAAGGCTGGCTTCAAAAAGAAGCTCGATCCTTTTGTGAAGCGGATACTGACTGGTGACGAAATGCGGATCACTTAAGACAACAGTCGTGCTCCAATCGGTCAAAACGGTGACCAAGCCAGTATTGATGACCAGGAAAATTTTTCTGTGTGTTTCTTGGAATCGGCAGGAAATCATCTACTATGAGCTGATCTCCTGCGGCCAGTCCTGTATTGTCAACCATAGGACCGTCTGAAGGAAGCCAGCTGACCGCCTTCGGCTAGGCCTGCATTGTCAAAAATAATTCCGTCTGTATAAAGCAATCGCTCAGAAGTGGGTCATAGGAGATGAATTGTATTCTATCAGGACAACGCCAAGCCACACACATCCATAGAGACTCGCCAGAAGCTCCGACAGTTTGATTGGGAGTTCCTTATGCAGCCACCTTATAGTCCGGACATAGCACAAAGTGATTACCACCTGTTTCTGTCCGTGGTGAACGATTTTGCTGGTGATAATTTTGCTTCAAGAGGATTGTGAAATAAGACCATGAATCAAGCCACTCTCACTTTATCGCCAGTGGGGACGAGGGATTTTACGAGAGAGGGATAAAGGCATTATCAAAAGTGCAACAAATAATCCAACAAAACGGCGCATATTGGACCCAAATCTGAGTACAGCCTTTAATCCATTTCGAATAATGGATTTATTTTTGCTATTGACTTAATTGAGGCTATTTGTGCCAGAGTGGTGTAACCCAAAAACATTGAAATTGTGTTGATCGTCACTAGAGAACTTTAAGGCCCTCCGGGCCAGGGTGACGTTTCAAACATTTTCGCTAAGGATTATTTGAAAGGTCTAGCGGGGAGTATTTCGCTCTCGAAGGGAGTATACACAAATAAAAAGAAAACAGCCGAACTAGTTTCTCAACCCTCCGATGAAATGTGAACACTTATTTTTCTAAGCTTTTTTTAGTAGCAGCAGTCCATGACTTCTTCAAATATGCTGTCGTGGGGAGCTCCACATCGTTTGCTGTTCAGCCCTTGTTCCTTCTCATCTGTGTCATTAGCAGACGTGCGTCCGCTTCCATTATCCTAATTACGATCTCTGACTTGTGATTTCGATGTTGTTCCACGACTTTTCTGTACTCTTATGACCACAATGGGCCTATTTTGACCTAAGTATGGCTTCCTCCTTTTTCACACAGCAGTCAGCCATCTCAGCCAATGACCACTGATTGGCTAAAAAAGGCTCTCCAACCGAAATAGGATATTTTAGGCCGATTTGCCTTCTGCGAACCGTAAGTAAAGTTTTCGAAGAACTTATAAAAACTAGGTAAGTCAGCTTCTTGGACAAGACGATGTTCTTTCATCCTTCTCAATTTGGATTTCAAAGGGACGTATCAAACGAGAACGCTCTTCTAGAGTTTTGCTCTCAGATAATATGCAACCTTGACAAAAGGAGATGTACAGCTGCGTTATTCATTGACATAACCAAAGCCTTCGACATGGTTGGCCATAAAATTCTTTTAAGTAAACTGGAAAATGCAGGCGTGCGTGGTTTCATGCTTGAATGGTTTAACTCATATCTGAATAATACACAGAGAGTAAATTTGAATGAGACTAGAAGGAAGTGCAATTAATCAGACTTGGGGTACCGTAAGGTCCAGTCTTAGGTCCCATTCTGTTTAGAATGTATATCAACTCACTCTTCCACCTCAATCTAAAAGGCATACCTTCAGCTTTTGCTGACGATATTGGGTTATCGTATGGCATTAACAGTCTATTGGTTCTCAATGCTGACATAAATTGCGATGTACATCCTATTCTAAGACAATGGTTCGCCGAAGACAAACTTGTAATAAGTCCTAAGCCCAAATTAATGTACTTTAATTTATATCCGTCCATTAATCCAAAACCGGGTGTATATTTTCATGCACATAATTGCCAAAAATGTTAATTATGTCAATGTAAATGTAGAGCCAGTGTGCTTGGTCAATTATTTTGTGCTATAGAAAATTGTAGTGATGATTGTTTCCTAATAGAGAATGTAGAAGAATTTATGGATCTAGGACTCCTACTTGACTGTTATATGAATTTCTCACGCTAATGCATTGAAGAAGTATTTTATCACAACACCTAGGCATTTCTACCACCTTCGTAATACATGTTCTACTAAGCTGCTCACCAGAACTTACTGTGGCATCTTTAATTCTAAACTTCAATACTGTACAATTGTTGGGGAGGTGGCCACCAAAACAAAATGCAGCCATTATTAGTCTTGCAAAAGAATGTTGTCCGAAAGATTTGCCGTAAACCTGGCAGGCACCCTAGTTTTCCTTAATTTTGTCAATTAGGGTACTAACCGAAACTTTCGTATAATCTCAAACTATAACCTACTGTCTGCCCTTCCGGTGTTCGGACGCCCAAATGTTTTCTAAATCGCGTACAGAATTGGCTGCTTTCTTAATTCGCAGTTTTTTTTTTTTAAATTTGAACGTTTACTTAAGAAAAACATAACAAAACATGTAAAATAGTATTATTCAAAGTGTTGCTATGACTTTTTCCCATCTTTCTGGTAATTTGTGGATCTCATCCCAAAAGATCTGCGCCGGCTTGGCAGCCAAGAATGAATCAAGCCAATTTTTGATGTTCTGCTCTGATGTGAACCGTATTTCAGTGAGGGCGTTCTGCATCGACCGGAACAAATTGTAGTCAGAAGGTCTGGGCTATAAGGCGGGTGGGGTAAAACTTCCCATCAACTATTTGCCAAATAGTTCTTAAGCGGAATAGAAACGTGGGGCCGAGCGTTGTCATGACGGAAAATTATTGTCTCGTATCTGGCCGCATATTCCGGGTGTTTTTCGACTACATGGATATTCGGCTTTGCCGTTGATTTGGTTGATTTGCCAAGCCAAAATCACCGCTTTTGGCACGTTCGCTCAGCTAGCACATGTTCACCATAAACTTCCACCAAAATACGATGACTTTCGGGAGCAGTTTTCTCTATTTTAAAGTAATAAAGAAGAACCTCAAAAACACGTTTTCAGGCACAAAGACGACATATTTGAGTGAAAAAAAAAATTATTCTTGTTAACGCTTCAAATGAATGACATATACTGAAATGACGTACAATGACAGTAGCTTTCCAACGCATGTTCCAATGGAATAATATAAGTTCCGCCATCCCTTAGAAAACCGCACGAATACGTTATAGGCCCTATACAAAGCATTAAATTTGTGAGCTGTGATGAACGATTATGGATAAATCAATGACATTCATATAGTTATCTCGGAAGAACACGAATACCTGACAAATGTTATACAAAATGCACTTCATTCTTACCAAATGGGGTTCCAGTATAAACGCAGAGAAAACCACAATAGTCCCCTTCACTAAATGCCACAATCCGCTCGCTATAAATCCATGGCAGCAGCTGAAATTCTTCGAAACGGTCAACCTCCTGGGGCCCATTTCTGACAGGAAACGCCATCTCTTAGCAAACCGCACAATTAAGTTATAGACCCAATAATAACTCGCTTGATATTTTACAAATACCAAACTATCGAGCCACTGCATACATAAATTCTTATTCGTTTATTTAATGTCCTCCCGGAAGAAATCAGATGTGTTCACATGGCCAAATGGTTTCTAAAGCGCGTACAAATTGGCTACTTTCTCATGGTTATTATAGTTTAGACACTCTTACTTCTAATATTTTGATCTAACTTTTATTCCATCTGTTGATATTAGTATATTTATTACACAAATCTTGCATCCTTAAGAAGTGATAATGTTTAGTAAATTAAATTACTGAAAATTGTTTCTTTTCCTCTATTTTTTTTTTGTTCCACACCCCACCCCATCTTATTGCATTGTTCCTTTTGAAGTGACATTCAACACTATTTGAACTCAGTCAGGATTAAATTTTCATGTCAGGATAAATTTCATGGTAAAAGAAATTATTTCTAATAACCAGCATGGCTTTATGCAGGGCAGGTCATGTACAACTAATTTATCATTATTTTCAAATTACATTTATACAAATTTAGAAAATCAATTACAAGTTGATGTACCTTACACCGATTTCTCGAAAGCCTTCGATAAAGTACATCACACTTTGCTTTTAAACAAGCTAAAGTCTTTGGGATTCCATTCGTCAATGTTAGAGTGGTTTTCCAATTACTTAAAGGACAGGAAGCAATTGGTAAAGATCGATAATTTTAGATCACGAGTAATAAAAGTTACAAGGTTCCCATGTGGGGCCATTACTGTTTCTTTTGTTCATAAATGACGTTCACGAAATGTTCAAATATTGTAAAATTTTAACATTCGCAGACGACTTTAAATTGTATTTATCTATAAATAGTTTAACTGATTGTAATAATTTCCAATTGGATATCGATGCACTAGTGGATTGGTGCAAGCACGATGGACTAGAGCTGAATATTCAAAAATGTAATTTCTTTACTGCATATCGAATTACATCCCCGATTGTCTATGATTATTTCATAAATGATCATCGCCTAGAAGAGGTTAAAGATCTGGGTGTTATTTTTGATACTAAATTAAATTTTGCATTACATTACGATTATACAATTGCGAAGTCTAATGCTATGTTAGGTTTTCTGAAAAGAAACAGGAGAGACTTTCGGGATAAAACTAGTCTTAAATCCAACTATTGTTCCTTAGTCAGACCGTATTTAGAATATTCTTCCATCATTTGGAAACGAGATATGCTGTCCGTAAATTATATTCCTTCGAAGAACTCCCTAAATATGATAATAGATGTAAAATAATTAAGTTTCAGGCGTAAGGCAGCGTCAGCCATGTTCATATTAATTGCCGTGTAAATTCACCAGATTTACTTTTTCTCATGTAATCATATGCTCCCCAAAGATTACTATACGATAAGAGGCATAGAACCAACTATGGTTGTAATGAACCTATTGCAGGGCGTATAGATGCCTTAAATGAACTTTCCAACGAAATTGATTTATGCTTGTCTCGATTGGAGTTTAAAAAATTGATCCATGCACTATTCTTTAATTAATACTGTTTATTTGATGTAATCTATGAGATGCAAAATCGGTAGATGATCCTTGTCGCGCAGCAAAAATCTGATGTGTAAAGCGATACTGAGAGTTAACACTTAGAGAACGTAGTGTTTTGTGTGTTCTGTGATGGAAAAAAAAATATCGAATGCCACCAGATTTTTTCTTACTTTACATTGTAAATCTTAACGCACTGAATTTTTATCTAGATTTGTTTTCAAATTATATTTATAAGTGATTTAGGAGAAATAAGTACGTACATACGTACATGTAGACACCACTTGCGTTTGCGTTTATAATTTATGAATTATGAATTTTTTCAACTAATTCTTGCTCTTCAGAAACATCAACAAAATTTCGCATGAAAAAATTTGTGGTGTTCGAAAAATTCCCCTTATTGTCAGCACTCTCTTCGGATGAAACGAAGCGAATAGAAGGAAACCTTGTTTTAAGATCCCGCTGTAAGCTATTGTTTATTTAATTGATTCTGAAAATTATGGGAGCAAATCCGTTAACTCTGAACAGAATAATTTGCTGCTTAATCAAATGCAGGAGAATCCTGATATAGCACGGGGGTTCATTAAAGAAAACAAGGAAAAAATAACAGCATTTTGGAATCAGACAGCTTTGAATTTGAACAGGACGATGGACAGGACCTCTAATCAGAACTGAATTTGAATGGAAGAAGGTACAAACACAACTTCCTTATGCTGACGATTATTTATAAAAATGGTATTTTATTAAATGGCGTGGACAGGCGTTATATTCGCAAAAAGCTGCTCAAAACAAAATGGAGCAAAGAGGAACAGGAGGTGGACCTTGTAGGATACACAAATTGAAAGAAGCTGTTTTGTTTGACTATTGCACTGTGCCCACTACTGTCTTTGTGGCCATCTTCATTTTAGGAAACCGGGAAATATGTATTTCGGCCAACAATTTCTTATTTTCGAAGCTTTCCACACTTCTTCGTATCCACCAGAGTATAGACCACCAATTAATGGCACTACGCTTGCACTGACGGCTTGTCGGAGTTTGCGAAGTTTGTAGGCTTCCGGAAAGACAGCATCGCGAACAAGCGTCTCAAAAAGGTCCTTGAATGCAGGCCAATAAGCGCAGGATCCAGCAAACTCTGGGATCGATACTGGATCTATCTTGATTGTCGACTCAACCTTTGTAGAGGCGACTGAAGAGGCTTTGCACTGCAACGATCTGTCATGCAGGTTTGTAAGAAAGTGACACATAAAGCTGGGAAAGGATTTGAGAAGATGTAATAGATCATTCCCAAGTCATCCCTCTACCTTAGGTCGTACTTACATTGTGCATAATATTGGAATGAAATTAGGAATTAATTGAAATGAGAACAGTAGATGCAAATTGAATGTCAAACAGCCGTTCCGTGACTGGTCAATTCGGTTTAACAAAACGATACAAAAATGGTTGTCAAAAATTTCAAGGCACAAGAGAGGTTGGAGTTGGACTCCCTCAAGCCCTCAAGCCTCAAACTGCTTTTTGTTTGAGTTCATGGACCTGGTTTTTGCCCTCTTTCTGAGGCAGACGATGTCCTCCGAAGTCCGGACTTTTAAAACTCCTTACCCCGGCTAGCTTAGACAGCCATGGCAACCCTACAACAACTCACTGTATTGAAGACGAATGAGAAAAAATGAATTACGTGCTCGGGAATATCTCATAAATGAACTGATCCAAAAGAACCTTGACAACAATGTTAAAAAGTCACATGAATGACCGACAGCCCTTATCAGGCTACACTCCCCTATTGAAAGGGAAATGATGGAAGAAACCTTGAAATTCAAAGAGCACCCAAAAAGGCTCCCATCAAACATCTCAATCGGAGACGAGACACGATTGAATTCGTCATGTGATTAATGGCATTGTGAATTTAACTCGTTGCTTATTCGAAATCAGCACTGATGGTAACAAATCACCAGCAGCTTGACCTTTTCTTGCACCCAGTGGCAGCGAACCGAGAGCTGTCCTGTCAGGTGGAATCACAGACAATTAGCCTTGAATATGCTGACAACAGTAAGCTGTACAAACCGTTCTTGCTGACTGTGTTATTAATGGTGTGAGAACACTGGGTCGACGAGCGTAGTAAATTGGGGGATAACGGACAGTGCTTGTTGCGCACTTGAAAGGCAAGAGACACAAGGATACAAGGATGAGTTTCGTTATGTATACGCATGTGATGAATAGCCTAGGAGTTGGTTGTGCAACATTGTCTTCTTGAAATCTTGATGACGTGAAAAATTAGTAGGCGCCCCTGAATCCCCCAGACAAACATTAGCCAATAGGCGGTGGTAGTGATTTGAGTCGAATTTGTAGATCCTTCCTAGTTGAATTTCTTTGTCCTAATCCAGCAGATAAGCCACCTCGGCCTCCGGTTCCAATCCAAATCAAATCACTCGCTTAGGAGAAAGAGCTCCACAAGTCTACCAACAAAGCCTACAAGAGGAGAGGCATGCAACGCAGTGAGAGACAATACTCGCAGTCGATGGCAATACATTTTCGCCCTAATCAACATACGAATACTCCATGTGTCCAACAACAGCACGAGTGAAAGATGAGCTTTCTGGGGACTCTCCGAATTCCGATAACTCCCCGAAGACAGCAATTTTCACACGTCGCTTGACCCGTCAGTCACCAATCAGCAGACGCATGGAGCCGAACATTCGGCACAGTATCAGCTCGCAAATCGAATTTCTTTGAAAGTCAAATCCCCCGGCGGCTATGAAGGCAAAGGGAATGATTGCGTTCCACCAACATCTAGTCCACAACATCGTCTCATCCTTTTGCACAGATTCCAGACTCCCACATAACGACGTGGTTGCCATCAGATTACGGCTTCAATTTTTGAAATTCGATTGCGCTTGACGTCCGAGTAAATTATGCCCAGCGCGTACACCGCCAAAAGAGATCCGAAGTTAAAGCAGAAATCGCCCGGTTACCTTGGGGCTTGCGGTCGTAAGTCGATGTGATCCAGCCAATCACGAGCCATCCGTGACAGCGAAGTAATCTCGCTAAGTGGATAAAAATCTAATCGCTCATCCCATCGGCTGGCGATGTGAGTCTGCAGAGTTATGTGTTCGCTTCACCCGTCGCTCTGCTTCACTTCGTCGCGTTAACTGCAGCGACGTTCCCAGCAGCAGGCGAAACGGAACAATCGAGTGTCCAGACAAAGAAGCAATAAGCCATGGCTGGACGGTCGCACAGCTCACGATGCAAGTGGACGCCGGCCTCATCTACTAGGGCACTGGCAGTTTGTTTGGATGTGCAGCGCCCTTTGACGCCCCGTTTAGTGGCCTCATTGAATATTCTGCAGAAGATGTCGACGTAATGCGAGCGAATTCGCATCATTTCGTGGAAACTATCGACTCCTTTGTGCACAAACCGTATTTGCGGGGGACCCCCTTAAGGTCACGAAATAATATTGTCTGTCACCCAGCGAAGCGCTCCAATGGGGGATGGGGTTCGTCGACGAAGGAAAGTTTTCGTCTATCTGTGGCGGCAAAAGGGCCACTTTACGAGCTGCATATCTTATGCGATCGTTTGCTGCTGATAATGCTGCTGTTGAGACCGTCTGGATGCACGGGCTTGCGTTCGTGTCCTTCGTAAAGTGATGACAAATGAATGGATACCGAGTTTGTGTTCTGTCTTTAGGATGCGATGAATTAAAGCGGTGGTGGCAGTGCTGTGAGTGGGAAAACTGCGGTCGCCAATTATGCACGTCCGACTCTTGAATGCTTGTCTATTCGGTGGCGATAAAATAAATGCACGGGGCACCCATTCAAGTGGAGGTTGTAAATGAGAACTTAAGCTTTATGTGAGGTGCTGTTGGACATCGATGGAGAGAATGGAATGCAGATAGCATGAGCAATTTTTAAAATGGCGAGACTTCCATCCGCGAAAATGCACATAAAGGACTAGCTGTCCATACGAACATGCGATTATCTGCGTATTTTCAGAGACGACCACATTGCTTGTCAATCAGAAAGTCGGACTAGTGGAGAGCAGGGTTAGAAGTTAGAGGCGACTTTGAGTGAAGGAGAGAGTGGCCAACAACGATCGTGAGAGAGTGGGGTGAATCAGAAAGGACATGCAGGGGCAGTCGTCATTGAATTGCGAAATGGTACAGTCGTTGGTGTGCTGAACTTCTGAAAGAAACAACTGCACTCCGAATATAAAGAATCGATTAAAGTACCATTTATGACTTCTTTTAAGCACAACTACATGTTCTTCAAATGTACACCGCACTACCCATACGTACATACCCGGGTGTGTATGTGGTGTTGCGTGGCCTACGATCGACCCTAAGCCATCGCTCAACCTGATTAGTTTAAGTGGGCCGAATCTTAGAATAGGCTAGGCCTTCCTAGCTAGGCCTTCCTCAAAAGGACTTCTGCAGAAGCCGTAGGGGCGAGGATGAGTAAGAAACCATTGAACACCTGTTGTGTAGCTGCAGCGCTCTCTCTTCACGCAGATTCAAACATCTGGAGGCCTGAACTGCGCAACATAACACGCAGCCATTTCCTCCTTGGTTTGCCGAATAGGTATACACAGATCCGCGTGCCATCACAATGGGCCTGTGTTGGCCTAGATGTGGCTGATGACTTTCCCTGCAACAGTCAGCCACTTCATCCTAACCTAACCTAAACGTGTTGATAACATTTATAGTTTCTTGGCGAGTCGCAGAAGCAAGCGCACTTCGTGGTTTCCCTTGGTCACAAGTTTAGTGCGGAAAAATGAACCTAAGAGAGATGAGCAAGATGAACCTAGCTCTCGTCGTTATTATCGCCGCGAAATTTGCCAACTTTCAACTGTTAGGGACTCGAGGACCCCATATATTCACCACAACTTCAACGGCGAGATGCTAGAAGCAATGCTAGAGTAGTAGGCAACGAAACTCACTTGCACACAAGTGACACTCGAGTTGACACAAAGGGTAAGCATGTTTACAATTTGCGGAACCACACTTGATGTAGAACATACTTCAGGCCAGGTCCTCTGTGTGTCCTCAGCTTCTGCTCTGTACCCACGCTGATCATCGGCGACAAACCTATTCTTTTACGCCAGAGGAAGTTGGGTCAAAAGGTTTCGCGTAGGACAAGAATAAGCAGTTTTTTCTGATACTCCTGCAAAACGAATGCAAAAGAAGTGCCACTAACTGCTACGAGATGTGAGTGGTTTTGCCTCAAGTACATCCCCTCGACCAATATGTGACTCGCTGCCTGAGAGCAGCCAAGCAACCGACGGGATTTCTCAAGATCTGTCAACATTCAGCTCGAATCTTAGAGAATGGCTCCTGTGTCCTCAACAAGAACCGAACCCATTGTGGGACTAGCAGGCAAATCCTCCAAAACGATGAATCAACAGCTGCTCGAGAACAAAAACCCACCGTTCCGGGATGGCAGCTGAAACTGAATTATGCACACCAAGCACACACCGCACACAAAATCGAAGTAAATCCCGGCGATAACGGCGTGTGAGGTTCATTGCCAACACGCGATGAAGCCACTTACGTGCAGACCACAACCAGAGCCTACGGCCCACAAAGTGTACCAAATCGCAAGAGACCCGTCCAATTCAGTTTTACCTCTTTTTTATGTCAAACGCCCCCGAGCTTCACTCGATTTGGCCTCGTGTCTGATCGAGTGGACGGAAATGCAGCCCATAACATCAAATGAAAGGCAGGAGGTCAACTTTCCATTACGAAAATCGATATCCACATGCCGGCGGTGAAGGGCGTCAATTCCTTTGCGGTGCTCGCAGTAACCCTTTGGTGGCTTCAGCAAAACATATTACATCGCCGTAGCTCGGAGCTCCGAACAGACCCAGCCGCAATATACGGAACCGCTTGGAATGAGAAAATTAAATCCGCACGAGCTCTGAGGAGCTTCGACTTTTACTGCCGAAAAGCAGATTGCTGCCAAATGTCCACATGAGCTACAGCCGCCCCCCGAGGCAGGTACTTTGCTGCTGTAATGCCTTAGCATCTTTTCCGGCTCTCCTCCACCCGTTCAATGCCACACAGCATGACCGAGTTTATTGCGTCTGAGAGTGGGTGCGATGGCTTCTTGCGTAAAACGTAATGCTCGACTGTCCTCTCCGTGATGGCGTGTTCAACGAATTGTCGCCGGATTCTTTTCCAACTCTTTCGTCGGCTGCAGGAGGCAGGATTGGGAAGAGGAACGAATAAATTAATTGGCGTCAATTCGTGTTTCCCAGAGGCCTGCGGCTGCCAGTGTTTGCCTGAATTTATGCAAACAGCGGCCGAGGATCTTCATCGAGAAACATCCGTCGAAATCCTCACTGCTGGAGGAAATCATGAATCTTAGAATATCCAGTTGGGCGGATTGTAAATGTCAAAACGAGATCTAGACTGGTTTAATATTTGAAGACGTTCATGGCCTGTTGTGCGACTGCTTCAAGCTTAAAGCCATCAAGCCATCATGTGGGCGAGCACCTTGCCCTTATCAGCTTCATTATTGCGAGTCTGGAAATGTCTCCCTTCATTGGTTCCTTCATTGATTATCCGCACAATTGACACCACTTTTTCCCCGATATAATTAAGATAAGCAAGAGTCGGCGACTCCACAGCCTCCCATTGTGAACCATTGCGGGGATGCCATTGCGAATGGGCGCAATCAGCAGCGTCAAGCAATCCGGCGTTCCACTCGCTTCTTATCTGTCATTGAAACTTTCATCGCAGTTATCAAAATGCTCTCGTTTTCAACAGAAAATTTATTTCACGGTTCTGCCCTTGCAATGAAGGCCCGACATCTGTCGGGATGTAAAGGGAAACAGGCCGGTGAAAGGCGATAAAAGTCGTCTGGTGAATTGAGATTAAGGCACTTTGAGATCGCATCAGCCGGAGAGGTGTACGCTGTCAGATATTAACCCTCGACTGAGGGGGTGAATACAAATCGTCTTAAAAATGGAAAGTTCGCGCAAAAAAGGATGGTGCTTGGGAGTCGGATACCAGATTGGCTGGAGCGCGTTATCTGCGCATCATTGAATTTTTATGATCTATAAATGAGTGGGATATAGCATCGTTCAAACGGCCGGTGGGAAGACTGTGACACACACGAAGGTCGTTTCGCTAATTGTCAGCGACTCTGTGAATAAAAAATACTGTGTCTGCAAATAAGCGCGCCAAAAATTGAAGTGACCTTATTAGCTGGGGCATTGGTGGCCGTTCTGTGGTCGCACCAGCCAGTGTGGTGTGTCTTCCGGGTTACATTACCATCTTTATACAGCTCTAAGTGTTCGTGGATCAGCTCCATATGCCCTATCCACAAAAAATGCGGTCCTGCCTTTTGCGGAACCTACAGAGGTTTATCCCTGCTCTACGTTGCCTATAAGATCCTGGCCAGCGTGCGGTCTAAGGCCATTTTGCATCGCTCTTATCGGCACGTACCAGTGTCTGTCTTCCAGCCCGGAAGACGATAATACTGCTATATATTGTGAATGTAGCCAAAGTGGTATTGTGAATGTCTATTGAGATCAAATTTTTTAGTCAATCGCATTGTTGATGACGATAGAACAAGCCGCTGAAAAGGGAAATGTAAGTAAGTTGGTTTAATGTGAACCACACGTGTTAAATGTGAACCACACCTAAACGTCAAGTTTTTTTCTGCATCTCATTTGACGTTTCTCAATTTCAGACTAACTCAATTTGAACCACGGAAAGATGCACAGTCGAGCAACGCGTTAAAGTTATTCAGGCGTTCAAATCAAAATGCATATCGTGCACTTCGTGATTTTTTCGGTCAATTTAATCGTCCAAATGTGCTTACAATCGGAAAAATCGTGCAACAATTTGAGCAAACCGGGTCTGTAGGAGATGTGAAAACACCAGTGCATGCTCGTACAGCTCGTACTGCAGAAAATATTGCTGCTGTTAGCGATAGTGTGGCTGAAGAGCCGTCCACCTCAACTCGTCGTCGTGCCCAACAATTGCACCTCTCACGCTCGTCGTTGATGAACATTACGCATAAAGACTTGCATTTACACGCTTACAAGGTGCAATTGACTCAAGAACTAAAGCCTCTTGACCATTTCAAGCGTCGTCAATGGTCAGAATGGTGGCAAGAAATGGCAACAGTGGATGATCGACTTTCGAAGAAAATCATATTCAGTGTTGAGGCACATTTTCACCTCTGTGGCTTCGTCAATAAGCAGAATTGCCGAATTTGAGCGAAGGATCGAATTGTCGAAAAACCAATGCACCCACAAAGAGTGACTGTTTGGTGCGGTTTATGGGCTGTCGGCATCATCGGGCCGTATTTTTTCCAAAATGAGGCCGGTCAGGCAGTTACTGTGAATGGTGTTCGCTATCGTGAAATGATAACGGACTTTTTATGGCCCGAATTGGGAGACATGAATGTGACCGGTATGTGGTTTCAACAGGACGGTGCCACTTGTCACACAGCTAACGAAACAATGGCTCTTTTGCGCGACAAATTCAATGGCCGTGTTATCTCACGTGGTGGCGATGTCAATTGGCCGCCAAGATCATATGATTTGACACAGTTGCATTTTTTCTTTGGGGCAACAAGTCAAGAGCTAAAGGATGAGATAATTCGGCACATTAACGGCATAGAACCTCAATTATGCTTCAGCGTCATCGAAAATTTGGACCATCGGATGAAGGTGTGCCGCCGAGGTCGCCTTGGACATTTGGCCGATATTTTGTTCCATACATAATTGAACCATACCGATATTATCATAATAAAAATAAATGACAATAATTTCCTAAATAATTTGTGTTTTATTCAAAATCAACATCGGTCCTTAAAATGTAACCACCCTTACTACATTTTCTAATGACGGTAATGAAATGTCATTAAAATTTCCTGTAATTTTAAATTAATTTATTACAATTCAAATAAATAGCAATTGTTTTTGTATTTACAGAGTTCAACGAGAAATAAATACGACGATGAATGAATGACGACAAATTATGGCAAATGTTGGTTTGCGTTGACTTAATCAGGCAGTTCAATGACACTGGTTTCGTTTGCCTTGAAGTCAGCCAAATAACGAGAGACAATAACTTTAATTTTCACGTCATCAAATTCCTCTCGTCAATGACGATGCTCAAAGAGCAATACTGTCAAGTAAAACTTCTCAGACATCGCGGTTCGAAGTGGGCACTTATTTGTGAATACACAACACAAGTGATTCTTGCGGAAGGTTGTGTAAGCAGCGCCACCAAAAGGGGCGACTGCTTTGGAACAGGCATACTGTCTATGGAACAGGCAAACCACCACCGACACCGTTAGATAAAATTGCACAGCATTCAACTGTAGCAGCTGACTCAAAGCCGACCACAATACGTCAGCGTTGGATACGACAAACAAAATCCAAACCAAGCGCCCACGTAAGTTGTTCGCACTTTTTCATTCTTACGGAAGTAAATCATTCCGTCCACCGGAACGATCACTCTCTGAGAAGAATGTGAAAAGGCCCACAAAACAAATACTGCTCGTCACGACTTTAAATTTTGCTGCTGCGCCAGGCCTGTCCTTCCCCAGGCAAAATTAATTCCCCAAAACGAAAATCAATTTCAATGTCATTTAGTAATTAGCACTTTACAGCGACTCGAGCGAGGGACGCGATGCGAGATACCTGAAGCACTGACAGGGATGTACGCAAATGGCGTGGCGTGGCCGCCTCCCGTGTTAATTAAAGCTCTTAACCGTGTGGATGTTTGATGATTAAGTGCTTCATTATTTACATCAGGACACCATGGCAAAAGGGTAAGCCCTGCCACTTGTTTTCCATTAGCCATAAGTCTTCCCCGGAGCGGGGGTCAGTGGGGGGAGGTGTTGTCTGTCACTTAGCTTGATGGAATTGAACATACCCGCCGTCAAATGGACGGGCGTTTACCTTGAATGAATAACGTCGATTCTATGACGGGCCATTGGTTTTGAAAAAGTCTTTTTTTTCCGTGGCCATCGAATTCAAAGTGAATTCGGGACGGCCCATTAAAACACAGTTGCCGCTTGGAGCCGAGGGATGAATAAATTTAGGTAGGCCTGTCCATGTGTCATTGAAAATGTTTTGTGAACACGCTCGTTCACATAACTGCTCACCCGGACGAACATTAAATGGATCGTTTCGCGGCGAGCGGTTTTATGATTCAATTTCGCGGGAGGCGCGATGGCTCGACGCAACCGTGCAGTTAACTCCTGTTGTATAGGCCGCAATGGATTTGACAAACGACGGCACAAGCTGAATGATTGCGGATAAATCCACAGCCATTGGAACGAGTTGAGTTGACTTTGAACTAATGGAAATGAACGATGTCTTTTGCCAAACATATTGCCTGGATTTTATGGCAAAAATAGATTTACCAGCATTAGAGGCAAGAGGTCTTGAGCCAACATAACCCTCATATATGCACACGCCTCTTGCAGAAGGATGACGCATCCGAATATGGTCCATACACGACACAGACACGTCGCTACAGACCAATATATTCAGTTCTTGTGCACCTGTCTGCGCAGACCGTCCGTGTGGGGCATATTCGTGCCGCATGTTTGCAGCGACGGTCTGGGTGATTTCGACATTTTTTTGCATTTGTCGTGTGTGGTAAATTTTGCGCAGACCAACGCAGGGTAGATAATTTCCGATCCAGTTTTTGGCCAGAATTTCCTTTTTTCTTTGTTTTTTTTTTTTATTGCCAAAGTAATGATACGACAAGCAGTGTCGTAATTTTTCAGACCACGACGAAACGATACCAACTAATGGCTGTGCAGAGTGCCTGCACCGTGTGTGCGGCGAAGGGGTGCTGGCACAGACTTAAGGTTTGCAGCGACGTGTCTGTGTCGTGTATAGGCTTCTACGAGTTCCTTGGCAAAACGTACGAGAAATGTCCTAGTTCGCCGTCAATAACGCGACGTTGGGCAATCATTGTTAGCACAGTAGGTCAATGTAGCCCTAGGCTCATAGCAAGTGGGCGTAGCCTGTCCACAAAGGGACATGGCCATCTCGAGTTCAATTCACGGCCAACCAAATTCACCATGTGGCGAGTGATACAGGCAGGCAGGTCAGCAGGCCAGCAAAAGTCCACCATTGATCAGATATTTAGCTTGCGGCAGATTTTGGAAAGGGATCTATTCCGAAGAATGTATTCATCGATCTTGAGGTCGAGTTTCGTAATTCAGAGGTTATATGCCGATGACATTGACATCATCGGCAGAACTCATCGGGCTGTTTGTGGGTTATTCGTGAGTATCGAGAAGGAAGTCGCTTAGATGGGTCTCGCAGTGAATGAGGGTAAGACCAAGTATATGCAACGCCCATCAACACCGACATCTTGGCCAAAATGTCACAATAGACAGACATAATTTCGAGTAAAGAACTTTGTCTGCCCAGACTCCGCAGCAACGAAACTCATTCGACTTATATTCGGTCACATTTGCGAAGAAGGAGTTTGGAGGAGAAGGTGAAACGTAGAACAAAACTACCTGTACGACGACATCGACTTAGCCAGTAACAAAGCGTGGTTAAGGATTCCGCCCCTAATATTTTGTTCACGCACTAAAAACAAACCTTTGCCCACTGTCTCAACCAGTGTTACCCACACATATGTACGTTAATAGACATGGTGGTCTTTTCAGGCAGAGCAGCATTTGTATTTCCAATAGTTTAAATATATAAATAAATATTTTAAAGATCAGGCTCATTTTTTACTTCGGTACGAAGCTCCACCTTATTTTATTCTGTTTATTTTAAGATACCTAAGGAGACGTCCATAAGAAAGGAGACCCCTTCAACTAAAGAGGGCCCAGTATCGTTAACATAGCGTACGAGATCCTCTCTGCCATTTTGTGTGAGCTCCTGAAACCACTCGTTAATAAATTGATAGGTCCTTATCAGAGCGGTTTCAGGCCGGGCATTCCACTAACTAAGTCGCCACATATATCAGCGTACATAGAGACGAGCTATACAACGCCATGTCTAGTTTTAATATTCTTGCCAATCTCGTCAAATTCGATGACGATGGAGAATTCTCGCTGCTCCATCAAACACCGTCTCCACTAGGCATGTTTCTGCCCAACATCACAACTAAACAGCCATCAGCGATTTTTTAGGAAAGATATGTCATGTCACTCCACTTCAACGTTGGCTGCAAGAGCATTAACATCAAGAAGCGGCCAACCAACGACCAATCAACGAAGTAGATCTCACTAAAAATAATGCCAAAAAATGGTATCCAGTAACAAGGCTTTGCTCTCAATATTTACCACTCCATTCAAACAATGTCGTGCACAATTGGGAAAACTTCAAATTTGACGTCTATAGGTAGCAGCCAGCACAGCCCTGAGACTCAAAACACTCGGACTGAGGTCCGAACTCACCTTCGGCCACTCAACCATTCGACGCGAACATCAATTTTTCCCCAACGACCCCGACCGCCTACTACCCCAAGTTACCTTCGAGAAGAAATTCTCCACCAGCATCCTCTCCAGACTGGACTGGATATCTGACGATCAGACGCTAGCTGGTCCCCTGCGCATCTCCCCAGACGGATGAGGGAGTAGGTGCTGGTGTTTGTTCCCAAGACCTTAATATTGCTATCTCCCTGAGGCTTCCTGAGCACTGTAGGGTTTTTCAGACTGAAATCATTGCGATAATGGAGGCACTGTCCTGGCTCAAGAACCGTGTCCAAATCGAACCACTGCAGTGTTTTAAAAGCGGAAGTAACAGCTGTTCAAAAGGCAGCCATAAAAGCTCTAGACACACCATCCATAAACTCCAAGATGGTAAAAATCTGGAGTCTATCTCTAAGGGAGATAACAGGAGATGCTGTCTAACCCTATGCTGGGTGCCCGGGCAAAAGGGTATTCCGGGCAATGAAAGAGCTGATGGACTAGCAGAAAAGGGGGCGGTTTAGCCAATGGCCCCAGATTAGGAGACACCGCAGACCCCTCTGAAAGCAATAAAATCACGATTGTTGACGATTGATTAGATACTTGCAGATTATCGGAAGTGGCCTACGCTTAATCCAGGAAGGACTGATAACCTTCTAAAATTAGACAGGAAGGATATCAGTAAAGTAATATGGGTGCTAACTGGCCACTGCCTCAGAGGCAACCATGCCAGAAGACTTGGGGCGCCTTACAATGACTTCTGCAGAAGCTGCATGGATGAAGAAGAAGAGGAAACTCTACTACACTACCTCGGTACATGCCCTGCACTTGCGGAAGCAAGAAGAAGACTGCTAGGCGAATATTACTTCAATCACCTTGAGGATCTGCCTTCTGCAGTCAGCCACTACAACTTGCAACAGTTCGACTTCGAGTGGCAAGGGATTGAGGGTGCTCTCTGTCAACTTGGGCAAACACGTAATTTAATTGTTGTCCTTCAGGCAGCGATTCTGATCGAGTGAAGTGTTCACCGGACGCATCAACTGAAGTCTAGGACTGAATTGAATGAAAAGGGGGGATGAGGAGGATAAAGAGGAACTCCTAACTGTGTCAAGGATCAATTCTTTGACCCTGACCTGTGGAACGTCTAGTCCACGACGACAAGACTTAAATAGGGGGTGGGAGCTCACTAAGGAAAGTTGGCAAAGGCGGTGGAACAGCGAGAGAAGTATGGTAAATGGACCGCGAGGTTGATCAAAGACATTCAAGTATGGACGGAGCGGAAACACGGTAAGGTAAATTACTACATCACCCAATTCTTAACCGGAAATGGATGTTTTAACGGGTATCTCCGAGGAACTCCGAGGAAGACGACACCTACCATACCTTCTTCATTTCCAGCAGGTGGGCTGTACAGAGAGCCATGCTAGAAGCAGAAACAGGTACACTCTCCCCAGACAATGTTGTCCATGAGATGACGGCCAATCCTGTTGATTGGGACAAGATCTGCGCTTTTGCTGAGACTGTACTAAGGACCAAGAAGAGAGAGGAAGACGATTTAATACCCTAAATGAGCAGAGAAAGCAGATAGAAGCCGTACCGGCAAGAAAAATAAACCCGCAACAGTAGAAAAAGTTAAAAAGCCGGCCCGCAGGGGAATGAACACGACACTACTCTGAACTGATGCAAAAGCGGTTCCGGAGTGGAAGGTGTGAAGAAGAATAGGGGTCCAGGTGGGTTTTTAGTTAGGGTGTGACTGAGACGGAACGAGTCTTTCCCTCGTGCGCATTAGCGTTTTCCCATTGTCGCCAAAGGCAAACAAAGGGTGCCTTATAGGATATTTAGAAAAGCATCAAGGTGTTACCCTGGAATGTACATCTGGACATGGCAGGCCCAGGAATAATGTGCTTTAGAGGAGTGAGAATAAAATAGAGTACCATTTTGACAAAACGGATAGGAAACCCATGCAAAGCAGCAGAATCAGACCGCATCAAGCAAATGGTCTCGACTCCCAACAACCTCACGATTTGAAACTGTCTGAAGTGAAAGCTAATTTTCGCACAGGCCCGAGAGCATGGGTTTTTGTAATTCTTCCTCTGAATTTTCCGGTATATGCCCTGTGAAGGTATGGTGACATCTGGAAAATGGCACACGAAAAAGTTCGAAGATCTGTCAATATGAGTGAATTACCGCGGAATTCGTTTCTGTTCTGCTTTTAAAGCAGAAGCGACAAGGCTACAAAGGATAAACATAGACCTGTGATTACACCCACTAACTGTAAACAAGTCTCTAGAGTTTACACGACAGCTTGGACTTGTATGTCCATGGACGTGCTGTGCTGCTTAGTCGAAGTACACTGTCATTGCGTTGCGTAGTGTGCCACATCTTCGGCATCAGATGTTAATTTTGCCGGAACCGCGTTATTTATAAGCTGAGACCTCAGCATGAGCTGGCCATTTTTAAGGCGCTTAATCCATCTCCAGATTGAAGGAACCTGGAGGAACCTGGACCCCTGACTAGAGTCTGCTTTAACACCAAGTGCTACAGCATTCCATTTGCCTCAAGTCGTCACCTTCTTAATTTTATGTTCCGGTCCGGGATGAACCTGGGCCTCAACTAACAAGGCTATGCATACCACTAGCTCCGATGGTGCACCCAAGTGGAGCTCAGTTGTGTGCACCATCGGTTTCGTGGCCGCCCTCTGTTGCGTCGTTCCCCGACGAGGAGTTGGTCCATTATGCTTTCGAGTGATTATTTTGTTTGAAAGTAGACAAAATGCCATTCTGCAATACATTTTGAATACAATCCACCAGGCGACAAGACAAATTGTGGTATTCCTCTTCCCTTCGCTTTCATCTCTCTTTGTGCCTCCATCCTGCATACCTCTGTTCTAAGTTTTAACTTCCCCGCCGTCTGTGCACCATTAAGTCTGTTGAAATCGTTTTACCTTCCAAGGACATCACTTAACTAACACACGGTTAAACTTTCTCGACTCTATATCACAGCACAACAAACTCCCATCCCCCGGGGTATTTCGTCCATTAAGACCTTTTATGAGCCGCTTCCTGCCTTAAGTTGAAAAAGTCACCAGTTTCGCGCACAAACATACTTGAATGTACGCACTTAAGAACGCCAGTCACCTTCAAGTACCCATTTCTCCCCGCACTCATCTTTTGCGTATAGAACACCTTGAACGGAAGGATTACCCGCTTAATCCAGGCCCACAGGCGAACTGTGCGCCTTAATTGAATGGAAAAGGATTACGATTCGTGGAGAATCGTTTCAATTGCCTTCGGGGTTGCCTGCAGTTGCTCAAGTGGAGAAACGTGCTATCTCACCGACAACTGCCTATTCACGAGCAATTAATCTTAACTTTCATCTCGACCTACTGCCGGTGAGTTGGACATTTCAAGGACTTTTTTGACTGAAAATCGACGAAACATTGAAAAGAAATTGAATTACTATCTAACAAAAAACATCACAGGCGCACGAACTGGCCTGGATTAAAGGTGAAAGGCGATTGGAGGGTGACGAGGTCGTTTTGTTGGCAAATGAAAGCATTCTTTTTGTTTGTCATTTTCTATTAACTCACGTTGGTTGGTGAAAGTCAGTCGGAAGTCGCCGTGTATTTGTCTCCTGTCACTGTCGCTGGGATGACAACTTTTATCAGATGCTCGAAGCAATTGATGTCTTTTTTTTCATTTTGTCTTACTGACACGAGAAATTTGTTGAGTTACGTTGTTGGCGACTCTCAGTCGCAATCTGAGCTCAATCAATGGGACAAAGTGGATTTCCCGTTGAGAGCTTAATTCCTACGTAAACTTTGGAAAACAATTTATTTACTTTTTTGGTGAATGAAAAATCTTGCCGCAGGAAGATGTGAATTGAACATGGTATCTTCCGTCGTTGGATTTTAGGGATCAAAAATGGTTTCCTGGCGTAAGGCTTTCGTCTGCTCTCTGCTTTTGTTGAGCAGCACACGCGTGCTTCCATTGCTTATCGCCCTTTCCGGGAAATTGAAGGCGACTCACGGTGTATTATTTTGCACATCTAGCTGGACTTCCTGTTGCACTTGGTACAGCTTAACTACGGATTTTCCACTTCGGTGACAGAATGAAAGTAGTTCTATCAAGTTTTTTAAACCTATAGCCACGTGAGGCCTCCGACGGGGGGAGTAAAGTCCTTTCCACCCATCTTCCATTAATCTGACGGATACAAGCGTCTCTAACTAAAAGGCAACTGGACTAGACTAGTCACCTTTGTCTGATTACCATTTGATCTGGCTAACAATTTTTTTGTGCCGCGGTGTCATGCCCGTCGCGAAAAATTTTTGGAGCCAAATCAATGCTAGAAGTGTCGCCGTTTTCAAGTGGGACGTTGTAGATTGCCACGGAGTTGGGAGGGCGATGGACTTTTTTTTCGAGGAGATGGATTTTTCGTTAGCAATCTCTGTTTTGATTTGCAACTCCTCAATCTGCGGTCTTTGTATCTGCTTGACTTTCAGAATTACAGCATATACCATGTCAAGTGTGAAGTTGGATTCATTTGGAGGGCATTTCTTCGGCGAAGTAATCGCTGTGTTGTTGTCAGTTATAATTGGAAGGCTTTGATGCTGATTTAAGGCACTTGAGACACAAGCTAGTGCTGACACAGTTCAAACATCGCCATTGCTTCATGAATTCGATGTCGTGTTGGCATTACATTTACACATGCTGCATGAGAAAGGCTCTTCATGGCAGACCACCTTCAGCTGGGAACGTCCCACTTTACCCGCACAAGAGTTGCAAGTCATTTTGATTGAACAAAATTTAATTAAATTGAAAATTAATCTGTTTTGAGAAACGGAAGATATAGCCCTCAACGCGCTCGCACCTGCCACTCTGGAGCTTTGACCTTACAAGGACTAACATTCCATTTTTGGCATTCATTTAGGACCTTCAATTTCGATACTATACTGGGAAGTGGAAAGAACCACAACCGATTTATTGCTGGTTTGCCACTGAATCCCAAAATTGTTGGATTCTAGTGTTCTTCCTTTCGGCTGGACTTTTGCTAAAATTGTGGTCTAACCTCAAAGTAGAAGCCAAATTATAGATTGTAGAGAGAAGGTGTCACATACAAAGTATCAGGCACTTCCACGCAACAGATTGCAACACAAATCTTTGACCACACGTTTACCTATCTTTCTCCTGAAGGTGTCAACCAGTAAATATTTGTCCTTGACTGAATAACCACATCAAACAAGTCTTCGACACAATTGACAGAAACAACCAACGCCTTCCGACACCCGTGGGCATACAAAAACTTATGACACACCCGGGTGTGTTGGGTGTTTTTTAATGTATAATTTGGGTGTTGGCACAAGGGTTAAATTGTTCGGGTCTAGTGTGTTGGGCGAGATTGCGAATGAATCTGACAATCGAATAAATTGTCGATTGTTAAAAAGTTAATTCGATTGTTGATTAGAAAACAATCGAATAATAATAGAATCGAATGAAATTCTAGAATTTATTGCTTTCCATTCCAGTTCAGAGAATGGCGGGTACTAACAAATATCCGATCGTAGAAATGTATAGATAGCACTCTCCTCTCATGAAGGTAAGGTTGAAATTTTAGAAAAACAAGCACCGCATCTGTTTGAGTGTGAAGTACAATCAAACAATCTCTCTCATCGCAGCGAAGAAGCGGTGAATACACTCATTCGATACCGATTCGAATTGTACAACAATCGAAGATCAACGATCGACTACACTCAATTTTTTTCGAATAAATCGCTGGAACAATCGAATTATTCGATTGCTTTTTTCGCAATTGCCCATCGTCGCCAATCTAGGTCGATTTCGGTTGGGCGCAATTTCAAAGATTTTTTCTCAGTTTTAACTTTGGTCCTTATCAGGACCCTGATTCATTCCAATTCCCTTTCTCGGCTTGGCTTGCTCTCATACCCTGCCTCTCGGCTGTTTTTTCCTTCTCAGTCTGCAACCGCAAAGCATTTTCGTTCTCTTCGCTAAGAGTTGATTAAGGGAAGATGTAAGGAACTATTTTAAATTTTGTACCTACAACCCCACACGAAATTCTGGGGGGTTGCAGAGCCCTGTTGCACAAGGCTCTCTTGCAGCCCTTCAGCAACTGTATGCGACGTCCGCGAAATGCAACAGGACAGTCCCCAGAAATCCACGTAAAGCCGCACAACATCCTGCTGGCTAATCCGGCGGACGAGTCTCCTAAATACACTTTAATCCGAAATATTTAATATCCTCTTCCCAGCAGTTTCAGTACTAAGTGAACTGAGAAGCTTCTTGTTCCCTGCATAAATCATCCTCCACTGGATGTCGCACAACAGCGGGCAGCCACCTCTTGCCAAGGAAGAAAAGGCTGCACCTAGCAATATGCCAGCAGTCGAATGTACACGAAGCACATCTGAAAAAATAGTGTGCCTTTGTTCTTGGAATCGAAAACAACCTCGGGGCCCATAAATCCTAATTATTCGCCGACTGTCTAGTCACCATCAACTACACGTCGCACAAGCTATTATGGGACTCGAATAAATTCTTAAAAACGCGCGTGCGTGTTTTCCACGGCCGGTCATTTTGTGGTTTAATTCGAACCTGATTGTGATTCCCGCCTAATTTCCGCCACAAATCATCCCGAGTACTCGAATGTCCCTTCAACACGAACTGAATGTAGAATCCCTACAATGCTTGACATTTACCTCATTCAAGCGAAAATTGAATTGCAAAACACTGAGTGGGACTGGCAGGACGTTGAAATTAACAAGCAGCAGTTATCGTCGTTTTGCGTCAGCAGCGAGCGTCTCGTGCCAGGGACACTTTCCCACGCGCAATCATTGACTTGCCGCAGTGCGATTATCAACGGCAGGAGTTTAACACCTCAAATTGCTGGCGCCTTGCTGTGAAAGACGGAACTGTGCACGAGGTCAGGCGATGTTGCGACGAGATGGGATCCCTCCTGTAGTCCCAGCAAACGAGATTGCTAATTCAATCGAGTCTCATGGGTCTCCTGCACAGGCGAGCGCTGTACGCCTTTGCGACAACTGCAGGCGAATCAGTTAAGGGTTGATTATCATTTCAACCGCTTCAAAAATGTACCCTTGGCTTTGTTCGCTCGGGGGAGCAGTGTTTTGTGTTCTTTCATTTGCCGCTGTTCGAGGCATGATTAAGGCCACATGCCAAGACGTTGTGGTCGATTGTTTGTCCTTCCAATTTGCATGCTCATTGCCGATGTGGGAGCTGTGGTCATCTTTGAGTGACTTTTCGCACGACAATAGCCGCACTCAAACCCTCGGATCGGGTGGGAATCTGCCCTGTTTTGCAAATGAATGTGAAATCACGTATGTAAGCCGGGGAAAATAGGAAAAATTCTTTTCAAATTACAGACGTAATCCAGCTTAAGTTTGACAAGAATGCCTTGTCACGGTGTTACCCATCCGCAGTCACTTCACGTCGCTGGAACACCATGTTCATGGTATCCTCGCCTGCATTCATTTTCATCGTTCGAATCCACACGCCCCCCCGCACGATGTTTTTCTTCTTCGAATTTGTCAAATTTGTCTCCCCGTGCCAACTCATGGAAACTAATTTGAAATTCCGTAAATGTTTTCCAATGCAAACTACAAAGGTACACAATTTTTCTATCTGCGCTTCAATTTGTACATACATTCGACTGCCTCCTTATTTGCGTCTTACTTACCCTTCCTCCACCCTCGCGGGCAGAAGGTAAACTTTTCACCGGCGCTATGCAGCTTCCTGAAGTCGTGCAACGTCCGGAGACGGAAGATGTGATTCATGCGAAGGACGGTTTGATGTTCATTGCTTGACTGTGGGCGAACATGTTTCGGTATGAAATACAGTGCACTCTCCCTAAGTCGAATTTTGTTTATATCCTGTGTGGAAAGAGGGAAGGAACCGGGAGAATGTGGGCGAGTTAGAGGGAGTTTAGACTTAGATGGAGTGTTTTGTCTGCGAAATTGATTGGAATGCTAAAATATTGAGGGAAATCGCGAATTTGACTGACGATCTAATACTTCATTTGCATCGCACCTAAGTTCAACATTTCGCCTAGTTTCAACATTTCAGGCCAAATGTTCAGCATTTCGGCATACAGGGCCGGACCTACCATGTGTGCAGGATGTGCAAATGCACACGGCGCTAAGCTCCTATGGGCGCGCTTTGAAACCAAAGGGAATATACGCTTTCACACCAGATCAGTTCGAATAAAGCCAAAATAGAAAAATCCCCCACGCCTGTGTAGGAGCACACAAGCACCCACAGATTTCTATAGGAAAAGGTCTCACGTTAATGCAAGGTCTCAAAAAACGCGAAGAATGTATTTATTTGTGCTCGTGCATATAAAATTCGACTGGCCAAAGTCGAAAAGCTGCAGCAACCAACAAAGAGGAGTCTTGACAGTGGACGCCTGAGCACACCAGAGACTGCCAGAGCCTACGAAGAGCACTTACGTGAGAGATTGTCCGGTATGCCTGAGACGTGGCGGAAACTACCTTAGGCTACCGACTCGCCCCGACAAAAAACCCATGGTCTGATGGCGAGTGTGAGCAGAAGAATCGTGCAACTGACGAGGCATACCAAAAGGCGCTGCAACGGAAAACAAGAGCAGCGCAGGTGGAGTAGAAGACGGGCGAAGACGGGAGGAGAGGAAGTTTCTACGCCTGAAGAAAAGGTCTCTCGCAACCCAGCTCAAGGATATCGAAGAGTCTAGGGACAGACAGAAAATACGAGCCTTTCCTAAAGCCTTACTAGTGGCTTTAGGAAAGCCACCCAGGCTCCTCGAAACTGTTACTGAGTCGTAGGGAATAGTGCATGTGTTTAACCAGCACTTCCAACAGCTGATTAGCGGGCCTGACTGGGAGAGAGTGCCGATAACTGTGCAAATTAAATCGTTAGTACAATTAGAAGAATCGAAAATATGGATATTTAATTGCATGAACCACTGCTTTATCCCTTCCTTTCTTATAGGAAGGGATAATGTCATGTCACCCAAATTGGACACAGCTTTACTTCTAAAGCTTTGCTGGTCTCGCAAAACGTTTCTGAAAGGGTACTTTGGCCAACCGAACCACAGCAACCATGCTAGCCACCTCCAACTAGGACCTCCAATGTATTGGGTCTATAACTTCGTGCGGTTTGCTAAGAGATGGCGTAACTTGTATTATTCCATTGGAACATGCGTTGGAAAGCTAATGTTATTGTAAGTCATTAATTGGAGGCGTAAACAACAATAATTTGTCGAACTTTGTGCCTGAAGAAGTGTTTTTGCGGGGAGCTCTTCTTTATTACTTTAATATGAAGAAAACTGCTCGCGAAAGTCATCGTTCGCCCCCGCTGAGTTCCAGTCATGCATGAATATCATCAAGTCGCGTCTGAGAAAGCTGTCTACTTGGACGACATCGCAATTGGCAACAAAACTGTGGAAGAGGGTCTGCAGAAGCTTCGGAGGTTCCTGGAAATCCTGAGGGATACCGGGCTGACCCTAAACGTAAGCAAATGCTCTTTTTTGAAAAAATCCTACTGCTGCGGCAGTTCCTTGTGAGTCCCAAAGGTTTTTCTGCAAATTCGTGGAAAATTACGCACCCGCTGACCGATCTGACTAGAGCGGATCAGCCATTCGAGTGGACGGAAAAGCAGGAAGAGGCGTTCCGCAAACTGAAGGCAGCGCTCATGCACCCCCCCGTGCTGACTTTGTTCTACCCGGAGTGCGCGCACGAGGTGCACACAGACGAGTCATCGCTTGGGCTGACCGGAATCTTACTGCAGCGGGGCAAGGAAGACAATTCGCTGCGCCCGGTGGTATTCTACAGCCGGAAACTTTCCGCCCCAAGTTTCCGTACCACTCGTACGAGCTCGAAGTCTTGGCCATCGTCGAAAGCTTGGACCGGTTTAGAGTCTACATCTTGGGAAGGCGCTTCGAGGTCGTCACGGACTGTGAGGCCATAGTGGCAACCAGCACGAAGGCCAAGTTAATCCCTCGAGTTGGGTGGTGGTGGCTCAAGCTCCAAGAGTTCGACTACGAGACAATGCACCAGCCAGTAAAGAGAGCGGCCTACGTCGATACCCTAAGTCGACAACCAGTCGAGGAAGAACGGAGGTGGAGGAAGCTAGCTGAGCCGAAAAGAGCAGAAAGTGGTTTGCACGATTTAAAAGTGGTAATTTTGGCTTGGAAGACGTTGAAGGTCATGGGCAGCCAAAAAGTTTGAAGATGAAGAACTGGAAGCATTACTCTATGAAGATAGTTGCCAAACACAAGAAGAGCTTGCAGAATCTTTGGGTGTCACTCAAGCGGCCATTTCAAATAGCGGCTGGATATATTCATAAGCAATGAAATTGGGTTCCACATGAACTCAAGCCGAGAGAGGCGATTTTGCATGTATGAAATGCTGCTGGAACGCCACAAAAGGAAGTAATTTTTGCATCGGTTTGTTACTGGTGATGAAAAATGGATCTACCACGACAACCCCAAGCTCAAAAAATCAATTTGAAACCCGGCCAACCAGCCAAGTCAACGGCAAAGCCGAATATCCATGGCGCGAAGGTAATGCTCTATATTTGGTGGGATCAGAAGGGTGTGCTGTGTTATGAGCTGCTAGAACCGGGTGAAGCCATCAATGGGCAACGCTACCGAACACAATTAATCCGATTGAAGAGAGCAGTATCATCCCCGTCCTGCTCTATGGCGCAGAGACATGGACGCTATTGAAAGCGGATGAAGAAGCTCTTGGTCGTTTTGAGAGAAAAGTTCTGCGTGCGATCTTTGGTCCTGTTTGTATTGATGGCATCTTGAGAAGGAGATTCAACCACGAACTGTACGGGTTGTACAGCGGCATGCACCTAGTTAAGCGTCTTCGGATCCAACGCTTAAGATGGCTAGGTCACGTAGAGCGGATTGACACCACAAGAAGAAGAAGAAGAGAGCAGTAGCCGAAAAACGCCCGGAATATGCGACCAGACACGAGGCAATAATTTCGGCCCCACTTTGCTATTCCGGTTAAGAACTATTTGGAAAACAGTGGATGGGGAGTTGTACCCCACCCGCCTTATAGCCCAGACCTTGCCCCTTCTGACTACCATTTGTTCCAGTCGATTCAGAACGTCCTCACTGAAATATGGTTTACATCAGAGCAGAATATCAAAAATTTGCTTGATTCAATCTTGGCTGCCAAGCCGGCGCAGTTCTTTTGGGCTGGGATCCACAAATTGCCAGAAAGATGGGCATAGCTTTAGATGGACAATACTTTGAATGTACATGTTTTTCCTAAATAAACGTTCAAGTTTTGAAAAAAAAATACAGAAAAATATTTATAAAATATACGAAATCGGAACAAATTTACTTGGGTCTTCATAGAAGCCACATTGTATTTTATTAAATATATCCATATCATCGAATAAAAACATCAATAGCGAAAAATAATCAAAAACATAGCTTTAACCCTGATTGTATAGTATTCGGTCAAATCGAACCCAAAGACCGTTAGCGTCAGTTAATTTGAAGACCGTAGGAATGTTAAAGGATACTTTCCAGTGATGTTTGCAAAAAATCGTGTTAAAATCGGATAAAAGAGGAAGACCGAATGAAAACTTTGAAGAATGCTGTGATAAATCAAAAAAAAAAGAAGAAAGTTCAAGAACTGAAATTCTCAGTATTAAAAAAGTTGATCAATGCTGCTGCTTATGCTCCATCGTGTTCCCACAAATCAGTCTTCAGTCAAATTTAGTAAATATCACAATGAAGTCTTGAAAAACGTAACAGATGACATTGGCCATTCAATATTTCCTACATACAAGCAGGTCCAGAAATCTAAAATACAGTGCTACCCAGAAAACATCCAAATATCAGAAACTGAAGCCCAAATCCCACTTCAGCAAATACTTGATCTTACTGCAGCCGGAATCATAAAGGCGGTTAGGAAAGACTCGGTCTTTTTGGTTCTTTTTGCCTGCCGAAGAAAATTGGTAAAAAACTTTTTTTTTTTATTTATCTAACTTAACCTACCTCAAACTATCTTAACATAGGTAACATAAAACTTAAAAACTAAATCTTAACTATGTCCGTACGTGTACCAGGACGTATATGTTTTGTATGCTACTGGCGCCATCACGTTCATATTGGAGTCGCCTGCTAAACATGTTTAATTTATACGCCGTGGTGCACTTTTTTTTAAATTATTATGTATATATACTTATTTTTTTTAATTTTTTGTTTTATTATTTGTTTAAATTTTTTTTTCTTAAAAAATACCTCAAATCTTTGTAAGTTGGTCACTCTGGTCAACTCTGGGATTAATAAAGCCAGAGACGGCAGGGACTGGTGTTGGAGTAACTACCAATAAAATTACCGTTCTTTGATAGACTCGGCCCTAATTGTGACGTTTTCCAATCACAACAAAATGTCAGTCTCACCCTTTCGCCCTTAATGGGGGTGTGATAGATCTTCAGTTAAAATTTAATTCAAACAAATGTTTTCAAATGTGGATTCAGTGCCATCTGATTCATATTTATTCAAGACATCGCTGGTACTGCTGCAGCTGATGGAATCGGATAAAATGAGTGAAATTTGGAAAAATCATCGACCTTCCTCAACACGTTACTGCAGGCCAGTGAAGTTACAGCTTAAAAAAGAAAGTATGCGAGGAGAAAAACAAAGAACTGAAAATGAGAGATGAGAATCTAAAAATTTGCGTGAAACAATTATAAAAGTTAAGCCCCCTCTCATTAAAGTCAGACACGAACTGCATTTTACAGTGACAAGTAGCACAGACGGTAACAAACACGTCTTCGGAGAGTTTATGTGCTCTATGTGTCGCCACGTCGGCAGACAGTCATTTATAATTGTTATACATTCTGGCCCATGTTCGTTTTTCATACAACACTTATTGGGACTAGCTTCTCTGTCGTCGTTGTGTTCGAGAGTCCCTCATCCTCGTAGTTCCTTTGTTTTTGCGCCTCTGGTGTATCTGGTGTACATGTTACGATGTCGGCTCCCGCCGAATTAAAGCTAAATGTCTGCCAAGAGAAGCCCGCTTCTCTCATGTGGAACACCATCGGTGAATTGGGGAAATTGAGAAGAAGTGTGAAAAGGGGATGCAAGTTATAAATACGCACTGATTACAAAAGCGAACAGTTTACCTGGAAAATAAATGCAAAGCAAGACATGATGAGTTCATGTATTCTGTGTCAATGACTTTGTTGACAGTGACATCCCGTCTCGAGCTGTTGCCTTTGCTGTTCAGAGTTGTGTAAGCAACGGGTGCAATACTTCACTGAGCACGTTCGCCATTTCGCAAAACCCAAACACCTTGCGTGAGTGTGAGAATGGATCAAAATGCGTTGACGTGTCATAGTCAGCAGCCAAACATTATTTCCATACTCCATCAACCAACGGAATCCCCGACACCGAATCTTGCCTTCCCATGCCAGTGAGATAAACACACACTTCACCCTGGCACCACCATATCAATTGCAGAATCTCGGCAGCAGATTCATCTCTTGGAATTCGAATGCATACACATCGCAGGTGGAATCAGTGCGGGAAGACGGCATCTATCATTGTGCCTACGTTGAAGGGTATTTTGTTCTCGTTTACCACTGACGACAGATGTCAAATAACAGAACGATAGCTATCATGGCAAATTGATTTTCCATCTCATCACGACTGAGGCCCCTCCTGTTGACTGACATCGAACTCCAGGATGTCTCTGTCTCTGTCATTTATTAAACTTGTGACAGAGGGATTCGCTTCGAAATTGAAATATGATGCAATCGTTGAGAATTTTGACACGGGGTTCATCGCACCCCCAAGAGCCAGTGTGTGTGTATCCCCGAGGAACGTCTTATACTTACAATGTGAATTCATGGGGTAAGGGACATAATCGTTATGGACTTAACGACCTGAAGCAGAGTGCTATGAATGTTTGAATAATTTTTCAATTTTTGCAAGTCACTCCCTTTTCCGCACAGCAGATTATGACTTCAATGCTGGGCTCGGCTGATCTTTCGCTGAGCTCATCAAAGAAATTTAAGCCTTGTGTGAGGCAGACAGTAAGCATTAGCATAAATACATACATATTTAGAAACTTCAATGGTTCCCATGCTACCGTCACATTCTAGTGGAGATTTTTCTGATTTACTGGTTTCTGTTGCCCTCAAACACTGGCAATAAAAAGGGGACACTTCACACAGGTTTATGTTTGAACAACCGGCTATATCCGTCACATACAATCACAACATTAAATTTACCGGAAGAAATGGTGTGCTGGGCAGCTTGTCTGAACGACAGACAGCTTTTTAATTTGCGTCATAACTTGGGTTCCGTTTTTGACACTGAACTGACACTCTTTTTCTTAAGCTTACACCACAATTCAGTTTCGTATAAAATGACAAACACGACTTAAATTGCAAATTGATAGAAGATGAAGGGATGTAACTACTTATAACGTTACCTAGTTAACTTGAATCATCTACTCGTACATCTATTTATATAAAGGGTGATTTTTTGAAAGCTAAAGGAAAGTTTTTCAAAAAAAAAAAACACATAAAATTCAGAAAAATTCATGGAATCTTTATTTGAAGCGATAGTACGGTCCACATAATTTAATGCTTGAAGATTATTTCATGAAAATGTTGACCTTGACTGCGCCGCAAATGGTCCATCCGCTTAGTCCAATTTTGGCATACTCTTTCCAACATTTCGGCCGGTATCTCACGAATAAATGCTTCAATGTTGTCTTCCAATGCGTCAATTGAAGCGGGCTTGTCTGTATAGACATGAGCTTTAACATAGCCCCACAAGAAATAGTCTAAAGGCGTTAAATCGCACAATCTAGGCGGCCAATTGACCGGTCCCGAACGCGAAATAAAATGTTCACCGAACTCGCCTCTCAATAAGTCCATTATTGCGCGTGCTGTGTGGCATGTGGCACCGTCTTGTTGAAACCACATGTCATGCAAGTCAAGCTCTTGCAGTTTGGGCAAAAAAAAAGTTGGATATCATCTCACGGTAGCGCTCACCATTCACAGTTGCGTCACGATTCGCATCATCTTTGAAGAAGTACGGTCCAATGATGCCACCAGCCCATAAACCGCACCAAACTGTGACTTTTTCTGGATGCGTTGGTAGCTGTTGCAATGCTTCTCGCTGATATTCACTCCAAAATCGACAATTCTGCTTACTTACGTACCCATTGAGCCAAAAATGAGCCCGTTGGACTTTCTTGACAGAGCACGCATTTTGATAACAAAATTCAATAATTTTGGACTAAAAAAAACAGCGCAGGTTTTTCTGAATTTTTAAAGTGGACACACTTAAGGCACCCTCGTAACAGAAAAGTTGGATGCATCCCACCTTGTTTGCCACTTCCGGCGTACCCTCACATCCTCTCCTGAACCCAACTTCTTTCCTAAGAGGAAGTAGTCATGTTCTCCTCTCATCTCTCTCCCTTCACACAGGATGGAGTTAGCGTCCCCATCGAAAGCCTGCCGGTTTTCTTCACACGCCGTCTTCACTAAATTTACATCACCCTCTGTGTGTGGTCTCTGCAGTGACCAAACTATGAGCAGAGAGAATGTCAGTCACATGATAATCGATCCCGTATACGTGCGAAGCATTGTCCTTTGTCGAAGCTCTGAGTATTTGTTCCGATAATTCAATTCCAAGTGAATGTCTTCCGATGAGCATGGCCTGAAGGCAATGAGGCCCTTGTTGTGCTGTTCTTTGTGCACGACAATAAGTCATCTTCATCCGCAGGGACTGTTGTTGTCTTGTGACTTTGAGCCGAAGTATTGATTTTTTATCCGTTAAAGGAGGTGGTGGACTCGACCTAAGAAAGGATGCCTTCGGACGTCGATTTCTTTTTTCACCGAGGAAAACCCCAGCACTTTGCTTTCATTGTTTTGATACAGGGCCCGTGTACGTGATTCATATCAGAGCAGCATTACGTCAAACGTTCGAAGTGATGTGGTTGTGTGGTTGTGTGTGACTTGCTGACGAAAATAAAACAACTTCCCCGCACACATGCTCGTAGTCGAGACGTGAACGGATGCCAATGTGCGTGTAACTGAGAGCAATGCCACATCACAGCGTGGCACTTCCCGAAATTGTTTCCACAGAGCGGGCATGGGCCCGGTTAGAAGGGCGAATGCGGGCAATCATCTCAATCTCCTTGAACACATCGGATGTGAACTTGGAATGCTTTTGCGGATTTTTTGGATATGCATTAGCTTGTAGAGTGGTGAATGAATGAGAATTTAGGTCGCATCCAGAGTGGAACAGTGGCACGTTTTTATAACACTACAAAGGGAAACCTGCACAGGACTCTGCAGGTGTCCTTCAGCAGATGTTTTAATGCCTGGGAAGACCGTGCGAAGTTGACAGAATATGTTCAGCGTCTCGAATCTTATGAATGTTGCATCGTTCTGGACTGGACGGTTTCTCGAAAAATACGTTTCTGTTCCTGGTCGCGCAATGAAAATACTGGTCATGTGCGAATTGTTCCTGTCGGAGAAGAGAGTAAAGGTCCACAGATCGATCCCGGACACACATCGTCCTTTCATCTTAGCTTCACCGATACCAGGCCATCAAGAGGTCGCCACCTCCGCAAAAGGTACATGCTTCGATCCCGGACACACAAGCTTTCATATTTGCTCCACCGATGGCAGGCCATCAAGAGGTCGCCACCTCCGCTAAAGGTACATAGTTCGATCACGGCCACACAAACATTAATTTTAGCTTCACCGATACGAGGCCATCAAGAGGTCGCCACCTCCGCCAAAGGTTCATGCTTCGATCCCGGACACACAAGCTTTCATATTTGCTTCACCGATGGCAGGCCATCAAGGGGTCGCCACCTCCGTATAAGGTTCATGGTTCGATCCCGGACACACAAGCATTAATTTTAGCTTCACCTATACGAGGCCATCCTGCAATCCCAGACTCACAAAAGTTCACCTTAGCTTCACTGATACCAGGTCAACAATGGATCGCCACCTACGCCAAGGGTTCATGCTTCGATCCCGGACACACAAGCTTTCATATTTGCTTCACCGATGGCAGGCCATCAAGGGGTCGCCACCTCCGTATAAGGTTCATGGTTCGATCCCGGACACACAAGCATTAATTTTAGCTTCACCTATACGAGGCCATCCTGCAATCCCAGACTCACAAAAGTTCACCTTAGCTTCACTGATACCAGGTCAACAATGGGTCGCCACCTACGCCAAGGGTTCATGCTTCGATCGCGGACACATTCGCTTTCATATTTGCTTCACCCATGGCAGGCCGTCAGGGGGTCGCCACCTCCGCTGAAGGGTCCATCCTACAATCCCAGACTCACAAACGTTCATCTTAGCTTCACTGATACCAGACCATCAAGAGGTCGCCACCTCCGCCAAAGGTTCATGCTTCGATCCCGGACACACAAGCTTTCATATTTGCCTCACCGATGGCAGGCCATCAAGAGGTCGCCACCTCCGCTAAAAGGTCCATCCTGCAATCCCAGACTCACAAAGGTTCACCTTAGTTTCGCTGATACCAGGCCATCAAGAGGTCGCCACCTCCGCAAAAGATTCATGGACACACAAACGTTAATTTTGCTTTCACCGATACGAGGCCATCAAGAGGTCGCCACCTCCGCCAAAGGTCCATGCTTCGACCCCGGACACATCAACGGTCATTTTACCTTCACCGATACCTTTAATGTTAAATGTTTGGAATACAGAGCCTTGTTATGTAGCCGCTCTGTCTGTTTCAAGCGATGTTAAACTGAACCATAATCATGCGTCCACCTTGTACGCCAACGCAGATTTTAAAAATGTAGCAAAATTTAACATCAATCTACTTTTCAACGTCCCATCAATTTATCTGAACAAGAAGTCTAGCAATCTTCGGTCTTGTAATCCCTTGAAAGCTCACACAACTCACTCTCACTGGCATGGCACCAAATTGAATACACAACACTTTTTATTTACTCTCAAAGCCAGCCCGGCGTATGCCACAGTTCCAAAAGTTGAGTGTAAAGAATTTCGGCAATCCCCCTGAGCATCTCACCCCGAAACACCTCCGTCTGAATGAACTCGCATTTGTTTGCTCTGGCATCGTTTCACTTAAGCCATACAAGGGGTTCCAGGGCAAACACTTCCCATCACTTGGGACTTGAACGCCCAGGGCAAGCGTCAGGCTATTGACACTTGAGTCAGGTATGAGGAACCAAAGGGGACTAATTCCTTGTCTCAAATGAAAGGAAACAAACTCACTGGTCCCGTGTGAAATGAAGTGAAGACAACGGCTGGAAGTTTTCCGAACGTCCGTCGGCTGTGGGGGCGACGAGTGAGACGAGTCAGCGGCTGACTGTCCATCCGGCCGATGGAGTAATCAAATCAACATTTTCATGTCCATATGCCATGAGGAATTCCAGTCCGAAATGGGTATTGATGGGGTATTAAGCTTGAATAATCATGGGCACCCGAGGCAATACTTTAAAAGGGGCGAAGGATCCTGCACAAAGACTGGAGATAAATTTCCGAGGGAGTTACAATCCGATTAATTGTGGTGCTTGGGCTGAGTTATCCCAGAGACTACAGTGAGTGGGCGTAGATGAATAGCGTGATTACGAAGCACCCCGATAATGAGGCTCCAGTGATTATGCTGCGCGATGAGAGTCAGCAAAAGGGACTTTGTGGCTGAATTTATGGCAGACAAGTACTGGAAGGATGGTGTGGTGCAGGCTGTATGGAACTTTGGGATGCCAAGCATTCCCGGGAAGAGAAGAATATGATTTCAACAATCGAGTATGTACACAAAGCAGCATGGCGATCGACGAAAGGCACTCCTCCAGTATGAAAGATGTCCGAACGTTTCGATGACCTTGATGCAGCCAACTTCAGATTGCGGATATCCCGAACACCGGCAAGACACGGAAATACGGTTCGACATCGGACGGCTGCAATCGTAAGAGATCGCCAAACTCTTTTCCGATCGAGTCTCCCTTAACCTCTTAAGAGATCCTTCGTGCCAAGGATCAAGTATTGAAGACCAGTGGCAACATTGGCAAAAGGCCCTCAGAGATACCGCCTCTAATGTGATGGGTGTCGGCACTCGAATAGAGTGTCGGCAGTGGAATGCAAGCACGAGGGCTATAAAGCGGCAGCAAAAGTACGACCGCAGCTGCTCGCGAGCTCTTCGAGGAGAGACGAAAACCGGCTTATCAGGGTGGTAAGGAAGGAGCATGAGAAACGTTCGATCGGCAGAATAGAGGGTTACTACTGCAGGAATGAGGTAAGGAAGTTGTGCCAAAGGGTATCATCAAGGGCACATCGGAGTTGAATCGCAGTCAACTCTGAGGATATGGAGGAACCATTTCTGCAGACTGTATAACGGCGACGAAAAACCAAATACCGCTGTCAGGCAGAATGAACCATTCATCCCGATGAAAGGGGAATCCACCCGACCGGGTGAAATGCAGATAACCATGCCCAAACTGAACCTGACAAGGCTGCTGGAGCTGACAGTCTGGCGGCCGAACTTTTCCGACGATGACTTGGTAGAAGTTTGCACCAACTCATCTGTAAAATATGGGCGGCATTGACTGGACGATTCACAAAGAAGTAGAAATTCTGAATTACTATTGAGCCATCAGTCTTCTGAACATCGCGTACAACATCTTATCCCTTGTCGTGTGAGCAGCCTTCCTCGGCCCATACCAGTGAGGCTTTAGGCCTCCGATAAAATATTCACACTACGGCAAGCTTTGAAAAAACCCGGGAGCAACAGATCGATACCCACCACCTTTTCGTCGATTTCAAGGCCGCTTATGACAGCATTTTTAGAGGCGAACTAAACAGCACGATTTCTAGTTCTGGCATCCCTACCAAACTCGTACGTTACGTGTGGGATGACGCCGAAGAATGCACGCTTCTCCATCAAGGTCGGTAAGGACTAAACCTTTGATGTCAAAAATGATTCTGACAAGGCGAAGCGCTGTCATACGACTTCTTCGAAATCATACATGAAAGAATTGTTCAAAACTCGCACGCCAGCACCAGGCGAAGAGTCACTTAAAAGTCCGGATAGAAACTCAGCGTGATGTCAAGGGCACTTTTGTGAGTATTGCGACGGAGGCCTCTAAGTTGGGTTTAATGGCAGATGAGTGCAAGACCAAGTCTATGCTGTCTACAAGAGACGACACCCAACACCGATGTCTTGGACAGAAGTCATGGATTCTGTCTACCTAGGAACGGCTATCAATTCAGACAACGAAACCAGTGATGAATTCAAATGATGAATAACTCTTGTGTATCGCAGCTTCTTTGGACTAAGAAAGCAATTGATAAACAAAGTCCTCTCTCGAACAACTAACGTTACCCTCTATAAGACCTCTATAAGGAGACAACCAGACAGCCGCCAGCAGCGACCAGCCACCAGCCACCAGCCACCAGCCACCAGCCACCAGCCACCAGCCACCAGACAACAGCCACCTGCCACCAGCCACCGGCCACCAGCCACCAGCCACCAGCCACCAGCCACCAGCCACCAGCCACCAGCCACCAGCCACCAGCCACCAGCCACCAGCCGCCAGCCACCAGCCACCAGCCACCAGCCACCAGCCACCAGCCACCAGCCACCAGCCACCAGCCACCAGCCACCAGCCACCAGCCACCAGCCACCAGCCACCAGCCACCAGCCACCAGCCACCAGCCACCAGCCACCAGCCACCAGCCACCGGCCACCCGCTACCAGCCACCTGCCACCAGCTACCAGGCCACCAGCCACCAGCCACCAGCCAACTACCACTAGCCACCAGCTTAGATTGTCTCACGATTTCCAGGACGCCGCATCCAACAGCTTTAAGGGTTAAACTCTCCTAAGGCGACCTCCCCCTACTCATCAATTGATGTGAGATTGAAGCATCAGCTTAAACCACCCAAAAATCCATCACCTAAATCCCCAAATCACAAATAACGTCCCGGGCCAGCAGAGCGAGGGTAATTGCTTAGCAAATAGCCGCCTATCGCTGTCGGCCCGTACGTAAATGCGTATAGACGAGAATGACACAAAGGACAACTGTCAAGTTTCCATTGCGGGGCTGAAGCATACAATTAAAGGAAAGGGCCTAGAAGCTCTGTTGTTGGTGGTGGACGCTGTTGTAACGAGACTCTCGTCAATTGTGTGGATAAAGCGGAACACTTTAGAAAATTGACTAGGAGCAAGGGGCATGCTGTGATAATTGCTGTCCTTGAAGTTTATAAAATCCTGGTCGAGAGTGGAGATTTTTTTAGCGCCACAAAATTAACCACGAGATTATGCGAGATGAGATTTGTTCATGAAGAGGGTGATATCCCTGTTGGTTCAGTAAGTCCCCAAAGTATCTTTTACTTATTAAGTCAATTAAATTTTAACACTCTGAAGGGTCGCAGAGATGGTGTGGGACAAGTGCCGGACTGGTGCAATTTCGGAACAGGGAAGTGGGAAGGATTCATTAAATTTTATGCAGCACGTTTGGGTGGGGCGAATAGAGCACGATTGAAGTTCAAAGGGAACTGTATTCAAGCGCGTTTAACATATTTCTCTCGTTGAATTTGCAACCCAACAAGACCAGTTCATCAATATAGTGAATGTCACGACTGGACGCTTTTCGGATTCCTTGTTTTGAGAGGCTCACAGCACAAATCGAGAGGCAGACAATAAGACATGTTTGACATGTTGCAAGTTTCTGATAATTCCGCAGAAGCAATCTAGAATACCACGAGTCTGTTTATTTCGTGTTTTAGTATTCGCATTTGGCCATTGTACACTCGTCTCCACGGCAGAACCGCAAACGGATTTCGACTGTATGCACCTTCAACCATTAACTATTATGTATGCTGGACTAAGGTGTACACCGTCCCGCGCCAAGAGTCAGCCAAGCTGGGGGCCCAGTTTAATTAATAGCCCAGTCGCTAACGGTGCATCCAGGGTATCAGGTGCCCTCCGGGATAATTTTGCCTGTGGGGGGGACAACCCATTTATACTCCTCGCTACGCGTGGGAACTCTATTTCCAAGCAAACAAATCAAAGTGAATATAGAATAAGAATAAGAATAAGAAATAGAGAAAAACAAGAAAAATCAAAAACCAAACACAAGAGGCAAGGAGCTCAAGTTGTCACCGCCGAGGGCTTAACTGATCCAAGCGAGAGCGACACCAGGACACTCCTTCAGAGACTCTATAAATGGCACCGTTACCGACGATGAATCTTGGCTTTTTCACAGGTTATCAAACCGAGACCCAGCTGCTGGACGAAAGGATCGATTCCAAGGACACAGCCTAACCTGAATTAAAAGAGAAAAGGTCGAAGACATCGATGCGATCAATAAGAGGAGCGGTAGAGATCCCTCAACTCCAAATCCTCGGCTACTCACAGTCCAAAGTAAGACCCAACAACAGCCAACACAATCGGCCACTGTTGAAGAGACCTTACAGAGCGCCTGCAATGGGCACACTACCTCAAGATCGAAGCAGAACGTCAGGAGGGGACGCTCTGTTGAGTCATCATCAGCCAGCTTCGAACTTCCTATGAACCTACAAGTAGTCATGGCCGATCCTGATGGGAAGCTAACACCCGACAACTGGCTCACTGTGGAGGCCAAAATACTGGATGCGATGCTTTCCGAAGACGAGAGTAGCGACGATATTAACTTCGACGGGGCAGACTGGCAGAAAGGTGGCAAAGACGTCGGTTGTGCCAACCAAAAGCCCGTGGACTTCCTAAGGCGCACGATTGGGAACTGCATCGAAATCTAATAGAACGCGAGACTTGAGTTCGCCTCTCGTTCGATACTACCACTTAGAGACATTAGTTCCGATATGGATTCCTCCACCCGATCCCGAAAAGGACGAGTCCATACTGAAGCCGATGGACAAACAAAATAAGGAACTCAAGTCCGGAGAATCACTTCTGCAGCCAAAGAGGAGTGGCAAAGGACCTCATGGTCACCATTGACCAAACGTCACTCGACCACATTCGGAGCAGATCTGGTGATAAGGTCTGAAGGTGAGGCTCTCCAATGAACGCGAAAAGCCAAAGGAGGCTGAATGGTCTGAAATGGACATCAGCGAAGCGGACACATCATTGCAGCCACCGAGTTGGAACAAAAAGTATCCAACTCGTGAATGACTGTCACACGACAAAATCTGGCCAACAAAATGACCAAAGCTTAGTAACGGCAAAACAAATGAGCTTCTGGCGTTGGACCGTAACTCAATCCGAGTGCTAGTCAGAGTGATCACAGGACACTGTCCCATCGGAGCAATGCTTCGAAAATCTCCGAAAGAAGAGACCAAAGCGATCCAACATCTCCTTTGAAACTACCCAGCTCTCCAGTACCTGCGCCTAGCTTCGCTGGGCTAAAGATTCTTCACAGATACCGCGGACTTAGCGATAGCAGATACATCGGATCGTCTTAGATTCGTAAAGAGCACGGGGTGGTTTAAGCCATCACCCGACAGGATAGGTTAACAGAAAGTGTACCACAAAATTGAAGAGATTCACAATGGGCTCTAAAGCCTTCGATTGGAATTGATGTTCACTCATCACACCGGCCTTCCTAAACCTAACCTTACCTATCCCCTACTATGTGGTGCAATGCTTCAACGCGCAGACCTGAAAATGTTCGCACATCAGACCAGAGTATCTAAAACGCAGAAGCCGATCATCGTTTCTCCTCAAGCCATTAGAAAAACTGAGACACATCGATTCTAAGTGGCGATTTAATATAAATTTTAACACGCCTGCTGCTGTATACCTGGTCGAGTTTTTGAGAGATACTCCAAAGCTTCAAAGGAACTCTCACTCAAAGTGGTACTGTCATCGACGCAGTATTCCAACGATACCTCAGGACATTGCAGTCCATTGAACCTGATTAAATATTCGTCACCAAATCTTAAACAACTCATTTTTTAAATAAATTACTTCGTGTCCCGTGAAGGTTCCTCGTCAGTTCGGCTATCATGGATGCCTGGATACACAGCCACCTATTTACACCCAAACTTACTCATGTACAAAATTTGAAGCCATATAAAATTCCCCATGTTTATTTGCAAATGTGGTTTGGACATACCCCGCAATAGTCACAGACCCCCTTTTCCAACCATTACCCTAGCGAGGACCAGTCATTAAGTTTAGCGCCTGCGGAGTCATTCATCCTCGGAGCAGCCTCGAAATCTGTTGTTCACTGAATTTGTAATTCTAAACTGTTGACAATGAGAGCAAACGAATTGTTTCTATGAAATCCCGGCGCTCGTACATCCCTGCGGAGCGTGTAGCAACTCTGTGGCTCTGCGGGGGGACAGAAGTGGACTTGGACCCAACTTAATTTGGTTGTAACTACTCTAGCTGTGGTGGCCGTGGCGTTGTGGGTATGTACGTCGACCCCTGCGCAACTGAAACTCGGCGCCTGAGTTCGATACCCGGCCGGCTGGACCAAAAACAATGTTCACAGCTCCACATCTTTCGAGTCACTGACAATGCTCAAAGTGTAGTAACTGTCTCGAAAAAGGCTTCTCAAACTTGTCCCTTCGGAGTCGGCATAAAACTGTAGGTCCCTCCTTCCACTCTTGATAGCACGCACAACACGAGTTTTTGCTGAGAAGCTAGGCCCTGGCTGTCTACGGGCAGTAGCGTGCGGAAGCGTACAAAAAATAAGCTCATTTCCACTCGCACGCAGATTAAACAATTTCAAAGATTCTAATTTCCAGACCGAGTATTGACGACTTCTTATTTTTTTGTTTTCATCGCTGACCCAAAAATATTGATCAGTGCTAATATTTTCTTTGTTTCTCCTTTCAACAGCCCTTGCCTTAGGCTCCTGAGCAGTAACGCGGGCGTTGCAAAGCACGAAGGAGCTTAGCACACCACAGACGTCCCAAAACTCACACCACCCAACGAATGTAAATTTGTTTTCAATCACTCCATCGCCAGACACCTAATAACCGCGACTGGCATCCATCTCCAGTATAGAGGGCTTTTTTTTTTCAGATTTAAAGCGAACAGTCATTTAATCTCCTTCCTCGCTTAATTGCAAACATTGATATTCAATATATTCTATTTTTAGAGCAGGTATCATATTCAGAGTTTAGCTCTCAAATGAAGCACCTCCGCTCGTCCCCTTCGAGGAGAGCCCTTCGAAATTAAATTTCACAGAACTGGGAGTCTCCATCAAACTCATTGTCATTCTATCGCATTCACGTGTGATCTTCCCCCGCCCTCGTGATTTGCCTAAAAATATAATCACTCTCATTTCGGATTCCCGCAAAACGCTGTGCACAGCCCGTACCGAATTTACATTCAACAGAACCCGAACCGTTCTCAAACATCCCCCGGACGGTTTGTATTAATCGATTTCCACACAATTTGACTGAATGGACGGCACGTTATTTCCATTAGCATTATGCGCAGCGCAAGGTTCGACGGGAGGAGACTTGCGATGACACTTCTCGGACACGAGGGACCCTCGAGGAAATAATGAGTTTGGCGGTAATGAATATTAAAAAATTTTAATCGTTTCGACGGGGACTCAAAATTCCCGATGAGTCTGTGAACACGAACAGAGATGAAGAGGAATATTTCAAAATTTAATAGTTCGCCAGGTGAGTCAGGGAATTCGTCTTTGGTTCTGGGTATCTAGGGTTTCAGGAAAGCGATTCCAAGGAAGGGAAATGAATTAGTGAGTATCTGCGGGAGGGGTTCGTAGAAGACCCTGTTTTAACATTTGAATTTAGTGGAAGAAGCCAACAAGGTCAACCCGAAATGCAAACATATTCACGGAAGACTAGAATAAACAGCAGTTGTGCGATTGATTTTTACTCTAAATGTGTCCTTTTGCGAAGCAGTCCTTGTAATCACGTCAACTCAGCAAAATTCGGACTCTCAAATAACTCTGAAACACTCGCAGAGGGTACTACACCACATATGCAGTAGTGAACTTCATTAACTGGAGAAATTAAAACAAATGGCGCCCGGTGTGTAATGGGTAGGAACGTCTTCACTTATTGACTGTAACAATTTGTACAATGCACTGCTCCAGTCAATGACACTGCTCAGAAGGCAAAGAAAAAACGTCTCAATGTATGAAACCCGATGGTCGCAGTAGATTGCAGAACTAGTGGTCCAAGCACCCCACACAAAACTGCGGTTGAGGAGTTGAATGATGGCACAACTACTGTTGCGAGCAGCAATGCTCTCCCCTTAGGAATAATGAGTAGGTGTGCCCCCGTTACCTTTTAAACAAAAGCTTTGAATTCCGCCATCTTGTCCTCCTCCTCTTCTATGACATTTTCCGAGGCAGCAGCACAAGGCGAGGACCATTTTTGAATTATAACTAGCCTTAATTTAATAATTTGAATTAAGTTAAATTACTTAATTCGTGCGGTTTTTGTTTTAATTTTAACGTTTATTTTATGAAAAAAAAAGCATTGCCCATCTGAAGCCATAACTTTTTCCCATCTCTCTGGCAATTTGTGGATCCCATGCCAAAAGAACAACGCCGGCTTGGCAGCCAAGACTGAATCAAGTCAATTTTTTTAAATTCTGCTCTGATGTGAACCGTATTTCAGTGAGGGTGTTCTGCATCGACCGGAAGAAATGGAAGTCAGAAGGGGCAAGGTCTGGGCTATAAAGCGGATGGGGTAAAATTTCTCATCCATGGTTTTCCAAATAGTCCTAAATATAATAGTAAACATTTTGTTGTTGCACACATCTCAGTTGCTTGATTGTGGCGGGCGAGGCGGGCGAGGCTGCCTGGGTTCGATTTCCGGCCGGTAGGGCCAATAATAATGTTCGCGGCTCCACCTCCTTCGAGTCACTGACAATGCTCAAACTGGCCATTCGAAGTCGGCATAAAACTGTGTTCCACTCGTGATTCTGTCACGCACAACACGAGTGGTTTGCTGAGAAGCTAAGCCTTGGCCCTCTACGGGCTGTAGCTCCACGCATATTATTATTAGTACTAGGCACACATATGGACTTTGTCCGCATGCACCAACTCGTCTATAACATAGGCTAGAGGGAATGCCTACCCGTAAGGGTGGAATCTCAGCCTCGTTTCCGCGATTACCAAAAAAGCGAAACCAGTCAGTGATGGCGGGTAAATGCCTTCTGCCTCATGTCATCTATGTCCTGAACATGAAAACACGGCTGTATGGCCCAGTTGGTTAAGTGTCTGCTCTTGGTTAGGTTAGTGTGGTCCCCAGTTCGAATCCCAGTGCAAGCCAAGTTAATACGCTTTTGTCTGGTTTTCAAATCTGGCCCAGTCACCATCTGCCGTCGGGATCAAGTCATCACTGGAGTGGTCGATCGGTGGCAGAAGGCTAACTGTGCGTATCATAATGGACCAACCTAAGTGGCCTAAGTGTGCTGGTGAATGCAATAGCAGCCCCCTTCCCTATCCTACCTTACCATGTCATGGACAAAACGATACAACTATAACTTCGAGATGGTCATGGTCTTCGTCTACCTCGGATCCGTGTGCCCAAGTGACTATTGATTAGTAGACTCTCTGACTCGAATGACATAAAGCCGAATTTGGTCAAGACAAGAGAAGTCTATGGCGCCAATGTAATGTGCGTGATGTGCACGTTAAAAGGAAGCACAAGTAAAACAAATTTGTTTAAATATTTTATATATTCAAGGTTTTTATTTTATTACTTTTTATTAAAGCAATGTAATGCTTCACTTTGTTCCAATGGCGGCAATGGCTGACGTTCAACTGGTTTGACATATTCGACTCTAAACTCTAAGTCAATGCAATGCAGAATAATATTAGTATAGTTACAGCCAAGCCAATAAGCTCTTTAACAGGGCCGAAAGCTCTTTAACACCGCGAAAAGATCTCGTGATGCTAAGGACTGGGACGCCCACAAGGAGTCTCTCAACGGCTTCAAAAACGAACTAATGAAGGCCCAGCGAGCTTCTTGGAGACTCTTCTGTGGACAAATTTAAGACCCCTCTGAAGCATCCAGGCTTAGGAAAGTTCAAGCAGCATCGCCTAAATCACCCAGCTTCCTTCAAAAGCTAGACGGGACCTGGACCTCGCCCAGTGTGGAGACCCTAAGTCTCCTTTTTGATACGTACTTCCCAGGCAACTACTCTATCAGAGCAGATAATCAAGCCGTGTGTCCTTCTAATTCCCCTGTAAATATATTAATATCAAGCACTGATGATCTTTAAACCCTTTATGTCAGTGTCAACTGACGTCATCATCCCTGCGGAACTCCAAAAAACAGCGGACCTCATCGTGCCATGGCTTCTTAACATCTTGTTCCCAACTCTTGGAAGAGGGTGAAAGTAGTTTCCATATCAAAAGCAGGGAAATGCTCTCATGTCCTATCAGACCTATCAGCCTCTCTTCTTTTCTCCTGAAGAAGGAGGAAACTAAGGAGAAACTAATAAACAGCAACTAGCAAATCCCTTCGTGCAGACTCTCACGTGCGCAGAATGCCTACAATAAGGGCAAGTCTGTAGAGACAGCCCTTAATCTCTGCACTGCAATGAATACACCCTTGTGACATTTCTTGACAAAGAAGGTGCATTCAACAACATCGAACCAAAGGCAATCTCTCTTAACAACCTTAGGATCGGAAAGTCCTTAATAAGAACCAGTATGGGTTCTTGAAGAACAAAAATGTTAACCAACTTCTCAGACAGTTTCCAAACGCAATTAATACCAATCTGAATAAGAGCCATCATTGGCTGGTAATCTTTATTGATTTTAAAAAGGCGTGCAAGCAGAGTTTGATGATGTCTTACGTTGGTGTCACTATAATGGACTTATTATAAATGCAAAGAAAACCAAATTAATGCATATCCGTCCCCCGCATATAGTTCGTACCCCAATTAACAGTTTTGACTGCTTGCACAAGACACAAAATCCTCTGAGCCTTACGGATAATTGCTCAGAATATATTGACGCAGTAAACGTATGCCGATACCTTGGAGTTGAAGTGGACTACGACTTTAAGTGGGATCACCACATAAAATAATAAAATAAATTTATAGAAGTAATACAGAGCGTTGCGTGGAGCAATACACCTCTCGCTAGAAAAACGACGATGAAACATGTATTGCTATATCCACCGGAAATACGAAAATTTGTAAGAGAGAAACGTAAGGCTCGTAAAAAATGGCAGCAGACCCGTGCGCCGCAGCATAAAACTCGCTTCAACCAACTGTCTAACATTCTGAAGGCGAAAATTAAGTCGTTTAAAAATAATAACCTAAATACCTACTTGACAGGCTTGTCAGGGAAATATAATACCCATTACTCACTCTGCAAAGCAGCCAAAGGCTTAAGAAAGCCTCAACCACATGCGGCCCCAATTCGGAAAAATCAATATGAGTGGGCAAAAGAAGATAAAGAGAAAGCGGATCTCTTCGCAGATCATTTGGAAGAAACGTTTAAATCACGCGACCGACAAACGTTTCCTGGAAACTCCTACGGTTCAAACACAAATAATGAACATTTTTGTATAAGAAATGCTACTTTGACAGAACTTAAGGAAGAATTGAAAAACCTCAAGCCCAAAAAAGCTCCTGGTTATGATATAATCACAGGAGAAGTTCTGAAAGAATTACCTCAGAAAGCGCTTCTTATGTTTATCTACCTAATTAACGCCGCGTTTAGATTAGAACATGTCCCTAGTCAGTGGCAAGTGGCGGAAATAATAATGGTGCCGAAACCGGGTAAGCCCCCAACAGACAAAAAGTCTTATAGACCAATTTCACTGCTTCCGATAATGTCTAAAGTGTTCGAACGAATATTACTCAGACGTTTAAGCCCGGTTGTGAAAGAAAGACGACTTATTCCTAATCACCAGTTCGGTTTTAGAAGTAAGCATTCAACTATCGACCAAGTACATCGAATAACTGTGGTTATAGAAAAATCGTTTGAACAAAAGCAAGTCTGCTCAGCTGTATTTCTCGATGTTTCGCAAGCTTTTGACAAGGTTTGGCACGAAGGTTTGAAACACAAGCTTCGACAGTTCCTCCCGAGAAGATTTTACACAATTTTATCGAATTATCTAAGCGTGAGAAATATGGGAAAGAATACTCCCTATTTAAGCCCATACAAGCTGGAGTACCACAAGGAAGTGTCCTTGGTCCCCTCCTTTACTTACTTTATAGCAGGGATATACCGCAGGACGTAGGCACCGTGCTAGGCACATTTGCTGACGACACCGCCATTTTAGTAACTGCCAAAACGGTCGAAGAATCAACCAGAAAATTACAATGTGCTCGAGACCGGATACACGAATGGACGAACACTCAGCGAATTGAGCTTAACGAAGCTAAATCCGTTCATATACATTTTACGTATAAGAACGTGAATAACTTGCCCGTTTTTATAAATAATGTTCAAATACCCTTCGGTAATGAAGCGAAACACCTCGGAATGACTCTCGATGTAAAGCTTAAGTGGAAGGAGCATGTCAAAAAGAAACGTGCAGAGCTCCAATTAAGATACAAAGACATGTACTGGCTTATTGGAAAATATTCCAAGCTAAGTATTGACAACAAATTGCTTATATACAAGCAAGTGCTAAAACCCGTATGGACGTATGGTATACAACTATGGGGTTGTACCAAAGAAAGTAATAGAAACATACTACAAACATTTCAAAATAAAGTGCTAAGGGCCATCGTCAACGCACCCTGGTATATACGAAATAGCGTCATCCACAGAGATCTTGGAATTCCATCAGTCCATGATGAAATTACGAATTTTGCTCGTAAGCATAAGCGTCGTCTGGAAGAGCACATAAACTCTGCTGTTGTTCCAATTCTCGACGAAACCAACGCTTTCCGCCGTCTTCAAAGGACTAAACCCCTTGACCTAGCACGGTGAATTCAACCCGCGCTTAGCTGCGGTGATAGCAAGAACTCTCAATGGAGAATTTCTTGCCAAATGCGCCTAAAGCAAGAAAGTAAAACTGCTGGATAAGTGTAAGACTTAGTTGTAGTGGAAATATATTCTATTTGAAGGGAGGTGTTTTTACTGGGTAAAAATCCCTTTCGCTATTTGGGAACGGTCCCCATAGTGTCTTTTGAAGATTTTCACCTACCCTCGCAAAAAACACATAAAATACGTATGCAAACGGCTTCGACAATCGGCTTATGCTCTTTATTATCTGAGCAATCATACCCCATTTAATGTCCTAATGCAAGCTTACTACTCATTGGTGGAGTCTGATAATGGAGGTTCAGAGGGCCCAAAATAAAGTATTTAGAATCCTATTGCGGGCTAAGTATGGCAACAGGTATTTTGAAAATTCTACTGATGATTTGAATTTACAAAAAAAAATGTTCTCTTCAATTTAATAAATGAAACATACTCCGAACAACGTTTCAAACGCCCAATTGATCATGAGGTCAACACGAGACAAATGGCGGAAGATCTGCTTAAACTCCCAAAGGATAAATAATACTTATGGAAAACAACAACTATCCTTCGCAGTTCCTTCCATCTTCAATCAACTTTCTCGTTGCTAAATGCTTTTATACTTAAATGTTATTTGATTGAGACAGTAAACTAATTAAAAAAAAAAAAGACTAACAAAAAAACTAAAAAAATTCTTACTGGCTTTCGCCCATCAGCTACTCACCAGCGGGGTAATCCACTCTAATCTGGGAGATGCTACGATCCGGAGAGGAGTTAGTAGATGAACTCCGCAAGGTGGTGCCCCTTCTTTGGAACGTAGCGGTTTATGAGCTGCTACTAATACTGGAAGAGCCTACGAGTAGATGTAAAGTTGTTGCCATAGCCATAACTGGCAAATTCGTCTCTACCTTAAGAGACATAATGCAGATTGCCCTCAATAAGCTAGAAGCATGGATACAAACATGCGGCCTCAGTGTCAACCCCCAGAAAACGGATCTCGTACTATTCCCCAGAAGGTACAAAATCTCTCAATTTGATCCCGCCACGCTGTGCGGCACCTCTTTACAACTAACCGCCAGTACGAAATTTCTGGGTCTCATCATCACAACAAGCTAAGCTGGAAACTCGAGATTCAAGAAGGCTTCTTCTGCCCTGTTCAGCTGTAAAAAATACATAGGCTGCAAGTGGGGATTACAACCACGCGTCATCCATTGGATCTTCATCTCAATTCTCAGAACGACACTTCTCACTCAGTTTAATGGACAGCACTCCCACACAAACATCAGTGAACATAATATTACAAGCCGATCCAGAAGGTAAAACAGACGAAAAATTAACTCCCCCAGCGCACAGCGACTACTTTGCAAATATAAAACAAAAATATTTCAAGTCGCTTGCGCCTTGAATTCCAGTTTTCGTCGACATTTTTTGTTCATATTCATTTTCGATCTCGTTGGCGTTGCGTCGAAAAATTCTCAATTTATAAAATTCTAAATATTTGCCGCTTGAACAATATTATTCAAATGAAGAAACCCCAGCAGATAGAAAACCAGAATCACTCGTCGTTGGACGAGAACGAAGACAATCCAGCCGAGGTAAGCTTGTGTGCAAGCAAAGTTTTATGTAAATTCCAAATTTTGATTTGTTTGCAGATGGAAGACGCGACTAGACGCCGGCGTCGACGTGCGCCACGGCGCTCACGCTCATCGCGCCGCTCGCGATCGACTCGCCGCTCAGCATCATCTCGGCGCAGGTCACGCTCTAGGCGCCGTCGTTAAGCGATGTTCGGGGTTGTGTGTGTCTTTGGATCGAATAAATTTGGAATTGTGAAATTAAAATAGAATCTGTGTCGGTTTTCTCTTTGGATTCTCAAAATGGTTGTATCCTCCACTTTTAGGTTCAGGGACAACCCATGTGCCTGATGTGTGGTCCTTAGGCGGTGTGCATCAAATTGGAGAAGGCTTTATCGACTAGCCGTGGACGGTGACATTAGCGTGTTGATATTTGACGACGAAGAGAAACTCTTCATCACTATGCTCTCATCTATTCGCTCACCACCTGTCAGTGCTCATCCAAGCCAGAAATGAAGTTCGATAGAGAAGCTCAAATTCGACCTCTCTTGCTACTTAAAATTTAAGACAGTGGCCCCGATTACGAGTGTCGATTGTCGACTCAATCGATAGTCAACAAATATATCGAATAAATCATAATCGACATTCATAATACCAAAGCGACAAATCGACAATCGACAATCGGTTCGCATTGACTATCGATTGATAATCGACACTCGCAATCTGGGACAGTAATTTTTTTATCATTGTCTAAGGCCAATCAGAGAATTTCATGAAATTCATGATTAACTGTCAAAAAGCCTCTCAAATTCGTCAAAGGTCTTGGGGTCAATCAGCTGTGAAGTTGTCCATCTCTATAGTACTTCATTTCTGCCTTGCACTGCTGAGGTGTCCGTAATCGGTGCTGCCAAATCTGTCTTGACAAGCAGGAGAAGTAAAGGTATAGAGTTGGCCCCAGGACAGTTCCCTGGGGGACCCCCGCTTTCGTCTGGTAGGCATTTGATGATTATTCTTTATATTTGATGTCGCTTTTCAGCAGAAGGTAGAAGTCAGTAGGCAACATGTAACATTGAAGGGCGAGTTCATAAACGTCATTCTGAGGCAGCCCTGCAAGATTTGCATTTATAAATGTAAATATACTGCAGTGACTATGCATAAGAGCAGTCGGCAACTGCGCTCATAAAAGCAATGTGACAGTCCAACTGCGATCAAATTGGCAGCGATTTTTGTTTTGTTGCAGGATTGCAGGGAAACCGAAAAGTAGACTTTTTCATGCATAAATGGTTCCTAAGAACATCATACGGAAATTCTCTTATTTTTTGCATGTTTTGACTTCTTTTTATTTCAAAAAATGGCCTCTCTAGGTCTGACGAGATTTTGTTAATTTTGCCTCTATGGATTTGTTACACTGTTGAATGGTGTCTGCGGAAACGGAATTGATGGTCAGGTCAGATATTAACTTATGTTGGTGCAGTATGAGTTCCAGTCGGTTGAGGAGAAGTTTTCCAAATATTGTAGACAGTATGGGCAGTAGACTTACTGGTCTATATGATGGTTGAACATCACTTCCACTCGAAAGCCTAATGTCCCATTGTGTCTCCATTCGTTTGTGTGGACTACACATTCTGTTAATCTATCCTGTGTCTTGCGATGGCTTACACCACCCCGTGATCTTTACAAATCTTAGAAGATCCGTTAAGTCTGCATTCGCTAAGTCCGCAGAATCTTTGACTCAGCGAAGCTAGGCGCTAATTCTGGGTTTTATTTCGGTTTCTTCCTCATCGCCGCAGCTCCTTCAGAGATCGCTGTATTCCACATTCCCTTTCCGGAGCATTGTTCCGATGGGGCAGTGTCCTGTGATCACTCCGCCGAGCACACGGATCGAGTTACGGTCCAACGCCAGAAGTTTCTTTGGTTTAGGTAGAAGTGGCTGACTGCTGCGTAGAAGGACCGCAGGCACACTTAGGACAAGCACAGGCCCATTGTGTCACCTCTGAGGGTACCTATTCCGCAAACCAATTAGTACTTCAAGTAAAGCTTAAAAGAAGTATGATTCTAATCTTTCTCAGTTCAGCCACATTGTCAAAGAAGTTGGCCCCTAGAAGTCTGAGTCCAGGAGATGAGAGATCACTGCAGCTGCAAACCAGGTGTTCAATGGTTTCATCCTCGTTCATGCAGCTTCGACAGAAATCATTATAGGGAAGGTCTAGAGGCGTGAGTTTTGATGGCCTGCATAATCTGATCATGCTGTTTGGGATCGATCATAAGCCAGAGTTGGTTGGTAATGAGGCATCCTGTGCCTGATGTCCATACGCGGTTTGATTGAGAAAGCGTTTCTAGCTTTAGCAGATGCTTGATAGTAGCGATAGGCACGGGGGTGGATCTCCCCCGGAAAGAGTGCAGAATTTGTACCCTTTCCAGCGAGTTCATCGGCTTCGCAATTCTCAGGAATGTCACTGTATCCTGGCACCCCCATAAGATGGATGTTGAAATGCTTGGCCATCTCGTCAAGAGGTAGGAGGCAATTAAGGGAAAGCTTGGAGTTGAAGGTGACAGAGTCCGAGATTGATGACAATATCTGAGCTTGATACTATATTGTTTTTAGCCATGACAGAGCTCCCTTAATCGCTATTGTTTCAGCCTGAAAGACGCTACATTGATTTGGAAGAAGTAGGAAAAACTGGTTGTTGTCATCATCATTATCTTCTGACCAGCATGCTCCACTAAAGTGGTCGCGGGCAACTTGATCCCTCGCCATTGACTCTAACTCATCAGGAGGTATGTCCAAGCGTAACCAGCGAGCTTTTAAACAGGGTCCAACCATCTCATACTGGGTCTGCCAAGCGGTCGCCTATCTGATGGAATAGCATTCAACGCCGGCCTGGGAAGTCCTGATGAAGGGGACAGCCCTTAGCTCTAGAACGCGCTTCCAACACCTTATTGTAGACTTTCCCGAGGAGACTTAAAAGAGACAATCCCCTGTAGTTTGAGTAATCTCTTGTGTCCCCCTTCTTGAAAAGTGGAATAATCACACCAGTTTGCCAGATATTTCACCACGTTCCCAGGCCACTTTAACGACATGATTGAGCCATAAAACTCCCTCTTTACCCATTGCCTTCAGCATTTCTGGCCGGATTTCATCCACACCTGCGGATTTGCCAACTTTTAGCGAATGACTTTCTCCACCGTTCGGCTATTCTCCGTCCCACTCAAGACTACAGGTATGCCATCCTCAGTGCCCTGTTCGGGATTGAGCAGCTCCGAAAAGTGCTCGCTCCATCTGCGTAAGATGTCCACCACATTGGAAAGCAACACACCATCCTTGGATTTGACTCCTTCGATGATGTTGAATTTCCTTCCTCTGAGTGGGCGAATGGTTTGCCAGAACACCCTTTTCGCAGATGTATGGTCGCATTCCAACTTCTCGCCGAACTCCTTCCAAGACTGCTCTATAGCTGCTCGCGCCTTTCTACCGGTCACAAGAAGCAGAGTCCCCCAAGAGAATCCACTCTCTGTAGATCTTCTTCTTCTCTCTGATGGCTTCTTGAACTCCGGGCGTTTTAATCCACGCAGTTCTTTTCTCACCACCAGCCGCCACTCTAAGCCGCTTCACTCCACACACATCCCGTGGAGGGGCAATGACAGCTGCCGAAGGGATAGACCATTTGGAAGTCGCTCAAAGCTTTCACTGTTCTGTAGTTTCTCCCACCGTATGCGTGTAACCACTCCCGGTTTCCGCCTTTGGCAGGAGAGGTACTTTATCAGTGAGGTACAGCGTGCACAACACCAAGTGATGATCAGTTGATAGTTCAGCCACTCTCATCACAAACCATCCGTTTCACAGACGATTGTACCATCTATCAACGACTTCTGTTGAAGACTCTGACGGTAGCATGTGGATTCATGGATGCCTTTGTGTGGAAAGAAAGTGTTCATTATGGACATGCCATTTGCACGGCAAAATCCAACAACTGCTCTCCGTTCGCGTTCTGGTGACGATCACCATTCCTCCCAATCACACTCCCACATGTCGTTACATCCACATCCACGTGAGCATGGAAATCACCCATCAAGATGTAGGAATCCATTTCCGCTAACCTTTCCAGGGCAGCATCAATTGGGTGGACACAGACACAACTTTGTCTGGGTACACATGCATATATGGTCAATGGATGGACATTAAAGTCTCGAACCGTATGTCGTACCGACCTCTAAATTTGGTCACAATCAGCATCTAAATTTTAGAACGATTCTTGTTGACAGTTTCAGAGCACTACGACTTGTAGTTTCGGAGCCTTTGCTGTTCAGACACACAAACTCTCTGCTTTATATTGGGTGTATAACTTATTTTCACATTCGCGCGGTTTGCTGGGAGATGGCGTAACTTATATTATTCCAATGGAACATGCATTGGAAAGCTACAGTCATTGTAAGTCACTTCAGTATATGTCATTCATTTGAAGCGTAAGCAACAATAATTTTTTCTCACTCAGTTGGGTGTATAACTTATTTTTATATTCGCGCGGTTTGCTGGGAGATGGCGTAACTTATATTATTCCAATGGAACATGCATTGGAAAGCTACAGTCATTGTAAGTCACTTCAGTATATGTCATTCATTTGAAGCGTAAGCAACAATAATTTTTTCTCACTCAAATATGTCGAAATTTGTGCCTGAAAATGTGTTTTTGCGGGGAGTTCTTCTTCATTACTTTAATAAGATGAAAACTGCTGCAGAAAGTCATCGTATTTTGGTGGAAGTTTATGGTGAACATGCGCTAGCTGACAGAACGTGCCAAAAGTGGTGACTTTGACTTGGCCAACCAGCCAAATCAACGACAAAGCCGAATATCCATGGCGCGAAGGTAATGCTCTGTATTTGGTGGGATCAGAAGGGTGTGCTTTATTGTGAGCTGCTAAAACCGGGTGAACCTATCAATGGACAACGCTACCGAACACAATTAATCCGATTGAAGACAGCAGTAGCCGACAACCGCCCGGAATATGCGACCAGACACAAGGCAATAATTTTCCATCATGACAACGGTCGGCTCCACGTTGCTATTCCGGTTAAGAACTATTTGGAAAACAGTGGATGGGAAGTTTTACCCCACCCGCCTTATAGCCCAGACCTTGTCCCTTCTGACTACCATTTCTTCCGGTCGATGCAGAAGGCCCTCATGGAAATAGGTTCACATCAGAGCAGACTATCAAAAATTGGCTTGATTCATTCATGGCTGTCAAGCCGGCGCAGTTCTTTTGGGATCGGATCCACAAATTGCCAGAAAGATGGGAAAAAGTCAAATTTTCAGATGGCCAATACTTTGAATAATACTATTGTACTGGCAGTGAACACCTCCTCAAACCATTTAGCAAGTGTTTGTAAGCTTTGTCTAAGTGTGGTCCAGCCCAGGTGTTGTCATTCTTCTTTATAGGAGGCAGATGCAATTTTCTATATTTTTATTTTTTGTTTGCTTCCCACAGTTTCAAATTGACTTCCAGACGGAGGAGTTAAATTCTTGAGGCAACTGTTGATACCATTTTATCCCATGTTGGCTGATTTTATTTTGAGTTCTTTTGTTGCTTTTTTTTACATATTTTTCTCTTCGGGAGATCTAGTGGTTCCTTCTTTTATTTTTGATTAGTTGCAGCAATTCTGGAAGCTAACAATAGTCCGTGAGTGAATAGTCCTTGAGAGTGAAGATTATTGGATGTCTACAGGAAACATAGAATTCCAAAAACCCATGCCCAATGGAGAGCATTCCCCGGAAATGTATTTGCTCTCTCGTTCAATGTCATTATCTCAATTAAATCTACTAGCAATTAAGTTTCTGCCAAACCACTAGAACCAACTCCATCTCCTGTCCTTTGCAAATCAACTGGAAGGTGTTTGGCTTGGAGTCCTTGTGAGGACGTAACAATAATCCATGCGAACGGGAGTTTGAACATGCCCTTTCGGCGTCCAATTAAATCTGCTCCATTTCTCTGATCCTTTACACCCGTAGGTGCCATAGCTCTGATGCCAGACCAAACCACACAAAAGCCCATTCATCGAATACGCAAACGTTATCTATGCAATTAGTAAAGCGAGTTTCTACGGAATCGCATTGACGAATTTGAAATATGTACCTGTCCGTGTCGTACCTAATGCCCTCTTAGCAGGGTCATCAATTGCGTTCGGTGGCATTGCTACAGTTTCATTGCCACGGGACTGAAGGCTTCCTGAAGGAGGTCCTGAATGGGTTATAAATTAAAAGGTTGACCCACCACATGTGCTGGCATTTCCTTTCTAAAACGCGCCGAGTTGGGATACTCCGATAAACCCATTCCCATTCGAGGCACGTTTCGCAGTACGAAACCAAAGGGTCGAAAGTCGGATAGGGATCACAGGAAACGTCGAGTGAAAGAAATCAATCCAATGACTCTCAGCGGAGTATGAGACGCGTAGCATGTGAAACTTATTTGAACGCATGACGGGACTAATAAAAAGGAAAACTTGGAGGTTCCCTCGGAAAGTTTCAAAGTCACTCGCCTTTGATTTTTCCCTTTCAGTTTCAATCAACGAGACTAGTCGGTGGATGCGATTGATGGTTTCCTTTAAAATGTCGCATCATAAATCTGCTCTAGGTGCCGGTCTTCCGTTCGGTTGAAGGAGGAAGGGCGGATGATGAATGGCATGAAATCGGAGTCCCAGCTGTGCTCAATATGCTCTCGCTCCAGAGATCTACCGGCAATATTCTAAGTTACTCTGAAAACGCTGCTCGTTTTTAAGCCTTAAATTTACGAGTAATAGCAATTTCGTTTAATGTTCGTTAAGTGCTTCAGCATTTTTTTTATTGTAACGTCCTTCCGAGAATTGTATTGTTGATTTGAAGTACAATCAAAACATGAATTCAACGTTCACCACGGTCCCGTCTGCAACGGTCGACTCGTTGAACCCAAAGTCCACACATTTTGATGGGAACGGACTCTAGCTCTCGTTCAAGACTGGCTCTAAGCTCTTTGGAGTGGGCGGTTCGTGTAGCCTCATTAAAAACGAAAAAAAACACTCTGTCTAGGCTACCACTTTGCATAAACAGATAATTCCAAATTCTCGATAAATCGAACGGACTGTTGTTTGATAAATCGAACAAGACCAAGACACATCGTGGTACGCTCGTTAATTCGAAGCCATTGCTCTGTCAGGCTGCCAGAGATACGAATGGAAACAAACACTTTTGTTTTTTGTAGTTGACAAATACGTCTTTGCCTTTTGCTGCCAAAAACTGCTTACACAAACTTAACCACTAGTTCTGGGGAGATGGGCGCCACCTGGTTGGTGACAGCCGCTCTCCAGCCGACACTTTGGTCGATCCTGTGTAGACACGTGATGACTGCGTCTTCTACTGCTGCTGCTCTCGCGGGATCATGGGGTGGTGCGTTACACGCCGTCTCCACTGGACATGACCAGGCCCGGTTCATGAACAGGACGTGAACAAATCCAGTGGAGGCGCAAGCACCCACGTCCAATCCAACACATGACATGAGCATGAGCTCTGTTAAAAAGTTGGACATGAGATTTGACGTTTTCCTATATGTGCGCGACTTTCAATAAATGGAGTGGTAAATATTGAGAGTAAGAGTAGAAGTGATTATTCTTAGTGAGATCTACTCCTTTGATTGGTGGTTGGTTGCCAGCTTCTTGATGTTGACGCTCTCACAGCCCAAGTTGAAGTGTAGTGACATGACATACCTTGCCCGCTAAACAAAAGATCGCGGATGGCTGTTCAGATTGTGGTTGTGATGTGGGGCAGAAATACGTCCAGTGGAGACGGTGCGTTACGTAACTCCAGCAAAGACGTTGGAATACGAAATTAATCCTCCTGTTTAACAAAACCACACGAATATCAAGAAGTCGTGTGGCGTGGACAATTTGAAATGATAAGTTGGTGGGTTGTACGATCAAAATAGCTTTAACGTCCTCATCTCCTTCGAATCACCGACAATGCTGAAAGAGTAAAACTGTTTAGGAAATGCTTCGCAAACTGGCCGCTCGGAGTCGGCATAAAACTGTAGGTCCCCTCCACTCTTAAGAGAACAGTAGCATGCACAACACGAGTGGTTGCTGAGAAGCTAGGGTCTGGCCCTCCACGGACAGTATCGCCACCCATATTATTATTATAAGGGCGAACAAATATGCACCTACAGGCGCTTTATGAAATTCACCCTTATTCTCTTAGTTGTTCCACATGTCACTGTGACAAATTTGTATTCAATTAGTCACTTGCATATAACTTAAGGTAACGAGACAATGTGTCACAGTGACATTTGATACGACTTACAGAATAATCTACAATGAAACTCAACCACAACAATAATAACACTGAAATTACTTTACGTTATGCATCGCAATCTGCTTCATAATTGGAGTAGTCGAAAGTCCTGTAGTCCTGTAGTCCGGCACAGGAAGGATTCACTTATGTAATCAATTTGATTAAACAATATTTATTTCGTAAATCATAATTGCCATTATATTCATTGCAAATATAATACTCCTTTTTTAATTTAATTTTTTTTATTAATTTATCCGCCCCAAACTTGAGTACATCGCTCAAATCTGGTCAGGTGCCCCCAAGATCACACTGCACCTTCTAGATAGAACTCAAAAACGAGCGATAAAACTTATAGGAGACAATAATATTGCAGAGTCATTAGACTCGCTAGAACATCGTCTCTTGGCAGCGTCTCTTCTTTGTCCGATTTGAACAAACGATCCTCAAGAGAGCATCGTGAGCAACGTCAACTGCATTCCCCCTCCCCATGAATTCACCCGCACTACCCGTCTAGCCAGGAATACTTATCAGTTTACCTTAGCAGTTTACCAAAGCGTAAAGGTGCCTCTATACCTTCGGCCCGTACTGTGTCTTGACCCCGGACACTTAAGGGTTTGACACCTTGTGCGCGAACAAATTATAAAAAAAATTCTTCGGCAAGCAAAATATGAAATGTTTATTCATAGAAAACAATACAAATAAAGAGGACTTGCCTATAAAAAAAAAGAACAACTCAACCCAGCCAGATTTGAACACAGAGCCTGTAATGAGCATAAACAAGGCACCAACCCACTCCTCCAACAGAGCCGATAACTTTCGACGTTTCCTTTTCATTCACGTTTTCAGTCAGAAATGAAAAGACGCAGAATAAGTCGAAGAAAAGCGGGTTAATTTTGTCTAATGAGCGGAGTGAAGCATAAGGAGAAAAACAAGGAAGGAATACCAATTTGTTTTAACCAGCCAGATATTTAAAGCTCGGCATTTTTTTTATTAATTTTTTTCGTATATTCATAACGTACTTAAATACTAGACAAAAATGCTTACAACTAGTTAAACGAACAATGCGAAATGTAGCTTACTGGCCATCGGCCATCAACCTAAACTAACAACGTATACATTTAAACAAAACATGGATAATAGACAATGGAGTTCCCTCTCTCCCTAGCCACTAGAACTTTCAATGTTGTCGATGTTCGTCTTAAGTCCGACGTGCTGAAATGGATTAAACCCTCCTCAACATCCCGTCTTAAGACCGACGTCTTAAGACCCTGCTCAGTTCGTTGTGCCACGGAACGGACGTGGTTGAGTCGCCCATCCACAGTTCATCGATGTGGTAGATGATGAGCTGCACGGCACATTTATATCTTGTATCAGTCCGTTTTTGTCTAGGCGCAGAAAAGCTTCTGGGGGTACGAAGCCGTTGTGGCGTACCTTTTCGTGGTTTTGTAAATTGGGGTAGTAAGCTCCCGAGATCAAGTTATTGACCGAGATCATCGCTCTGGCAGTATGACCTCGAACCAACTTCACAGTTGTAAAAAAACTCATTGGAATAGAATTTTCTGTACTGGGACCCTGGAGTTCTATAAAAGCGAAGACAAGCCCTAAGACAAGCCCTCTTGAACAACTGAATCTTTTCCATCAAGCTTGCACTCACGTTGAACTACACGGGGCAGCCATAGGTGAGCATTGGCCGGATGAGGGCCATGTAGCAGATCACGTTCAGTCCCTGGCCAGTGCAGCATCTACATGTTTATTAAGGCTCCACATTTTTTGGGTTTTTATGCATTGTTTTGCTATCGGTTGATAGAATTTGTGGCTTGCGTGTGAAGGTGTAAGAAACACACAAATGTTATGCCTATGTATGTTGCTTGTTATATCGATACATTGTTGAAAAGCGGAATTTTAAAAGGTAACTCGGAAGGAATCGGGTTATATGGACCAAACGCCACTGCTAGCTGCTGTGAGCATATGCCCGCAAAGAATGTCAGAAATTCTTCCTGTGTTTGCTTTAATTTTTTAATTTAATTGTGATAAGGAGAAAGTTTCTCATATTTTCAGTTCGTTTATAAATATGTATTATTTTTTATACCAGATTATTCATATTTTCCCCTCCAACCTCATCAGAATGATTTATAGCTCTCTGCATTCCAGAAGATTCTACGCTCAAATTGAAGACAGCAAATCAACAGAGCGAAGCACCAAGGTGGGAGTTGCACAAGGATCAAAGCTGGGACCGTGACTTTTCAACATCTACACGACAGATCAACCACATCCAAATGACACAGTGAACTGCTGTCCATTTGCAGATGACTCGCTGACTTATGCCAGCTCGACGTCACCACAGATAGCCGCGCAAAGTGTCGAAATTCCAACAACGAACAAATTTGACTACTGTACCAAGTAATTCTTTCCTTAAGGTGAACATCCAGAGGTGGATGCAGATAAGCAGCCAAATGTCGAAGCATGGAGGTAGTGATCCCTAACGGTATAGAAATATCGACAAACGAAACGACCAAGTATCTTGCCGGCGTTAACTTCACGGAAAGGTTGAAGTTCAACAGTCATTCGAACCAGACCCTTATGAAGGCCAACCTAGGCTTCCATCGCATCTGTAAGAATGGCTTAAGCCTGAGGACAAAACTGCTGCAATGCAAGCAGCTTATACGGCCGATCTTAACGTTCCAATATTCCCAATATGGCACACCATCTCTAAGACCAGCATGAAAAAGCTCGAAATTTTCAAAAGAAAAATCAGGACTCACCTTCGACAGGGACCGTCAAGTCACTACAGCAACAATAGAGTTTACGACCAAGCACGCATCATCCCCCTGCAACAGTACATGGTGACACTGTTCAGAAAGCAGCTACTACACATCAACAACCATCCCAACGAGGAAATCAGGAACTTGAGAAACACAATCCCCGGATAACGATACCTCAACGCGTTAAATCTGCTAAGCGAGAAGAACTTTCCAACGATGTCGAACAAGGAGCTGCATGGCTTCCACCAGAGCAGCGATGGCAATCGGCTACCACACCACCACGCCACCCCAAAAGGACCACCATGGACATACGGACGTGAACAACCCGACGTAAGAAACCGCCATAACAAACAATAAACCGACAATAATAGTAAACTTTAAATTAAACAAAGTACGTCTATCGGGCCCCTGTTGTTGAGCCAACACCCTAACCTTTAGTTCGTAGGTCGAGTTGTAATCTCAATTATTTTCCGTTCAAATAAATTTTTTAATCGCTGTACCCGTTGCCAAATTCTCATGTGTGCAACGAAATAATAGCGTTGGTGTTCGACATTTGGTTGGCTCATACGGGTGTATGAGTGTTCGCTCGCTCTCAGATGCGCGGTTGACACTGGCTCATGCTCACTCATGCTCGAGCCCTTGGGCTATTCGCGAACACTTTTGTGGGTCTATCACTAGAGGTGTAGTACTCGCGGCGATTGCCAGCAGCACATTCCATGGTGCGTTTCAATAACCTTTTATTCCGGAGCTCATGACACGAATGAACCCTTGGCCAACGCAAGCATATCGTCTGGTGTGAGGAACGACTCATGGAATTTATTCCACAAATCTGGACATGACTGAAGGAACCCAGTCTCAGTTCGAAATTCTTTCCGATTTTCCAAGCGGTTCAAATTGATTAACTAGCTAAAGATGTAAATTTGCTTATAAACTCCTTAAAGACTCACATTCAGCGCGGTGCATGTTCTTTCGTGGACGCCCCCCCTCCAGGACCTGATTGCTCTTGTTTGCCTGAGGAATAGCTGAAGCGTAATAATTCACGTTAACTTTTCTAATAAGTTGCAGTCGAGTCATAATGAATGCATGACCTCATTACACACAGCGCTCGACGGCCCAGTCTTTTCAGCGAGGTTCTGATACAAATCGAGCACGCAGACGAACACGACTCCTTGGCATGCCGTAATAAAGTGAAATTTCTGGAATAAACACTAATTGCAGTGACTGTGCTCAGCGAATAATAGTGCCACGCATGCAAGGACATAAATCCAGTTCGTGAACGTATCTGTAGGCCACATGCGCTCGTTAGAATTCAGGACATTTCCTGACAAGCCATAAAGGGCGAACAGCTTCACAGTCAATCACGCCTTAACCATGTGATCTGCTTCATAGTTAGTCATGACGTTAGAGTTTTGTGCAGGCAAACACACAATGGCAGCGTTCAAAGGAAATCCTTTCCGAGGAGTTTGTATCCTTTCGAGTCTTTGAAATGCAATGCGGATGCATTCAGGCGGACTGTGCTTGCATGCCGGCCAAATACCATCATCTTTGTGTCCGCCTCTGACCTGGATCCTGACGGTCAACGAAGCAATCCGAGAATGATTTTTAAGTCGTCATCCCTCCTCCCCCACGTATCCACGAGACCAATTACATTCATGCATTGAAAAAAGCACACAACTGGATGGTGGTGACGTGCAGTGGAAACAATTTCATTTTCCGAACCATGTGGAGTTCCTTCGAAGATTTAAGTGGAATTCCTTCTGCAGCACACATTCTCATTCCTTAGGCTGTCTGATATCCGTCGCATGTGACGAAGTTGATGGATGGAGCGGCGCTGATTGGATGGAGGGTGTTAGGTAATAACTTCAATTTCAAGATTGCGATTGTCTGTAGTGTAGAGGCCTAGGCCAGACTTGGGAGCGACGTTTTGCGAAGTCTCGCGCCTAAGCGCCAAAGGGGCGCTGCTTTTATATCGAAGGTGAACAATGGTCATGCCTGCAGCTTCTGCATTGCAACAGATACCTTATCTGGAGGCGTGAGTACCGATGGCGTAGTGCCCGGTTATATGAGGGTTCTGAGAGTCAGCCTACTCATACCGATAAGGTCGCGCGTGCCTTTTGGATTGACAATTGTTGTCTGGTGAAGCACCCAGTGCCAGTAGATCATCTACCTGCGTTTCAAGCTTCAGTAGGTGCGAGAGGCATGGGTGACAGGTCTCCATCCGGATGGAGTGCTGAGTTCCACTTCTAGCGAATGGGCTTCGCATTCGCATGGTGGCCCAGCACCCACATAAGGAGGATGCTGAAATACTTGGCCATCCCGTCGAGAGATCTTGGAGTTAAAGGTGACTGCATTCAGAGATTTGATCGCTGCCTGGCTGTCCGAACAGACGATGATATTTGTGCCTGTTATTAGATTGGCTAAAAGAGAGCTTCCTACATCGCTCTACTTACCGCCTGAATAACCCTTCAATGATTTGGCAGTCGGAATGGCAATTAAACCGCACCGCTATCAATTCAGACAACGACACCAGCGCTGAAATCCAACGAAGAATAACTCTTGCCAATCGCTGCTTCTTTGGGCTAAGAAAGCAATTGGTAAACAAAGCCCTCTCTCGAACAACCAAACTAACGCTTTACAAGACCTTAATCGTCCCAGTCCTGCTATATGGCGCGGAGGCATGGACTTTATCAAAAGCGGATGAAGCTGCTCTTGGTTGCTTCGAGAGGAAAATTCTTCGTGTGATTTTCGGTCCCGTCTGCATAGATGGTGAGTGGAGGAGGAGATTTAATGACGAACTATACGGGCTGTTTAGCGACATCGACTTAGCCAGAAGAGTGAAGATCCAACGATTGAGGTGGCTAGGTCATGTAGAGCGGATGGAAACCAATGCTCCGGCCCGAAAAGTCTTCGAATCCACCCCCGAGGGACGGCGCAGTAGAGGAAGACCGCGACTCAGGTGGCGCACGCAAGTGGAAAGGGACCTCAACCAACTCTGCGTGCGAAACTGGAGACAGCTAGCTAAAGATCGAGCTGGCTGGAGACGCTTGTTGGTTGAGGCCCAGGTCCACCCCGGACTGTAGCGCCACCTTAAGTAAGTAAGTAAGTAATGGCAATTAAAAACTGAGGTCCTTAGAGTAGACTCTCACACCCACTCCCACACCCACTCTTCAGTGCATCTGTGACTATTCGGAGAAGACCGTCCACCGTCTGGTGTACAGTCGTCCAGTAAGATCCGGAAGGTATTCTGGTAGAGGTTGAGGATGTCTGGTTTATCGTAATGTCCCGCTGATGCATACACCATTTCGAGCGGCTTGCTAAGAGAATAACTATTGGACGAGGTGACAAATTCTCGCCTCAGCCTTCAAGTGAGGTGACAAAAAACCAATCAAATGCCTAAAAATCAAAATTCAACTAATGCCAACGTATGCTGCAGATTTGTGGGATCACTCACCTTCAAGTGGGATAAATTTCCATTCGGTGGTTGTATTTGCTAATTCTTGTCAACGGCGCAGAATGCCTTTGGTGCAGAACTCGAGAGTATTGGATGTCCCGAGTTCTGCACCAAAGATGGACTATATTTCATTGACTGCCCAAGAAATGCAAACATTTCGTTTTTTTCACAAAAGTGGATTACTAGCTGCGATGGGATGTCTAACGCAATAGCAAAAATAACTTGCGCGAATTATTCAACGCAGCCCAAAGAGGAGAGCAGACGGGGCTGACAATATTTCCAATTTCGTCCTGAAGCGAATGCCACAAACGGTTATGATACTTCTCACAATCATCGTGAATAATTTCATCAACAATTGCTACTTTTCTAGCAAGTGGAAAATAGCAAAAATTGTTGCAATACCAAAAAAGGGGAACGCTGACATTGTTTCAGGATACAGGCCTATATCGCTTTTGAGAAATATAAGCAAGACGGAGAATCTGCGATAGTCTACCGACCTAAACATCATTCCGGATATTCAGTACGGATTTCGGGAGAAACATTCAACGTTACATCCTCTAATGAAGTTCCACCACGAAAAGCGTTTCTATGGAAAAAGTGACGAACACGCCCGTGGCTTTACCATGCAACTCTTCAGGCCGCTCCACGGCCCATGAAAACAAGTTACGTATACGCCCGGTTGACTGTACTCCCCAACCAATTGCAAAACGTCTCGGATACTGTGGCTTATATATAATACAGGCAACAGCCCGTAGATGTCCAGGGTCTATCTTCTCAGCAACCACTCGTGTTGTGCTCGTGCGTGCTGTTATTCTATCAAGAGTGGAAGGGACCTACATTTGATTCCAATTCCGAGCGGCCCATTTGAGGAGCTTTTCTAACTCTTAGAGCATCGTAAGTGACTCGAAATAGGTGCGACCGTGCACATAGTTTTTCAGACACTTGCAGTGCGTAGGAGTCGATACACTTACCCTCACAACACTACCGCCGCCACCTATATACGGCCTATATACGCCAGTGCGAAAATAGTTAGGCAACGTAGGCTTTCCGTGGTTATGACCTACGGCTAGCCGTTCTGGCACAGAAACTACCTTCAGCGATGGAAAATGACATCAAGGCTTTTTGCGACCCATTGAGCAAATCTGCATCAGTATAGTGCAGCGGCGCAACCAACTTGAGCGGCACTTTCCCTAACGGCTGCAATACAATGATGCGTTGCTTCTAACGTTTGACGTTTTATTATGGTCACGCATTTTTTAACAAACGTAGCACGGTGCAGTATTTTGTGAAAAGCCTACAACTTGTTTGTGCGGAAAGGCGACGGTTAAAGCAATGTGGAATTGTGACTCAGGCATAATGAAGAGCCCAACCTACGAGGGTACCTGATGCGGGATATAGTGGCAAGGGCTGACGTGGTTTGTGATTTGTGCTGTCAGTGATCAGATATCGACCGAACTGGATCAACTTTTATCAAAAATAAACATTTGATTCATTTGAGTCCCCAGCGAGCTCTGGAACAGTTTCAATGCTTGCTTTTCAACCATGGTTGGAAATTGAGACTTATTTCTTACCGCTTTCTGATGTCGGCATGATAACACGTCGGGAGGCAGTAACGACGCAACGGGTTGCCAGAAGACAAATTAAAAGACTCTAGGGAGGCTCTGCGAATTTTGGAATGCTTCCTCGCTAACATATCCTCACTCCGGCATAGCGGTTAGGGAAAATAGTCATCAAACTCAGAGCTCCCGACCCCGTCCCAAATATTGACTTCAGGCCAAGTGGCTTGTCCAGAAACCCAGTTCACATCGTTAAACTCAATCATTATTTATAGCCTTGTCCAGTCTGTCCACCCAAACGCCATCACAGCTTCACTCAAGCCATTAGCCCTTCCCCCGACAAACTGCATTGTTTCCAATTCCACCCAGAACGTATCTGCTAGTTATTATATCGTAAGCCCACACACTCGCACGTCCCAATCCCCCAAAGAGCATATCACCGAAGGAGAAGCAGCATAGTTACCACCAAGTGACAACGACTACATGAGGAATATATTCGGGAGCATAAAACCGGAATAAGATATCCTTGCTTCTGATGCCACGTTCCAGGGAGGGGCAGAATATCGTCCTCATCCCCCGGAGGACGTCGACGTCATGGGGACTTTCTCTGGATTGGGACATCCTGGCAATCAATGAAATTCCCATCGATCCAACTAATCAGTTGGAAAAAGGACGTACAGTATTTCGGATGTTTACAAGGCTATCCCGTGCTTTTCAACCGTCGTATCGTTGCCCCACTCGGTAATTTATGCGGGACGGGTTTTTTTCTGCCTCTGATGCGAAATCCGTCCCGACGGGCGAATGCTTTAAATGGATTCCCGCAGTTGTTTCCCTTTGCCCGACAAGCAATGTTTGTAGTTTAAATTAAACATTCTTTAGTTGCTGGGGGCGAGTAATTTGCCCGGGGAAGAAATACGGATATGTTAAATCCTAGACCGGCCTATGGCGTTCATTATCTTTGAGACTACTATGTGTGCTGCGAGCACCGACCACCTTGCTGGCAATGTCGACGCCAGCAGTTCATGGAGGGCAGAATATCTCTGAGCTTAGCGCTGTCCCTTTACATGCAGGCTCAAGGGACTACTGTCTGGGAACCACACTGACATTGACGCAGTTAATTTCAGACGCGTTGCCATGCCTGAAGAAGCCTTCACTCGAGAGAAAATCCAATTGCAAGGCTCCATACATCGGAGCCAAGTAGACCACATGGACAACCCTCACCTGTGTCGCGAAGCCATTATCCTTCATAAGCCTTTTCTGTGTGGTCGATGGTTTGCTGTGCGTCACTTACTGGAATTGAGTATCGCCCGTCTGGGAATTTGGGTTGTTCACAGGACCCTGTTTTTTCGCTGCTATTATTTTATTCCTGCGAGTCTACCACTCTCTTCACCACCCATTGACAATTTTCAACAAATTGCTGATCCTACCTAAAAGGAAGGCATCATCTTGTGGTACCCCCGCGTCTTGCACTTCACATGACAAGCATATTAAAAGCCGATCCAGAAGACGAACAAGATGAAAATTAACTCCCCAGCGCACTGTAACTACTTTGCCAATATAAAACAAAAATATTTCAAGTCGCTTGCGCCTTGAATTCCAGTTTTCGTCGACATTTTTTGTTCATTTTCATTTTCGATCTCGTTGGCGTTGCGTCGAAAAATTCTCAATTTATAAAATTCTAAATATTTGCCGCTTGAACAATATTATTCAAATGAAGAAACCCCAGCAGATAGAAAACCAGAATCACTCGTCGTTGGACGAGAACGAAGACAATCCAGCCGAGGTAAGCTTGTGTGCAAGCAAAGTTTTATGTAAATTCCAAATTTTGATTTGTTTGCAGATGGAAGACGCGACTAGACGCCGGCGTCGACGTGCGCCACGGCGCTCACGCTCATCGCGCCGCTCGCGATCGACTCGCCGCTCAGCATCATCTCGGCGCAGGTCACGCTCTAGGCGCCGTCGTTAAGCGATGTTCGGGGTTGTGTGTGTCTTTGGATCGAATAAATTTGGAATTGTGAAATTAACATAGAATCTGTGTCGGTTTTCTTTTGGATTCTCAAAATGGTTGTATCCTCCACTTTTAGGTTCAGGGACAACCCATGTGCCTGATGTGTGGTCCTTAGGCGGTCTGCATCAAATTGGAGAAGGCTTGATCGATAAGCCGTGAACGGTTCCAACGGAGAACCCATGTGGCTGATGTGTGATCCTTCTGCATCAAATTGGAGATGGCTTTATCGACTAGCCGTGGACGGTGACATTAGCGCGTTGGCTTCATCTGGCTAAATTGTCACATATTCACCCCTATTTCGCTTGTCGTCTTATTCATTTGCCTCGAGGATTCAGTTGTCCCTGCAACAAAACAAAAAAGCATTGCCAATGTTTTCGCAGTTTGACTGTTGCACTGCCTTTATGCACGCAGTTGCCGACTGCTCTCATGCATAGTCTTGCAGGATTGTCGCAGTGTGGCGCTTATGAACTCGGCCAACAAGGTGACTTGCAGAACACAGCCAGCTGACAATGAGGCGTGTGGTAATATAGAGCTTGAAGTGCGTCTGACAGTGAAGATGCTGTCTCCCAGAAAGCACACACAACATCTACGTCTTAGGCAGAGCGTCACAATGGGATATTGCTTCGGGGTATTTAAGGAGATCGTGTTCCTAGGCTCCGCAGTAAACAGTACGAAGAGCACCAGTACCGAATCAAACGTTAAAAACGCTTTCGGACCCCTGTTTCTTCTGGCTGAAGAAGTAAGTGAGTAATAGAGCCCTCTGGCGGAGGATCAGGCTGACTTTATATAAGATACTGATGGTACCAGTCCTTCATAAAAAGTGGACAAAAGTGGATGAAGAAGTCCTTGGTCGCGTCGAGAGAAAAGTTCTGCGTACGACCTTTGGTTGTGTTATACCTGGAGGAGAAGATTCGACCAAGAATTGTGTGAATTCTACAGCGACATGGGCCTAGTCAGGCAACGCCTAAGTCGGCTAGGCCATGTAGAGTGTATAGACAACTTGCATAGCCCCAGCAGCAGACGACGCCCGCGTCTTAGGTGGCGCAGCCAGGTACAGAAGGACTTCAACCAACTTTGCTTGCGAAGCTGGATGCATTTGGCTAGAGATCGCGGAGCTGGAGAGTCTCATTGGTTGAGGCACATGTCTACCCCGGACTGTGGCGTCACACAAAGAAGAAGAAGTTGGTCCTTCATCGCTTGGATGCGACATCATTCGAAGACTATGTTACCACACAAACTTCCTCGTTGGTCTCATTTGTTACACTGAACCTTTGTTAACATAAGACTCGACTCTATCCCAGCGAATGCTACCGGCGCCCATTAATTATGGAGAATGCTGCTATTTTTGCAACGACGCGCCACCTCGTGTGGGAGGGTGCCTGACCAGCCATGGTCTTGTGGGTGGTTATTCTTTAAAGTATGGGCGCCACGCGATTGACCTCCCGTAAGATCCACCAACTCTTGAATCGCGACAATAAGCTGGTAGTCTGTTTTAAAAGTCCGTTTTGAAAGACCATTTTCTCTAGGACTTGAACTCGGTCTCCGCCGATCCCGACGAGCAAAGTTTCCGCGAGCAGGAACGCGCACCGCCACCGACTCAACCACTGTTGACTCCCCGATTCAAACTATAAAAGCAGTTTAGCAATACCGTCCGATCGATATATACCGATTAACATTCGTGTATGCACTTCAATAACTAAGGATCGATGCCCTGGACTTAATTTACTTCACCTGAGTGCTGCGATCTCGTATCGGCTACCAAATTTGCGAGTTTATTGTCTACTGGTGTAGTCCTTTTTTTTCAATGCAATTTTGTTCTTATTGTATTAAATGTAACTTACATGCTAGACTAAAGAACTTAAAACTAGCTTAACTTACTTAACAATTGACAATTGTTCTTAATACTAACCTACTGACCCTACGCGGGTACTCTAAGCTAATCTAATCTAAAATTATAAATGTGCCTTTGGGCTTAATCTACTTATTTTTTTTAGTCTTTCCTGACAAACTTCATTCATTTATTGTGTGCCAAGAAAACTTATAAAAAAAACTTGGCTAAACTTAACTTAACTACTTAACCTACCTTATACTAACTCACCCTAACATACAACTTAGGACTACTGTAATCATGTCCGTAACAGTACGGACGCGTGCGCCAGGGCGTATATGTTATACATATGCATATACAATGCTTAACATATAAAGGGTGATTTTTTAGCTATTATCTTTTTGGCAACACAGGTTTAAACAGCTGACGCACGTTTCGTGTTTTGTTTCACTGTCAAACATATTCAGATTGGTCTACAATTTAACCATGAATCGTCTTACAAACGAACAAGGCTTGCAAATTATTGAATTTTATTATCAAAATTCGTGCTCTGTTAAGAAAGTCCATCGCGCGCTTCTTCCATTTTATGGTCAGTTTAAGACGAAGCTCATTTTTGGCAGAATAAGCAGAATTGTCGATTTTTGAGTGAATCCAGCCAGAAGCATTGCAAGAGCTACCAATGCATCCAGAAAAAGTCACAGTTTGGTGCGGCTTATGGGCTGGTGGCATCATTGGACCGTACTTCTTCAAAGATGATGCGAATCGTGACGTAACTGTGAATGGTGAGCGCTACCGTGAGATGATATCCAACTTTTTTTTTGCCCAAAATGCAAAAGCTTGACTTGCATGACATGTGGTTTCAACAAGACGGTACCACATGCCATACAGCACGCGGAAAAATGGACTTATTGAGAGGCGAGTTCGGTGAACATTTTATTTCACGTTCGGGACCGGTCAATTGGCCGCTTAGATCGTGCGATTTAACGCCTTTAGACAGTTTTTTGTGGGGCTATGTTAAAGCTCATGTCTATACAGACAAGCCCGTTTCAATTGACGCATTGGAAGACAACTTTGAAGCATTTATTCGTGAGATACCGGCCGAAATGTTGGAAAGAGTATGCCAAAATTGGACTAAGCGGATGGACCATTTGCGGCGCAGTCAAGGTCAACATTTGCATGAAATAATCTTCAATCATTGAATTATATGGACCGTACTATCGATTCAAATAAAGATTTCATGCATTTTTCTGAATTTTATGTGTTTTTTTTTTTTTTTTGAAAAACTTTCCTATAGCTTGAAAAATCACCCTTTATAATTTATACGCCGTGGTACACCTTTTTTTTGGGTTTTTGTTTTACATATTTTTTTTTTTTTTTGAATTTTTTGCTTTACAATTTTTATTTTGTTTTATAATTTTTTTTGGATTGTTTTTTCTTAATAACTACCTTAAAAACCTATGTAAGCTGGCCACCATGGCCAACTACCGGATCGTTTAAAAACTGATTTTGGTGTAACCACCGCTCTCGACTGAACCGAAGAAGATCCTCGTGGGTGCGAGCGACATCCGGTTCGTATTGGAGTCGCCTGTCCACTGTTCAGCGTACGACATGGAAGATTACAGGGCATCCATCTGTATCCTGTATTAGGCAAATCGTGTCTAAATAGAGGAATGCTTCGGGAGGCATAAAGCCGTAAGACGCACCCTATCATGATAAAGAAAATTGGTGTAGTAAGCCCCGAATATAATAAGAAGTGATAGCTCGTGCAATGTGTCTTCTGATCAGCTTAATAATAAAATTATCTATCCTGTTCACGTTTGCCTCGTTGTACAGGACCTCGTTAGGATAGTACTTCTTGTACTCAGACTCGGGTGTACGATACAACCGGAGACAGGACCGAAGACACTGTCTCTCGAACAACCTCATCTTTTCCATCTGGGAAGGACTCACGTTGAACCACAACGGAAAACCGTACGCCATAATTGGCCTGATGAAGGCCATGTAGCTTCACCCTGGTATCAAGTTGGCTGCTGTAAAACAACCTCCTTGTCGCAGCAAAGGCCTTTCTGGCTTTGATGTTTGTTAAAATAGAGACAGCCAAATGCCAAGATATCTAACCACACTTTTCACAGCTAACGGCCGTCCCTGTGGATCAACTATGCCGAACTTGCGCCAGTTTAAGCGAATATCCCGCGACGCCATGTACAACGGGGTCCTGAAAAGGGTAGTTCACACTTCAGGAAGTTGATAACCAACTTCCAGTCGTCGAATTTTCTCGAAGTCACGCTGCAACAAGATATTTATCACCTCGACCTTTGGACCTGATCTGTACGCTTCTAGGTCGTCGGCGTACGCAATTAAGTGCGGCATGGAACCTATAAGTTCTGCAGTGACTGGTGTAGTCCTTCCTTGGGAATGATCCTCTGGGATGGCTTACCAATGTCCGGGTGGGGCTGCGAATACTCCTCGGTCTTGCTCGCTTCTACAACATCGTCAATACTCAAGCGAAGGAAAAGCCACGAATCACTGTGGGAAAAAAAATAAATGCGATTTACGAGGAAGCGGGGAAATACCTTTCATCACTCGCGCATAAACCCATACGATAATTTTTTACGGCAATACTTCTTTTTTTTTATTTTCTTTATAGCCTACGCACCAAGGTCTATCCAGCTTTGCCTTGCATCGGCTGTAGTTTGGAGATTTACGAATCTCCACAACATCATGCCATTTGCAAGGCCGCTAGTTCCCACTACCGCAACAGAAAGAGCAGGGGCATGGAACCATGATTCGAAGAACTTGGAAAAACAGAAAAAAAAAATAAAAGAAGCACTATCCCACAGGATTCGAACCTGAGTCCCAACTATCTGAGCTAGCGCTAGGAGCATCGAGCTAAGAACGCCGCTAGCGCAAGATGATCTAAGACTAGTTAAGTAACACTACGCTCCCCCCACTACACCCTAAACATAAATGTACACAAATCCTAATTTGAAAATAGGAGAAAATCTTTAAAGCCTTTGGGCCTACTAACACTCACGGCTTCCACACATACGAGCTAACTCCGGGCACCTGCTGGTGTGCAGTCTCGGTATGCCAACACATCGAAAGTACATCCATCGTCTTCTTTATTTGGTGCTACAGTCTATGGTGGACTCGGGCTTCGACCATCAAGCATTTTCAACTACACCCGTCTATGGCCAGTTCCTTGCATCCTCTGTGGCGTTGTCCCACAGCTTCGGAGTCGAATAAGCACGGTCGAAGCTTGGCATTTTTTCCTCGTGAATCTACCTCACTTATTGAGTCTCTCCGTATGATTAGGTTAGATTGTAGTGACTGACTGGTGGTAGACAACAGCCACTCTTAGGCCAGCATAAGCAATTGTGCTACCACGCAGTTCTGTTTGATCCTTTTCTGCAAACCAGTTAGTGCTTCTGATAAAGCTTCTGACTGACCCTGATGCTGCTTAGTTCAGGAGGCTTCTTCTTCGCGAGGGGGCAGCGCTGCAATTGCAGAGTAGATGTGCTACAGTTTCCTCTCGTCTCTGCACACTCCCTCCGTACACAATGTTGTTAGGTGCTTGAGATGAGTGATTGGTAAGAGAACCCTGGTAGACACGCCTCAAGTACTCTTCTACCACACTCTACCACGCATCACTTTGCGACTCATCCTAAACTACACGTCGTTTCGTAAAAACAACAAAGTGAGCCCGAAATGTCAAACGCTTGCTCTTAAAGACACACAAAAATCGCGTCAAGAACCCACAATTCCCCTCTAACGCCAGTCAGTTGATCTGCCAATCGACTCGATTGACTCTCGCGCATTCGATCACCCACACGTTTCCATAATTGCCCATATCCACACAAGTCAAGGACGCTCACGTACATGTTTAAATACCATTCGAGCATAAATCAAAGGATCCAGGGATCCAATATCCGGAATCCTGCCCTCATCCACGCCAGCCTACGGCAGTGCAAATGTATCCCATTCACCTAAGTTCCTAAGTTATCTCAGAAACTATCGTCGCCGCCCATGGAATCTCTCGGAATCAATTTGCAATGAATCAACTTCGAGCACATTGAATAAATGAAACCTAATCGTGACGCCTACTCGGGTCGTAAAGAAAAGGCACAGCATCCGGACAAATCTGCTTCCATCACCTTGATGCCTTCATCATCGAACGCACGCATCTTCTTGTGTCGCTGACAAGTTGCCTTCAACAGCAATTTCGTGGTATTACCCCGAACAACTCGCTCACGAGATCCAGGCACGCATCCCCTCGGGCTTATCGGATATCACGAAGCGCGTACTAGCTGTTGATGGAGCAGATTTGTGCATATATCATACGGAAACACTATATACATCGTCGTGGTAGGCATCTCGAGGAGCTGCCGGGTGGGGGACTGCATATAAAGTGCCACATTAGGCGGTGGATACGGTACAGCGATGAGGAATCAATCGGTGTTTAGTGAAGTGTCCGATTATGTTTGCCACAGGCATCTGGTGTGCGAGTCTTGGGTGTGGTGCACTGAATAGGAGTCGCCCCCAGTCCCATCTCCGCGATGAGACAAGGAAAACCTGGGTCAGCTCCACCTGCTTGGGAGGGCTACCTCCCAATCCCATTCACGTTCGCCTAGATTACATTTGCCAAGTAAAATCTCAACTGGATGAATGGGTCTCATCCGCTCGCGTACTGGGACCAGCGTTCACCAGACATAGATCAAGAACAGAACTATCTCTATCAGTCTCCGTCGCCGCACAGATTCCCCAAGTCACAGCGCACACACACGCAGCAGTTTCCCCTTGAGAGATGTCCCATCGTGCGACATGCGATCCGAGTTGGAAAAGGAAGAGTACATATATTTATTTTTCAATTCGCGTGGATACCCAGTTATGGCTGACAAGAGGAATCGTGTGCCATGATGATGGCTTAGGGATATCCTCGGAGGACACAAAGGACCAACTCCATTTGGTGTAATGCAAGAGCTCGGCTGTCCCATTTCGTTGTAAATCTTGCATTTTGTTGAATGAAAAATTGCCTTTGTCTGCATCGGGACGGGGTGTGATGTGATGGAGCAGGGACTTCGTTTTGTGATGGACTCCTCAGGAGGGACGTTTCCAAGGTGATAAGACACCTATCTGCTATTCTATTCTTCAATTCAAACTAAATATGAATACCATTCGAATGCAACCGTGCGACGACGGGGATGAGTTTTATTTCAATTTTGAGATTGAACCTTATGCGGGGAGTCCTTTTACGTGCCTGGTGGTGAGTGGCCTTTGTTGCAAGATGAGCTGGTCGATGGCGTGGTTGTGGAATCTCGATGGGGCTTGTCATCTAATCCGACGTGCAGCATCTGCCTGGAGGGGAACTCATCTTTAATCTATGGCCCAAACTAGCAGTTGACGATGTGAACAAAGAAACGCATTCGAAGAAGAACGCAACGAGTACTATGATCCTAGTCGATCGAGAGGCCCAGAATCTCCCTGTAAGTTCGACGCCACCTGCACGAACAATCAAAGAAGATTAGAGGCGTGGTCAAGTCAGGATGGGCTCACAGGAGCTGCCACTGACGTGCTGGGTTCCACAACACATCAAAGAAAAACCTCTGATTCGACCACGAGTGCAGCCAAGCCAATGCAACAGAGTAGGGAGCCTACAAGGCAGCGCTGGATTCATCAACTACAGCCGTTCGTAAATCTGAAACGAAGAAATGAGATGTGTCTTCTTATAAGACAAATCATGAGAAACGACGTGTCCATCAGAGCGTGAAGAAAATATCCAATGGATTTGAAATTCCGCCAGACACCTGGTAATAGAGTGACAGTCGATGCTGGGCATTTAGTGACCTCCCTTCCGAATAGCGATGAGGACTCAAATAACGCTTTCAGCTGTAATGCTACAACCTAAACGAGTAAGGCAACAAGATCGAGACTTAAGTCCAAGTTGGACTAGCTTGCACTAGCTCATCTGTATGATATGGCATTCCCGATGACTGGACGCTCAATATCATATGCAGATGCACAAACCCTTTGGCTGCTTAAACTATCGAGGAATTAGTCTCCTCAGCATTCCACTCGTCAGCAGCTGTCTTGCGTGAGTCAGAGGTTCCCTACTCGGTGGATCTGGCTTCAAGCCAAGGGGGCTTACACAGCGGCTAGTTACAAACCGTCATGTGAGCTTTCCTCATTGTCGTCATGCACGCCAGACTGTGACAATGGATAGCTTCCTCCTCAAGATCGGCAACGAACTCACCTAGGCCTTCAATGTGTACCGCCACGGTTTCAGCGTATAAAAGCCTGAGACCGTGACTGTGGAGGGGACAGTCGATAATCAGAGCAAAGCACGAACATACAAGAGTACAAATAAAGCCCATTGAACTGAACCGTGCGTTTCATTTCGTTGTCTGGAAGTTCTCTCTTAATGCATGTCAGAAAGGCAATGCAAAACGCTCTCATGTGAATTTTTCAACATCATTCTGGAGAAGATCGTGAAAAATTCATTCCCCAACTGATAGCCTTCGAAGTCGACATACATGTGATTGGTCGAACAAAGCGCCCTGCCAATGAGGTGTGTCCTTAATTTGAGACTGAAGCGAAAAAAATGGATTTGGCCGGAACTGGAGTGCGAACTAAATAATGTCTTCGAGGAAGAACTACATCATCAACGACTTGGACAAAAGGTCGAGGAAATGTCTACAACTGTACACTCGTGAAAGACTATTTATCCCTTTGTTACAAGACTCAACTCCTATTTTTTTTTCATAAGTTTACAAAGCCGGCCTCTGCACAATTTACAAATCAGAGATTTTAACATCATCATCTTCTGACCCGCAAGCGAGAGATCTCCAGGCAACTCAATCCTTCGCCATCGAGCCTAACTTATCAGGAGTTATGCCCAAACGTGACCTGGCGAGTTTTTGGACTCCATCTCGTCCTGGGTCTACCAAGCGGTCGACTACCTGATGGAGTCGCATTCAACGCCCGCCTCGGAAGTAGTGATGAAGGGGACATTCGTGCCACATGACCAAACTACCGAAGCATAGCCCTCTGCGTTCCAAGAAGCAGCTGCTCAATGTTGAGCTTCTCGCGCACTGCCGTGTTTCCCACCATATCCCGGCGAGTAATTCCCACAACAGCAAGGAGAAATCCCATCTCAGCAGCTTGTACTCGCGATCCTATTCGTTCGGTCATTACCCAAATTTCATGGCCATAGGTGAGAGTTGGAACAAATACTGGTTTGACTTGGTTTTGACACCAAGCTCGGCCTTCCTGATTACAGATCTACCAAGCTTTTTCAAAATTTACCCAGCTTGACTAATCCTACAGGAAAGCTCAGCATTACTCCTTCCATCACTTGTGAAAAATACTCCGAGATACTTAAACTCCTCCACCAGCTTCGATGGGACTTCACTAACATGTAGAGTGCATTGAACAGGCGTTCTGGAGATGACCATAACCTCAGATTTGCCCACGTCAACCTTCACTCCAGCATCAGCATCGCGCTGGAGGTCCGTCTGGGAAGATGTGACCATCACTAAGTCATGAGCAAAAAGAAGATGACTTACCCTCAACTCTCCCAATGTGGAACATCACTCGCCTCGGCTGCCCCGCAACATCCAGTCCATATACAATGAAAAGGAGAGGTGGCAAGACGCACCCTTGGCAAAGTTCCACGCCCCACGGTGGTGTTGATTTACCACCGTTAACCCGAACACAGCTGCTACAGTTTGTGTATAGAGACTGAATGACCATCAGAAATTCACCTTCAATCCCATGCTCCGGCAGAACACTCCCAAGTTTACCTCGAGGAACTCCATCGTAGGCCTTTCCCAAATCCACAAAACAGCTCTAGATGGGTTTGGCATACTCCCAAGCCTTCTCAAGTACCATTCTTTGAGTAAAACGCTGGTTGGTTGTACTTCTACCGGAACGAAAGCCCCCATCTCGACCATAGCTCTAGAACGCACTTCCAACACCTTAGCGTAGACTTTCCCGGGGAGACTTAAAAGAGACAAACCCCTGTAGTTGGAGCAATCTCTTGGGTCCCCCTTCTCGAAAAGTGGGATAATCACCCCGGTTTGCCAATCGCCAGATGTCTCACCACGTTTCCAGGCCACTTTAATGACACGAGAGAGCCCTAGAACTCCCCTTTACCCATTGCCTTGAGCATTTCTGGCCGGGTTTCATCCACACCGGCAGAATGACTTCCTGACTGACAGTGCCCTGTTCGGCATTGAGCAGCTACTTGGGCGATGACTAAATCAGGCTATTTTTGTGTCTGTTCCAGCAAGATAAGCACTTCAATTTGTTTGAGATCATTTCCAACAGCTGATTGCGCGACAAATCCCCATAAATGAGATCTGCTGAATAACACAAGTGTCCCATTCAGCAACGAACCCAAACCGTATTCAGCAAGACCCATACGGTGTGTCTCGAGGCATTCAATAGTGTGGGCGAAAACCACAAAACCCCACAAATGTCCCTGATTACATCTCGAACCATTCAGTTAGCGTCTCATCATTCTACACAGTTGTCTTCGTACTTGTGTAGTAACACTAGAGATCGTAGAATGCCAGGGCCTAGTTTTTACAGCAACCACTTGTGTTGTACATGCTGCTGTTCTCTCACGAGTGGAAGGTACATACAGCTGTATGCCGCCTCCGAATGGCCAAGTTTGAGAAGGCTTTTCAAGACGGGCGTAATCCTTGTGTCATGTGACTCGTAACAGGTGGGGCCGTGAAGAGTATTTTGGCTGTACCTGGAATCTAACTTAGATACCGTAGGTTCAAGGGCGTAGGAATTGACTCACAGACGTGCAGCCCCATGGCCGCCATCGTGGTAATTGAAAAACCTGCATACAGTGTACTCGTACTCTCCCTAAGACGAAATCTCCCGTCGAATTTCTCTCTAAAATAAAATCGACATAGGAAGAGTCCAGTGCATTTCAAAATGTTGCTGACATTGCAAGCCTTAAGGTTTCGTTTCCGTTTCTACGTCCGATGTCAGCCAGGATGTCCCTAGAAGTAATGGCGAATAGACTGTTTTAGATAGCCCTTCACAATTATGTACCTCTCACATTGAACATGGCATATGACCAAATGCCTTCAACTGTCAACTCTCCCATCAAACCTACAACCCTCCCATCAAACCTCACCGATTACACAAGAGGATGAACAAAATGCCCCTTTCATTGATTAGGACATTTACCACATAGAATCAGAAATGCCAAGCCTACTCGAAAAGTTCCGCAAGTGATAATTTGCGACCTAACTCTCACCCACAACATTAACATGGTAATTCACTCCGGCAAATTATGCGCCCGCCTCCAGCCAAGGCGCCAGCCACAAATTAACCGGGTACCTAATGAACAAGGGTCCGGGCTCCAAGCGCAAATCTTGAGGCCACAAATCAGTGGTATGCCAACAGAATCAAACGGCAACGAGGTCCGCCTGCAGCAACTTAGTTGCGCTCCACCACCTCTTAGTCTGGAGAAATTACGTTTTCGCAGCGTCGAAGGCACTCACCCACCTCACACACAAAGAATCAATATTAATCACAGTTAACCACAGGCGTTGCTTTTCTTTTTGGCGATCATTTTAACGCAAAACTCGTTTCGACGATATATGTTTAAATGACCTTGTTGTCTGGCAATACAATTTCGGGGACTGTGCAATGAAGCATTTGAGTGCAAATAAAAGGATGCAACGCTCACATATTGCCCTACGTGACATGAAATGACAAGTCGACTGGTTGTTGGGCTGCTGCATGGAGGACTTCGTTTTCGGTCAACGATGATAGCAGTTGCTTGCCGCCTGGTTGACTTTGTGGACACGGTGTTGGTCATATTTTATCAGTGAATTGAATCGGCGGCAGCATCACAACACATCTGTGCGTTCGTGTAAAACGACCACCAGACATGTTTTAAATACACAGACGAAGTCATTCGCGTTTTTTGGTCTGGCAAAATGAGGGCAGGACGTTGGCGGCGAATGGGGGTCCAGGTTGGGGTTTGTTTTAATATTTGAACAGGATGTTATGTCCAATCTTTTTTCCCTGAGGACTGGTTGGCAAAAAGTACTGAAAAAAGTGAACGCGAAAGATATCGATTCGGCATCTATTTGGGAATATGTGAATATAGGGTGCTCATGAAAATAGGGTACTCCCATCTGATAAGTTAGCTATTGGTCACGTTGACATTCAGCATAGTTTTGGAGGGAATATATCGGAGAAAATAAAAGGCTGAACTTCAAAATTAAACACTTTGAAAGTACATTATTAATCGATACCGGAAGCACCATCTTCAATTTGTACTACGAACTCTACAATACCGACTGAACTGAATGACGACGACACCCATTTAATTACGTGATATCATCTCAAGGCTCTATGATCCTCTCTCTTCCGATTTCCACCGTCCACCGTCCACCGTCCACCGTCCACCGTCCACCGTCCACCGTCCACCGTCCACCGTCCACCGTCCACCGTCCACCGTCCACCGTCCACCGTCCACCGTCCACCGTCCACCGTCCACCGTCCACCGTCCACCGTCCACCGTCCACCGTCCACCGTCCACCGTCCACCGTCCACCGTCCACCGTCCACCGTCCACCGTCCACCGTCCACCGTCCACCGTCCACCGTCCACCGTCCACCGTCCACCGTCCACCGTCCACCGTCCACCGTCCACCGTCCACCGTCCACCGTCCACCGTCCACCGTCCACCGTCCACCGTCCACCGTCCACCGTCCACCGTTCACCGCCCAACATCTACCGCCTTCTTTCTACCGCCTACTGTCCACTGCGCACAGTTAACCGCCTACGGTCTACCACCGTCTGCAGTCTTTAGTATCCACCGTCTTCCTAGAAAAGCGTCAACATTTGAAGCCTGCCCTTAGAGAGCTAATAAATGATGTTGCGAACAGAAGCCACTCAAGAAGATGAAACAACTTTTGCACAGTACACCGCAGCATGTCAAGGACAAGTAATAAAATCAAGCACATGCCACGGGACGCAATAAAACGCAATTAAAGCCCAAACTTCCGACAAATTGAAAACTGAATACACCGCAACCGGCTTCAATAGTTTTTCACCCACATTCTTCAAAATTCAGTTCAGCCCAACGGCTACTGAACGCATTTCCTTCTCAGAACTAATTTAAATTCAAAGGGACCAACTTATTACGTCTCTGGTTCTTTGTTCCCATGAATTCATACATTTTGAGTTTGCAAAAATGTGTCGCATGGATAGGGCCACGTGAACTACATTTTTATTGAAATTTCAAACGACAGCGGCCGACCCTCCGCGAACGTCCGGGTCGAGTGTCGCAGTTCCAGGAACAACAGAACAAAAATATGGAAATCATAACAATTGACTTTTTCTTTCCCGATCAAATGTCACAATCTGGGGGAGTGCCACACAGACGGGATACGAATCACAGTTTCCTCAATATTAACTCAACAATTTTGAGGAACGACTTCACTCGAGGGATTGTGTTAATCTCTTTCACTGTAAGCTCGGATTCATAGCTCCCACGGCAGTGTGCTGTTCACATCCCAATTCGCCATTGTTCTTTTCGCGCACGGAGGTTGTTGCCGGAAGAATTGATTGCGTTTCCTGTGCCAAGAATCTTCACATAAGTCTCAGCTTAAAGTCGCGCGCATACCTTCATGGATGCTTTGTTCAAAAAATGTCAAATCAACTCCTCCGGATGGGGGAAGGAGACATCACTGCGCTCCGCTATGAAACTAATCCCCCAGCAGCCCCCTGATTCCTGGGGAAGATTTAGAAATGTTAATCAGCAGTGAATACATGTGTGCTTAGTCCTTGCCGAAGGAGTAGGTCTTATCTGGATGCCACACCGAACGGGGATGGACGGGGAAATGCTGGGATTTCTTTTGATTTGTTTACCAATGGAGACGTCCTGATACTCGATATTCCTGTGGAAAGCCCCCGTTTCGACGTTTTTCCTCCGCCCCAGATAATCTTTGTTCCTCGTCAGGGTATCTTTGCGTTTGATCAAGAGCCCTGCATGTGCGGCTTACTTAGAGTGGATCCGAAGTCATCTGAAATGTCCTCTGACAACAGCCAGTGACACATCGGTTAAAGTTGACCAGTCGGGAGGAATTCGTTCACTCCTTGCTCCCAATCGATGCTTTAAATGAAATGTATTTATTTTTCGCAAGAAAAAAACGTTCGAACAAAGGACGATGAGTAGTTTGCGGTTTCACATGATAGCTGCTATCCGGAATGGCATCTGACAGCATTACAGCTCGTGGTGAGCGATACGCGGGGTCAGTTGGAGGGGACTTGAACTGGCTCAGGCCGAAGCAGTGAGTGGATTTCGTTCGGTCGTTCCATAAAATGATGTTTATTGTTTTGGGCCAGAGATGGATACATTAATGTCAACGATTATGGCTGTTTATTGAGGCTTCTTAATTGAATTGATTTCAGTGAACTTGTGACCATTAAATCAACATCCCCATGATTTCCATATCGATCGAGAGGTCGGCATTCACATTCGGACTGGATTATATTTTTGGTGTTGGGCGGTAGCAAATATAAAAGATAAGAGCTTGTTCGTCAATTCATGCTGGCACATTTTGACAACGAAATAACGATTTGGAGAACTTGGAGGAAAATCTTTTCTGGAGACAGCAACTATCGGCGCTGTCAAACAGCACTTAACATTCCATTTGAATAATTGGACAAGACGTAAACGAATCTTGTGGCTTTTTCCGAGATGTAAAAATCGAAATAATTCTGTAGGCTATGACCTAATCGAGAATGTGAGCAAATAGGCTGTGAAGCTTTATCCAGATTCATGCCGCCGCTTGGTTGAAGATTGGAGACAGAGCTACAACGCCATCCAAGCTTTCCTATATCCAACAGACAGACGTGCGATCAAGATTAAACGTATAATGCCGCATGTATACTTCTCGAATTCAAGGCGCTCGATTAACCACACCAACATGTGGATGCCAGCTGGTGAAATAACGAAAGCAAATAAATTGAATCCAGCCCATTCCTATCTGCGTTATGGCAAGTTACTATTCATTTAACGGTTTGGTACGACATCACCCAATCGGCAGGGTCAAGTGAAAAATGCGCTGTTTCATGCGAATTGTGGGGCGACGGCATTATCAGTCCGCATAGTGATGCCAATGTCACTATATTTGGAGGAGAACGCTTCCGCTCGACGACAGTTAATGTCCTCTGGCTCTGGCCTTCACCTGATACGTGACGTTTGCTTCAATAGCACGACACTACGTGGCACACAGCTGCTACCACAACTGACATTCTGCACGAGATAGTTGAAGGCATGGCACCAGTCAGACCTCTAGCGTCGTCCGAGTATTACCAACATGCGAAGAGCATAAACCTCTTCAATATTTTCGGTTCTGGCAAAAATCAATAATTCCCCACAACGGGTTGTGAAGCCGCAAAAAACAAGAGTTAATAGACCCTTTTACTGGTCAGGACGGCGACCAATGGAGGGTCTGAGCCGGAGCTGCATGGTCTCAAATTCCGCCTGATCAGTGTACCAGTCAGACCTCTAGCATCGTCCGAGGGTTACCAATATGCCAAGAGCATAAACCTCTTCAATATTTTCGGTTCTGGCAAAAATCAACAATTCCCCACAACGGGTTGTGAAGCCGCAAAAAACAAGAGTTAATAGACCCTTTTACTGGTCAGGACGGCGACCAATGGAGGGTCTGAGCCGGAGCTGCATGGTCTCAAATTCCGCCTGATCAGTGTACCAGTCAGACCTCTAGCGTCGTCCGAGGGTTACCAACATGCCAAGAGCATAAACCTCTTCAATATTTTCGGTTCTGGCAAAAATCAACAATTCCCCACCATTTGTCAATAAAAGGTTGCTGCAGAAGCTATCAAGATTTTATCCCACAACGGGTTGTGAAGCCGCAAAAAACAAGAGTTAATAGACCCTTTTACTGGTCAGGCCGGCGACCAATGGAGGGTCTAAGCTTGAGCTGCCTTCCATCGTCCTACAACCAAAAGACCAAGCAGTCTTGCGTCCGCGATGATTTAGTACTTCACTGGTGATTCGCTCTCTTTCTGCTTCTTGAAACAGCAGGCTCATGTTCAAACGCATGGGATGCTGCCTCCATCGTTGGCGTCCACACGCACGTGGCTCCCACTAACCAAGATCAAGCCGTCTTTCGTCCTCCATGACTTGGTCCTTTACTGGTGGTTCGCTCTCTTTCTGCTTCTTGGCTCATGATCAAGCGCCAGTCGAATTATTGTAGCCTTCAGGGCAATATGCAAATCTTTGTGCGACTCGTTTCATTCGCTGTTATGTCTTCATCATTTGCCTTCCTCGGGAGCAACAATTAGCTGCGCTGATTTGCTTATCGTCCAGCTTCCGTGTAGCAGGACTGGCAAATAAAAATTTTGTAGAGCATGATTTAAGTCCTCCGAGTCAGGAGTTTGAGCCCAGTTCTTTGAACAAACCGATGTGGCCCGGTTGCCGAGGTCGATTCTATGTCGGATCTCCACTGCGACTTCGTTTGTGGAGTTCACGTTTGCCTCTTGGTCATTTACTACTCTTGGTCGATCTCAGGTGGTATAAGACAGAGCGATTCGCGCTCGTCAGCATAAAGCTTTTGTTGTCCTCAACCACGACAAGTTAGGAAAGACGCGACGACGGAGTCAATGTCAGGTGCGTTACCCAACAGTTGGACGAACTTGTAGGAAAGTGCCTGTGCCTGCCGTGTATACACACAGTACCAGATTGAAGACATCACACGAAGCGTCAGAAATCCTGCAGTGCTCCTCCTCTTGTCCAGCTCATCGCGTTTGTAAGGCCCGGCTTTGTTTTTCTTCAGCATTTTGACGCCTATGCCGACGTCTTAACTGCTTCGACTGCAGCTGAGATTTCTTGGTTCCCTAGCAGACTCTCGTGGTCATTCAACTGTCTTACTGTGCCTTACGCAGCCCTTGGATTACCTTCTATGCGAAGAGCCTGAACGACTTTCTGAAAGTCTGCTGCCAGGCTTTTGTTTTTTTTAAGAGGTTTTAAAATGCGCGATATGCTTGAGCAGGGTTTCGAGAGACCTTTTTTTGGCATAATAGCTTTCTCTCCGCCCACTTCATGAGCTGTCCTTGATTCAGGTTGCAACGCATTTTTAGGATCCTTCGTCGGTTGCACATTTTTGGAGGTTTCCATTATACGCCCCAGTGTCTAGCCACGCACTGTGGTATAGGCAAACTCATAAAATGATGGGGACTCCTTCAAGCAATTTCACCGGCACCGACGTATGAGGACTTAAGGACCGTTCTCTCTACACGGGAATAAACACGTAAATGGTCGAGCTTTAATAACGTCATAAAAACTGTCTTCGTGCAGAGGTGGATTTTAAATTAAATTTTAATGAAAATCGTGTAAAATCTCTTGACAAAAATTAAATGTCTGTACGTTGATGGTCATCAACTTCATGCGTAGTGAGCTGGGTGATAGTGTAATGCTACCCCAGGAAGTCCAACATGTCTGCCGCTGACGTTTGACAAAAGCACAGCAATGAAGTTACTGATTTAGTGCAAAATATAATGTCAAGTGGGAGCAAATTTTATATTTTACCTAAGATCGCAGACATATCATCCTTGTGTGTGATTGAATGATTAAACTCCCAAATATTCTTTTTATGATGCGCTGGCGGATATGTTTAAGGTCGTAACTCGTTCGTGGCGAGTTCTCTTAGAGTATGCATTTGAGCTTGCATCAGCACGTGGTTGTGTCTACATGAGCTGCATTAAAATGACCTAGGTTTGACAGCAGCATGCTTTTCATGTTCGTCTCCTTTAATCATGCAGGCGTTCTATGGGACGTGGACACATTTAATAGATTCTGATTTTTAAATTTCTTAATAAAGGGTAATAAAAGGTTTCTTAAATTTTAAGGGCCGATGTTGAATGTGAACCACACCTAAACGTCAAGTTTTTTTCTGCATCTCATTTGACATTTCTCAATTTCAGACTAACTCAATTTGAACCATGGAAAGACACACAATCGAGCAACGTGTTAAAGTTATTCAGGCTTATTACGAAAATGGGCGTTCAAATCAAAATGCATGTCGTGCACTTCGTGAGTTTTTCGGTCAATTTAATCGTCCAAATGTGCGTACAATCGAAAAAATCGTGCAAAAGTTTGAGCAAACCTGGTCTGTAGGAGATGTGAAAACACCAGTGCATGCTCGTACAGCTCGTACTGCAGAAAATATTGCTGCTGCTCGCGATAGTGTGGCTGAAGAGCCGTCCATCTCTCGTCGTCGTGATTAATAGAGCTCTGATCATCTGGACTAAGGACAAAAAAATAATTCCGGATAACCAATTCGGTTTAAAAGCGGGGCATGACACTATTCATGCCGCGTCGAAACTGGTGTCGGAATCCAAAGTAACAAGAGCCAGAAACAATGTACGGGTGACTGCTTGATTGACCTGGAGAAGGCCTTTGTCACCGCATGGTTTTACAAGCTCAATCGGCTGGGCATTGGCAAACCACTGCTGTATCTAATGTGTAACAGGCTCGTAGTCAAAAGTGGCAACGTGACCTCCACAGGTATTTTTGATGTAAAACATGGTCTCCAACAGGGTGACTTTAATTTGACGATCCTGTCTAACATTTACTTGAGCGATCTGATAAGTTCTCTTCCTCTCGTAATTGCTTACGCGGACGACTTGATCGTGTACAGATCAGGCAAAAAGATCGAGGACATCACTACTCTCGTGCAGGGTGACTACGATGACTGGAAGTTGAAAATCAACTTTCAGAAGTCGGAAACTGTACCGTTCAGGACGCCGTTGTATAAGGCCTCGGCGGATACGAAAAAGAATTGGCGAAGATTCTCAATTGTTGGACGACACGGGCAAAAAGGACTGTAGTCAGATACCTGGGGATCTGGCTAGACCAGTATCTACGAGGGGCGTTCAATATATTCTCGGTATCGATATGAAGGAAAATGCGAATTCGATTTAAATTGTTTTTATTTTTCAATATAATCTCCCCTAACATCAATGTATTTGTTACATCTTGAGATAAGCTTTTTTTAAGGAATCAAAAAATAAATTTCCATTTTCTCTGCAAAATACCCATTTATTGCCGACTTGAGTTCTTCATCATCCGAAAGGCTTTTTCCACGAAGACATTTTTTCAAATCCGGAAACGGGAAATAATCACTAGGGGCAAGGTCTGGACTATACGGTGGGTGTTGGATTTTTTCGAAACCACAATCTCGCGCAGCAACCTTGGAAACTCGCGCCGTGTGAACAGGAGCGTTGTCATGAAGAAGCAACACACCCGCTGCGAGTTTACCCCGTCTTTTCTTTTTAATTTTCTCCCACAAATTATGGAAAGTGGAAGCGTAGGATGTGGCGTTGATGGTTTCACTTTTTTTTTTGTACTCAATGAGCAAGATTCCCTTTGAGTCCCAAAAAACTGTGGCCATGAGCTTCCCGGCAGACGGAGTGACTTTGAACTTCTTCGGGGGGTCTGTTCCTTTTTCATGCCACTGCATGGACTGTTTGCTTTCAGGGTCATAGTGGTGGACCCATATTTCGTCACTGGTAACAATTCGATCCATAACACCGTCCGCGTTCTCACTACACATCTCCAAAAGCTCTCTACAGCATGCGATTCTCACTTATTTCTGAGGCGCTGTGAGCATTCGTGGCACCCACCTTGCACTGACCTTTGAAAGGTTAAGATGGTCATGAAGAATGGTGTGAATGGTACCAATTGAAAGCTTGGTGATCTCTGCCATCACTTTCACCTTTATTCGGGCATCCTCAAGAACAAGTTTTTCGACTTCTTTGATGCATTCTCCCGTTCAAGCAGTAGCCGGGGCGACCGAGCGGGGGTCGTCTTCAAAGATCTCTCTGCTTCTCTTGAAGATAATGAAGGTGCGGAACCCTGCCACCATCTCTTCATGGATAGTTTTTTGACTTTTTCCTTGCTTAGTGAGAAATTTAATTACAGCGCGATGCTCAATTTTCACCATCATCGTCTCAGTTGCCATTATGATTCTGTTCAACTGGAGATAAAACGCGAATTAATAATCACATATGTATGAAATTTCACATGAATGCTCTAAAATAATAGTATAACTTGATAAATAAGTCAATTTATATATACAACCACAGCTTCACCCCGATAGAATTTATTGAACGCCCCTCGTATATTTTAACATACGTGTAGATGCTGGTCTGGCCAGGGCCCGAGGCGCTTTTGCCCTTACAAAGAGACTGTTTTAGAAAAGCCAACTCTATGCGGGGGTGAAGGTTGTCTGCTACATGGCCCTCATCCGGCTAATGCTCACCTATGGCTGTCCCTTGTGTTTCAACGTGAGTGCAAACTTGATGGAAAAGATTCGGTTGTTTGAGAGGGCTTGTCTTAGGGCTTGCCTTCGCCTTTATAGAACTCCAGAGCCTTACACAACAGGAGAAACCTGATAAGAGTGGACAATTGCCTGCTAAAGTTGATTCGAGGTCATACTGCCAGAGCGATGAACTCGGTCAATAACCTGATCTCGGGGGCTTACTACCCCAATACACAATACCACCAAAGGGTACGCAGAAGCATTCCTCCATTTGAATAAGCACGGTCTGATACAAGACGAAATGCGGTACCGCTTCTCTTTCACATCGCCCGTTCAACTGTGGATGGGCGACTCAACCACGACCGTTCCGTCGCACAACGAGCTGAGGAGGGTCTCTTCCGGCTCAGTAAGGCGGTATCAAGTGATGTTCGAAATTTTTGTTGGCCATTTTTTGGACCCCTCGTCCTGGGTCTACCAAGCGGTCGCCTACCTGATGAAATCGGATTCAACTCCCGCCTCGGAAGTCGTGATGAAGGGGACATTCGTGCCACGGGACCAAACCAACGAAGCATAGCCCTTTCCGTTCGAAGAAGCAGATGTTGAGTTGACACACCCATTTCCTTTTTACGCGATATTTATTACACGGTTATGATTTAACACGGTCTGGAAAAAAAAACTTATTTCGTTTTTACACGATTTGATTTGATTTATACTGTGTCTGAAAGCACGAGCCGGTATTCCTCTACAATCACTTTGGCACAGTGACGCAGAAGCTGCGAAAGTTGTAAATTGGTTTTGTTTACACAGTTTCAACGTGATCGGAAGTCTTATATGGATCACAACGGGTAGTATTTTTTTATGAATCATTTACTTCAGCTATTTTTGCAGGGTTGAAGGATTTGCAATCCATCCCCTTTTTTGTACGTTCTTCATGTTGAATTTACACGGATTTTCCTGGAATGGGTCTACCGTGTAAAGGCAGTGTTACTTACTTTGTCCAAATGCTTGTGCGAACCGTAATTTCTACCCGTTCAATACATACATACATCATTGAAACTAGCCGCATATTCAGGAAGTTGTATTGAAAGGACACACATTTGGTGCGAGCTCGTGGCAATTTTGTGTGTGCACTTAATTTTTTTCAGGCGTACGACACTTTTCCTACGCCTCCAGAAACAGGCGGTGTTTTTCATAAGGATTATTTTGATGACAAATTAGTGAATATTATTTGTAAAATTTAACCAAAATTCTATTAGGTAAATATTTTAATTCGTGTGGCTTTAACGTTTATTTAAGAAAAACATGTACATTCAAAGTATTGTCCATCTGAAGCTATGACCATTTTTCTGGCAATTTGTGGATCCCATCCCAAAAGAACTGCGCCGGCGTGGCAGCCAAGATGAAGTAAGCCAATTTTTGATATTCTGCTCTGATGTGAACCGTATTTCAGTGAGGACGTTCTGAATCGACCGGGACAAATGGTAGTCAGAAGAGGCAGTGTCTAGGCTGTAAGGCGGGTGGGGTACAACTTCCCATCCACTGATTTCCAAATAGTTCTAAACCGGAATAGAAACGAATATTGCCTCATGTCTAGTCGCATATTCCGAGCGTGTGTCGGCTACTGCTCTCTTCAATGGGATTAATTGTGTTCGGTAGCGTAATCCATTGATGGTTTCACCCGGTTTTAGCAGCTCATAATACAGCACACCCTTCTAATCCGACCAAATACAAAGCGGCTTTGCCGTTGATTTGGCTAGCTGACCTGGTTTCACATATGATTTTTTGCTCTTGGGGTTGTCGTAATGGATCCATTATTCATCACCAGTAACAGTCCGATGCAAAAATGACTTCCTTTTGTGACTTTCCAGCAGCATTTCGGACATACAACATCGCCTTTCGTCGTCTCTCGGCTTGAGTTCATGTGGAACCCAATTTCCTTGCTTTTGAATACATTCAGCAGCTTTTAAACGTTTTGAAATGGCTGCGTGAGTGACACCCAAAGATCCTGCAAGCTCTTCTTGTGTTTGGCAATAATCTTCATACAGTAATGCTTGCAGTTCTTCATCTTCAAACAGGACGTTCATCGTCTTCCAAGCCTAAATCAACAATTTTAAATCGTGCAAACGACTTTTGTCACGTTCGCTCAGCTAGCGAATGTTCACCATAAACTTCCACCAAAATACGATGATTGGCAGCAGTTTTCTGCATATTAATGTAATGAAGAAGAGCTCCCCGCAAAAACACTTTTCCAGGCACAAAGTTCGGCATATTTGAGTAAAAAAAAAAATATTATTGTTGTTTACGCTTCAAATGAATGACGTACACTGAAATGTTGGTGTATGTGGTGGTTGATATGGGTTGATGTGGTTTTGACAGATTTTAGAAAAGCTTTTGACACAGTATGTCATACAGTCTTGGTAAATAAATTAAAGTACTTTGGTATTCATTCTACATTCCTTAACTAGATTTCGAGTAACCTATCAAATAGAACTCAAACTGTGAAAATTGGTACCTCTCAATATGGAATTATCAAGGTGTTATCTGGTGTTCCCCAGGGCAGTCACTTAGGGCCAGTACTATTTATTTTATTTGTTAATGATATTCCGTCAATATTTAAATATGTTAATTGTTAAATGTATGCTGACGACTTAAAGATTTTTCTGCGTGTTGCAAACGTCCAAGACTGTAAAAAAATTCAAAATGATTTAGTCGCGTTAGACAAATGGTGTGATATCAACCATCTGGAGTTAAATGTAAATAAATGTCATTCGTTTTCGGTTTCCCATATTTTGTTGCCAATTCTCTGTGAATATACTATATATGGGACGACTCTAACGAGAAAAAATTAAATTAAAGACCTTGGTATAATTTTTGATACAAAATTGAAGTTCTCATTCCATATTGACTACGTAATTGCTAAAGCAAACTCAATGCTTGGGTTTCTGAAACGTTCTTGTTATGAATTTTCTAATCCGTATGCCCTAAAGTCAGTTTACATGTTTCTTGTACGTCCGTATCTGGAATACTGTTCTGTAATATGGTCTCCATCGCATTCAAAGCACGTGTTACGTTTAGAAAAGGTTCAAAAGTCCTTTACGAGATTCGTTATAAAAAGAATGAATTGGAACCTTGAATCTGTGCTTCCTTATAAAATAAGATGTGCCTTAATAGGACTAGATACACTAGAAAAAAGACGAATTATTCAATCTATTATGTTTATTTATGATATTTTCTCGTACCGTATCGTATGTCCAATTTTAATTCTGCCTGTATCGAAATAGATCTATGTGATGATACACTGAAATTCAAAAATGCAATTCCAAATCTCTGAATAAAATTCATTTCGTGCCTTAGTTAAATATGTTTAAATTTCACGTTTACTCATTATTATTTATCATTATTAATTGTATTCATTATAAATAGCTAATTACTGACTTAAAGAATTATATAAGAATATTCTTATATAATATATAATATTATATAAGAATATATATATGTGCCGTAGATCAGCAAAAGTAATTTGGCAAAAAACCTCGCAGTCATAGGCTAGAAAGGGCTCACTCAATGCTTTGAGAAGTTTTCATTGGACTTTGATGGGAAGTTTTTACTGAATTTTACTGATTGACAAACCTCTAGAACATTTTAGTAAGAGAGCACAAATCTTAGTTTATTTTTGAAACTCAACCTTCGACCAAAAGAGATCCGTGCAAATATGAAATATTCAATAGGAGGACAGTACTGGAAGAAAGTCAATGAATGTTGAGAACAATAGTGGACCAAGAACAGAACCTTGGGGTATACTAAGGCGAAATAGTCTTGAATTGTACGACATATGACATGGTTAGATAAAGATTGAGACTACGTGAAGATAGGTGGAAAAAAGATGTTCAATTGGGAAGACAATTTGTAACAGATGAGTAAACACAAGCAAATGCTTTCGACATGTCAAGTTAGGCTACTAGGCAGTTTTATCCTGATCATTGCACTTGTGAAAAGACAGAGAAGAGTACTAAAATGTTGCATTTGGTCCCTTACAAACCGTCTTCACTGGATTTATTCCTGCCCAACATCATAACTACAAAACCACTGGATGACGCAGTTGAATAAGTGCCTGCCCTTGGTTAGTGGGGTCCCCGGTTCGAATTTGAGTGGGAGTTAAGTTAATACGTTTTTATCTGATTTTCAAATCTGAAACAGTTGTGATTTGCCCTTGGTATCAAATTAACGGCACAATCACTGGAGTGGTCGATCGGCGGTAGTAGTCTGACTGTGGGTATCACGATGGACTAAGATGGTCGAAGTAACTGGTGAATCCACTAACAGCCCCCTACTACTAGCCGCCCGCGCTCTTTCCTTTCGTGGGCAAGATGTGTGGGCATGTCGCTTCACTTCAACGATGGCTGCGAGAGTCAACATCAAGAAGCGGACTACCAACCACCAATCAACGAAGTAGATCTCACTAAAAACCAGTGCCAGAAATCTACATTCACTATTACTTCTACTTTACTCTCATTATTTACTACTCCATTCAAAGCACATACAGCAAAACATGAAAGCTCATGTTCAACTCCCACTGTGCCTCCATTACATCCAGTGTTACGTCATCTTGCTGACTTGCATCTAAGTCCGTACACACATGCGATACACAAGGCTGCCAAACTTTTCTAAAAAAAACATTCCCAAAGTACACGCTGGAAAATCACAGATTGAGGCAAACACTTCAATAGCGTGTCAAATATCGAAATTCCTATCGCAAAAGTTATGAGCACGAAGGAGCAGAGCAGGGCTTCCCATCAGAGGATTATCTTCCACTCTCGAAGCCTGTGGAACGCCGTCCCAAATTCATTACACATGTAGACTCTCCAATGCGCGAGAGAAACTAGGAATAACCATCTGCTTCCTGAAAGGACCTCGAATAATGGAATATTCACTTGAATACAAACGACTGAATTAAGACTGAAGAGAAAAGCAAAAACCAGCCGAAATTCCACTGTGAGGACGGGTATAATGTGCGATATCACGAATGCTAATATCCCTGTGACAGCGATCTTTGAACAAACGAAAACTGGGAAGCCTTTTCGTTGTAGCTTCACATTTGTGAGGGAGAGCGAACGAAGCAATAGGCGCTCGGATATCGTGAAGGGAAATTCATTTCCCCGAAACGGATATTGGAGAGATTTTTCCTTGAACGGTTTTAAGTGCTCAAATTCACTTTGCAGCGATACCCATGCCCAGCGTTGGCGGGGAGACGTCAACACAAAAGTATGTGATGTAAGCCCGTGTTTATATACACAGAGCTTTTGTTATTCAAATTTTAATTACGACGTGGGATTGTATAGAGTCCAGTCGACCCTTACCGCTTCTTCGAATTATGTCTTATTTTCGCCGGATAAAAGTTCGGAGTATGCTAATGCGGTTTTCGCATTCTTTGTTTTCGCAAACACAATTTTGCTTTCCGTTGTTAGGTGGGCGGAGGGGGATGAAGGTCGACCTGATCCCAACTCAGTGGAGAATAAATATTTTTTGACAGGGTCTTATATCAACAAACACGTTGCTGCCACAATTAGGGATTCCCTGGAACTTCACGCGTTCGCTGAGTAACAAAGCCCCAAAACAATGGACTGGCCTCGCAGAGGAAAATGTTGAACTGGGTTTCCGAGGTGTGGGGTTGATTCTTTGAATGCACAAGCAGCGCTGTTCAAATAGAGACAGCTGTTCTATGGGGAGTGTGAAACTGAATGGAAAAAGCGTTCCGTTCGGCCTCGGGGGCTTGCTTCCACGAAAATAAATGAATGAATTCGAAAGTACCCCCGGCATCCAAGTAGCTGAAGGGACATGACTTTGACGGTAATTCGAAAGACAGCATATGCCTCCACTGACATGTGTCCAATCGAGGTGCAATCGCAGACGGAGGGATCTTGACACCGATTTGGTATATTTTTCAAAATAGAACAGAGCCAATTCTATACACATTTTACTGTGAGCACGCAATGATGTTTATTTCCTTTTCTAAAATTTAATAAATAGCTCTGATGTAACAAGGCTTAAGGATGGTAAGGATTTTATCAGATTATAAAAGCCGTGCATTGTGTTTAGACTGTCCATTAAATGTAGTTCCACATTAACTTGATGAGCTGTCAAATTTAAATCTCATTCTATTTTTAGATGGTGCCACGCGATGTATTGATGTCATTTGGTAGAATACAGTCAGGCGAACAAGTTGTGCATACAGGTTTCGTTGACAATACAGGTCAGGCTCATAGTAGATGATTTCCTCCCAATCCCACTAAGCACACAGCAAGACCTCCCTGGCCCTCAATCCTGCCTTGGCCACCGTCTGAGCCGCCTCAGCACGATTCGCTCACGAATACGAAAGTATTCGTTTGACGTTTTCATAGGTGATATACTTTTCGTCGCCAGTCAAAATCCGTCGAAGTTGTTGCGTTTCCGCAGTGATTCGCAGATGGGAAATCGGTTCATGAGATTCATTGGCGTTAACTCGATCCAGTCGTGTTCGGTTTTTTTTTTATCGAAACAGTGCGAACGAACATAACGATCAGACCCGACGATTTCCATGATTTTGTCGACATTTCCGACAATTGGCCTTCCAGAGCGTGATGCATCGTTGTCATCGAAATTATCGAGACGGAATCGACGGAACCAAAACTGCCCATTTTCTGTTACAGTATCAGGACCATAAGCATCACTCTCATTTTCAGCCGCTTGGCTTAATGGGCTTCGCCTTTACTGAAGGAAAATTGGAAAACATGGCGTCTTTTCCCTTTTCTGGTGACCATCTTTGACGTGCTCACACAAAACTGAGTCAATTAATCAGAAAATCATCCGTAAAGTTTTTTGTAGTACGAAATCGTATCTTTATGTCATTTAACTTGCTCCGATGGCGTATAAAACACCGGATATAGATTACTCTTGGGTCTATAACTTAATTCGTGTGGTTTGCTAAGAGATGGCGTAACTTGTATTATTCCATTGGGACATACGTTGGAAGGCTACTGTCATTGTACGTCATTTCAGTATATGTCATTCATTTGAAGCGTAAACAACAATAATTTTTTTTTCACTCAAATATGTCGAACTTTGTGCCTGAAAAAGTGTTTTTGCGGTGGGTTCTTCTTCATGAGTTTAATATGAAGAAAACTGCTGCCGAAAGTCATCGTATTTTGGTGGAAGTTTATGGTGAACATGCGCTAGCTGAACGAACGTGTCAAAAGTGGTTTCACGTGATTTTGGCTTGGCCAACCAGCCAAATCAACGGCAAAGCCGAATATCCATGGTGCGAAGGTAATTTTCTGTATTTGGTGGGATCAGAAGGGTGTGCTGTATTATGAGCTGCTAAAACCGGGTGAAACCATAAATGGACAACGCTACCGAACACAATTAATCCGTTTGAAGAAAACAGTAGCCGAAAATCGCCCGAAATATGCGACCAGACGTAAAAAAACAGCACGAATTAAGTTATAGACTCAATAAATCCATCTTTCTGGATTTCTTTTCACTAATTATTCTCTTAGTCGCCCGACATGTCACTGGAACACATTTGTCCTGTCTTAGTCACTTTATGTGACATTTAAGTGACTTATTTAATACAAATTTGTTACAGTGACATGTGACACGACTCAGAGGATAAGGGCGATTATGTGACCATTGATTAGAACCGATTTGAGTTCCCTTACGTGTTCTAGATGGAAACTTGCTCTTTTCACTTGTCCTCACACTCAAGTGAGACATTTGCCAAGTTCTCCTTGGTTACTAGTTAGCAGATGTTGTTCGAATCGATTTTCACTCGAAATATCATTCGAATGCACCCAATGCCGCATCAATGGCGATACTATCAGAAGAAAAAACATTACTTTTCGAACAGCAGCGAAATGGCAATCAACCTAGTAAGGCTTCTGCGATCTGAATCGGATTTATGTACCTGGGCACCCAAGTGACGCTGCAGTCAAAGTCCTTCATAGTCAAATTAAACAGCGCTTAAGTGCACCAATCAATCTTCGAAATTCCCCGCAATTGACAATTTTCACTGACACGTGACAACCGCAACATAAAACATTCACTAAATCATTCCATACTTTCTTGCGACCGAATCGGTCTACCATGCCAACTGAAGCGGGTTTCTTTTGCAGCTCAACGGCAATAAATCAAATTGGCTCATGTTCAGTAGTTTATTACACTTCCTTGGAAGCCCTTCGAAGGGGACTCTATTTAGAGTGCACATAACCCACAGTTGCTTCGTTGCAAACTATTTCCCGGTTATTTGTCATCTTAAGCACCACGGTCTCGGCGCTCCTTGTGGAATGCTTGGGTGTTGGTTTTCCAACCGAGATTAATGGCCTCGAACCTCGCGTGGGGGTCGTCTTCTCGTCTCCCTCACGCCGGGTATCGCCGTTGAATTACTTTCCAATAAGAAGCACATGGTACGAACCACAGGACATGCTGGATACATGGTTTAAGATGAATTATTAGCCACAGTCGCCGGATGAAAGGCGTAAATCGATTCCGAGGTTGTTCTCACATTGCGAGGTGTTAGTTGGTTCTAATAAACAGGGACTCGGTGTGGAACGGTTGCCCTTCCTTGAGCAAGTCGCTCGTGCATAGAGACAGCCGAAGTCGATATCCGGGTTACTTGTAAAGCAAGTCAATTACGTTCCACTATGAAGGACTTTTCCCTCTTTCTCTCAGCAATCAGAGCCAATCGAAGGGACACAACGTCAAGAAGGTGCTTTGCTGATAAATCCGATGGCCTGTCACTTTCGGATGACAACCCAAAGTCATGTGGCCCCACACAGTCAATTGCGGCGGCTCCCTGTCCTCAGTCTGCGACTCTTATTGTTATTAGGCAACAATGGCATTCCATTGCTAGCCTGGCCTGGCAACATTCCTTTTGTAATTGCATGAAACATTTTTATGATTGCGATTCTGGGAAGGCCCCCTATTATCCGTTGGCTACGAGAGAAAGGCCTTGTGATGATGATTAATTATGTTGATGGACGGCGAGTGCGGGGGAATGAGATTAAATTGCGCCCGACCAGCGGCCAGAGGCAATTCCTTAACAATTCCAAGTGCCAGCCTCCCTAAATTTGCTTGAGATTACAAATAAGTTCTTTCCAATTTCCATCTCATCGTGATGTGGTCGGTTACTTTTTCTTCGCTATTCTCTCGACACTCATCCGGTAAAGAAGTCATCACCAGAGGGGCAATGATTAGGCAAATTGAGAAATTCTCTTCGGGCGGAAGTTAACCAAACTAAAGCTAGTTTCATGAAAGGGACGGTGGCTGTTCTGAGTGGGCCTGTGGCATTGTTGCTTCTAATTGATTGGATTGCTCATGGACTTTTAAAACAAGGAGGCTCCGATCGATTTCCAGAGCGATGAACCGGTTTCCTCCGTCCATTTACGGCGACTCATCGTCCGAGTCAGTAAGGCCATCATCACAGCTGGGCAACCTAAAGTTCATTCACTGAATCAGCTTAAAGAGTCATTCCTTAAACTGCACGCAATTTAATCATTTTTGGTTATGTTTCCTTTAAAGGTAGAACACCTTCATCATCAGGTAGATCCCCAGTCAAGCACTTATCCCCCTCCAAGCTTCAAATTGTTCGTGTCCACACCACTTTGCCGTGATTGAGGGATCTCGTGGAAACCCATTTCCTTCCGCCGACGGCAATGCATGTCCCATTTTTCTCACTCGCTTTAATTCCCTGCTCGAAAATGTCACACTCGAGATTTACGACACTTATTGGCGTTCATGTGTCCCATTAACTCGCAGGTCTGTCATTTACATGCTCGACGCCGTAAATGATGAATTTTATGCGAAGCAACACTTCATCCTGGAAATCAGTAATAACGGCACATTTAACGAAGGAAAAATACAAAATTTTTCCCACTTCATGGCGAACAGATGTGGAATGAATGAAGAATCGTTAAGGCGTATGCATTTGTCTGAAAACGACGCAGCTTGTGAACACATTTGCACCAAAGGGGGATATTTCTTGGTTTCCTACCATCGGAAGGACGCAACAGGCTCCTCTCGAATTCACGCAGTTCTCGGCTACGCGTACTCCCCGACCACGACTCACAGCACCTGAGCAGATAGTTGTTTGAAAAACTTATTCAAGAGATGGTCGAGTGTTGTTCTTTGTTCTCAATCCAGCAAAACTTTCCGAAATACAATTCCACTCAATCAGGAAGATTTCCCAAGATATGTGCAGCACAAACTTTTGAAAAATTCAAGAATTCGAAAAGGCACTTGCTTCCCCTTCCATGGGACTTTGAAACTTCCCCCCTTAAGAACCACAAAAAAGAAGAAACTTATTGAGCAGTTAAACCACAGCACAATGGCGGTTCGGAAGGGATTTCTATGCAGCAGCAGGGGAAATGTTTGTTTGGGCATTCCAGAGTTTTCACAATAAAATTGTTATTGTCTGTTGCCACTGTGGTTTGTTTTTTTTTTTGGCGACCAGAGGATAAGGCTTATTCGGACTTTTATTAGCTAACCGAAGATTCAAAATAAAGGCTATCTCAAAGCAAAAGTCACATCATAATTTTGATTCGAAAAGTTGATATTGAAACGGCTTGGAAAGTCTGCAACCAGGAGGGCCGAGCGAAGCAAGTGGTTTTCAACTCGAATCTCACCTATTGTCGTGAAACTGGGGTAATAACCGAGAGAATAGCGAATACAAACTGGCGAGATGAGACTTTTTTGGGGTGCCCGTGAAACACGCCAGTACGCGGGGAAGTCATTGTTGAGCGGCTGCTTCATCAAAAGGGAAGGGATTGGCACGTGGTAAGAATACCCCCATCATGACGACTTCCGAGGCGTACCTTGAATGGCCTTGAAACGGGTAGGTGGCCGATAATGGGTGACCCAGGACAAGGTGGTTAGAGTAAGAGTCTATAGCGGAGGATCGAGTGGCCTGGAGACCTCTCGTAGGTACTTAACGACTGCGCGCACTTTGTTAGGGCTTGTCTTACCGTTGAAGATGATGAAGTTGTTTGTGGAACTCCATCTCCTAGCCGGGTTTTGGGATTTGTATGAAACCTGGTTAAGAGATACCTAGCTAATGTTCTAGGCATCTTTAGCGGGCAATATATGTGATGATGTGAGATTAAGATTTCGTGCTAAACAAAAACGTTGTTTATGATTTTGTGACTGGTGGACTCAGTTTTGTCTAAGCACGTCAAAGATGGTCACCAGAAAAAGGAAAAGACGCCATGTTTTCCAATTTTTCTTCAAGAAAAGGCGAAACCAATCAGGCCAAGTGGCTGAAAATGAGAATAATTCTTATGGTCCTGATACTGTAACACAAAATCATGCGCAGTTTTGGTTCTGGAAGGACAAACAAAAGCAACAACTGGCAAATTTTGGAAAATGTCGACAAAATCATGGAAATTGTCGGGTCTGACTTATCATGTTAGCACTGTTTCAATAAAAAAAAAGAAAACCGAACCGTTTAAACACAACTGGATCGAGTTAACGCCATTGAACTTCACGAACCGAGTTCCCATCTGCGAATCACTGCGGGAACGCAACAACTTCGACGGATGGTGACTGGCGACGAAAAGTGGACCACCTATGACAACGTCAAACGAATATGTTTGTGGTCGTGATCAAATCGCGCTGAGGCGGCTCAAACGGTGGCTAAGGCAGAATTGACGGAGGGAGGTCTTGTTGTGTGTTTTTGGCAGGAAATCATCTACTATGAGAGCGACCTGTACTGTCAGTCTGAAGGAAGCAATCGCCCAGCTTTGGAGATGAATTATGTTCCAATAGGACAACGTGGTTCCACACACATTGATAGCGACTCCCCAGAGCTTGATTGGGAAGTCTCTTATTGTTCGGACATAGCACCAAGTGACTACCACCTGTTCCTGTAGATGGCCAACGTTAATGTGTTAAGCCTCAAAAGAGGCTTGTGAAATAACTTTTTTTCGCCAGTAGAGACGAGGTATTTTACGAGAGAAGGAGAACACCTCAAGTCACAACCGCGTTCCGTGCTGTTTCTTTTGTCTGAAGTTGAACACAGGTACCACATTTGCCAAAGCACCGCATTTACGTAGGAAATGTGCCCCAACTCGTCATAACTATCCTCTGATCTCTGCTGCTGCTCTGCTGAGTTTAGGTCAGGTATGCAAGTGGAAGTGGTGGTTCGGTGAGAACCTAACTTGCACTATGTGCTGTTTCGATAACACAGCTCAGGAACCGAATGTATAAGGTTCATGAAGGTTCCAGGATCTCATCAAGTGAGTTCAAAAGGGATCTACGAAGCGATCGGTGTCTGGGCTTGTCCGCCACGGGTGAAAGGTGTTAACTTCTCCCTCCCAATTGTGTTGCTGCAACTGTGGTCATTTGTGTTGGGCGGTTTGACGGCATGATCCTCTATCGGACCATACAGTGTCCCATACAGACAGCCACCAATCTAAAGAGTTCGTCGATTTCACGTAGGCTATATTTTTCTTGATGTTGCACAGTTTGTCAGCCTGACCCTCTCGTCTCTCATCTCAAGGAAGTAGATATTTGCCATGTCTGTTTGGAGTGTAATGGCATCTCTTCTGCAAGCAAGCACTGAATGGTAGATCTTCGCCTAGCTACTTCATCGGCCTTCTCATTTCCTGTCACTGTCACTCTGAACCCAGAGAAGGGACATTTCGAGCTGGAATTGTAATGACGCAGCCCGGCAAAATTAGATTGTAAAGTAAAGGACGATAAAGCTTTGTTGCTGGCGGCTCAGCAAATATGACAACCTTCTGCCTTGTCAAGATATTTGGGTGAGATGTGACTAGACCACACGCTTCCCAAAATTGCAAATAGTTCAGCCTGCAACACACTGGAATTGTCCTGCAGTCTATAGGTCTGGGAATGTGAAATGAATGCACCCGCACCGAGAACGCCGTCCATTTAAGATCCGACAGTTAAGATCCCTTCACATCTGCCCACTATGCCATTACGTTCTTTCGGGGAGGATTAGAGTGCCAGGCCGTTCTGGTGACCGTCAGGCCGTCTGTTGAGGATGATCACGGTAGACGACAAAACTTAAGAGGCCCAGCATCCGAACTCTCTGAGCCTGATGGCGCTGTATGAGTGAGTCAAAAGGTAGAAAATGTAGCTTTACCCTCATGGCGTCCGTATGTTAGAACCGTCGCCAAGCACAGGATCAACTTTGGGTGGAGGCGTCTTACCGAAGGTTCTGCCGCTTCCACCTGCCGGCGTAAAAAGCTGTGCATGCTTTCTCAGCTCGCTGGAATCTAAGGTGATGACAAGGCACTGGTAGATGGAGATAGAGAAAGCGGTTGTTCGGTTGTTGAAAGTGATCGTTCAGGCGGAGAAGAGGGAATTCGGGTATTTTGGTTTTTGTGGTGAAGAGCATCAGTTCCGTTTTGCCTGAGTTGATACCTAGGCCGCATTTCATAGCCCAGATACTCACTTTACTGAGGCGCTTTCCATAATCTCACTAAACTCCGACTGTGTGCTGATACCGTGCTTACCTGATACCAAAATCACCTATCACCTGACCTACGCGACCACGTTCACCCCATCCCTGTCAAGTCAAATGTTTGCATCAATATGCTCGCCCCGCGGAACTGGTGGCGTATACGCACTTTTTTGTCGACTTGTTGATACCAAGAATTTACAAAGTACTGTCTGCCCTTTCTCTGTAAGCTACCATAATGGTGTTAGCCCTGAGTCCATATTATTCGTTTACTGACCCCTTTTACTCCGAACTCCATTATCCACAAAAAAAGGTTAATCGATTGAAAATAGCAATAATCGCAGCACAGAAAAGGAAAAGAGCAGGAGCATCGCCCTGGCTTCGCATTCTCACATTTTCCTACACAATATGTTCATCTGAACGCTCTGCGGACTCATTGTGTAATCAATTGTGAGTTTTTGTTGGAAGAGAGATTATTGCTCCTCACCTCCGACCTGGGGAATTGACGGGAACACCTGCAGAGGCGAACAGAAGCCAACGAGTGAACTTTATAATTTCATTAATGCTGCTTTGGAAGCCGTAATGTGTCGCATTCAGGATGAGGCAATGATTCTGGAAGTGAGTGACAAGCCCGCATGCCGCAACCAAACCGGAAAACTCATGCTGGCTTCTGGGAGTAATTTGAAATGTCACACGCACCGAGGTGGTCCATGATATAAGATCCAAGCGATTTCGATTAATGGAGCGATTCGCTCCTCAAGATTTGGCTTGGATATTTGAGGGGAGAGAGGGTGGTTTGTTGTGTGCCAAGTTATTCTGATGAGACGCGGTGTAGGTGTGGAGTGAGGTGGAGGAGATTAAACCATGATGTGTTCACTAAAAGTTCAAAATTTGTCAGCAATTATCATGGACTTTTGCTAAAGTCTCAGCGGTCTTTGAGAGAGTGGGGAGTGCACGATAACTTTGGCGCCGAGAAATTTGAAAGGTGGAGGGTCCATCTCGCCCCGTTTAGGGGCAGTTTTAGAAAAAAGAATGATATGGAAATAAATATTAAAGAACAACGGCAACACTTACAATGAAGTACTATACCTTATTTGAAAGCTAGAGACTTATTCATTTCTACAAAATATAAATCAAATTTATCAAGTGAGAAGTTTTTGAATAATTTACATTCAATCTGCAATTGTTGATAAAAAATGAAAAAACAACTTATACTGTAAGCCAAGCACAAAAGATCTCCAGGCAACTCGATTATCCGCCATCGAATGTAACTCATCAGGACTTATGCCCAGCGTAACCAGGCGAGTTTTTGGACTTGGTCCGAGCATCCCGTCCTAGGTCTGCCAAGCGGTCGCCAACCTCATGGAATCGCATTCAACGCCCGCCTCAGAAGTCGTGATGAAGGGGACATTCGTGTCACATGACCAAACCAACGAAGCATAGCCCTCTCCGTTCGAAGAAGGAGCTCCTCAATGTTGAGCTTCTCGCGCACTGCCGTATTTCTCTCCCTATCCCCGCGAGTAGTTCCCACAACAGCACGGATAGATCTCATCTCAGCAGCGATCTTATTCTTTCGGTCATTGCCCAAAATTGGGTGAGAGTTGGAACAAATACTGAGTTGAAAACGGCTAACTTGGC